>JAAGVU020000008.1:13244045-13274599 GCA_011763525.2 Mormyrus iriodes
ACACATACACACACACACACACACACACACACATATACATACATACATATATATATAATGCCTCGCTGTCTGTCATTTTGTGTAGCAGCGAATACATACATCCCGGCTGGAAGACCCAAACTACATTTTCCACAGGCGGCTCATTCATTATAAATGATGCTTGCAAGTCCTGCAAACATCCTTTAGAAATACAGTGGTACCTTGGAACACGAACTTAATTCCTTCCAGAAGGCTGGTCGAGATGTGATTTGGTCGAAGTCCAAGTCTAATTTCACTTTAAGGAATAATGTAAATTAATTTAATCCGTTCCAGACCCCCAAAAGAACGCCTATTTAAACATATTCTACCTACCTAACTCATAGTAAGGAGCATTAAGAATCAATATCAAACTAATACACACATACAAAAGCAACAGACATGAAAAAAATGACAGTTTATGAGCCCTTTACCTGTATAGAGGTAGTGGCAGGTGGAGAGCAGGAGGGATGGACAGGTTATTGTTTGGAAGGGGAGTTGCATCCCGATCCGTACAAATTTTAGCAGGAACAGTCGAGGTACAAGTCGAAAAAAATTCGACCGGCCCGTTCGATGTCCGAGTTGGTGGAGTTAAAAGGCGTTTGAGTCCCAAGGTTCTACTGTGGGGGGAAACTCCCCTTTCCCAAGGCAGCCAGATCAGAGTGACCTAAAGTCTGCACATCTGTGCGCTTTAATGGCTGGGATCGACTTAAACACATGTTCGGATTTCACGTTTACCACACCTCTCAACACCATGACAGCGACGAGGAAATTAAAGACACCCTGTGAAGCCGAACGGGCAAAAATAAAAGTTCAAATAAATGACGTCCGCGCAAAAATATGCGAAAGTGGCGCACGAGGGAGGGAATGAAGTTAATGAACATCCCGTGCATTTACAATTGCTGCACGGCAAGCAAACCCCGTACACTTACCCACCACTGCTGCACAGTAAGCAATAATTTTATATACACAGGATATTAATAAGTGTGGATTTAAGTTGTCATCATACCTCGTCCCACCTCGATCCGTGCTATGCACAGTTCTTTTCGCTGCTGAAAAGGGTCTGAGGGGAATTAAATGCTGCAGGGTGTCCAGCTTTCGTGCGGCGTCCGCAGGGTTTCCATCAGCACGACGATCTTGCGCAGTAGAACAGCGGCGTGCAATCGCAGCGAAACGGATCTTCAGGTCGCAGCAAAGTATGCAACTACTTATCTTACTCCAGTTATGTAAATAAGAGGGTTAAAAGCGAAGTTGCTTCTTAGTGCAGCTTTAAGAGATGCGCTGCACAGTGCCGCAGGCGCAGAGGAAAGTGTCCGCCTATTCCCCTTTGTCAGCCGGACTTTGTATCGCAACGCTCCGAATCGGTATTATGAGATTTTACTGAAATCATTCGCTGGGAGAACAATAAATAAATAAATGAAAACAGCTCAAAAGATTCAGTTGCCGTTGCACTACGAATCGCACCGTCCAAGCACCAGCGACGAGCCGAACTGGTATCCAGTGATTTTTAGCAGAGGTATGAAAATGAGAGCAGCCACGATACTAACACCAGTCCGGCCGAGGAACACTGGCTCACGGCCTCCAAGAGGAAATTCCGCCCCCCCTCGCTTGGCTACACTGCGCACGCATGCGCTCTGTTCTCCTATGGAAAAACCTGGCGTCTGTGCGCCACCCTCTGGAAAGTAATACAGCGTCAGTATCTCATGCGAATTCAAACTAAGTACGAGATGCTTACTTAGTCTCCTGCAAATTGTTAGTTAGTAGTGCATTAACAACGCGGGAAGCGGTCTTCTGAATCCTGTTTCTGTAAGAGAATTGAGGGAGGAGAAAGCGGCTCATTAATAACCTTAAAACTGATTTGTGTGTCAATCGCACACAGATTGTTAAATTATTATTAGTAGTAGTCTCTGCCAGCTCTGATCCATGTTAAATATCCCGATCAAGAGTATGACCAAGGGCTTAAATCTTTAACCACTGCCCGCCATACTGATAGTGGAGACTTTCTACATACCAGGATAACAATTTATAGTCTTATTGCTAATTCCGTGTCCTTGTGGTTTGGACGATATGCTTCTTTTAAAAACCATTTTCATCATGTCTTCATCACCTTGTCCCTCCATCACGATAAAGAAGCAGGACTTTGTAGAAGATGCCTATTGCAACTTACACATCCCAAGGCTGAACCATCTCTTTTGCAAAACATCATTTGTGTCTCTCAGGTTTGAGGTCAGTGGGAGCAGGGAATGCAGCATGGCAAGCCTGGGCTTATAGGGCATTAGTTAATAAAAAGTTACTACTCAGTGCCCTATCTATAGGTGAGACCATTTAAAAGGGAAACCAAGGCATACCTAGTCTTCGGGATGAGGAACACAGCTGTGGTATGAACGTAATACTGACAAACTGCAAACAGTTTGTGGGTATTGGGAAGATGCATATTGAATATTCATCTATCCTACCATCAATCTTCGTGATTGGGGGGGGCGGGGTGTCACTGGAAGAAGGTCCAGAATCTATCCCAGGAAGCAGGGGTCCATGCTGGACAGGATGCTAGATCATCACTAGCCCACACACAACCATTCACTATGGACAATATAGATAAGGAACTCAGGTGTGTGACTCTGGACTGTGGGAAGAAGCACACAAGACATGGGGAGAACGTGAGCATGCGTACACGCATAAGCAGGCTTCAAACCCCCAAACCTGGAGGTATGAGGGAGTGCTACCCACTGAACACTTAAAAAAGGTGCAAGTTATTTTCCAAATATTCCACTTTATTTTGCTGTCTTAAATTACAACTCAACATGGCAGAACAAAGGTCAGTCAAGTTCAATAGCAATTTATCTCAATGTATACAAATGGCATCAACTCCACACATAGCGAGTAATAATGCCTGGAAGAGGCCAAAATTTATAAAAATAAAACAGAGCTCACGGGGGTATAGTGTATGAACAACGGAAACGCAGATTTGCTGAGGAATAGCGGCCAGCGGACAAGAACAGATGAGCTAACAGATGAAAGTACACATCCAAACATGACAGCTCATCATCGGCTGGCACTGCATGCGAAGCCCTGCAGCTAAAAGCAGGTTCTGCAAACTGCTCCTGGAGATGGAGGAATGCAGGAACTCATGTCCTCATCCCATCCCTGATGGCACGGAGCAGCTCTTCTGAAGCAGAAGTTAAACACAGTCCACAGACGCGGGGCCAGGGGTGACACCGCTCTCACCCCAGGCGACAGTTTGAGGCCAGACTCCCTACACCGGCAGTGCTCCCCCCAGCCACACTCGGCAACTGGGAAAGCTCACTTACCGGCTGGCTCAAATCAAAGTCACTTATGAAAAAAACCACTCACCAAACCTTCGCCTCGCCATGACTCCATGCAGACCTCACGGGTCATATGCACACTTTTAGCAACAAATGGCTAGGAAAGCCAAGACAAATCAAAGTTACAGCCAATGTCTAGCATCTGTCTGCTGAACAAGCTAAAGACTTAGCAGCATTGTTTATTCCCTAGTAATACTTTAGGTGTGAACTGTACTCCTCCAGGGGAATGTAATGTGACACCACTGTTGCTACCTAATGATAAAGCCATAGAGCAGTGTTTCCCAATCCGGTCCGTGGGGACACAGCTGCTCCCGCCGTACCCCCTGCCTGACAGCCCACATTTTTGCTCCTTATTGGGAGCTGGGAGATAGCAAAAACGTGGACTGTCTGTAGGTCCTCGAGGACCGGATTGGGAAACACTGCCATAGAGTATATGGCCAATTTCGGTCCCAAAATCAGCAGAGACCAAAACTATCCGTGTGTGTTTATTATTATTTTTTTATTATTTAATCGGATGGAAATCATGGTCCCTGGTCACCTTTGAGTCTTATGCTACTTAATGCTACATAACAGTAGAACGTTTCACGAAACAGCACCACACATCTGCACACGCTCAGCTGCCACAGATGGTCACATGACGGGGACATACAGAATATACAGTGTGAAACAGACCTGGCTGCTCTATGGCAACGCGAGTTACAAATGCACATACAAGCGTATGAAGTTGTCATCACCAGCATCATGCCACAGCTGTGTCAGGGATTAGCTGATGATCCTTCTCACTGCTTTACTGGACAGAAGTCAAAAACAGCAATGAGAACACAAACCAAGCAGCCAGTGCACAACTGTTCCAACTGCTTAAAACCAATGTAAACTGTTCAGGCTCACTTCAGTCTTTCGAAATTTGACAACCAGAAATGGTGAGGATTTGCACAGAAGTAAAAAAACAATTCTTAAATCAATTTTTGTATATTTATATAAGAAACAAGACCTTTGGAACCTACATTAAATAATAAGAATGCCAGTAGAGCACAGTGAAACACCAATAGGCAGCAGCAATTGGAGCTGTCCTGTGGATTTAGCCAATCGAAATAGAGGCAAACACACTCAGCCAGCTCCCTGTGGGCTGTACATTTGCAAATTCCCGCTCTAATGTTAAGCATTTAATCAGTACCATTTGTCCGAAAACATATTTCACCAATAAGCATAACACACATTTGAAGAGCAACTATCTTGCCGCGTTTTCACAACGAAAACATTTCAATGTGGTCATTTGTGAGAAAGGCATCTGTATAAAGTTACAGATAATGTACTGGACCGGTAACACCAAGGGAAAGTGCTGGGATGCCAACCAGCAAACTGGGGCTCACAGTATGCCAACCCTAGGCTTAAGGGTTAAAGAAAACAAACAGGGAAATCTGTAGTCCATCAATCCCCTAATTGAGGGAAAGAGTTCAGATCCGCAAGGTAAAGTTGACACCAGAGTCGTCCAGAGAGTTCAGGACCATGTTCTGTGTGATTAAGCGGAGCTGATTAAAACCGACGGGCTGTAAATGCAATGGCTGGAGTTCACAAGTCGCGAATCCAGTTCCACAAATGCACAGCTTTCGAGCCAGGTTACAGCTGGACAAACAGCTCGCATGCTATCAGAATTTAAAGGGAAAGTACACTTATATATGTATCGAAAGATATCTGTATTAAACCCCCCTTTTCTTCAGATGCAGCTGTTTAATGCAGAAGTGAATGTGGCTGGATTGGGTGAAGGAGTGGAGACAGAAGCGGAAAAGAACAAACGACTGATAAGGACGGAGTGTGAGGGACGTCTGTGCTGAGAGGAGCCCAGAGACATGTCTCTCTGCCTGCAGACATTCCAAAGCTACTGAATACACAGGCGCTGGTAAGTACATCCTAGTCACTGGGAAATTCAGACTTCTTATAGGTGTTTTCTTGTTTCTCCTGTGACATTTCCTGTGACATGCGTAACCCGTAAAACATCCTCTGACTCTCAGCCCTCATAAGGCTCATGGTCAGATTCTTAGTCTAAGAAATGTAGGCTTTGCCACCTTCCAAAAAGAACAGCCCAGGTTGCCCAGCAGTGCATAACAGGAAAAAGAGAAAAAGAATAAAAAGCATTAATAATAAATCAGTCAGGGGCAGCTTAGAGCCATAAGACACCCAGCACTGGGCAACTGTCACGCAAGCTGTAAACACGTTTGGCCGAAGGAGATCGAGAGATGCTTGGGTCTCTCCATCACAATCCAGATAAAATAAAATAGGAGCTTCATTCACGAGGGCTTTTCTCCTCAGACTGTCCATCCTTAAGCAGGAGACAGACAGCAGGAGACAGGCACTGTGCCTTTGATCTCTCCAAAATAGCAGGTCTTCACCTTCCCAGGCGGGGCCGGGTCACATCACAGTCGTCCCTCCCCCCACAAAGGGGCACATTCAGATGTAATCTCCACCAGGGTCCATCCCAGACCCATGGCACCCCCGCCTGGCCCCCCCACCCGTTTCCTGGGCTACGCCGGATGAAGGGGGATGACAAATTTGCAGCCAAAAGGTGAGCGGTAAGTGATGCCCACCTCAGGGAACACCTGGCGCGGCAGCCCGATGTCACACAGGTAGACGCGTCCGGCGCCTTCCGCTAGCGGTAGCGGCAGACCCAGGGACAGCGACCACTTGGCTTCCACGGCTGGCTCCCTGCCACTCACAGGCGGGTCGATGCTCAGCACCGGGGCCCGGTTCTGGTTGGCCCAGTCGGCTGCGGCCCGGTACCAGGGCTGTTCCCTCAGGAAGGCATTCTCGTGGCAATCCAGGCAATTGATGACCAGGTCCACGGGGCCGTCGGGAAGATCTGTGAGCAGAAGAAAGCAAGCTGTGCAGAAATCCAGAGAACAGAGCACCAGTAGAGGGCGACATTGCATTAGACTTCAAACAGAATGCGAGCATAGTGATGGGAGAAATATGGCTTTCAAACACATAGTGGGACAGGATTTACTGAGCCAATCAGGTGAGCCTGTGATTGACGCCATAATAATCACACCCACCTAATATCTCCCTTCATTAGGCAGCAGCTCTATTATTCCAGCAAGATTGAGTGTAGAATAAAGGAGAATAAAGGGATTCACAGGTCGACCGCCGTGACCCACCTCTCACGCCCGCCACCTGCTGCCCGCCGGTCTTGCCAAAGAGCGCCAGCTCCACCGTTACGGCCTCTAGCATCTTGACGAAGTTGGGGAGGAAGAGCACCACCTCCACGCCGTGGTTGGCCAGGTGGCGGCCACAGCTGATGCCCTGGGCGCCCTGTACATGGGGCCCGCAGAGCAGCACCACCGTAGGGCGCTGGTGTACGTTCTTGGGGGTCAGCCTGTGAGGGGGAGAGGGACACACCCACATTCCTGGCTTCCCTCTGTATAAACTGAATTCTACAGTATACATTCATATGCATATCGAGGCCCTGGACCCTGCCCCTGCGCTGCATATACTGACTTGCAGCCGAATCTTTGGAGGAGCACGCCATGTTAGCAAGCATGCTACAACTAAAACAACTATGAGGGCTGGAATCCTGCCCATTCTAGGGAATTTGATTTAATCTTCACCTGACATAGAGTTCAAAGAACAGGTGAGCACATCAACCAACCAATTACATCAGTATATCAGGAGAGACCTGAGGTAGAGGAAAGACAGTAACCCAGACGGCAGCCTTTGAGAGCCCTTGGTGTAAAAACAGAGCCTCTTGGCTGGGCCTTTGTGTTCACTGTGGGCCTCAGGGGCTGCAATTCCTAACCAGCCTGTGACTGCAAGTCACCTCACTGCGTGCTTTAGACAAAAATGAAAATGCCTAGCTTGGGCTGATATAGCAGTGCTCACTAAGTCCAACCCATTCAGGAGAAGAAGCAAACAAAACACGGCTCCACAGAGCATGTAGAGAGCAGCAGCTGATCCCCTGAGTCCTGGGGGCCCTCCCAACTTATGTAATGATAAAATCAGTGACTTCTGCAGAAAATCACAGAGAATCTAAAAGGACAGTGGAGTAGATAGAAGGCCCCCCAGTGGCAAGGCTGCAAATTACTTTATACCAACCCATCTTATTCCGACTAACCTGTTCGGCCCGCCCAGGAGTGTCAGTGCCATTTGGCTGGCACACACCCCAGTCATCTCCAGCCGCCGCTCCAACGAAAGTCCCAGCCTCTCGGCCTCGGCCAGCAAGCGCTTGTGGAGTTCATAGGGAATGCTGGGTACCACCAAGCCGGAATCTGAGAGAACGAGGAGACAACAATGCAGAAGAGCAGTCAGGTCAAAGGGGGGCATTCTAGCTAAGGCACCACACTCAGAACTGACTGGTTCAAGTTAGCAGAGGACACCCTTTTGCATTTACGTTTAAAGGGGCAATTCACCCCAAAATCGAAAACACACATGCTTTAGATATGCTGTAGGTCTATTTATCCATCTAGATTGTTGTGGTGAGACTTGCCTAGTTCAGGAGATACTGGCCGCATAGATATCAGCCTTTTTGTGAAAATAATGGGATTGAATGGCATTCTTTCTGTGGTGACTTAAGCACCAAAAATACATTAGAAAAATTCAACAGGAATGTCTCTTACCAGAAATCATGACCTGGTTACTCAAGATAATCCACAGACCTTGTAGTGAGCAGTTTAATGTAGGAACTAAATTCTTTCTACTGAAATCCACACACCAACCATACCAATATGCAAAAGTGAGCGGCAGAACGCTTCTGCTCCTGACAATGTGACCGAATATAAAAATCAATGGTACCCTCCTCGGGTAAGAGCTCTAATGTTAGGTAGATCAGTGGTGCTAGGTGAGCTAGCATTAGCTACCAACACTAACAAATAGCAAGAATACTGTCTTAGTTAATCGTAATTATAGCTCACCTACACTGTTAGCTCACCTAGCTCAACTGAGAAGGCAGGGTCAACCGGTCCTTAAAGCAACTGGGGGTTAAGGGCCTTGCTTAAGGAGCCAAATGGTGAAATCACTCTGCCGATCCTGGGATTTAAACCGGTGACTTTCCATTCACTGGCACAGTGTCTGCTGAACCACACAGTGGCCCTTGGGTTTAAACGCAGTCAAAGCAAAACTTTTCAGGAGCTGAGGGCCAACAGACATAGAGCCACAATTAAAACATTAATTAAGCCATTGTGAGAAGCCTGGCCTGTGCTCCCCCCATGTCTTAGGATGAGATGCTTCATGTGTGATAGTACCTGTCACTTTCAAAGCAAGAGGAAATAGCATGCGATCAGCTCCGGTGAGCATCACCAAGTGGGAACTGATCGGGCCAGAAGGGAGGCAAAGATGCCAGCCTCAACGCCACGGCAATAAACACTGAATCAGATTGGGAGGAATGCGTAGCACAATCAACAATTTCTAAAAGGACAGGGTGTATCAGGAGCAAGCATATATACAGATCCTGCCTGCTCTCTCTTTTCTAGGAATGACGAGGACATTCCAGCCATGTATGAGAGTGTGTGTAAGCCGTTGACTAACCCTAAGCACGCAAGGGCCCCATTCCCTCGAGGAATACTTCCTCACGCGAGCTGCCCCCCCCGGTCGTCCATTACTCTCCACTCCCTTCCTCTCATTTGGCTGCCATTCCCACAGCCTCCCTCCCCCAGCTACGAGTGAGGTAATGTGGGTTTAGCCAGCTCGTAACACGTTCCCAATTAATGACTGAATAAATCGGCAGAGACCACCCGCGACTGGACGCGGTTTGCCTCGTCGGAATGGGCGGATCTGAGAACTGAGCCAATCACTGGGGGAGGGGGGGGGCTGAGATTCTTTAGCTGATGGAGATGAGGGGGACATAGTGATTCTTGCCCCTGGTCGAAGTTCATATCAGGTCTTGCTTGTGATGATTTGATCTGTGCAATACAGCTGCACAACCATGCAAACACACACCCGCATGCGCGCGCACGCACGCACACACACACACACACACACACACACACACACACACACACACACACACAAGCACGCATGTAAATCACCAATCACCAGTATCCATCAGCTGCTAAGAGTCTGACAAACCCTGTTGTTCAGGATTAAGATGCACGCTCACACCATCCCTCCACTGTAAACATGAGGTGGCATGATGCTAATTCATTTTTGATTGTAGCTTTAGATGCGTTTGTTAAGAGTGCCTCCCTTGGCGGGGTGTGCGCGGTCTCACACACACACACGCAGACACACACGCCCACTCACAGTACGCACACACGCAACGCTCAACCTGCTCAACTGGGTCCCAGGGGCAGGAGCTTTAAAATAAACTGAGCTGGAAGCGATTCTTCATGCATGATCACAAGGCAGAGCTGAAACTAATGTGCTCCATGGGGGGGGGGGGGGGGTCTGGATGTAGGCCATGTCTAATTATGCTTGGCACAAAAAGCACAAAGGTACACTTTCACACACACACCTCTGATTGTGATGCCACTAAAAACAAAAAAAGCTCAAAAGCTCACTTTGCTCGCTCACAGAGGGGCGGGAAGGCCATCAGTGCTGGAGGGTGCTGGTGACGTGCGAGACCCCAGGGTCAGACTGGTAACCCAAACGCATCAAGACCACCTGCCAGCCGGCAGGGAAGTGTGTCCGAGGGGTCCAGCCGGCAGCCATTAAGCAGGGGATTTAATGCCTCAGAGGGCCCACAATTAAAAGCACAATGGATGATGGCCTCGGCCAAACACTGCCGTTTTACATTTCTTACATGCGTGCAGACTTCCCTCAACTTAAAAGTTAATTTAACCATTTACAGTGACAAGGGTAGTGGGTCGCTCGCCTCCGGTTCTTCCAGTTTTGATGTGCAGTTTATCTAAAGCTAGCATTTGGGCGGCCTGCTAATTACAGGCTTGGGTGTGAGGGCCAAGCAGGGGGGCAGGAGTCATCTGGGCACATGCATACACCCTCCATTGCCATCTTTGTCACTGCTGTACCATGCTGTTGTCCTTCCATGCCTCTACACATCCCATGATACAATGCTTCAATTTAAAAAAAAGCTTATGAATGCCATTTTCCCACAATGCACTGTCTGAAAGATGACAGGAAAAAAGGTAGGGGGGATATTGATCTTAATTACCCAACATCCCGTGAGACACTGCCAGTGACCCACAGACGACTCTTCAGAGCAAATTCCATTTATGATACAAATAAGAGATCAGATCTCAGCTCACAGAGCAAAAGTTCTCCCAGGTCACACCTGGGACTCACATGCCCCACCGAAGTTCTCAGCCTCCTGCTGCAAACTGGCATTTAATAGCATGAAAACCACAGCAAAAATAGCCAAAAAAACAGCCTCACAGCAGTGACAAGGTTTTTTAGGAGCCCTGCAGAAGTCCAGTGCTGCCAAAACTGGAGACATAATGATGCCTGGGGACCAGGAGGTCCCCATAGCATGTGGGGACGTAGCCATACTCCTATACAAAAAAAAATTTAAAAATCAGCATCAACTAAAAGGTCTGTCCCACTGCTCCCCTACAGGGTTGCTTAAGTTGCCAGTTTAAACCAGGAGCTAAAACGAGTGCTCCCTCTCCTGTTGTAACATGACAGCCCTGGGAGCAAGCAGGGTGCTTTGCACTGGGGCGACACCAGGGGGAGCCAGCAGGCCCAAGTGTCACTCCAGCTGGCTGCACAGCTGTATGACTTACACATCCCAAGGCATCTGGGCTGCTGACGAAATAGGGCTGTTTTTATAGACTCAGATTCAATTACAAGCCTGTTTACCGCCAACTGTCACTACCGACTATTAACATGATAAATGTGGTATTTGATTTCTTATTGGTATTTTATAAAAAAATAACTGAGAGCTGTGCAGAGTTAACTTAGTGCCGGGGGCAGATGGGTGGGTGGGGGGGGTCGTACCGGTACAGTACTCCTTGCCCCCAGGCTGGGGCACAGCAATCTGGCGGTACACAACAGGTGCGCCCTCCAGGATGTTCTCGTCGTGGCGATAGCGGGAGGGCGTGTGCTCGCCAGCCGCCCGGGCCCCATTTCCGCGGCGCTCCTGGGTGTTGATCTCTGAAAAGACGGCGGCCTTGTCAAACAGTGCCAGGTTGCCCTCAAAGTCAAAGTCTGTGTCCAGGCCCTCGTTGGTGCCGTCTCCGAAGCACTCATCGTCCTTTATCTTCATGGCCCCGCCACCAGTGCCGTTTTTGGCCCCGTTCTTCTTTGGGGTAGCTTGGCTCGCACCGCGGCTGCTGGAGGACCCTGAGAAGCAAAGGGAAATGGGACATGGGGGGTAATGGGGGGTGAGGTAACGCGGACAAACACGCAACCAAAACAAACGAGTGTGGACTAAACAAAGGAAGAAAGATAGAAGGAGCACTGGAGGGGGGCACCACCCCCCAAAAGGGGGTCCAGCAGCCTCTTCTCACAACATAAGTCACAAGCCTTCCGGACATTTGGCCTGCGGCACGTGTCTGAGAGTGGCAGACAGGCTTGCGGGCAGCGGGATGGACAGAGGAAGACAGAGAGGTGGTGAGAGAGTGTGTGTCTGTGTGTGTGTGGGTGTGTGTAAACAGACCAGTGCAGTATTAACCACTTTAATCATACACACACACGTGTGCAGCCAAAGTAGCAAGGAGAAGAAGAAAAAAAAAAAACTGGAAAAACCTGGTGTTCAGCTCTGACAGCGCTAAGCTCTCACGCTAAGCAACGCGGTCTCACGCGAGCGGCTGCCGTGACAGTGCTGCGCTTGGCCTCTCGCATGACCTGCACAGCTCCTCATGTAGATCACGTATGCACCCAGCCACTGAGGCCGCTGTGAGCCATGCGAGGGGGGTGGTTGTCTCACACTTGCTCGTATTACTCTGTGCATGCAGAATCATGATGCACGTAGCCAACAGATAAAGCTACAATTAAAAAGAAATTAATGCCCAAGCTACTGAGACGCCCCCCCCCCCCCCCCCAAAAAAAAAAAAAAAAAAAAAAAAAAAACTCAGACTGGAGCCAAGATCAGCCCCATAAACCCCCTTTACCAAGGCATCAAAGCCCCATCACTCCACAGCACCTGACAACACACCCGGACACATCCTCAGTAGCGATGATCAGCATCTTGTGGAGGGGGTGGTGGGGGCGTTTCTCAGCGCTGGAGGGGCAGAGTGGTGAGGGCCACTTCTCAGGGTCGCCATGATGAACCACCACTGCGACGACGGAGAACACTTGGGTAGCTAACGAGCACCCACAGGGGTACCAGACACTAGCACCATGTTTAAAGATAATATTAAATAAACATCACAGCTTGGACAAGCCTGGCATCTACTGTGCGGTGAGATAAAAAACTAGCCGAAACACTGTAGTAGAAGCAATAACTGGTGAGTTAAGGAGCCAGGGGAAGAGGAGCTTTGGGTCACTAAAGTTAAAAGTAAGAAATCATTATAACGAATGGTCACCGCTACCATGGTTACGGAACCAGAAAGAGAAGCTGCATCATGACGATGGAGAGAGGTGATCTGTTCTGAAGTGGGGAGAGGCGGAGGTCTTGAGAAGACTGGAGGGGTGTGTGGAGGGGCACATGTGAAATGGCAAGCCGATGGAACTGCTGCCATTTTCGCTGCATCCCCCAGCAGCCGATACGCGATTCTGGCCCAGGGCCTGGCATCGCGTGTCAACACCCGACATCCCCCCCCCCCCCCAACTTGGCCGGCGGCCCGCCAGCGGATGAGCTGCGAAGGAGGTCGGTTAGGCGCTTCATAATTCCTATCGCCCACTTCCAAATGTACTGGGACAGCAACTTCCTGTGGTGCCGGAGGGAGGGGGGCTATTTCCCGTGCAGAGCAGCAGGGGTGGCGTGCTAAGGGGAAGGAGACCAGGGGGCACTGAGGCACGTAAGCCAGGACTTGCATAACCTCCTCTTTAAGCTGGGATAGGGAGGTGGGGGGGCTTGGCAAGGGAATGTTTATTGATTTTAGTCACACTCTTTTGCAAAGAGGAACTCTGGCCTGGGCTTTTAGCACGCTATGGGAATCCAAGAGTCGCCACCACCCCCATGACCGACCAGCCTCCCCCCACTGCTGCCTCCGCTGCTGGGGGCAGCTTCTGAAGAAACATGGAGATCCCCCACCCTCCCCAGACAAGTGGGCTTGCGAAACGCAGACATCATAGGAAGAGGTCCACTGGTCTGCCAGGAGACAGCACACACTGGCTCTAAATGGACCTGGGTCCATCCAAGGGTCAGGTTATCGCAACATGGATCTGGAAGGCACTGGGGACACTCAAATACTGTGTGAAGGGCAGCTGGGGATGACCACTATGAACGAGAACGATATCCAAGACTGGCAGTGCTACGGTTCTATTTGTCCTCAACATGTAATCGTTCCCCCCGTAAAAACACTAACAGGGACCACAGCCCAATTCAGGAGTGCGACTCAGATCTACACAGAAGTGCCGCCAGGACCCGGCACTCGGTCCAGCCAGCCCCCGTGCCGTAATCCAAGAGACGCTTGGCTGCTGTCCAGCCACTTCAAAGGAAGCACAGAGCGGCAACTTGCGGCGGTGGCAGAGGCAGTGTCAAGCTTCCTAATGGCACAAGGCAAACAAAAGCCAGACTCTGGAACATGAGTCCCTCTTCAATGATGTGGCAACAGGCAGACAATCACAGCAGACAGGAGCATGAGAGAGAGAGCACACACCTGTCTGTGCCGTACACCGCCAGCATCGTCTAAACCCCTGACGGTCAAGAAATTTATTCAGCTAGGAGGACATATTGGCCACATTAACATGCAGAGACGTGTGTGGCCAGTATTACCATTTAACACTTCATACCAAGACCAGTTTCACCATGGTAACAGCCTTCCCAAAATTGCGGAATCCTGCCCGTCTCTAGAGCCCGTGTAAAAAGTGAAGTATCAATACTGATTCCCAGTCAGTGCTAGTGAAAAAGTTTTCAATTCAGCCCAAAGGCTGAAGACCGTTGAAGGATACAGATTGTATTTAGCAAGTTCAGCAGAGGAACTTGAAGTGACCCTACCTGTAATCAATCAGCCAATAATCACTAAAAGCAGTCAGAAATAGGAACATCACAAAAAGTAATTACACCTAAACATAAATGGTAAGTTTCAGTGTTTTTAAGAAAATCAATGTAATTACATCAAGTTTTATTGGAAATTTTTTCAAAAGTATAAGGCAAGACAAGTGCTTCTTGTGCCAAGATCAGCTGCCACAGCTAAACAGGGCTGATTTCCTGAAGTGAGTAGAAATTCCCAGGATGGAAATCAGAGGCGTTAGGTTGGGAGAACGCACCCAGGGACGGCCGCACTCAACCCAGCATTATTTACTCTGACGAACCTTAGGAAAACCCTAAGCACAACTGGCAAAGAAAGAGGACAGAGACCATCTCTGCTGCGACCACTGGCCAAAGAAAATAAAACTGACAAGTAAATAAGCTGGCTGGACTTTAAAATAGAAAAACACACACTGCTGTTCTTTACACTTCAAACAATTCAGAGAACGACCTGAATCAAAGTATTTCTGACCAAACACAACTTTTCCCATTGTCAAACAGAACTGGCCCTTTACATTTGTACAATCTGCATGGCGTATTAGAACCCAGTAGGTCAAAGTGAGTATTACCTTGCTGTTAAAAACTCACATCTCTAACAACCACTCACCATTTACTCATTTTTAGAAGGTCAGACCAAACTCGTTGTCAGTCCCCTTTTGCCAAGAATTATTTTAATGGATGAGGAGCTGGAGACAGACTGGAAAACCAGTTTACCTGGCAAGCTGAAATGCATTTCAGGTTTTATTAAACCGATATTATTTGATATTCATATATCAAAACACCTGTCACCAACGTTTTCCTTTTTTTTTTTTTTAAACTCTCAGATGTTTATATGTAGAAATACACCAAAATTCCAAGTTGTAACAAATCCAGACTAAAAAAGCTGAAACTTTGCCTTAATCACTTTGAATGACACTTTGTACATTTATGTTGTTCCTCAGTTTCATGCAATTGTCAGTGAACATTTCCTCATCACTGTCGTAGCAGTCTAAACTGCTCCATACCCCTGATTACACGCATCACATACGATAGTTTCTTTCGTTTCATCACCCGATGGCTTTCCATCTAATCAAATATGGGTGGAATGAATCAATCCCTTGAGAAGAATGACAGACATTCCAGTGTGAAACACACTTCAGAGGTAAGTAGGCTGGGAAAGCAGAAAGTAGCATTCTATTTCTGTGATAGGCTAAAAGGGGCCTTTAATTTATCCAAAAGACGGCTCACTTCAATATGAGAAACATCCCATCACACACTCCTATTCCGCTCTCGACCTACTTGAGAAAACACACTCCAGAGCTACTTACAGGAGTTGTGCCTACGGCGAAATACTTTGGCCTGTCCGGGGCCCTCTAGGTGGCGCTCCCCATAGCTTTTGGAACACTGCTGCGGTGAATTCAGTCCCTCAGATGATCTTTGTTCTCCTCTGTGTGGCACCGGCAGTGGGGCGCTGCTTGTCTGGCTCCCAACACGCCCGTTTCGTCCACTGTGCCCAACAGGGGCAGGGTTTGCTGCTAGCCTGGCGCCATTTCGGATATCCAGAATCTTCAGCTCTTTGATGTCCATGGCACTGCAGGTGAGGTCATGCACTGGATCAGCTTCCCGTTACATCACTGAGACATAAGCCCATTTAAAATAGATGTAATGTAATAGACTGCCGCTCATAAAGAAGACCATAACGTATTGCACATTTCACGTACAGTCACCATAAACCAAAAACTGTTTCAGGGGCTGCGCTCAGGCAGGCGCCTCCGTTACCTTAGGGCCAGGACCGAGAGGCTGAGTAGAAGCTTCTACCCCCAGGCCATTAGAATCATTAACGCCGGCAAGTAAAATCTAAAATAAGCTATAACTGCAAGTAGCACTTTAAATATTTTCCCATATTTTCTTATAACTTTATATATATTTCTGTATTTTAATACTTATTTTGTTAACTTCTGTTTTTTAACTTTGGTATCCTTCTACCTTGTTCGTTTCCCAGTCTGGCATAGCGGCAATTCCATTTCACTGCTGGTGTACCACTATATTCATGCATGTGACAAATAAAAATCTTGAATCTTGAATCTGAGCTGTGCCGTTTACCAATCAAAATAGCATTACTAAAACCCTGGAAAAATTGAGCATCATTCTGCCCATGGGGTGGAGGGGGGAGGTACTTTAAATACAGCAGTATAACGGAGCTGGATCTGTGATAGCCCATAGTGAGAAAAGAATTTTCCACTTGCTTGTTGGGCAGTTATGAGATGCCGATTCCTTATGTCAGTGTTTCCCAATCCGGTCCTCAGGGACCCAGAGTCAATCCATACCATTGGTCCGTCCAAGCTCCCTGCCAGACAGCGCACATTTTTGCTCCCTCCTAGCACCCGGAGCAAAAATGTGGACTGTTTGTGGGTCCCCGGGGACCGGATTGGGAAAGACAGTCTTATGTTCATGGCACTATGTAGGAATGTGCTACATCATCATGCACTCATTGATACGAATCAGCTTTTGGTATTGCATCACCAACAGCCCATACCTGAACGTGACCTCTGGAACTGGGCACCTGATACCATTGTGGAAAGGCTGCCGGAGAGAGATGGTTTGGCTGGACTGGTCCACTGAAGACACCTCCCCCTGATACACACCTAGCGTTGGCCCGCAGTTGATCGACACCAGACTTCCGAGCCAATCTGCAGCCATGCTCTCTGTAGCTGGTCAGGACAGTCAGACCAATTAAAACGACTAAAGCCCAAACCCGAAATTTACTGCAAAGATGAGGCATCCAAAATCTGCATGTGTCCATAAGGCTAAAATGCCACAAGCACAAGATGGGACTTAAACTTACAATTAGTGTAATATTTGCTCAGTGTGTAGTTCTGCTGCTGCACACAATTAGGGTGGAGGGTTCAAAACCTGCCTCCACTCGGTGTGTACTTTGCATGTTCTTTCCATGCCAGACAGGTTTCTTCCCAGAGTCCAAAAACATGTATTTAGGCTAAATGGTGTCTCAAAATTGTTATTATGTATGTATGTGTGTCTGTGTGTGCGTGCGTGCGTGCGGGCGGGCGGGTGTGCGTGCACATCCCATGCAGAAGACTGACATTCCACTGACAATGTCGAAACTGATTATATCCAAACTATTACTGTCCATCATCTCTTTACAAAAAATTTTCAGGTCTGTAATCTGAACATGTGAGGCTACAGTAAGGAAATTACAAATATAGACAAATAATGAATGGCTAGAAAAGTTAGCAATGTGTACAAATCTCGGAAACCCAGAGATATCCTCAACTTTCTCTAACACGTCAAAATAGGTAGTAACCCTGTTAGTAAGTCACAATAGTTATCGATTGCGAAACACTTATCATTTATTTTAAACGATTCATTATCGTCATGGGTAGTGTGTGGTCTCTAGCTGGGTAGAGCAAATTGCATAAAGAGAACATAACTGTTGCTAACTATCGCTGATAACGGATGACCATAAACTAAAATGTCCTCATGTATAACTATCGGTACCGAACGAATGGCTTAACGTTACATGTGCCTGTCGTTTTAAAACCGTGAAGATAGCCAATTAACTAAAGTACCTACCTTATTGAAAATGCAAGAAACAATAAACAAAATTTTAATTTTTTTTTAGTTTAAGGCGTCTTCTTCAAAGTCCAAAGTATAGGATTTTCGAGCGCCGCGATTCGGCAATTCACTTCCGGGAGATTTCCTTATGATTTTGACGCCACTTCCTTCGGCCGCGAACCAATTGCATGGAGGGAGCGCGTGCAGCTGGAGTTTGAAAGGAATAAGTTTCCGTTAGAAAGGCGCAGCGGTTGGAGTAGAGCACAGGAGCACCACAGGCAAAAGCGCTTTAGTTTTATAATAACGATGGTAAACGCAGCTGCAAATAGTTACATTACGTTGAATTTAGCATGGTTTAGCTATGAATGCGGTCTGACAAGAATTTGATGTCAGAAACTAGATATCAGAAAGCGATTGTCGGGTCAGTCCCAAAGAGGCCAAATAACTGGTACCAGAATTATAGGCGCACAGGTCACAAAAACTGCACAGTTATTTAAAAGAGAAAATAATAACAGCTTATGTCAAATATCCGCAAGGTTGTGTATCATTTGCACGGAAAGGCGGACGCGATGAAATTACGGCCGCAAAACTAAATCCGCAACTTTGTGGCCTAGGCTCAACAAAAATGACGTGAAAAAAATCCAGAATTTAGCTGGCAATGAATCCGCTTGTTATCGAGGTTGAGTTCACAGACACGTAATCTGGCATGAGGCGCCCAAAGCCTATACCCCTAAATAAGCGGGAATACGGTAAAATTAGTTTTCTATCCAAATTGATATGGATTATTATGAGCTGCTGTGTCTGAAGCAGTTCTTTTTGAGATAATGTTTGAGTTCCTTTTTAGAACTCTTATAAATTAAAATAAAAATGATTATTTAAAACTAACATCGTTCAGGTGGTTTATTGTATGTGGTCGGAAAGAATACGTGTACGTATAAAATAACAGAAATTAACAAATATATTCAAGGGACTCGACTAAAGTGTCTTTAAACGATTTTTAATTCTAATCTTGATTTTAGTGAATGGAATGTTTTCGGTCGTATAAGGAATATCCTGTTCACTGATCCGAAAACACAAAATAGATCTTGAAAGGGCAGCCTAAGTAAAATAGTTCAGCCATCTACACAACTGCAGTTTTTGAGTTGGTCAGTTTAAAATGCTGACATGAGCACAACCTTATAACTATTTAATTTTGAAGTCAATTATTGAAAATGCCTTTCAAATACATTTTAAATTTACTGCTTCCAAAAAATGTGTTCCGAGAACAGATGGGACTGGAGACATCAGATAACTCATCCTGCCTGTGATCTGCTCTTCACTGACTATTCCTTGGTTATGGTCATTTGGCAAAACTGGATGTTCTTTTCCTGTATTGTATAGCAAGAACCTACTTCTCATTATTTGATTTGACTAGCTTTTCTGATGTTCTGATTAATTTTTGTATAGCTTTATCTAACATGAATGAATCAGTAATTACTGTTTCGGCTGAAAAAACTCCAAGCCAATGGGAAGCAACTTCGACCTCCACCACTGTAGCACCCACCTGGATGATGTAACAGGAACCATTCTACGCCAGTACACTCACCATAAAGTAGCTAAAGTGGTGATGGGGCAGGAGAGAATTTACCGATTAGATATAGGGGATGATTAGGTGTCCAGTTTTGATAGGGCCATAGTGGGAAATTTTAGTCAGGACATCAGGGTACCACCCCTACTCTTTCAAAAGATGCCCAGGGATCTTTTATGACGCTAGAGTCAGGACTTCGGTTTTATGTCTCATCAGAAGGACAGCGACATTTTTACAGCTTAGTGTTCCCATCACTGCACTAGAGCCCTGGGATCCACACAGACCACAGGATGGACCCACCTGTCAGCCACAACAACACCTCTTCCTGTAGCAACCCAACTTTTTTAGTTGGTCTCCAATCCAAATACTGGCCAGGCCCAATCTTCTGCTTAACTTCAGATGGATTACCTGGAAGTTGTGGAGCGTAGAGCATGAAGTAGATTTCCACCTGTTCAATCACTTCACAGAACTGGATGCTTTTCTCGAAGAAGGGTCTAATACTGCACTGCACACAGTTTCAGGTTAGTAGGACAATGGACTCAAGATGTACTCAAGGAAAATACTCATTTGTTTAAAACATCCTAGATAGGAATGTATTGGGTGTTTATGACATTTGCCCACTCTGTTAAGGTGCTGCTTCATATGTATAATTATAAATATATAAAAAAGAAATTCATTGTAGCAATCTCATTTTTAATTAATGCAATTGTGTTGTTTTTGGATTCTGCACTTTTGAAAACACGTTGTGCAAAACACTACCTCATAATGGTACAATTTTTAATTACAATATTTAAAAATAATTGACACTTTTATGTAATTTCCAAAACATTTATCCAGCACATGATTGTGGGTTCTGGACTGGAGCCTATTCCAGGCAGTATAGGGCACAACGAAGGAGTACACCCTGGACAGGTTATCAGTCCATTATAGGACATAAACACATCATGACCTATTTATAGAGACTAGTTCATCTAATTGCATGTCTCTGCACTCCACTCACATTGGCTAACACACCCACTGTAGGGGTATCAGACAAAAGTGCTTTTATGTAATCAGTTGCTCTAACTTAAAATAGCACTGAAGGAAACAAAATGGGCACATGAGATAAAAATGAGTGTTTTATTCATTTTTATATCTTGCGTAAAAATTACAATGCTTTTAGGAAACATCACTATAGACAATTAGCTTCTTTACATGTGGAATCAGAACAGAATAATCATGTCAGTCCTTCATTGCTGCTTTTTAAAAATGACTGACATTAAAAATGAACAGAAAATAATTGCCAAGAATGCCATTTAAAAACATTCAGCGTCCTGGAAACACAGCTGTAGTAAAAAAAAAATTACTCTGTATAAAGAGCTGTATTTCCTGAATAGTAACCTGTTTATATAGTTACCTATCATAGTTCTCTATAAATACATATCTATACAGTCATCACGTTTTACAATATGAGTTTCTAGAGTTCAATTAGTTTGTCTTTTTAATTCACATGAAATAAACTCAGAAGAATGATTCTTGGGTGTGATTTTTCATGATGAATTTCTTAAATTCTTTTCCTAACATTCTGTTACAGCCAACATTTTTCTTTCTACAGTTCTCAGCAGTTGCATAATGCTTCAGTATTACTGATGTCA
Organism: Mormyrus iriodes; assembly: GCA_011763525.2. NCBI lineage: Eukaryota > Metazoa > Chordata > Actinopteri > Osteoglossiformes > Mormyridae > Mormyrus > Mormyrus iriodes. The sequence continues at coordinate 13,265,151 of JAAGVU020000008.1, forward strand.
CATAAATCATGTAAGCATCGATATAACACTTTCAGAGAGAAGCCGTCGTAAAACACGAAAACCACGCAGACAGAATGATGCTGCTATTTTTGTTTAAAAACGTCTGTCTCTTGGGATTGAAAAGGAGTTACACTGGTACTCTCCCCATATGCTATGTGTAGGGCTTTCAGGCAACAGAGCTTGTGTAATACTGTTGCTAACTGAAAATGCCAATTATCCCTGTGGTATTACAGCAGTGGTTCTTCTACTAGGATAAGCTTCCCCGAAGGACAATTAGGCCTAAATACAAACCATGCTGAAGACAAAAACACTGTACATGTTCTTTGTCACACGCTACACATCCCTTCCATCACAACAATGAGAAGGCCATGGGGAAGACCCAAACAGGAGGCATTCTGGAGACTTGCTGCCTATATGGTTGCCAGGAGTCAACATCAACTCAACTGCACCTAATAATAAAAATACATCTCTACATTTTGAGATGAAAATGCTGTGCAATCAGAAGAAATATTACTTGTTGGAGATCTATAGGGTAACTGCTCATTGGTTGGACAGACTTGCCCATTCAGATCTCCTAAAACAGAACATGACCTTCTGAAGCAACTAGACAAGGCCCATTTCTCAAATAGGCATGAGCTCTATACACAAAAGTGTTTTTCTCCCCACACTGGGCTCTTTTCTTTGCTCTGGACTCACAACCGCAGAGTAGCACACAGCTGGCACCGCTTGTGCTTCATGGTGAGGCCATACTCTGGTGTCATATCAAGTGTGTGCCCGGCCTTCCCATGGAAATGCAGCTTCTGCAGCAGGATGGCCAGAAATAGGAAGACCTCGGAACGAGCAATAGACTCGCCAATGCAGCGCCGTTTCCCCAGGCCGAATACCAGCACCTTCTCCGCCTCCAGCTTGTTTACTGCCATGCCATCAGCATTCAGGAAACGCTCCGGACAAAATGAGGAAGGATCTTTCCATAATGCTCTGATAGACACAGGACAGGATATATGGAACACTTAATGAATTACCTGATACACTTCTTCCTTTCTGGAATTTGGGACTTAATCTGGTACATTTTGTACATGCTCTGGTATGTTTGATCAGAGATACTTACGGGTCATGGTTGACTTGCCACTGGTTTATGAAGATACAAGTGTTCTTGGGAATGAAATATCCATTGAGAGACGTATCTTTAGTAGCACTGGAGAGAAAACCAAAACTTTTGTTAGCAAACTATTTAAAAAATAGCTTATTGTTGTGTACCAGGTTTTTATTTATTGAAATTTAATTAGTATGCTATGGAAGGTAGAATATATAATCTATGACACCTTTCTCCTCTGTCAGGTGGACACATATTGCAACCAAGTAGGATTCCAGTGTATTTGTCACTTACCAGTGTGGTATAGTGAAGGGTAAGAAGGAAGAGTGTCGGAAGATCTCCAGGATAAAGGCCTCAAGAAGGGGAAGATTGGCCTTGTCAGAGAAACAGGGGGTACGATCCATTCCCACTTTCTCCTCTGCAAATGCAAATGGGTGAGGTTAGAGAAAAGGAACATAAAGATCAGACACAGAATTGGGGGAGATCTGTTTCTGAAAGGTCATGGTGAAGGACAATGGTTGGATGTTCATATTCAGTTAGACTCACTTAGCTCCTCGTAGAGTTTGTCTTGGATTTCAGGGTAGGCAACCAAATACACAACTGCCCAAGATAGTGCAGTGCTAACGGTGTCGAATCCTGAGGGACAATATGGACAAAACAAACTCCATTCATCACAGGGCCTGACAAAACAAAGCCTAATTACAGTGTCTGAGTTATATGGTGTAATTTTTGTCACATAACTGAGTCAAAATATACAAAAAGGGTCAATTGTCTCATACCAGCTCCAAAGAGGTCATTGACAATGCTGATAATCTTCTGGTCAGACACCTGGATATTTGAGTTTTCATCCAGTTTCCTCTCCTCACAGTGATTTATGAGTGAGTCTGTGATGTCACGGATGTTATTCTACAAAGCATAGGACATGAAACGTGAATTTTGAGTATGATGACGAAATAAATATGAATGAGGACCAGTTAGGTGTGACTATCTTTCTTTACTAACCTGGTCATAGTTGATGTAGTGATCTCTCACAATCTTCTCCACAAAGGTGCTGAAACGCAAGTTGATGTCCTGGAAGGTTTTCATGGTCCTGCTGGGCAGGAAGCGTAGAAAGGGAATGAAATCAGCAGGATTACCGCTGCCCGCCACCTGGTTAAACTCGTCACTCAGGTTGACGAAGCTGAGCAGCTCCTGGTCGTCATGGCTGTAGCGGCGACCGAAGCACATTCCACAGATCACGTTGGTGACGGACACTACAATGTGGCGGAAGGGGTCGAAGCTGCCGCTGACTTCCATGACAGAGCTGATCCGCTGGATTAGGTACTCGGCCTCCCTGGAGATGTGCTCCTCCAGCATGCAGGAGTAGCTGGAGGTACTGCTCGCGACGTTGGAAAAGGAGCGCAGGGCGTTCATTGCCAGCTTACGCCGGGTACGCCACACCCCAGTCTGGTCTGTGCTGAAGGCTAGGCTTTCCCCGTTGTTAATGAATTGGAAGCTGTAAAGGTCTGGCCGGCCAGAAAAATCCTCCCCTTGCTTGATGAGTGCCTGCCGGATTACATCGCTCCCACCCATCACCACTACAGGGCGCATACCAATCTGGACCTGGAAGACTGGGCCATAGCGCTCACTCATGGTGGTCAGACTCAGGTGGGGGTTTCTTCCCAATTCTAGCACATTCCCAATGATTGGCAACGGCTTTGGGCCCGGAAGCCGTTGGAGGCCCTTGGGGATCTCCTTGCGCAGGACTTGTAGCAGTAGGTACACCACGGACACTGTCACCATGGCTAAAAGGCCCTCGGACACCGAGACCGAGCCAAGAAGTGGGAGAAACATTAATCCCATTCTGAGAGGAGTGACTTATTCCCTAAGAAGGTCCAAACCTAGAGAAATATAATGAAAATTACTTATGCAAAATCAGCCTTCTGCATAAATACATACATTGGTAACTCTCATGTGGAATGAAAAATGCAGAATACATTGCATCTTACAGGGAGCAAAAAAGCAGAGGATTTAGAAAGAGGGCTGGAAGAACCATAGAACGCACCCCAGTATTAAAAAAGCTGTACACAGGGAGGAGTCTTTGAAGCTGTATGTTGCTAACTGGCTTTTCGAGAAGCAGCTGGTAGTTTTTCCAGTTTAAAATTCTGCGCATGCAGTAATATGTCTACACACCTCGGTCCCCGTTCACTAAACAATGTTAAAGCATGCTTTCTCAGCTAAGAGAGCACTCTCAGTTACTTTTCACGCCTGTTTAACTAATTTGGAAACATTTTGCATTCACATTGTCCCAGCCCAATTATGATTTCACTTTATACAACGGAATTAAAGACTTTAAATATGCTTCAAAGTATTTCAATTGCATTTTTGAAGAATATATAAAGTTTTGCAATCTAATAAAAAATTCTACAAAAGTGGCAATATTACTCACCTGTGCAGTAACTATTTATAACGTATGTAGCACTGTCAGCTTTTATTGATTAGCGATATTTAGTGTAGCAGATATTTTAAAATGATTACCTTTGAATAACGATATCAGCAGTTCATATGCGATGGTAAAATTCGTCTCGAGGTCTACTTAAGGAAGTTTGTTAATCCCTAATCCTTTTAGTTCTCTGTTAGACTGGTGAATTGGTGATAAGACGGACTTCTGCTTTATAGAGCGCTCCTAAATCCTATTGGCCACTGCCCGCGTGACGTAGAGATTGCGAGTCTTCAATGCTAGAATTCAGAGGTCGGCTGCGCTGTTGAATATTGTGTAAACTAGAGGGGTAATTAAAACAAGTGAACTACGGGGGAGGCGGTAATTCAGGAAGATATTACATCCTCGCACGACAAATGATTATAGCAATACTACTGAAAACGGGGCACGTCTTATATTTGGATTCGTGTTCAGGCATGCAACGCTTATAGACGGATTCTGCGGTATTACCTGTTGATATTTGATTACTCTCTTTAAGTGAGTAAAATAATAATGCGTGTTAATCATACATATATGCGCTAAAGTAAAAAATATTCCAGTGTCCTTATTTTTAAGCCGTTTTCCAAAAATATCAAGCCTTAGAAGAATAAACCTCATAACGGTTCTTTTTGATGTTCATTTCTTTGACAAAAAGGAATACATCAAGAAAATGCAGCTCTAATACAATATAAAAGGCCTTAATTGCATGCAAAATGAACATCTCAAAATGAAAAAGTCTCAGAATCAGAAGTTTCCATCCTCCGCTTTCTTTTCTCCCCAGTAGACTCTCCAGCAAAACGAGGTTCACAGAGTTTCTTTGAGATCAAACCAAATCCAAGGATGCATGATACTGCAAACCCATATATTATCAATATTAACAGCATCGACAATAATCTTATTTTTTTCATTTACAGTCATGAGAATTTAATTCTGTACGAAATGTCTTATTATAGACTTCGTTGATTTGTAATTATAATACCTCTACAAGTGATCATTTTTGGGCTAGTATAAAAAGTGTTCAAGCGTGATTAAATTTGCATAATTCCATGGGTAGCGTACTGTATGACATATTTAAAAAAGGACAAACCATCTAAAAAAAAAATTAAAGCATTGCTTAGAACAGAGAAAGCTCGTCATATACACCTTAACTGGCCAAGTCGATCACGCTGGATTATTGTATAGGAATAATATTTTTATTAGAACAAATACAAATGTAATTCACTGCCATTCGATATCAATAAATAAAATTGCTATAGACCGTCGTTTCAAATACGCGATCCCCTTGACAAATGCCGGTTTCGTGCAAAGACGACGATAGCGTGCAAAGGTGTGTGTGCGGGAGGGAGAACTTTTAGCCCGGAGTGTTTTGTAATCAGTGGACTGGCTTCTGACAGCTTGATAAATCTCACTCATCATGCTAACCAATAAAGCGTTGTCTTACAACCAATACATCTGAAGCATTTTGAACAAGTTGAAATTGGCTTCCATTTTGCATTTAATGAAGTTTCAATCTGTTCTAATGGATGTGTAACGCTGGCATGTTTACCATTATCGGGAAAGAGTCTGCTTCTTTACGTTGGCTGGTCTGACATACAACTGAATATCTAGAATTTGCAAATACACCTGAAAGCAAAAACATAAAATAAATATAGGGTAATAAAGTAATCATTAAAGAGTTTATTTGACGCAATACCAAAAGGCCTGCATAGTTTTACTGCTGAATGCAATCAGTTGTAGACGCTTGTAAACGGATTAGGTTAGAGGAAAGCGCAAATGTCTAAAAATATGGCATGTGTTACTCCCCCAATCTGAAGACCGTCTAATAAAATATGTAGAATAATAATAATAGGCCGCCCTTTAAGTCAAATCTCTAAATTAAACTTTAATGACAACGTAACACGCCCTTGCCCCGGCGACGCTAGGGGTTAAATATCTGCCATTTTCGTGAGAGCTCTGTGGATTGTGAACCCCATCCCCCCATTTGCCCCCATTTTGGGGGAAGGGGGGTTTACTCTGTCAGCACCGCAGGGGTGAAAGACCAGCTGAGTTCATTTCACCTTTTTCTTTTCAGCGGGAAAAAAAGCGAAAAAATAAACTAAAGGAGTATAAGGTGAACGGGGAAGGTTGTGTAGAATATAGGCCTACATCGGCCACATTTCAATTAATATTCGGAGTGTGGAAATACTGCAATTTGACGGGTTAACAATAAGCAACAAATACGAAGATCTGAGTAATCTGAATGAATAAATATATTCATGAATTTGGCCGTAGAGTAGGGAGGCCAAAGAAAAAATTTGCATGATAAAAAATGTAATAATACGCCACACATCAAGACTCACTTGATATTAGATTGATTGCTATTATACTAAGAATGTATTCATTTAGAATTAATAATTTCGAATTTTAAAACTGATTTTCTAATAAGGGCCGATTATGAGGATAAAGTGCAAATGAAATTTTGTTTTATCGATGGCCAATATTCAACAATAAAATCAAGCCGTTGTTGTTTAATTATATTTAAAGCAATTTTTTAAACCCAATTGAATTTGGGGAATACATTAAATATACCATAACTGAAACACTAACTATTTTTGTTATTAAATAAAATTTTGTTATTAAATTATTATGTATGCTGTATAACGGGTTTTAGGCGTCGACACCGGTACGAGGTCAAACAATTTCAGCATCTGTTGAACCATAAGAAAGTTGTTTTTAGCCACGTACAATTTTGACATAAGTTATCTTGAATTTAACTGATGTATCTGCTGCCTGAGATAGGTATTAGATTCCCGCAACCCTGTACTCGATAAGCGTTAGAAGATACATGGATTGCCGGACATAATCAATTAGGTGCTTTATCCTAACCGCATAATGCGCTAAATAAAACTAAATAGAATAGTAATATATTCGCATGTGGGCCTATCTCATTTTTTGTCTTTAATACTAGAATTTCTATCTCAATATTTTATTTATGAATATATTATTAGGTCTACTTTAAAAGGAAAATTTCATCATTTCAACTTTTCGTGAAGCGTCTCAACTTTATTTGTGCGCAGATGTAGACTATGTATAGATGAATTACTACTCTAGAAGACTCGGAAGAACCCCGCGCGGTGACAGACAAAATCCGCAAAGGGCATTTCTTCATTAACAATTTAAAACCACCAGATCAAAGTGAATGGTGTTTGAATCGACGAGCTTGTCTCATCGGAAAAGCCGCCTAGCTTTCACTATGTCATCCGTCAGTGTAGCACCGTAGAGGTGCGTGTCTCTAGCCCTGGAGTTTGCGTGAGAAAGCAGTCCGGCCAGTCACGCGAAGGCGGAAGCAGCCCCTGCAAAGACACAAGGGTCTTAAATTCGCAGAACAAAAGCCGCAGGACGTGACACTTCTTTTTTCCAGGACGCAGAGGTGAAGATATCTGTAAATACGGCGATCGGGGGCTTTGTAGTCAGGCAATCTGTAGTTTGAATTTTATGCAGGTATGCAAGGCACGACGAAGTCAAAATGCTTAAATCCACAGCTTGGCAATTCCCTCCTCCTTCGAAACTGGCTTTCGGTAATTAAGAGAAAACGAAAGACCCTTAAATGAGAAAATAAATGATGCATTTATTCACAGTAAACAAATTATTTCATGTTTTGATTTACACACATAGTAACCGAGCATGCACCATGGACAGTTCCAAAAAGGTGCATCGTAAGATTGCATTAAAAACGTTTTATGTGATAAAAACCATGCATCGAAATTCACCGGACAACAGTGTTTCCCCTTTTCTTGTTAAAGTCCGTTATACTATTTCAAAATGTTGACACGCTCATTCCACAATCAGAATCCCGATTTCAGATCGATCGCAAAGATTATGGGTCATACATATGAACATCCTTCAGTGTACTTTCTAGAAACCTCAAATTTGATTTTGGAAGTATTTATTATTATAATTTTAAGATTATTTTTAAATTTAACAACAAGTGATTCTTCCTATTCGTGCATGGTATTGTCATGTGCCGTAAATGACAGGTTGTCACGATATCTTGCGCAATCGTGTCCATTGTTTTAATGAAACCAAATGACAATGATGTTTCAAAACAACACACGTGGTTAAACGAGCGCCACTGCAGTGCCATTAATCTCGAGTGTTTTATTTATATATTTTTAAAATGTGTTACCACAGACTGCCTACTTCAGTATTCTACCCACAACCATATCGATAGCCTGTCAGAACACTGCCGTGAATCGAATGAATGAATATGGAATGTGTTGGCCTATTACCAAATCACGTCGCAGCGCTTAAATTAACATTCAAATTTCATGGGTAAAAACTTCACCATAGCTACGCGAGAAGCTGGCAGGGACAATGACTTAGACTAATAAAGGAAACTGCCGCCAAAGTTGCTTCCATGAAATAATAAGTTCTTGTGACTTAACGCAGCAATCAGCAGATTTCTTTTTTTTTTGGTTTAAAATATAACAACCGTCCGCAAGAAAAGATCGTTTCCAGTAGTCAGTTTGAGTTTAAGCGTTCAGTTTTTGAAAAAAAAAATGAAATTTATATCTATGGATACTATTACAAGGATTCGAACATGAGCGTCGTTAGGTCCGATCACTAGGCGCTATAGCCCCGAGTGTTTTAAGCGTAGCCCCTAGAAAGTAGTTCAGCCCCGATGCCAACCTTCCTTCAAAAAAAAGTGAATCTCCAGGTAAACTTGACTTAGTCCCTGATCTCTGCAATAGCTAGAAACTCCCCTGGATTCAAATAGTTCTGCAAGGTATATAACTATAATTATGCATGATAAACTGCCAATATGAAATAATATATGAGAAACTGAATAAGACAAATGAAATATGTTAGATGATTCTCTTTTATTCTTGGAACCATCCTGGGTGTGTGAAAGAGCAGAGATAGCCTAGCGAATGAGAACAGCACAGACAGGTTGGAAAAAAATAGTTCTCCTAACCTCTCAGTTAGCTTTCTGACATAGTGTTAAGAAACTGCAATAAAATATCCTTTTCACAGCCTGATAAGCGAAGGCAATAGTGAAGAAACCCGCTTGGGGAAAGTAGGTTACCACAAGTTATCAACAATTATGGTGTTAAAGAAAGCCCTGCCGGAAGTCATAGGATAGCACTAATGTATTTATAAGTAATAAAGATGGTTTCCTTAAACTGCTGAGTTACATAACCTCAAATCTGTATTGATGTATAGCTTGGTTTTTCAGTCTATGAACAGAACGACATTTCTGTACCTCAGACTACAATTCCACGTTGACGTTGCTGCAGAAAACCCCATGGCCAATTTGTTTAACGACAGCTGGACTTGGAGGATATCCTGCAAGTTCATCCTGGATGAACTGCATAAATGCCAAGCACACAGCCAGGTAGTAAAATTACAAGTCTGAACCCCCCCTTAAAATTTGATTAAGCCCCTCCATTGGTGAATTCTCCTGAGGGGACCCCTCCCCCAGTTGGCAAAATATACCCACCACAAAATTTATTTATGGCTACGGGCCTGATAAGTACTTATGGAAGATGGATGGATGAATGAAGTTGAACTATTTGCAGCCTTGTGTTTGTATATGGTCCACAAGGTTTTTAACATCTCAGACATTTCAGCGTTTCAATGTGCTCTGTCCTTTAAAGGAATCTCACTGAGTGCAAACTGAGCGGACACTGACTGACTCTGAAGATAGGTGAAAGATATCTGCCCAATACCAGTCATACTTCTCTGCTTGTTTCTGTGTGTGAGCCTGTAGAGGTTGGGGTTTATGTTGGACTTGAGCTTAAAACCAGGAAAGACTTTATTGTTTTATCATTAGCTATCTTTAAAAAACATAAACTTGTAAAAAAAATAACCCCATACAGGACTATACTGTAACTTGAGCTGATTCGCAATGTGTTCACA
>JAAGVU020000008.1:13282634-13296080 GCA_011763525.2 Mormyrus iriodes
ATATACAGGTATAAACCTGAACACAGGTATATTCTGAACACAAATATGGCCAATTTGGGCATGACATGAATCTCTGTCTGCACCCGATGGGTAAAGGAAGGGGAGGGTAAAGCTGGAGGAGTAGTTTACTGCACCTTAACATTCATACCTCAAGCTGTGGCTTAATGTCCTGCACCCCATTAGCTGGTTGCAGTAGAGTCATGCAGGACAGCGTTACAATGAAACTGAAGCATATCCCAGGAGGTAGTGGGTCAGGCACAGGGATACCAACGTGGGCCACATGCCTCAAAAGAAGAGAAATTTACTTGGGGTGCTGGAGGAATCCCACTCAAACATGGAGAAAACACGCAAACACTGTGCCCTGGACTAGTGAGGTTTCAGCGTTAAACACTGAACCACCGCACTGCCCCTTAGTGTTAATGATTAAATTAATTAGCACTGTGGCTCTTAAATGAATGGCTGTTGTTCTTTATGTCAATAAACTGCTCAAAACCAAATTAGATTGACGAGGTCTGATATAAGAAAAGTGACACTCTAGAGCTTTATAATAAGTTTGTTTGTTAATTATTTACCAATAGCATGCTCATGCCTGGGGCCTGTTTCATGAAGCAGGATTTCTTGCTTAGCAGGATAACATGTCAGATTTAAGGTAGTCTTGGCTAAATGAAAGTGAACAAAGATAAAGGCCATTTAAACTTTGGTACCTAAAATCCGACAAGTTGTCCAGCTAAGCCAAAAATCCTACTTCATTATGTAGGCCCCATATTGTATAATCTTATACTAAACAGCTCAAATGCATATCATAACCAGATGTTTCGATTCCAGGTTTGGCTGTATCTCAGCACACAATGGCCCTGAACATGTACTCACGGTGCCACGTGATGCAGCACGGAATGTGGATGTGACAGAGATCATGTCCCACGTTCTCAGTAACAACAAAGCCAGCAACTGCAATCCTGTTTCCAGCGAAGTGGCGTGCTGTGCTTGCAGTTTTTTTTTTTGTTTTATGGGCCATCGATAGCCAAACATGCCAACCTTGCTCCCCCCTACTATATAAAGCTGCCATGGCCAGCTGGCGTGTTGACGAGGCCGATGGTTATATTCACCCATGGCATCACAAAAGGAGCTGATGGTGTGATGCAAACGCAACGGAAATGCCGGTAGCCCAGGGCTCGCTATCCCGCGGTGAAAAGCTGTGCAAACAGGCACTGCCAGGCCTTGCCAAGTTTCTGTCATGGGTAATAAATTATATGTCCTTTAAGCCAACCTGTCATGTATCTGTGTGTGGGCATTGTCTTTCTGTGCCTCTCTGTCCGTCCTGTCCCACACAGAGGGTGTCTTGTACCCACACCGCCACCAGCGAGCTCTCACAGCGCAGCTCAGGCAGAGAACAAAGGCAATGAGAAGTGCAACAACGATGGAGGTCTTTTGTTTATTTTTGTTTGTTTTGACAGATCAAACTTACACTCCTTTTACAGCCATATGACTTCTTTTTTGTCCTCCTCCACTGAAGGCTTATCAAAGCTTTTGCCAAAGCTGGTGATGCAAGACCTTTCTTTTTATGGTGGTTAATTTGTATCTGTTCCATGGGATTTAAAAATTCAAGTTGTGAACTTGAATGAAGAAAAGACTGAATCTGTGCTGATTTGGTCTTAAACGAGAAGTCTGAACCTTGCGGAGTCGACTGGCTCCTCTCAATATCTGCAACTCCAAATCAGAAAAAGTTGGGACGCATGTTAAATCAAAATTAAAAGTGAAAACAATGACTTGCAAATTATCTTTGACATGTATTACATTGAAAACAACACAGCAAGACATTATTTGATGTTTTACCTCTTTTTTTCTAAAATAAACACTTAAATTTTGAGCCTTGCAACGCGTTTCAAAAAAAGGCGGGACAGTGAAGCATTAACCACTTTGTAAGGTCACACTTTACATGACTTGCACCTTCATGATGCATTCGTAGAACATTCATAAGCAGCATGTAAATATGCCTTAACATCCTAACATATCTTTACGGCTCTATTACACATTCATAAAAAACATAATATGATTAAACTATTATAATGTTTATTAATGTATATTAAAGCTGTTAAGGCATGTTAGGATGTTAAGGCGTACTTACATGCTTCTTATGAATGTGTTGTGAATGCATTATGAAGGTGCACTGAATGTTCTTCGAATGCATTGTAAAGGCTTTATGAAGGTATAGTTCATGTAAAGCATTACCGTTTGTAATGTAATGTTTCCATTCCTTTTCACGACAGCTAAAAGACATTTCGGGACTGACGACATCAAAAGCGATGATGCATTTCAAGTTTACTTTTATATCATTCTTCCTGCAAACAAGTCTTAAGATGAGCAGCAGTATAGGGACTTCTTTGTTGCATTTTGCATTTCAAAATGCGGCACACATTTTCGTATGGGGACAGGTCAGGACTATGGAGCAGTACTGGCACCCTCTTCTTCCACAGCCGTGCCTTTGTAATGCAAGCAGAATGTTGTTTTGCATTGTCTTGGTAAAATACGCATCGGCGTCTCTGGAAAAGATGTTGTCCTGAAGGCAGCATATGTTGCTACAAAGTATGTATGTACTTTTCAGCATTAATGGTGCCACCACAGAAGTGCAAGTTACCTTTGCCTCCAACACACTGATACAGTCTCATGCCATGACAGATCCTGACTTTTGGACTTGTTGCTGGTAACAGTCTGGATGGTCTTTTTCTTTGGTTTGGAGCACATGATGTCCAATTCTTCCAAAAAAGAAGACTTGAAATTGATTTGTCTGACCACAATAAACGAATACCCCAGAAATATCGACGGTACTTCTGCACAGTTAAGGCTTCATTTTGACACAGTAACATTTTAACTGGCATTTCTGGATATAACTATATATTGTAGTGCTTGACAAAAGTTTGTCAATGTGATCCTGAGCCAATGTAGTTATATTGATTATAGATGAATGACTGTTTTTGATGCAATACCAGTTTTGGGAGGATATTGGAGATCAAGGTATTTCACCTTAGGCTTTGAGTGCTTGCCCTTTATGCACTGAAATTCCTCCAGATTTCTTGAAACTTTTCATTACATTATGCACCATAGGGGGTGCAATATTCAAATACCTCATTAGCTCACTTTAAGGAACATTGTTTTTGAACATATCAATGATTTTGTCACACGTTTGTTGGCAAACTGACATTCCTTTACCCATCTTTGCTCCTTAAGGACTAGGCCTTTCCTGGGTGCTGTTTTTGTGCCAAATTATGATCACGATCACCTGCTGACATCACTGGTTTCAAATCACATCATTATTTCATTATTTTACCACATTACTAGCCTTAAATTGCCCGTCCCAACTTTTTTTGGAATCGGTTGCAGGCCTGAATGACAGGAATTGATGTTTATTTATAAATGAAAGAAAGCTGACCAGACAAAACATGAAATATCTCATGTTCATACTGTCTGCAATGAAATACAAGTCAAAGTAAATTTAGAAATCATTGCATTCTTTTTGTAAATTTGCATTCTTCATACAATCCCAACTTTTTCTGATTTGAGGTTGTATTTCAGATTAGGATAATGACTCCTCTTGTGTCCTGCGGAAACAGTGGTGGAAACGCCCCCAAGTGCCTGTCGCTCTGGCTTAATGCCATTACAGTGGCCAACCAAGAGGACTTTGCTTCCACCAATGACCCAGACACCCCAGAAACTACCACCTGAGAGGACAGATAGAATGAGTACTTTACATGACTGAGAGTCTCGTGGATGATGCTACATTGATATAGACATGGAGATGTGTAAGTGACCCTTTTCCTTGATCATCGACCCTGAGCTCCAGGCTGCTGTTCGCTTTGCTGGCTCCCATTCTTTAACAGCCTCTGTATCCTCTGTATATCACACCAGACCAGAGCACTGCTAGGGCTGTCAAAGCCTTGGTCATGGAAGGGAGCCACATTACTCAGAACATGTCTGGCATTACAAAGTTATGGAAAACCAGCAGAAACTGCATGTGCTCAGGATTCGGTCAGCAAAGGACATTTCGGAATAGGAGCAGGATCATTTGACTCTGTAAAAAAGATATTCCAACTTTTATGGTTTCCGTTAAGATTCTTCCTCCATTCCATTAAGTTTCAGGATATCGGCCACTCCTTATTGTACGGTGTTGTTTTGAAACATAAACACACTGTAGTTATATAAACCACAACTGAAAATATCATTTAAGTAAATATGTGGGAAAGAAGGTGGCAAATACTTTGGCCTAAGTTACTGTTTTCCTCTTCAGGTCTAACTCGTCGGGTTGTGTTTCTGAACCAAATCCCTCCCCCCTGCTTGGCAGGTACACTCCTGATGCTTTTAATGACAGCTAATTGGACAGCCGGGGACAGAGACAAACTGCTGTTGCAAAACCATGGTGAAAGTGTGTGGAATGCACAGCATTACATGCTCCTGCTTGCTTGCACAATTAAGCACGTCCCTCCTGATCACATAATAAGCCCTTTATCTATATAAACAACATTATCAATAAACAATACTGCAAAATACACCACAAGTTCTTTGTGCAATATGCGTACAGAACACGACGACTCTGCAGACATTAGAAACTTCAAATGTGCCCCTTTGAGCTGATTAGATGATTTGATGGTTTACACATTACAATATAATGCAAAAAATGATTTTGGTCATGTTTATATGTATTTTTATATAATAAATGGCATCAGCAGGCAGGAATACCTATGAGGAGTGGAGAACAAGGGAATGAATTTCCAAGATGACTTGGCTACATTATGGATAACGGTCACAGATGGTTTGCCAATGCCTCGTGTTGTAAAAACTTGTGGTCAGGTGAGTGATGGGGAAGGGGGTGTTAGGCAGGGAATAATTATTTGTTGTGAACTGAACAGCACGATGGATATTTATTTGGGAATTTCAATTTTGGGAGGAAATTAGTATGGAACAAAAAGTTTTCTGAGCAAACATCTGCAGACACCGCTCTTTTGGTGTCAAAGATAAAAACGGGCACAGGCTACAAAGAACTCCCCTATGTGGCGGAACTTTCAAGGGTGACATGAATTATATGTAATTTTGTTTATTCAAAGCATCTTAAAGTAGAGAGAAAAGTTACAGTTCTTATGGGTGCTCCTTGGGATTTGACCCCACAACCTTTGCATTGTCAGCATAATTTTAACTGTATTCTCTATTTGTTGAGCTACAGCAGTTACCTAAGTGGGGAACTCTGCTATGGGGCTGCTACAGAACACAGTGATGTAAAAAGTACACCAGAATACACAGCAAATCGAGGTGAACGATGACTCACCTGACTCACCTTCTTGTCCTCTCCCTCACAGATTGTAATTACAGGTAATGTCATTTGATATTCTTTTATATACACTTATTTAACAGATTCAGATGCCTTGCAATTTAAACCCTTATTGTTTCTGGATGCCTGAGACTATGTGAGGAATGCCTCGAAGATGCCATTCACATTCTGTAATACTGGCGGGAAATTTTGATGCCTAATTTAAAGTTCCTTTGGTGGAGTCTCTGAGGACAGCTGTCCAGGATATTTTGGCAGAAGAAGTCATTCAATATGATGTCTCAAGGAATGGATCTGATAATATCTCCAGGATCATACAGGCACTAGAGCTGACCAGAGCTTCTGTAAAACCTTGATCATTATCAAGAACGGCCAATTCTGCTGGACACCACACTGTCAGCAGCCTGAAAACCACAGCCAGAAGGTGACGCTTTTTGGGGTAATATTATTCAGCAGCTGTTGCACAACCTTGATTAATTTAAGGTAAATTGCTATATTTTTGTAGACTTTTGGTAGGTGTTTCGGAAGTAGGCAATAATTGAGGGCTTTGATGTCTGTCGTTTCTTTCATCCTCCGAACATGCATGTAATTGCTGTAGGGGGTGATGTTCTGATCTACTCTGAGACAGTGAATTGAAAGTATAATGTTCACCTAGAGAAGGCGGTTAGCATGGGATTCACTCCGGGATGCACTCGGACACAATGGGAGTAATGTCTGTGAGTCACTCTGCCCCCGGCTTCAGCTGCCACCCTTTGAACACTTGGTGGCAGTGATTTGATTTGTTTTTTTTTATTTATTAGTGTTTGCCTTGTACGCTTAATGGAGCACAGCTTAGTGACACTCGATAAGAACACCATGGTGTGGAGTTGCTTATTAAAAAATATTTAGAAATTTTAATTACTTTTCACACCCGAGGCAAATTATGGGTCCTTCTTCATTAGATGTTAATGCATGGTAGGTAGCTATGCTTTGGGCCCGTGATGGTCCCAGCCCATTCAGGATGCAGAAATGAGTCCTCTTCCATAAAGTTCTGGTTTCTCGATTAAGATCAAATCAGTGCAAAGGTCTTAGATCGAGGAGTTAATGTGCTTGTTCACCTGCTTTTTAAAAAATTAATAATGCAATTACAATTACAAATGGCAAAATATTTAATTGGAATGAGAAATGTTCGCAACTAATGAACTCACCTGGGAAATCTGTGAGAGAGAGAGATGGTGGCGACTTTTTATGGCCCCGGCTTGCAGATTTATTATTGACGGCAAGACAACTCAACAAAAGAGGAGCCACGGGGGATCAGAGGATGCGTGAGGCCTCGTCACGCAAGGAGGCATAAGCTGGGGTGACACTCTTCAGCTGAGGAATGAGGCTGACTCCTCCCCCGCCCCCTTCCCCCCCACCCTGCTGGGCCGGTTCCCCTAACCCTGCTGCCGCGCCACCGTGCGTGCGAGGAGCCTGCAGGCCCGCGGAGGAAGCACAGGTGGAATGGCGACGGGCCCCAGGCTAGGGGAGTTTACATAACGCCAGGGTGCTAATCCGCCTGTCACAGCTCTTCCTTCCTGACTCAGTGGCAGCAACAATGAGACACAAATATTCCACTAATAAATATTCCCATAGTCTTGGCAGCTGGCCTTTCTTTTTATATGCACATTGGACTGGTTTAACACATATATATCTATGCATGCTATTTAGGTGTTCATAAATAAGCACATATGTTGCATAAATATGAAACATCATAAATAAATGACTAAATGAAGCAAATAATACACAAGGCAATTTTGAGAATGTGTGTATTAATGACTTTATATGTGCATAAAATCGCTTCATTAAATAATTACCATTTAGTGATTTGTAAGTGATTATGACAGGCTACAGCAGCAAGCTAAAGTGATAGACTGTGTGTCCAGTGCTGCTTAATAGGGCACCTTGGCACTGAGGCAGCCTGATGTGCTCATCTGGTAGGTAGAGTTAATTATGTCAGCTTGTTGTTGTGGTGAATGACATTACAGAGGTGGCCGGGACGATCATTAAAGTCTTTAGCATTACCGGGTGAGGAGATGAAACCAGAGCCAGCTGAAGAGCGATTAATGCCCATTAACCCCCAATGTGCTGTGTGTGACCTTAACACACACTCACAACCTTATAATATGAATACCTGCTTTAAGACCACCACAATTAGTTGGGTTTTGATTAAAAAAAACACAACAGTGAGGATTGCCTCCATGAGGCATTGAGGATGGCACTCACTCTCAAAGAAATAAAATACTCTGAGAGTGCAGGCTAGGAGTACACCAAGAGCACCATCTCAGACCCCCTTCAAGTTGCATACTGCCGCAACAGGTTCACAGAAACGACATCACACCACACCAGACCACTTGGATAATAAAAACTGCTATACAAGGCTACTATTCATAGATTCAGCTCAGCATTTAATATTGTAATTCCATCCAGACTGATCAGCAAGCTTCTAGACTTCAAAAACTCAATCCTGGACTTCCTCATTGACAGAGCCAAGCAGGTGAGAATGTGCAGAATCACCTCTTGCACTATATTCTCAACTTTGAGGCTCAAAAATCGTGGTTTACTGAGCCCACTGCTATACTCACTGTATATGCATGATTGTCTAAACAGATAAAAACATCAGGAATGCAGTGCAATTTTTAATGATGGAGTCTATCCTCACTGGCGGTATAACATTTTGGTTCTCACAGCAGTCAAATCACTGCAGCGGGTGCGAACGCCGCTCAGAGCATTCCTGACACACCTCACGTCTGCTCAGGACAGGCTGCCCTAGAAAGGCAAACCGCGGCACAAAGGACTCAAGTGACCCTGTAAAGCCGCTCCCTTATCCCTTCTGGTATCACATCTTCAGCACTTGTACCACCAGCTATGGAGTTGGTGTGTGGCTCAGTAAGGCCTCAGTAGGCTGCTGTGCTTGTGATTGGGAGGTCACTGGTTTAAATCCCAGATCCAGCACAGTGGCTTCACTGTTCAGCCCCTGACCAAGGCCCTTAACCCCCGATTGCTCCATGGAATAGGGGACCAAGCCTTCTCCAAAAAAAAAATATATCACTTTGAATAAAAGCATCTGTTAAATAAATAACATGTCGGCCATTTTTTGCTCACATGCAATTAGGCTCCTCAACATAAATTAATTGCACCCCAAACCCTGCTACAATTAATTATCTGACACTTTACACAAGTTTTACTTCTGAAGTCCCACTTGCACATGTAAATGTGCTAATCTGAGTCAGACTTATTTTCTGCTCATTTATTGTTATTGTACTTGTTGTTTTGTATGTATTTGGCAGTTCATACAGCCCGCATTACACCTGTGTAATCCTTTTTTTTTTTTTTAAGAGTATTCCTGGCTGCCAAGCCGGCAAGCCAATTTTCAGTGATGAAGGGGGCATGGGAGGAGCAGGGCAGCGATCCACCCTGAGCGAGCCTCGGCGCCCTGGCAGTGAGCCAATTTGCCGCCATTTAAGAATGAGCTTAGCGTGTCAAAGCGCTGGAGCCGTGGGCCACGCCCGTGCCTCTCAGCTGACATGCCTTGGTTTTGTGCGGGGCCCCATCCGAGCGAGAATATTTCCTTGCGCCCTGACAACAGCCTCCCAGCTCGCAGCTGCATACTCCGGCTGTGATCGACGCCGGTGATTAATTTGCCGGCTTCCTGCATTGGCTGCTCAGCCCTAGATACACCTAAATATTTACCGCCTCACAGCACTGACCGGCGTGGTTCTCACCTGAGCCTGTGCGTGCGGGACGAGCCAGAGAGACGGAACGTGACAGACGTGGGGGATTTTAACATCGCCTCCGAAACTGGGAAACCAGTCAAATGTCCCGGTGAATTCGGGACAATTGGGAGGACTGGCACTCAAGTCACACCTTCACAGCCTAGCAGAGCGTGGCGTGATGACAGATACTCATATTGTTCAACATGTCTCAGTTAGCAACTTGGGTCACGCGATGAGGGGAACTTCAGGAAGTCGTGTTCTATTCCGTTTCTATTTATACAGCTCACCCTCCACATCAGTCACCCCAGCATGCTTAAGATCAGCTGGCATGCCACCCCTACCCCTGGCAAAATTTATTGTGGTAGACCCTAAAGTCTGGGGTTGTTATTTAGCCCCAGCCAAGCCTTGTCCTGGGCCCAGCAGAACACCAGGCAGGACCATCGGGGACATGATACAGGCTGTCCCTAGATTACGAACAAGATCCGTTCGCTAAGTTGTTCTTTAAGTCAAATTTGTAGGAAAGTCAGAACAAGAACAACAACAATAATAAAAGTAATTACATACGGTACTGTACTGTACCTCGAGCCGACGAACCGCTGAAGCCACGCAATGTTTTCACAAGCGTCACAAAGTAGTGCCTGCATTCGTTATTACGAATCATTGTATTTAACCCAAGTTTTTAATATAATAGGCTTCATGGCATTTTGTTCGTAAGTACGAGTTGTCTGTAAGTCAAACATTCTTAACCTGGGGACTGCCGGTATTAACACCACCCTCCGTCCTACTCACAAACTATCAATTTGGAATCCTAAAGCTGTGTGATTGGGGGGGACGGGGGCAGCCGGGGCAGAAGTTCACATGAGTTCAGAAAGGAAGGATGAAGCATTCATTATGAGTCTCTAATCAGTAACTCTGTATGTGACTTCAGTCAACGCTCTGAAACAGAGGAGCAGCAGATTCAGAACAAGGGGACGTGCTTTGGGCTGCACCCCTGGGAGGCAGCCATCTCAGATGAGGACGATTAGCCGCATCTCAAAGGAAGTGAGAGGAGGTCAAGGGAGGCCAGCGACAGGCACATTACTGAAAGGTTCTGCAAATGTCTGGGGAGGCAATCGGCAGCAGAAGGTGGTGGCGGCGCATGCACATGTGCGTATGTGCGTGCCAGCACTCCAATGGACACGTACGCCCATATGTCCACAGTCCCGTCTCTGCATTTTTCACTCCATGGGCAGGCATGCGTGGAATGCCAGAGGCTGGACTCCCCCGGTTGCGCTGGCAGCGAGGAATGTGTGTCATGTCTACATAGGATAAATAAAGCAGCAGGGCGCCTGCGTCGTGATAATACCTGCTATATCTTCCTCTTTCCTGCCATCTCTCTGGGGAATGGCCCAGTTTCTGATCTCACAGGGACTGAACGAAAAGAGCGTGCTGATGTAAATAACCCCAGAGACAAACTGCACTCCAACAAACTTGATTCTTCCTGTTGTGTGAAGTAGGGGTGACCAAGGATAAATGCTGAGTTTTCTCATTTTCATTTGTATAAAATGTAGAAAAATGACATGAAGGAAAAAAAATGTTTCCTTTTCAAAGTAAAGTTATATTAGTTTGATTAATATCAGTTGGGTTTAGGGGAATCTAAGTTACGCAGAAAGATTAGTGTATGTCATCAACCAAAAGACCCCCTCCAGCATTTTTACTCAGTCTCTCCTAATTTCCAACTGTACGGCATGCTGGTAAACACATCCTTCCTTTAAATGATCACACATCAATTTTGGAATACATTTACAAATTTCAATGCATTTAACCTCAAAGGTAACGTTTGGAAAGTTTTGGAAAGGTTGATTAAACTGTTACTGGGCCACCATTGATCATTCTTCTTCAATGGTGCCATCTGGAGGCCAGAAGGAGAATCAAACTTGTCCACATGTTCTGAGTCCTTATCTTTCACTTCTGCGCCTTTTCTTCTTCTGTTCACATGCCTCTCTAATTATTTCTTGTTTTTACCATATTCCTTGTCACTTAATGACACCTAAGCTGTGTGTAATGGGGCAGGGTTGACAGGACAGGTGACAAGGTCGTCAAGCCCAGACTTTCGCCAGCCTCCATCGTGGGATCACTGTCATCAGTCATTGTCAAAATAAGACTGCCATCAATTCCACTGATTAAGGATCACTGTCACCCACTGTTTTAAAAAGAAATGTGTGCATTAACATTTCAAGACAACTTTTCTAGTACAATCAGTGTCATACAGGTTTAAAGATTTTAGTGTACAAATTAATAATAATGTACAGACCTGTGAAAATCAATCCTTTAAAATAAGAATTATGAAAACCCATATCCGGATCCATAGATTTGCATATTAAAAAGATATCAACGTTCAGCATCTATGACTTCCAGAAATAAACAACTTCTAACCGCATCCGAGACATTCTTTGCATACCGAGTACATGACCTGCATGTTGCTTTTTTTATCAGATAGAATAGTTCAACGAGTATTACATAACCAACCACAATAACTCAGGAGTTATATGTTGTAAACAGCCATTGTGGTTGTCACGCAACACATAGCTCCCTCTGCTGGCTACAAAGGGGAACAACTGTAAAAGTAGGTCAAGCAGACTGATAGGAGTGACACACACATACAAAGAACCCTAGGCTTACTTGATATTCAACCTGAGCTACATATCTGGGCCTAACAGCTAGTATTTGATCGAGTATTTAATACTTTAAATATTTTAATGGAGTACTTTATTGCTGTTTACGGTTATGCACATTCTTAGCCTATATAATTTGATGCTATATGCTCTTTCTGATTGACAGACACTTAAGAGTGGTTTCCATGGACCTATTGAATTGGTAAGGAGGTGGGCTGCTTACAGATCAAAATCACATGCCCAAGAGATTTTCCTCTTTCATCACATATACCAAATGTAGCCGTCGTGATTTGGGACAGACAGTAAATATGTGTGATTTCGGGTAGTGGGGCCTGTGGACAAGTATTTTTCACATTTTTGATTGTTTTTATGCCCTAAGGAGAACCTGTCTCCTACAGGTGTCTTTCTGACCCATAAATATCTGCTCCTTCCTAGGAAAGAACACACCCCAAGCCCTGGCAAGGGCAGAACATGGCAACTTTGAAAGAAAATCCAAAGGAGAGAGGATATTTATAACCTCAAAGGTTCTTCATTCATTCACAGAACTGTTTGATGCCAATCTTGTAAGAGATGTTTATCTCTGGGAGCCTAAACACAACATGAGTGCCATTCACTCCCTATGGATGTGAGATGTCCTGCCCTGGATGTTACTATGGAAAAACTGCTTTGCCAACAGAAGTCCCATTAAAATTTGTTTTCTCGCACACCTGCCGCATGGAAAAGTTTGACAGACAAGATATCAGAGGCGTCCGAGGTGTCCGCAAATGCAGTGAGGCAGACGGGCTGTTGGTCCATCTTGTAATTTGGTGTTCAGAATTGTATGCAACAGCAAAGTCACCTCCTGTGACTTGTAAACTTAGTGGATACCATGTCTGTTTCACTGGTACTACGAGTCTAGGGGTCAGGTATCCAGTGGGAAATCCTCCCCTCCTGATCCCCAGTCCCCAAAGCCCGTTTCCCCAGAGGAATGGGGTGGGCTTTCGAATGTCATGTCCCGTTTCCTTCCAAACACCTGCTCCTGGAGCTCAATTATGTCATTGCGAATGTCTGCCATCATGAGCAAGAGAAAGTCAAAAGATCCTGGGGGTCCCTGTTGGAGGAAATGTAAAAAGACAAGGATATGTTAAAAATTCTAATTTAACAGACAGTTCTGGAATGGTGAATCTCATTCAGATGTGGAGGAAATAGGAAGATGTAGGGAAGACTTACTGCTGGGCCTCTTGGTCCTGGATAACCTCTCTCGCCCTGCAGTGGGAAAATACAAACTGAGGTTGCTGTCCCAGCTAAACACAAACACTCTGTACTAATTCAGTACAAACACACCACTCAGACAGCTGGACCTGGTCTTTACATATTATGCTCACAAGTAAAGGTAACGTTACCTTCTGTCCATCCTTTCCAGGTGCTCCCGGAAGCCCCTGGGAACACAGAGCAAGATCAGGGTAAGAAGCAAAGCAAACTACCCCTGGCTTAGTTAGCTAGTTAGTTAAAAATACATATCAGCACAGCTCACCAGTGGACCCCTGCGACCCCGTTTGATGTGTGACAGGTCAGGCTCGGGACCCATAGGGCCCATATCACCACGTGGTCCCTGGAGGCCAGGGGGACCTTTAGAGCCTCGTTCACCCTTTTCTCCATGCTCTCCTTGGGGTCCTGGGATGTAGTATGAGAACACAGATCATAGATGGATAAGGAACTGAAGCAGTAAGTGGTATGTGGGAATTTTCATTTGGATGCAGGGCAT
>JAAGVU020000008.1:13304438-13327821 GCA_011763525.2 Mormyrus iriodes
ACAAGGATAATAATAATAATAATAATAATAATAATAATAATAATAATAATACCAAGGGAAGAAAAAAGAAAGAGTAGCAATTTAAAAATAATAAAATAAAGTAGTAATTTAAAAAATGAATGAATGAATGAATGAATGAATGAATGAATGAAACGGGGGCTGTGGTAAAATTAAAGTAATAGTGACTAAATAAGTGATATAACTAGAGTGGTGATACGGAAATATTGTGTTCATATTCAACCCAATATTAATATAAATGTGCACTTCAGTGAGTGATAAAGCACAGCCTCTCCCAGGTCACGATGAGGTTACGCTCCAATAGAGCTATCGTAAGATGAAAATATCGTAAGGCAAAAGTGCCTTTTAACACAGTACACCTAACCTATCAAACATCATAGCCTAGCCTATAGCCTACCTTAAACATGCATAGAACACTTACATTAGCCTACAGGTGAGCAAAATCATTAACGCAAAACCTAATTTATAAAGAAAAGTGTTGAGTAACTCATGTAATTTACTGAATAATGTACTGAAAGTGAGAAACATTTACGCATCGTAAAGTTGAAATATCGAAACACAGACCATCATAACCCGGGCAGCGTCTGTATAATAATTACAATTAATAACTACTACTGCTCCCACCGCTACCAAAAATAACAAGAACAATATTAATTATTGTTATCCTCCCTCTAAATTTGTTTTCTTCCTCTCTTCCCCATTTTTCTTCCACCACAAAAACATACTCGGCTGCAAACATAACGGGAGACACATGCGTAAATACAAAGTATGTGATCTTATAAGCAAAGTGTCCTGAAAAAGTAAGGAGAGGGAAGAAATTAAGTGTTTAAGTGTGTGTGTGTGTGTGTGTGTGTGTGTGTGTGTGTCTATGTGTGTTTATGTGTCTGCATGTGTCTATGTGTGTTTATGTGTCTGTGTGTGTCTGTGTGTGTTTATGTGTGTGTTTATGTGTCTGCGTGTGTGTGTGTTTATGTGTTTATGTGTCTGCGTGTGTGTGTGTGTGTGTTTATGTGTCTGCATTTGTATGTGTGTGTGTGTTTATATGTCTGCATGTGTATGTGTGTGTCTGTGACCAGACAATGAAGATGCTGAACGGAGCACTAGATATGACAGTAATATAGATCAGATACGAGGCTGTAGGCAACATCAGGACAGTAAGTTCAAACAATTTCGGCCTCTGCCTTAAATCTGTTCAGGTTCCCCAAATTCCAGAACCTCACCCAGGTGACAAAGCAGTGGCCAACATCCTCTGGTAGCTGTTCGTAATTCACCAGCTCTTTCAGAAAGATGCTAGAGGAAAATCAGACAAATAAAGCACAATATCATCCATAAAACTACAGGAAATCATACGTATATGGTATACTATGTATATGTAATGCCATACATATTTTTCCTAATTGTGTTTTACATGTTATATCCTTAAGAAAGTATTTCTACAGTTAATAGGAAAAACACTAAAAATCGAGTTATGGAAATGACCCATACTTGCTATGGAAATCATAGATCTCCTGAATATTCCCAAATATGACATGCTCCTTGTTCACAATTCCAGGAGGGATTTCTTCCACCCCACTTGTCATTTCCCATAAGTAGGTCTACAAGAGAAAAGAGAAAAATTAATTGACCTTCCCAACAAGCCCTGGGTCCTGTGTGCGCGTGTCTTTTCTGAAATGGTTCAAGCTGCGTTACATACAAATAATTGTTCAGCTGTTCTTCTATTCCTTGACGGATCCTAGTAAATATTGCCTACCTCTAAGCATTCATGCAAGTCCCTGACGTAGGCCTTTTCAGTTTGGAGAAGTTCAGCCATTATGAACCTGCATGAATAAAAACAGAATATAATACAATGAAAATAGAGATTACTTAATAAGCAGAAACTACTTAACAAACCAATTCTAACATTATAATGGATTATAAATGTTATTGTAATATCAAATGGTACAGTTGAATTTAACCAAAATTAGATACAGACAAAAACGTGTTTTGTCGGATGTGTTTATTAGTATAGAACACCGAGATGTTGAGTCTCTTCTTATTCGTCTTTTAGGACCTTCGGCAGGTCTACACGGGCCTCCCAAACTCACTCTTTCTTCCTAGCGGACTTTCTCTTCTCCTCGTTGATCTCATGATTCGGGTCCCGCAGCTTTACCTCGGGGTCTGTCAGGCTGGCAGGGATGATGTCCAGCTCCAAGTCCTTATTGTCCTGGCAACAAAAACACCCAAATACCCTCAGACTCAAAGCTGTGTTCTGTATGACTCATAAATCAATGACCTCCTCACTATATTTCTAAACAAGCATTTATCTGTGTCCAGAGATACATATAAATTCGCAACTTAAGTCTGCAGTCCTTTGTGGAACACCATACAAACTTAGTAGCAAGTCACCTTGGGTTAAGTCACTGAGTAAATAAAAACATAAGAACAGAAACAACTTGGCAAATCTGAAAAAAAAAAATAATAATATAGATATACACAAACACACACACACACACACACACATATATATATACACACATATACACATATACATACATATATATCTTCTTTCTGAGCTTCTAAGCAATATGCAATTCTAGGATGATCCATCCATCATCCTGATTAGGGTCATGGGCATCTGTCACCATACCTAGCAAAATTAACTAAACAAACTATTATTTTTAATACATATTCTTCTGCCACATTTTTTGTTTGAAGTACCATCTATCGTATTACCCTGATAATATTGCAGAAACTTTGTTAGTTCACTGTAAACTCTGTAATCAGGTTGCTGCAGGCCTCTGACAGGAAGACGAAGATCGCAAGCCAAGCCTTTCCCCCCCAAGTGTCCATGTGTATTGACAGACGCCCGCTACAGGGAAGGTGAGTGCTATTCTCGTTCTACCTTGTCCCGGCAGTCGGCAATATAGGCCACAGTGCCTCACAGATTTTTCAAGGGGAGTGACAACAGGACCCACTTTAGTGAAAGTGACAAAGGCACCTTCCTTTAGGCCAGACAAACGTAATATCTGCCTTGTCATAATATATTTCTCATCCTCCAAAATGTAGAGAGAATTCTTTGGTTTAACACGTATTCATTAAGGGCAAATGGAGAGTGACACCATCAACAGAGTACCTTTCACTGTTGCTGATTTGTGAAGTAAGGGTGTTGCTGTAAATTGTAAAAGCGAACAAACTCAATTAAAAGCACAATCTTGCACTATTGTCACTCAAATAGGGAGATACTCTCCCACGACTAAGAAGGAGAGATGGAAAGAGATGGTGGCAAAACAATGGAATCAGACAGGCGGCTTTTTCTTTCTTCCTGTTCATTTAAGGCTATAAATATCGATCATCATCCATCGAGGGAAGTGCAAAAGAACCACCATGTGAAAATGGGATGTACTACCCTTATAATTTAGAAGCTAGCAACTCCAGGATGGCTTGAGAAATTGACCTTGTTTAGCTGCAGTCATTCTGAGTGAGTGTGAGGATCATGCTCTTTTAAGTGGAATAAATGACGCACGGATTTCTGATTTAGGTCTAATCATTGCGAAGCCAGGGACACAAAGATGCTTCAAAAAATTAGGCCCATCCCTTAAAGTAGACCAGGAAGCAGACCACAAAGAGCCCATCATGGAAATCAGAATAGGAAGTAAACCACTAGATGAGCACCCATGGGTCCAAAGGGGGGGGGATCTGCACAGGCAACATTATTTCAGGCTTCAGTGGCCCATCTGTGAGTCTGTCTGTGAGCCTGTCTTTGGTCTGTTACTGTAGTCTCATGCTGTCAGTGAAGCCACTCCATCAGTGAGCCCTGTATACTGTCAGTTGCCCTGTCCGTGGACCAGTGGAGTCAGTGTTCATTTAAGTCAGTCCTCGCCGAGTCTGCCCAGAGAATCATTTCTACCTATCTGCAGTGAAACAAATATATATTCAATAAAACTGATTGACTGTCTGACTAACTAGGTGAGGGAAAAATTGCTGATTTTACAGACACAGATTTACAAAGACTGTTGGTGGTACTGAGAGGATCTGTCCAGAGATTGAGGGAGTGTCTGTCTGGGGATGTAGTGAGGGTCTGTCCAGGGACGCAGTAAGGGGCTGTCCAGGGATGAAGTGAGGGTTTGACTGGGGAGACAGTGAGAGAGAGCCTGTCTGGGGATGCAGTGCGTGTTTGTCTAGGGAGGCAGTGAGGGGTTGTCCAGGGACACAGTGAGAAGATCACATTACACATTATGGATTATAGACTGGATTACCAACAGTCCTCCATCAGTGTTACTGACTTCCACTAATGACTGGATTGGCCTACAGGTGAGACTGTGCAGGGTCTGTAAGACAGGTGAATTAAAGTGATGCTTTTCTGAGACAGCCACTAACTAAAGCAGCCTACCTCCCCTGGATCACGCGCTCGACGTGCTTGAAGATGGAGCGAAAAAAGGGGAAAAGTGTCTGGACCAGGAACATGGCCCACATGAAGGCACCCCTCCTCTGACCAAGTGCTTGTCTTTACTCCTGGGATGAAACGGAAACACCAGGAGGCCAGGGCGGGTGATGAAAGAGCAAGATGGTCATACGATCGGCCATGGCCGTGCCAGGGTGACGCAAACCAGGTCGGAGCCCCCCCCCCCCATGTGACCATTCAGGAAAGGATGGCAGGGCGATCTGAGGGTAAGTGTGTATTTATGTCATGCAACTGTATGTACAATACTTAAGTGCATGTGCATGAGTCATGTGGTTTTATGTACCATTTGCACAAGTACAGGGTAATTAAAATACTACATTTCACATTTTCCATCCTTTTTGAGAAACATGCGTGAGGTATGCCAGTGAGCATGCATGTGGGGGTGTTTTTCCTAGGTTATAAGGACAGGCCTGAGGTGAAAACAAAGCATGTGTCCCCCATATGGTGGCATCTGACTGGCTGGCATCATGTAGAAGGACAGTGGCATAACAGGACATACTCACTTTGGCCGTGCTGGTCAAAGTATGTCTGCTGGGACTGAAATCTCACAATATACCAACAGAGGCATGAAAGTGGTCCCTGGTAGCCCGCCCCCCAGTAGCCCCCCAGCAGCCATGAGGATGTAGTGGGAGCTGTCCGGACATCATGGCATTTGGGTCATTAGCGCTGGAGGGGAAGACTAATGATGACAGGAGCCCCCCCCCAGCAGCCATGAGGATGTGAAGATGTTATCTTTGTTGCGAGGGAGATTGCAGCCCCCACTGTTTATTTACTCTGTCAGCTCACTTCCAGCTTTCACGGATGGGATGCCCCTCCCATGGTCATCCTCCCCGGGGGGCTATCAGCACTCCTCTGCCCCCCCTCCCCATCCTCACCAACCTAGAGACTTGTCTCAATGTTCATTGACTCCTGCTGCTTCTGTCATCATTAGTCTTGAAACCTTCCTCTCCAGCACTAATGGCCTGAATGCTGTGATGTCCGGACAGCTCCCTCCAAGGCGGTGGAGAGAGGGAGGGAGGGAGTGGGTCCCAGGTTGCATGACCCCGCTAAGACTATGTAATTGCAAGAATGTGCCACACCTGACCCTCCTTGGTACCAATTGGCTGAAGCACACTTTGATTGACAGCAGAAACCACGATTGGACCGGCCCTTCAAGGGGCCTTAAGTCTGGCAGATGCCCCAAGGGGAGATCAGTTTGGGAGATTCTGGACTACAAAAACAGCCAATCCTAATGACCCGCGGTAGCAAATGAGGTGTCAGACAGGGACAGGATTTCACAGGGAACAGGACACCAGCAAGAGGGTGACCCAAAGACTAAGTGCCCCAAAATCATTATTTACATCCTCAAGGCAAGATTGCAAAAGAACAGCAAGACCCCAAAGAGCACCGAAAAAAGACTGACCAATATTTTTTGTGCAGTGGGGCCGTCTGCCAGTTGTTCTTATGCTGAGTACTTTCACCATTATGCAAAAAAAGATGTCTGCGTACGCAGCTGGTGTTGCGCAAAAACAATGTGTTTTCAATGACTATGAAATTTCAGCCTATGATTAATTTGCCGGTAATCGCATCGTGATTTTATTGGCTGAGGCTCGACTTATAGTAATTACAGTGAGGTACCGCGAGCCGAAGAACAAATAAAGACATTCAGGTTAGTGCTCACAGGGGTGTATTTCGAGGGCCCCAAGACAGGGCAAATTTACACTTTCAGCAGCGTCCTTCAGAAATAGTCAAGATGCGAAGGGGATTATGAGTCTGAATGTGAACACAGCATTTTGGCAAATTTCCAGGACAGAGTCACTTATTACACAGCAACAGGTCACAGGCACCACAAAAGAGCAGTAGGAGAGAGAGCAGATTTATTATGCAGTCCCTCCCAGATCCCATCGCACCCTGGAACTAATTTCCACGGTGTGACACAGAGTGATATCCCGTGTCGATCTAAAGCTGGGGGTGGCGAGGTTTGTACTGCAAAACTCTTCACTCACAGCAGCCTGGATAACTTTAACTGAGGGCTGTGGAGTGTCTGGAGTTCAGTGCAGGATAGGCTCCTCGCTTGTACTGCTCTGCTGCACCCCCCATCACCTCCCTGCCAAAATCCCAGCAGGCTCTAAACAATAAAATGGAATCCCTGGCATCTGGTCCTGATTAGTGTCATGCAGTGCGCACAACTGAATCACACCCCCCACACGTTCTCTGCAGGCCAGTTGCATCAGTCGGTGACTCAGGTGGACTCAAACCCCCCTTTCAATCCCATGCACTGGACACCTGGCCTCACTGTCCCCAGCCCTTAGGGGGCGCGGTGAAGATTGTGGAGTCTGAGGTTTTTCATCGTGTGCTGTTGTTTAGATAAACGTTTGGATGAAATAAAAATAGCTGAAAGAAATTATCCGCTGCCTGGAAACCTGGCCTGAGAGGATAGCTGGTAGAGGATGGTGTTACATTCCACTGAAATTATTATTTAAATGAACCAAAATAGTGCTGGGAAGATTTCTTTCAGGATGTGAAATCCCTCTCCAAAAAATATGAAAACGGATAAACCGTGAGCAGTCCAAGCCCAGAAGCGATAGACTGGCCAGTCCTGATTTGGAAGTTGCTGGGATTGAGTGTGAGGAGTTGGATGAAAGGTAGCATGGTGGCACCCTCCCCATCTACAGCCCGCTCACAATCACACTACCTTGTCAACTGCGCAGCACATGTGACACGATATTTGTAAAACGCATATTTAATAAATCTTGATTCTCCGATACATTGGAGTGCAATGGAGGCGGAATAAACCAATGATGAAGCAGTAAAGAGCACATCCTGAGGCATGACGTAAAAACTCAACACCACATTTTCACCTTGCTCAATTTCATACCTGAATCTTGTGAAAATAGAGGCTGACACTAATGGTGACCCGAGGTGGAAATTTTGGCCAATATCGATAACCGATACCGAAAACCGGCCTCTAAACTCCTCAAAGCTGTTGTGAAATGTGGATAGCATTACTTTTTAAGATCCTGTGAATTTGTGTAGCAGCCGCATCGTGCAAACAGTGACACACCAGCGAAGTAGCACCGACTTGAGCGAGGTTTTAAGTGGTGAATGAGTTGACAAAATCCTCCATCCTCCACTATGGAAAATGGCTAACTGTTCAATGCAAACATCTGCATCGCTATTGTACACCTTTCGCTCTGGGGCTGCTAATTTAAAGTTTAAATATTAGTCAGCGGTATTGACTAAGATATTGGACCGATGTCATGGTCTTGATTTTTATGAATGTCGGCTAATACCAAAGTGTTAATATATATATCGTGCAACTCTAGGTAAGGATACCTACTTCTTTGACGTGGTCTGGCTATACTCAGCTACCCTTACACTTCTTGTGATGTGTTTGTTTACTAATATAACATACACAACAAAAATTATAGTCTGAAATTGACGTTAACAGCTAGTGTACAATCCAACTGAGATTCAAACAATTTTGATGTATCATGTGAACAAGGAAAACAGGTACACCATAGGCAGAGGAAGTGAAGATACCAGCTGAGGGTAGAGCCCAGTTAATGTTCATCTAATGAAAAAAAACTTTGCCATAGGGCTCTGAATTCTGTCCAGCTCTGTCCATCAATCAAACTATGGATTATTGGTCTTACAGTTGACTATTGCCAAAGGTCACACACTGATATACACAACTGATCTATTCTGCTGGACTAACCACAGTTCTCTAATTCCAGTAGTTAGATACTGACACAATTTACAGCTATATAAGGTGTGCTCTGCGATGGGTTGAAGGTCCTTACTGGGTTATTCCCTGCCTTTCTTAGCTTCCGGGATATGCATTGGACCCCCGCAACCCTGCATTGGACAAGGGACAGAAGATGAATGGATGGATAATCCTAAAGGTCACATACTGACACTTACTACAGCTCTGCACCTCCTGGGGCTTGATATTGACATAAAGCCAAACCTCCACTGCACGCACCAAAAAGGCAGCAGTTCCAGCTACAAAGACAGACGCATTCCATGACACTGCTGACAGGCCTGATAATCTAACTGCTTCTCTGACCCCCCCCCCCCACACATTTCAGGAATACCGCCAATAAACAGAATGTTGGATCACATTTGTTTCTGCAAAATGTATCACAACACGTTCCACCCCCACCCATACCCCATTCCCCTCTTCTCCGTGGCAATCCTGGGTCACAATCCCACTCGCGATCCCACATCACAGGGGGGAGTCAAAGCACAAGGGCCAGGGCTAGTACAGGAATGCAGAACGGGACCCAGCTCGGGGAGGGAGACCGCAGAGTGGCGAGGGTGACGACCACTTAGCCACCGCAGCCCCACCCCCCACCCATCCTTACCAACCCCACAGTGGCACAGCTGGCCATTCTGACGTCAGAATCAAATTTGTTTGTTTATCACCAAGTACTTTTACATGCAAGGTGCCGACTCTGGGGTGTCATGCAAAACAATCAAGGACAATCAGGACAATCAACATAATACATTATATGCATAAATAAAATGATGTGCCTAGTGCAGATAACACAATAATAACAGAAACTTGTTTCACGTCATGATTCTTGTGTAATTCCAAGGTGCCGATTATAACGCTATGGTTTATTTTCATACAGCATCAACATATTGGTGTTTATTTAGATCAAGTCGATTTCAGAACTTTTATCAGTGATTCTAAAATCTTGGTTTCAGAAAGGTAGGTTTTTCTAATAATTTCAAATGTTTTTAAGGAACTTTGTTCTTGCAAGCGTAGGAACATTCTAGAAGTTTCTGTAGCATTCTTAAACATTCTGTAATGTCAGGATGCAGACTATCACTCACGCTGCACTATTTGAACTCGCATCTCAATTTCCTTTGACCAAATCTCGGTGCTATAGTGAGGAACATGAAGAATGGGTTCATCAGGACAAACAGTTGATGAAGAAAAGATACCAGGGAATGTGGGATGAAGTGATAATGGGTAATTACGTCTGCAACTTGGTACATGAGGACAGCAATGATCATGAAGGACAAAAACGATCCAACGTACAGTCCTGAAGTTATGGTAGTAATAGTTTATGTTAACCCGTTGCTTCTTCTTTGGAATTTTGTATGCAATTTTTACAAAAGTGTAACAACAGATTAATGCAGCAAGCTTGTATATGTTTTCAATATATATATTTCAGTCGTTATGAGCATCGTCGATGATATACAGAAACTAATGTGATTTTCTTATTTAGCATGTCAAACTTCGCAAAGAAACATTAAAAGCAAAAGTGAAACAAAACTTTCAGAAACATTTGTAGCACAGTGTAATGTGTATACTGCAATGTAGCAGCAGGTTAGATAAATGGGCTGGGGGGGGGGATAATATCACCCTTCCCCCTTGTCATGGAACAAACATGCCCCCACCCCCCCCAGACTGAAAAGAGAGCAGAGCACAGTTTGACTGAGGAGGTGTCACCCTCCTTGACACCCCGTAACCTGACTCTCCAAACAACATGCCCTGCACTCCCCGAAACGCACCGTATCTTCAAACCTCTGAGAGTGACCCTCGACCCCCTCCAGCAATCACAGGCCTGGGTGGACGAACTAGAAAGAGATGCAGAGAGCCACACTTTGACAAGCAGCAGGCCATAGCTCCCAGTTTAATCAGATGCACAGCCCTAATTCTGAGATAACACCAATTCCCATCTGGCAAAAGGACATAACACATCTGTAATACATACTGGCAAACTGGATGACCCTTTAGGGGGGCTTCACCCACCCTATTTCTTGTCTCAGCCCCTTTGAAAAATCATTCAGATCCTGTCCCAAATTAATTCAGATTGAAAGTGGCCACCCTACTGCGGGCTGAGCCCTCCCTGTGGGTCAAATCCGAGAATGCCCCCCCAGGGGTAAACATATCTCGTGAAACTTTTTCTCTGTAAATTCAGTGGACTCTCGAAGTGAAGCTGAATCCCAGCAGAATGGAACATGTGCAGTTCCCGAACTCGATCCGCGAGCGTGCCCCCGCTTCCTGCCGAGTTCTGTGACAAGAAAGGAATCCACAACATATTACAAATGGATGTTTTTAGTCTTTGGATGAAGCTGAGTGCGAGTTGGGGGGGATTGATTGTGTGTCATAGTGCTTGTCAGGGAGATAACACACTTGAGCCTAAACATGATCTGTCAGTGATTCAGTAAAGAAACGGTCACTTAGGCACCCTGAACATCCCACGTTTGGAAAACTAGCCACAATAAGACAACTGCATCAGGGACCATGGAGAGAACACTAAATGTCTTCACAAAAATCTTTTTTATCTTGGACAGGAACTTGGAAAAATACGAGCATCAATGAGAAATATCCTTTTCTGCTGTGACAGGGGAGATTGGGTCATGACTGCCCTGTTCTGTTTACATGCACAAGTTTGCATGCTTATGTTGGGTGGAAGAGGGGGGGGGCATAAAACTATGACCCAGATAGTCTTCAAAAATGGAGCTCAGCTACCACAGAATGGCAAGATATGTGCCAATTGGGAACAGACAGTCCCTCTTCCCAGGAGACAGCATCCACAGCCCACTTTACTTCAGAAATGCAGTGGAGTGGTGCATTGTGGGTAAACTCAAAGACTCATAAAGGCTGGCAAAGGATTGAGGAGTCGCCAACCAACCCGACCTTAATTAAGCAGCAATCATCCAAGCAGTGAGCTTCTCACATACGACTACAAGCCCCCCTAGTCTGTATCCTTTGTCGGTCATCTAAAATTAGGTACATTGTATTCCCTAAGTTAATGGGACTCTTCATCACCAGAATGTACCCCGCTGTGCACCGTGGGAGTAACCATAACTTAACCAGGGAGTCAGTGACCTGACAGCTGATAATCACAGAACGAGCCCCCCCTCCCTCGATCGTGCCTTACATTGCTCATTCTGGACAGACTCCCCCTCTTCTGTTTTTGGCTCAGCAGCCCCCGCCTTTCTAACAGACCCCATTGGCTGCCTTCTGGTCTGACTCGCCTGTGCCGTACTGGCTGCAGCGTGTCGGCAAGGTTTCGCAACAGCCCGTAATTCAAACAGGGCCACGCGTTGTTTACCACGCTCCACGTTCTCTCCCCTCTGAGCAATAGGCTGCTCACCCCGCTCGGAACGGATGGAATCCAGGCAAGGAGTTTACTGACAAAGGCCCCCCACATACACAGCTGAGAGTGGTTAGCGATTGGAACCTGCGACGTTTCATCTTTACAAAGTGAAGAACAACTGTGGCTAAGAAACAATGAACCCCCCCAATGACTCTGAAACATGCACTCATAAAAGCTGTACGGAAAGCAAAAGTCATATGCTTGCATTAGCTCTGTTCTAGCGTGTGGAAAAGGAGGTGGAAACAGTCAGTTAACTTTCCACAACCGGTCCCTAAATGAGCCTTCTGTGGAAGCAAGAAGTTAAAGGCGCAGGTGTAATTGATGTGGCTTTGCTACACCTGCACACTGCTAGGGGCTACAATCCGACACCCATAAAATCCAAACCTTCATGTGGAATAACAAAAAAAAGCACCCTTATAAAACCCAGACAAAAACACGCCATTGTTTCTACTCTTTGTATGACTGATAAAACACAATCCCCTCCTGAGAAGAAGTAGCCGTG
Organism: Mormyrus iriodes; assembly: GCA_011763525.2. Taxonomy (NCBI): domain Eukaryota; kingdom Metazoa; phylum Chordata; class Actinopteri; order Osteoglossiformes; family Mormyridae; genus Mormyrus; species Mormyrus iriodes. The sequence goes on from JAAGVU020000008.1 coordinate 13,316,500, forward strand.
AGCAGTACCCAAATCAGGATCTAGGAGGTTCTCCTGACAGCCAGAACCTCACCAGGTACTAGGTCTGTTTTTATGGCAGGGTAAGGTCGGCCGTGAAGATGCTCCCCATTAGCCAGTATGCACACTCATAATCAAACAAAATTGGTCAGGTCATGGTGATTTAGAACAGCTTATCTTGTGGCGCATGGAAAGACACAAAAGCTCAAAATTATCTTGTAAGACCCAAAAATCATGGGACACATGTAGATCTTGGATTCCTGTGGTAATTCTAAGGCTTCCATGCCAATCCTTTGGCTTTCCTCCAAACTCACTTGTGCCTATAATTGGATCTACCTGTAGTGTTGTGCCATGCAGAGCAGCATTATAGGACTCACAGCAGTGTTTCGGAAAATACATGGGACCGCTTGGGTGACAAAGCAGGATTTACCTGAGGCAGGTGCCCTTTTCACCCCCTGCCTTGATGCAGGTGTACTCCACTGTCATGATTTTGTTCTCTGGACAGTCCTCCGTTTCTCTGAGAGCAGAAACAGGAAGAAGAAGAAAGAAAACTAGCAGAATGACTACAGTCGGTGAAAAAGACAGGCAGTATGCAGGAGGTGAACTCTCAGGTATCATCAAGGAACTGACGTGTCTGCTGCTTTGGTGTGGCTGTGTGACACTGTGACATGAGCCCCCCCCCCACCCCCCCATCTACTTACAGGTCATCAACTGTATTCTGGCACCTCAAAACCACAGCTACCTACTCAAAGATGTTAAAACACAGCAAATTAACCCGCCTGTGACAAATAACTGAACATGTGCCTCACAGGAGGGCTGCTCAACAACGCACTGGCTGGCAGTCAGACCACGATCACAGGGAAGCATGGATTCATGGGAAAACAGGGCAGCTGATGTGAATCTCCTTTTCTATGCTCTAGAAGGATACTTGACCTTCACTGTAATCTTCCACAGTTTTAAGCTCTTTCACAGCCTTCAGCACACTGGGCTAAGTTCTGCAATTTGGCCTGTTTTATTTTAAGGCACACAATATCAGTTTTATATAGAACATTTGAAACAGATTTTCTGTCCTGACAATGCAATACAAGTGCTGGACAATATCAGCTGTCTGGCGGATTTGCCAATTAAATAGCTAACTTTGTCTTCAGAGGTATCCTATTACAGCTGTAATGACCACTCTGTGTTGTGTTTGATCCATTTTTCATCTCTCTCACACCCACCTCTTCGCTCACTAGAAAGTATAAAAATGTACTCATGTGTCTCACTGCTAAACCTGATGTTCAGTCTGGCTTGGAGGTAAAGTCCTATCTAATCCATGCACAGTCACACAGAAATGTCTTGTCTATCAAGTCCGATTTAACAGTGGGTGAATCTTTGTAGAGCTAGATGTATCCGGCACAGTAATATCAAATGTTTCCAGGTACCGGTCAATGAAACATTTTTTTTCTGATACACATTGCAACATAGAACCAGGAACCTTCAAAAACTTCTAATTTAAAAAACAGGTATTAAATTAATCAACCGGGGAGTCTCTTCTAAAGAAATAGTAGACGCCACGCAGCGCTCTGCGCTCGTCCAGGACATAAGTGGCTTTCCCTCTTTAAAACCATGCAATTTAAAACACTGGGGATCAGTTTCCATCGGTCACCGCTGCCCTGCTTTCTTATTCTCTTCTTCACTGTCAGCCTTTCTACCCTGGTGCAAAAAAACACATGCACCGAAATAAGGTGAACTCACCCGGCATGGTTGAGATCAGCCCGTGTTTTCAAAGAGCTGGCTTCCGAATCCAAAAGGAGAACACAATAAAAAACAAATAGCACCAGTGCCGCATAAAAATGACGATCCATCATCTTCGATCAGAGATGTCTTAAGTCCGTTACGCCTTGAGTTAAAGAACAGCGCCGAGGAATCCTTTCAAAAAAGAGATACTATTTGTCACCGCAGTGTGTATGCGTATGTATGCATAATACTATTTTTATTACAGGTTGTTTACACATGTGATACTAGTTTAATATTACTGATCTGAACTCCACCGTGTAAACGCCAGACGCGCGGAGACGTCTGAAATACTGCGCACCGACCTGGACCGGTTTATAACCCAGAGTCGCAATGAACGAAAGTCCACTCTCCAATCCCCGGCGGACTGGCATTCCCACTTTTAAAAAGTCACTTAAAATGACAGTATAGAACAACTCTTCTGTGTCCTCTCTTGGAGGAAACCTCCCTTAACTGAAGTCTGTTCCTCCGCCTGCACCCTGTTGTCCGCTGCACTGTTTCCGACTCGTTCGCTCCTACATCAGTCCTGCTCTTAAGACACAGGATGGGGTAAAGTGCGCGGGGGGGTTACTTAGGCAAATTTTACAAGAAGCCGTTTAGCCAAAATTCGCAATTCTCACGAAAGCAAGCGGTGACGCAAACACAAACAAAGACAACAAAACTAGAATAGAAACTGCCCGTCTCTCGTCGATTACATTTACGTTTTTTTATTTTATTCTGTTTCAGCCAGTGCACGATGCTTTGACGATTCCTTAAAGGCATACACAACAAACGAACGTAAATAACATAAACGTGTTCGCTAACTAAAATAATTGCAGGTTAGAATGATTCAAATTACAGTACTAGACAAAACGAATAATTATAGCTCTTGAATTAGTAAAGAATAATAATCGATTATAGAATAGAATCACTGATTTGCAATACAAATATATGCTTATCTCCGATGTTTCAGTTTTTGGATATAAATGCATGCCGATTTTACATTATGCATAATTATGAATTTTTAATATCGTAAAACAACAAGATTAAGAAAAAAACATAGCGTCGGATAATAATGGCCAACTACACTATCTCTGGGGTTCTAAATATGTTCAGTTTCCTAACAATGATGTAAACATAACCGTGCATAAAATTCATGAATTTCTTCTGAGGCTGAGTTGCAAAAATCACTGAAAGCAATGACAAGTGAAATTTAAGAATCGTGTGTATCAATCTACAGCGTTCGGTATGCTGACTAACTGTCCACCCAGTAGTACAACTGGGTTTACGTCTATCCAGGATCCTCTCTCTGCATACTTTCCAAAGCACAAGGGGGCATATAGATTTGCACATTTTGCAAGCAGTTAAACACCCTCTTATAGGTTAGCACCTAGCAGAAGACCTCTTACAGCTGTGGTCAAGAAAGGCAGGCATTTAACATTAAACAGCTGAGCAGAGGTGCGGGGCAGCCTCACCAAGTATTTTGTCTTGTATAGACCACAGAGGAGGAGAGTTTTATGTGACAGTGTGACCAGACCGGATGCAGAGCTGCTATCAGTGGGTAAGGTAAGCTCTGTCATACTCAGAACACGGCAGAGTTCACTGGCCAGTGAACCAACAGAACCGTTTTTTTGGTGGCCTTGCTGTAATTTTATAATCCGACTGACGAAATATATATATATATACACACACACACACACACACACACACACACACAGAATCTTGAAAGAGCCCCAGAGAGTAACAGCCAGAGGAATTGCAGTCTCTGGTTAATTGTCCTCCTCAGCACACAGCCATTTATTAGAAATCCCTTTCCCATGCATGGCTTTTCCCACGGAAGCATGTTATTTGATTTTCTTTGTTTGCCTTTTTATTTCCCAGTCATATTTTGCTTACTCCCAGAACAAATGTTTCCTGCTGAGCTGCAGCTTTTTGGTCCAGCATATCCACTCACCTTCACTTTGCTGAGTTCAGTTCACTTTAATCAAGCAATTGGTGAATAACAATCAGAAACGTGGGGGTGGTGCGTGGAGGGTGTGTTACTTTCTGCATGGACTAAACACGAGAGCAATTTATTTGAAAATGCATGCAAATATTAATATATCAATTCATTCAATGTTCATAACCGTTTTGACTGTCCGCCTGGCAGAGCCATGGAACAGACGGTAGGGGGAGAGTTGGGAGCCACTCCCAGCAAGCACTGGGCACACCTTGGATAGGATACCAGTTTATCCCATGGCTCACAGTGCAACTATGGCCAGTTTGGAGGCAGCAGTATTTCTAAGGCAAAAGGCGGGAGGATGCTGGGGGACCTGGTGGAAGCCCACATGAACATCCCAAGGACAATGCAAGCTCCCCACACAGAGCAGAAATCAAACTCACAACCATGGTTATTTGAGGCTACTATACCAAACTGATATAAACCTGAATTCAGTGCTAAAAAGGACAAAACAACCAAGTTCATAACTATTTTCTAAACACTTTATAGAAAAATATACAGTTATGAGGTCATTTATTTAACCATTGATTTAGTAAAGAAAACAAAATACATGCCTGTAATTGGATCCATTTCAGCTTCTCCATAAAGGAGACCACACAAGGATTTATAATGTCTCAAAGATGAAAAAGCAGTATGTGCTTATAATATGGTCCTGCACTCCATATAGCCTTACGTAGATATATCCCCTTGGGCACTGAGTCACTGTTCTTCAAACAATTTTTCGCTCTTATAGAAACCCTAATTAAGGGACTGCTTCCCGGCTAATGGAGTGGCAGATCTGATTAACGAGCGCTAACTCTCAGCCATGCATGAAAATCAAGTCTGTATTTTAGAGGGACAGACCCCTGACATAGCCAGAAACTAATTTTGCGGTTGGGGGTGTGATTGGGGGTGGTGGCGGCAGTGGTGCGAGAGTAATGTAAGGTAGGGGGTTAGGGTTTGATCCTAAGACCCCTCCATCCCCCACGTATCCCATGAATAATGTTTTGTTTGGCCTACTGCTACTTTTTGCTGGGCTGCGATCTTTAAAGCCTCTTTATGTCTCTCCTGATAGTTAGGAGAAGCAGGCTGAATAAATATTAGAAAACAACCTGAAAGTACAAGAGCAATATGGGCAGTTAGACTGAGATACCACTGCATTTTCTGAGGTCACTCCAGGAACCTACTATACAATACAATATAGATGTCCTCAGTGCTCTAGACAGCTTTTCACTTTGTGAGGACTCATTGTCTGGGTACAGCTAAGGTTTGCCAAAGCATCTGTACTGGGTACTGAGGAAACGAGACTGGCTTAGAGCTTCATTGACCTGCTGCTGTATTGTGTCTGTACACAGTTTGAGTGTTTGAGAGAGCATACCTTTGTGTGCGCATGTGTGTTTATTTGTGTGGCTGCAACATCGGTATACCTATATGCATTCCTATGCATGTGCATATGCGTGGGCCCATAGGTCCATGCATGTTCATAAAGGCATGCTTGAACAGGCATGTGTCTCTGTTGAACGTGTCTGGCAATATCAGACCAATTACAGTGAGACCCATTCTTTTAGGCTGAAGGTGGAGAAGATTTGTCCATCTAGTCATCCATCCATTTTCAAACTCATTATGCAGGACAGGGTCACAATTCTGAAAACTGGAAACAATTATGTTCCACAGGGATGTCAGGGAGAATAAGTGTCCATCAGACTGATATGTATTTCATTTATATGACTTTACCTGTTCTGAGAACTGTTTTGAGAAACTCAACCTGAGTATTTGGAAGAGAGGCAATGACAAGGAAAGTTTTAAAGGTCCATCCGTGTTTGACTCCATCGACAAGTCCACTGTTTGTTTGGTGCTGGGGTTTCCTGGCAACCTTGGAACCCCTTCATGAGCGCAGATCTGATGTGGAACACCTGACTTCTTCACCCAACCACTTTTTTCAGTGAGCTTAAATGTTTTACGCTGGGAACGCTTTGCACCCCTCATAGACATTGCACCACAGACATCCTGTTTGGTAGACCACACTTTTGGGATGTTTGGACAACTTGGTTATGTGTTAAAAGCAATTCATGACAAAAGGGTTTAGTGTTTTCAGCTGGATGTTACCCTCGATAAAAGAATCAAACAGTAGCTTGGGTGTGGGGTCTGCTTTTCAAACAAATCTCGTTGTGATGACTCACAGAATACTCTACCACTCTGTCTTTCATTAATCTTTATGTTAAACTTGGACATAATCTACTGCAAATGTAGTAAATGTTTGAAGTTCAGGACCTTGGATGAACTGAAATGTTTAATGTTTTACAGGACTTGTAAAGAATGAAGGCTTATTAGACTTAAACGGCATCTTACAGAAACTGAAACCGGAAAAATGGTCATCTTTACTGCTAAAACCATTTATTCTATTTAATAAATCCCAGCGGATAGCGATTCTTCAAACATCAGTGGAACAGATTTTCATAGTTAATTTACAAGGTGTGTGTCTCGTCATGCTGTTGTTCAGTCCCAACTTGCAGCTGTGCCTTGAAACCTGTGCGAATCAGTGATTTATTGATGTTTTTATCAGCAAACGCATTCTGTTCAATCATGGGTCATGGCATGGTGCCAGACACTGTACAGTACTTAACTTAAACTCAATACGCAAGGGAAGGAGGCAGAATGCACTCTGAAAAGGGACGGGGGCGGGGGGCGGTGAAGTGGAGAGACAGTTTTAAACATTTCTCCAGGTTCTGGCTCTCTTCCTGTCTGAGATACTATCGAGCTCTCTGTGGTAATCTTTATTTATGAACCTTGGAAGACTCCATATGTAGGATTCATGCAACCTCGCGGTCAGTCTGATCGCTTGCACCTTTCCCATCTGACGTCTGCTACACCGTATGGCTGTCCAGCGGAATAAGCAATTCACTCTAACCCCCTTCCAGCCAAACGCCACCCCCTGCAGGGCCTCTGGCTCCTTTATGAATCTTGTTCTGGTTCCTCTGATGTCAGAATCACTTAGACAGGAAAACTCCTCCAGCTCTCAGTGGAACAGGTGGTCACCAGCAGTTAACAGAGGTTGGGGTGGAGGTGGTGATGGTGGTGGTTGGGCAGGGTGGGGGGGTCATGGGATCTCAGGTAGCCAGTTGAAGGGTTCTGACACGATACAGACTTCACATGGAACCAACTCAACTCTGACTCCTTAGACTAAGACGAGAGCTGAAGTAAGTTCAGTGGAGATGTGTGCAATAAAAATATCTTCTAAAGGAAGTGAGGCTGCATGAAACCATAGCAGCAAACAAATAAAGGATGAGCTTTTTCAAAATTATGATTTTGCAAATGAAAAACAAGTGACTGAAATTGTAGAACAGCTAAGTATTTTGGGCCAGCCCTTCACATTCTAAGGTTTTGAGTTAAATCTGAATAATTTGGTTAATGAATGTACCATTGAATATACAAAAATACCTTTCATACAACTCCAGATGGTTTGTGCTAGTCAAACGACAGATTTAAGTTTATTTTGGAGCTTCTACCTTAAGCTCAGAAAAGAAAACAATACAAAAATTCAAGATTATTAAAGGTACAAATACATAAAGGTTTTTAAACAAAGCTGTTAATCAAAGCTGGATTCAGCAGGAACAATTTGGATTCCAGCCTGGATGTGGAACAGTGGGCCAACTCTTTTCCCTCGCACAGCTGTGTGAGGGTTCGTGGGAATATGCTAACACAGTCTATGTGTGCTTTGTGGACTTGGAGAAGGTATATAACCTTATGCCCGGGGACATACTGAAGGAGGAGCTGCAGAAATATGGGGCACCAGGGCCACTACTGTGTGCTATTCAGTCAAGTAAGATTGTAGTCAGATTGTGTCCACATCCTTGGCTCAAAATCAAAGCTGTTTTAAGTGGGTGTTGACCTCGAGCAAGGATACGAGGCCATGGTACTCTAACTAAAAACAGTGCATTGCTCCTTTCTGGTGAGGAGGGAGAGTCTGCCCTTAGTGAAGGAGTTTAAGGACCTTGGTATCTTGTTCATGAGTGATATAAAGAATAGGAGATTGGGAGATTGATGGGCAATCTGATTCAGTGACTACAGTTTTGTAGGCGTTAAGGAAGTGTGAGATGGTGAAGTGGGAGTTAAGCAGCGGTGGCTGCTGACCATATAATTTCCTCCCCATATAATTTAAAACTTGATCATATATGTCATTATTATAAATATTACAGTAAATATTAAAATATTTGTCTATGTGTCTTCCACATGCAGGATTACGGTGATCCAGAGCCTATCCCTGAAGCTACAGGTACTGTCGGGTAGGGTAGCACCGCCACACTGACGTAGGAGTTTAACACTGGCAGAGGCGGTCAATATGGACAAGATTCCGGTAAGAGAATCTGGCTCCAGAGGGGGTGACTTTAAAGGCAGAATTTATTAATGGAACTTGTGAGTCAGGATGTACAATGGGTTATAGAAGCAAATCGTAGTCATAAACCAGGGATATAGATGGATGTGTGTGGTCTGTGAAAATAAAACCAATACATTCAATCACATAGGTGGTGTGTAGTTATAAGGTGGCTTACACATTATAAGCATAGCAGAAACAAAGCTCAAATAGAAATCTACCTTACTGCATTAACAAACTTAACGGTTACTCAAATAACCGGCAACTAACGCTCTAAACATACAGAATAGATTCGCAGCTCCATAATCTCTGTAATTACCAATCCAAGCAACCCTAAAGTAAACAGTTATGAGTGAGCACACGGACATTAAAGGCAATCATAGCGTTAGCATATCAATCATACAGCCCCAAAAAGGTAAATGAACTTAGCGCTGAACAATGAAAATATAAGGCAGTTGCGGTCTCACAAACATAAACAGAATCGCAAAGTAACGACAGAAATTAGAATTACAGTATTTACATTATATTCATTGACGCACAACATAAGGTAATGAACTAAGTGTAGGCGCATTAACATTTCGCTACCGTTGTGCCAATCCACGTTGACCAGGTGGGAAAACTAACTAAACAACTACGTTCCCACGGCAGCCTTTCTAACAGGTACAAAGCAATGAATAACACAGAATGCGGTGCCAACCCATTGCAGAGCACTCACACCATTCGCACCTTCAAAGAATTTGAAAAATCCATTTAACCTTAGCATGTTTTTGGACTGTGGGGTTAAACCAGACAACCCAGAGGAAACCTGGCTTCATATGAAATAAAATGCCAACGTATCATCACAATGATCATTGTCAATGCCCTTCAAAACATTTTGACAAAGTTTTGTGCAAAACAGCACCACCTTTAGGTTGGTAAAAGAAACTGCAGTGAAGCAAAACATTTTCTGTTTCACAAACCTAGGACTTCAAAGTACGTCTCGTCACCTTCTGTTTGGTAGTTGAATGGATAAAAATGGAATACGACATTTTTAAACCCACCCAGTAAAGCTATACCTCTCACATTCTTTCCAATTTTGTGCGCTCTTGCATGTTCTCAACCCAAAGATGACTGACACATTTAACCATTAAGAACTTGAGTTCAGCCATCAGGCAGAAAAACTCACTTGTTCAGAAATATTCCTTGCTGGTTTGTAAATGAGGCATTGGTATAGGCCTACTCTAAGTGAAAGAGCCAAGAGTTCTATTTAAAAATAATTTGATTTTCAAATACTGTTCTTGTTGATTGCAGCTAATAACCTGTGTATACACTGTTCCGATTTTTTTATTGTGTAAAAGGAACATGTGCAGTCATGCAATTAAGTCCATAGGGAAATGACAGGATTATTGTTACCCACCATCCCGTATATATAGTACAGGATTGTCCTGTATTGAAAAATAGAATGCTGTGTTCTGCTTGAATGTGGCGTGCGATTTGTTCCGCGATTTTCCACCATGTGATCAATCTCTGAGCAAATTGTGTAGTCGTGGACCTGGGGGTCGGGCTCCGTTATTTCTTGAGACTGAAAGTAGCAACCAAAGTGAGAATTTATCGTTTGATCTATAGTTGGAACTACAGATGTGCTTTCCTGCTACAGTGTTCTGGCTATTGTTGGTGTGTTTGTGTTGCACATGTAATGTAGAGCAAACTGTGTAAAAAAATGTACAGCTGTGTGCCCTACTCATATTTTAATCAAGTCACTCAATTAATGTGAGGTGGCATGGTGGTGCAATGGTTAGTGCTGTAGCTTCATACTGTTATTGAAATGACTTAGGATCAAATACCCTGGCTGGCAGAGTGATAATATCTTTGTTGAACCTTTGAGCAAGGCTCTTACAATCCACATTTGAATGTGTACAAGACAGTTTGCCTCAGAGATGTTTTCAGGCATATGAGTGGTGCTGGTGTAGAGGCCCACAAGATGCCCCCCAAACTGTTCAGAGAGAACCACTGGTTGGTAGAGCTCACCTTTTACACAATGTCCACAGAGACCAAGGGTGCTTCAGTGTGTGTGTAAGAATCACAGGCACAGACCTATTGAAATGTAGGGGGACTTGAACTGAATGAACTTCAGATGAGGTGGAAACACTGCAGACATGTACAGACATGCTGAACTTGATGGACAGTCAGCCACTACTATAGGTCTTCAATTAAGTATATATAGCAGGGTAGCAGGAAGCCGAGGACATGAGTAATATATCTTTAAGTGTGGTTCTAAACTGGATACAAACTTAAATTAGGCAATATTACCAACATCCAGAATATTATAATATTCTTGTATAATAAACAGAATGCAATACGTTCCATAATACAAATCAATAATCTTAAACACTATTACGTACTCCATTAGTAACTGAACGTCAACTTGGTTGTGATGCCTTTCAGCGTAGTCAGTAATCAGTTCGTGATGCGCAGTAACGCCGACTGACCACATGCAACGCAGGGCGCTGCTGCGGAGAGCCTGTGTGCTGCTTGAGTGAGTGAGAGCTCTTGCCGTTTTCTGGTAATACTAAGGAAATTGTGTTTCGGCGAGGAGAAAAAGATAAACGGCTCGTGTACACGTTTGTGCCTTGGGAAAACTTTCGTCTTTTTACAAAAGTAAATAATGGGAAGGGAAAATGTTTACAAATGTTCTCAGTAAAATCAAGAAAAGCAAGCCTTGGGTGAGGACCTTTTATTTTACCTTTCCATTTTGTTCGCTAGCTGTCTAGACTCACATAGTTACGTGTCGTGAGGGCAGCATATTGGTAACAGAATAATCTGTGTTAATAATAATAAAGACAATATACATTTGGTTAAGCGCAACACAAGCGCTGTGTTACAAATGATATATGATATAATGATATAAATAGAAATAACTTAAACAATCTGGTCTTAACTGAACCAGGGAAGTACAATTACCTCTATAACAACTCAGGGAAATAAAGTGGTATATACTGGTAAGTGTGCAGTCGCTAATATAAGGTATAAATAATATAACATTAACTTATATAAACACGCACACTCTCATACAGAACAGAAGGGAAGATCCCGGCTACTAATAACTAATTAACTTAATATATTAAACCATTTGCGCTGCCTCCCATGTGGCTGGTCTGCCGTCTTCCGGGCATACGTTAACAACCGTCGTACGTGTCCACGTCAGTAAATTATAATAATTACCGGGACTTTTGTATACCTA
>JAAGVU020000008.1:13343971-13362812 GCA_011763525.2 Mormyrus iriodes
TGATTGGTTGATTAGATAATTGCATTAATGAGAAATTGAACAGGTGTTCCTAATAATCCTTTAGGTGAGTGTAGATTTTCTTTGATATTTCTTTGTCACCGCTAGGCAAAAACAAAGCTACTTGAGCACTTTGAAAGTTCAATTCTGGACAGACACTGCACTACTTCTACCACTGCTAAGCACTAATAGGCTGCGAAGCCTTCCTGGTGTGAGGCTAACGTGGCAATGCTTGCGAATTGTAAATATTAGTCACTGACATTTCCACATGATTTTACACACATTATGTAGTGCTCTCAATCACCTATCACTGCACTGTAAATCTGCTCCAAAGTCCCACTGTGGAGCTCTAGAGGTCTAACAACCCCCCCCCCCCCCCAAATGGAGGGGATCTGTGTCAAATAGCTTGTAGGCAGTGTGCTTCACCCGAGTCTACCGCCCTGGGCAGACGTGCATGGATGGACAAGGGGAGGTTTTTAAGCCCCAATGCACCTTCCTTCCCTTCTCCAGAGATGGTGGGGGAAGGGTTGTGAAGAAGGTCAGAGTTCCTCCCTCAAATGGCGTGACTCTGGCTGGACAGCATGCCAACGCGCTGTCTCTACCCGGCCCTGGCTGTACATCTCCTGCCAGTGTGCCTTCCCCACCTCTGGGGCCTCACTACCAATCAGGACACGGCCCAGCATACTGCTCTTGGTGAAGATCCGGCCCTGTCAGCAAGAGAGGTTTCACAACAATCAGGGGGTACAGAAGGTTTAGAATACGTTATACACTTAACTGCACCAATAGAAGAGCTGCATAAAGGAAGAACATTACTGCTTTAAACCGAAAATCAAAACTGAGCCCCACCATAGCATAAAGCAGATCTTGGCCCCACCTCCCTGTTCTCTGAGGGCATCCCCTACCTGCATGATGATGAACTCCAGGACGAGTGCCAGCTGAGTGATGTCACCTTGAGGCAGGTCAAACAGGAAGGGGGCGTTCCACACAGCATTGTACCCACTGGCCCCTTTAGTCTCCTTGGTTTCAATCACCGTCCCCTTGTGACGTAGATTTATCACCACGTAGTGATCTGTAGAGATAAGCCACCACTTCTGAGTGTTGCTGAGCTCCTTACTGTACAGAGCACATGCGTCACTAAGGCAATCACTCAGGATGTTCACTGAGAAGATGTTAAACACTCTAATGCTTGCATGAAACAACAAGTGGAGCCTCAGGTACTATGAATTGGCTGGTGGGGAAACTATGGCTAGGCCCACTTTGCAACAGCTGCTTTACATAACCATGGTGCTAGAATCGTCTGGATCTCTGACCTGTGCGACAGATGGCAGCTTTGCAAAGGCATCTATATAATCAGACATGGGGAGATGCTGTGCTCTGAAATACATTTTGTTCCACAGTTTCAACATTATATATTATAGAATGTTTTCTCATAACCTGTCCTGGATCATGGCTTTGTCTGGGCATTGGAAAAACCACCTACCAAAAGTTTAAGGTCCTTAAATGTTTTTACTGGAATGTAATCTGTCCTATGAAACTAGATCACAGAGAAGTTTAGGAACAGGCTGAACAATCACTGCCATTTAAACATCTATAGTCTCTATTTAATATATCCTCATAGAAATAAGACAGCCTATTTATGCTTTTATATATATAAAACTATAATTTCACAGTTTTTTACGTTACACTTGTAGATCCTCTGCCATTAAATATAAAAAAAATTTAGAAGTTCAGTAAATTCTTATCAGAGGATTATTGTCATCTTTAACAATTACCTTAGTTAATTTTTAGATCAAAATCACCTGAAATTGCACTACAATGCTGTAATGGACAAGATGGACAGATGTTTGGACCTGAAATAAGGAACAGCAGGGAGGCCCTGAGATGAGGTTCCTGCTCAGCTGGAGGTGCGCGGGAGTCACAAGAGGAGCAAAGGAAGCTCACCTGGCACTCCCGGCATGCGGCTCAGCCTGGCCAGGTTCTCGGCCTTGCGGACCATCACCTTAACGCGATGTGCTGGGGTCTGGTACTGCAGCAGGATGAACAGCTGGCCCAGATCCCGAGGTCCCCGGCTCAGGGAATCATGGGAGCTCTGGCTCTGCAAGATATTAGGAAAGAATGTGCCACTAGGGAATAGGTTGAAGATAGACATGCTCGACTGAACGCAAATAATATACAGTGATACCTCGTCTATCGCGGGGATTGCGTTACAGAACCCCCTGCAAAAGGGAAAATCCGCGAAGTAAGAACCATATGTTTATATGGTTATTTTTGTATATTTTAAGCCCTTATAAACCCTTTATATTCTCTTAGATATTAGGTAAGATTGGTTGAAATTATGTATGTAAACACACTGTTTATATAATACGCATAAATGTACATATCGTATATCACTGGGGAGTTTTAATACGTAATACAGTTGTAAACACATTCTAATAATACATATTTTAACAAAAATAATTTTAGATTTACTACAATATACAGTAATGCACTCCTTTTACTTACTTACCCAGTTATATTAGATATATTATGATTATGCCTTTAATATCAGTATCATATTTCTAAAATACAAACACTGCAGTCACGCGCCATTTGCATTCTGGTAATGTTTACATTCTCAGCTGATTTCGGCCGATTTGGCAGCCATCCGCCAATAGCGTCCCGTGTATGAAATCAACAGGACAAACCAACTGAGGAAGCATGTACCAGAAATAAACAGACCCAACCCATCGTCCGCAGAAACTCACGAAGCAGCGAAAAATCCGCAATATATATTTAGATATGCTTGTATATAAAATTCGCGATAGAGTGGAAAGTCGAAGCGCGATATAGCGAGGGATCACTGTACTGAGTACTTTGAATGCTTCACTAGGGAAGGCCAGAGGTTAAATGTCAGCTGACTGCTTGTCAGTAATGTGATCATCAGTGTTTAAATGTAGGCTTCTCTCAATCAGTCTGTAACTGCAGTGTAATATGGTTCAGTCAAGATGGCTGCCACGTCCCAAATGGAAGAACAACAAGGGTGTCATGAACTGAGGCAATGGGTTATCAACTGGGGCCAGATGCAGTTAGCCCATCCACATACCAACTGGTGCATGAAAGTGTCTTTGCTCAGCATGTAAGCTCTCCACACATGGAGGTGTCGCCCTACATTTGCCCAGAGGCTTGCTCTTATGCACCAGCCCCCCCTTCCTCAGATCTGGTTCACAAGAAAGTAAGTCCTTTTGCTCGTCAGGTAAATTGAATTGCTAACTGTTAAATGCTAACCCCTGAACTCATATATCACATTCAGGCCATGACAGGTAAAATCAGCTTATTCCTGAACATACTTATTTATATGAAATGACCCCCCCACCCCCATATATATATTCAAGAAGATCCAATTCCATCCAGTGTCATGTGCTGACATAAATAAGGACAGTATTAAAGCAGAAAATTGCCAGCACCTGCTGTTTCATTGGGTGCTCACTGTCAAATCCACGAGGCTTGTGGTGGCCGGTTGTCTGTCATTAAGCAGCATTCGGTTACCGCTGTGACCCAAACAAAAGAGAAGGAGCTGGGGGGACTTGCCAGCACGCGGCAGACCCCACAGAGATCACGCGCCACCCAAACTGCAGTGCCGATAATCAAGAAAAGCGAAAATATCCCAACAATAGACAAGGAAAACAAACGGGACACAGACTAAGCAGAAAACCTTTCAGTGCACAAATCACAAAGCAAACACACCGCTAACTGCCTTGGTAACAAAAGAGGGACAACTAAACAAGGGCCAAAACTACTCTATCCTAGCAGCCACAGAACAACTCCTTTTGCAGAATTAGGTTTTTATCGTCTTTTATCATGCATACATATCTATTGTTGACATTATGCAGTAAAATCTACAGCATTACTGCCCACAAAAGCTATGAGTACATTAGACTGGAAGCACTTTTTTGGTCGTTAATCTTGAGACTGTAATGTTCTGTTACCTGGTCATGTTTCTCACCAAGCAGCCTTCTCAAAATATGCAGCACATTCACGCCGTGACTGCATGGGAGGACAAGCGAAGCTGAGGAGCTCCTTTCAAAGCTGATTTTCATACATGTGGGGGGTGGCTGAGTGGGTGCCTGACTTTTGAGCTGCTGCCAGAAGGGCAGAAAGCCAAGCCCTTGGCTCAGTGATCAGCAGCACCGTGATGTCCTCTAAGTGGAGCTTGCTGGCTCCTTAGAGGGCAAACCTAAGGCATTCTGCCCACCTCTGACATCCTCTGTTTGCTGTCACACCATGTACGGATGTCATGTGACTAGAGTGGGGTAAAAAAACATAGCTATTAACCTAATTCTTTGCTCCAAAGACTGTAATAAGGAGCTTGGACTCAGGAAACACTTCTACCCCACAGCTGTTGCCCTGCTGAACTCCACTTGCCATTGCTGGGCCCACCTGCTACTGATGGCTCACTACCTCATCAGAATCAAAATCTTTATTGCCACATCACCAAGGTCCATGGAAAGTTTTGTTGGTACAGCTTGCTACTGTTGGAGACAGTAGACAATTAACAAGTACAGACTGAGAATAAATACAGAACACAAGATGCTCAACCTACCCCTTTGATCCCCTGCCAGCACGTTAACGCTGGATGCTGCTGAACTGACCAGTCTTTGCATTTTTATTAATATTTGCCGTACTACTGCCCTTTACATGAACAGTGCAATGCTCTTGCATATACAGTGCACACAGAAAGTGTGATACTTGCTTAATTTTGTAAAAATCTTGCAGAATTATTGGTTTCATAACAAAGGTCCATTGACAAGCAATGTTTACCATATCTGTACATATCTTCTGCATATTTCACACAAGAAATTTTCTTTTTATTTAATGTCATAATCTGTTTTGACTGAATCATTCAGTTCTGTTCTTGCCATTTTGCTATCAACTGCAATTGTAGCCATTGGCTCCCAAAGGGATACTAAACACAAATGTTTGGAGTTTTATGTTATTGTAAAGGTGTTAGTAATTAAAAATGCATTATAATGGTCGATATAAGCATTAAGGATGCTTTGTACTGCATTATAAAGGTATCTATAGTGCATTATAGATGAGAGCTTCATAAGGCATAATAAACATGGTTATAATGTGTTATGCCTTTTTATAAATATTTATAGCCATGTTTATAATGCTTTATGAATGCATTATAATGCATTATAAATGTGTTTGTAAATGATTAAAAACATGGCCTTAAGTGTTACTGATTTTTCTTATAAAACCAATAAATTTGCAATATTTTTACAGAATTAAGCAAGCGTACCAAAACAGTCTGTGAGCACTGTAGATCATATATAGTGTGAATATTATTTTTGTAATGTGTTTATTGTGGTGTGTATATAAATATATCCATCCATCCATTTTCCATCACCACATGTCCTAGGCAGGGTCCCAGGGGTCCAGAGCCTATCCCGGAAGCTATGGGCACAAGGCAGAAAATAACCCAGAACGGGGTACCAACCCATTGCAGATGTAAATATGTATGTGTGAAAATTCTGTGCGTGTAAGTTATTTATGTTATGGAAGCTGCTACCAAAAATATTTTATTGTACCAGTACCTTCTTCAGCCTGCTCTTGGCCGACCGCAGCTCCCTGCTGCAGGTGATGGCACAATCGGGTTCCCAGTCCACCTCTCCACATGCCAGCTCCAGCTGGCCCACGGATGTCTCCCGGAGGCCTGAAAAGTCACGGGCAACGACGGCCAGCTGCAGCGAGCAGCCACACAGCTCCTCCAGTGAGCCCACTGGCAGCAGCACGCTCTGACCACGCAGCTCTGGTCCAAGGCTGCGGCGGCGTGCCAGGGCCTGCACGGGGGCGGGGCAGAGCGGCGGCAGGCTGGCGCGCAGAATGGCCCCGCCCAGGCGCCGGCCCCCTCCCGTTAGGCTAAGCACTGTGACAGTGAGGGTACCACGTGCTGGCGAGAAGAGGAGGGAAAATTGCAGGAGAGGGGCTGGTCGGATAATGCGATCGACGGGGGTGGGTGCAGGGGGGGCAGTGGGCTCGAGGGTCAAGTATGAGGGTAGAGGGGGGACAGTGGCAGCTGTTAGCCGACTGCGCTCGCTGCGTGCCAGGCTGTCGCCCATCACCGTGTAGCGACGCTCCACAGCACGGCGTGTCCTGGAAACTAGGCCCAGCTTGGGCACAGCAGCGGGCAACGAGGCACGGCCACGGCGCTGCAGCCGAGGGACGGAGCCAGAAGCCGCAGGGAAGCTAAGTCGGCGTAGGGGGAAGCGGGTCTTTCCCAGGTGCAGGCCAAACTCAGGGGGGTTAGGTTTCTGTGACTTGTGCACCGGCATGGTCTGGCAGCCAGGGGGTGCCGAGCCTTCGCTCATTGAGCAGGGACTCCCGCACACTTCCCCGTCTAGCTCCTCATACTGCTGCCGAACGGGCACAGTAGCCACCACAGGGCTGCGGTGGTCCTGGGGTGGAGCTGGGGGGGCCTCCTTATCCCCGGACGTGTGGGACTTCCATCGACGCCAGCACAGGAAACAGCCGAGGAGGATGCAGAAGCAGAAGACGGCGAGCGTGACCCCCAGCAGGATCTGCAGGCGCACTGAAGGCCAGGAGAGAGATTGACATCACATCACTCGTGTCAGCTGACCCCATGCCTCCTGTAATTCACCTCCTTTTTTCTCCGGTGCCAGACGGACTGCTCAGTGTGAACGGATACGCATGATTCAGGACTGGTCCGGTATGGCACGATAAACTCAGTGTCTCGTATTGATCCTCATCCAGCCGACTGACACAGCAATTATCTTGCTGTTCATCTGCGCGCGTCATTCAAACGTGTTATTAAATTACACAGGAAATGTCCACACCACCTAATCATAACTAATGATTCCCCTTCGGGGTTTGATCTAAAACAGACCAGCACGGCTGGGCTGGCTCCTGTCCATTTCCTGCTCCCTGAATTTATGACTTATAAAGGCAAGGCCTAATTGTTTTCAAACCTTTTCAAAGAGCACATATTTTTCTAATAATAAATATTTCCACACCTCTTTTCAATGTTTCATTACAGTGGGCCTGGACTATTTTGAGTGGATAATGAGACAGGGGAGACCCTAGATGAGACGGCAACTACAGGTTGCGGAATGAACAGTCCGGCCCGTACGGGGATCGATCCCGTGACCGTGGTGTTATTAACACCATGGTCTAAGCGGCGGAACTGACGGGCTAAAACGACAGAGACCCTCATATGACATTCTTTAAATATTATGACGTGAGTCTTTGGCCCTAAAGAAAAATGAAAGAAAATTTCACCAAAGTTTTTAGCTTCATCTTAACTTTGTATATTTCGGTAGCAGTATGATTCTTCTCACGAAACACGGGGAGAACATACAAACTCTACACACACACACACACGCACACACACACACACACATATAAGCACAGTTCATATATTCCTTCCTGAGTTTAATATTGTGTGGACCTGAAAAATGTCCCCATAAGCTAATAAATAACAGGTATAACGCCCCACCCCCAACACACACACACACACACACACACACACACACAGACCGGGGGCGGGACTGGGTGGTCCCTATCGGCGATGTGACTCACCGAGGCACCGTGCCGCCCGGTATACGGAATTACATTCTGTATTTCTCACTGTGACATGATAATGATAGTTATTTGAAATGATTAGTTATTTCTGATGGGCTACTGTCAAACGTTCTCCGTTAAGATAAATACTGTAGCCTGCTTACGATTTTTACACAATTATACACAAAATAAAAGTGTCAATAATAAACACAATGATCCAGTTCTTAATTTTTAAAATTATATCTCAATTGCAGTGGAAATCTCTTTAAATAGCATTTCATATCATTTATTTTTTTGCTTATTCATTTAAAAATGGCCCGATGTGTAAAGATACCTTTTACAAGCAAAAATGTCTTCTGATTGCAAAGCGACAAAGTTCCCAACTTATTACAGATAAGAATTGTCGTTTCCCTGTGCTGCAAATTTTGAAGAGTTGGAAACGTTGCCAGTTAACCGGCAGATTTATCGTGGTGTGAAACATGTGAAAAACCGGTTTTCACACAAACTCAAACTTATATATTTCTCGTCAGCATTGCTTTTATGGATGAGTAACTGAATTGAAATGCTGCAAACAGGTTATGTGACAGTTTAAGCCAAACCTGAACGTTTTACACATATAAGCGAGGATTAAAACAACCGCAATATCTGGGCATAAATAATAAAATCAATAAAATCGTAGATATGCATACATAGATCTCAGAACACCCAGCAACACGTTATTTAAAACAATAATTTAATACTATTTCAGTATAAAAATACGTTCAATGACTAAAAAATATACAATAATATGCAATCATTTAAATTTATTTTCTGTTAATAAATTGCTACACATTACGAAATTGAACTTGATTGAACCTTAAATTAAAAAACGAATGATATTACAGAGGCGCGTTCATTAACTGCGAATTAGCTTACCTTCTAAGTGCACCATTTTCAAATATTCAGAAGCTCTTCTATATAGAGGTATGCTGCGTTGAATTAATTTATGAGCCAGGCTGAAACTTGAAATCGTCCTTTCTGGTCATTTCTGTCCGCTCGCTCAGATTCCCCTTACGCGAAATAAAGTGAGGTTCCCTGACTCACTCTCAGCCAATAAGACAAGGCGGTGGCGGAGTCGCTGCCCCGAAAGGTGGGTAGTCATCAAACCGACAAACGTGCCGAGCCTCCGATTTTTTACCCTTTCATTGATTATCACCCTTTAATAAAAAAAAACTGGAGAATAAAAAAAGATATGCATGTGCTGGGAAGTGTGCACTTTCTGCTGTCTGTGGAAATTTTAATTAGGGAAACGTGAGATGCCTTGGAGCCCTGGTCAGGTTTGTCAACGGAGCATATAGCCTAATACTTGAAAGAAGACGCGCCTTACGCAGTTCTTATACCGGCAATTTTTATACCAGTGTTATTGAGATAATGGTAACCAAAGTAAATTTAGGAAAGCTAGCTGGGAGAAAATGAATAGATTAGGAGACCCCCCCCCCCCCCCCCAGCTCGCAATACCTTAGCCCTGTCGACCCCCTGTGTGACTCATCCTCGGCGTACGGACGGCGTCTTTCCTCGGTTCTCAGTTAATCCTGTATTAAAAAGCATAGGCATCCGCCCACATGGTCTTCATTACTTAGAGACTGTCAGATCCCATTAACCCCCATATTCCAGTCTGCCCCACACTGTCTCCACAGCTTTTCAAGAATAAACCAGTATGCTGACCTAGATCAACAATATTGGCATTTGGCCATGTGCCCATGAACGCCAAGCTGAGCAACACCCCATAAGGCCACCATCCACGAATGTCTTTTAACAAGTTAATGCTACATTTACATTTACAGCATTTAGCAGACGCTCTCATCCAGAGCGATGTACAGCAGTACTCGGTAGTCCTCGACTATTCTTCAATCTTGTAAAGCTAGACTTGGATAACAACTGTCAGCTCACTAAATTGCTGCCAGTTTGGTTACGCACCTAAAAACCCTGTTGAAGAAAGAACATTAATGCAGAGATAAGAGAATGTGTTAGTAGGTTGTTTTTTTAATGTAATATAAACATAACGTTTATATATAATCTGATTAGCCTCCAAGGTGTTCCTTGAAGAGGTGGGTCTTCAGATGGCGTTTGAAGACACGAAGGGACTCTGCCATTCTGATGGCAAGAGGAAGTTCATTCCACCACTGGGGAGCCAACACTGAAAAGAGTCTTGATGTACATTTTCCTTTGAGTAACAGTGGCTCGAGTCGAGTGGTGCTTGTCACTCTAAGAGGACGAGAAGTGACACGATGCTTGATTAGTGCTGATAGATAAGGAGGTGCACTTCAGTTCTTGGCTTTGAAGGTGAGTGTTAAGGTTTTGAACCTAATGCGAGCGGCCACAGGGAGCCAATGCAGGTCCCGTAGTAAAGGTGTGGTATGTGAGATCCTAGGGAAACTGTACACAATTCGTGCTGCTGCATTCCATATCAGGTGAAGTGGTTTAATTGCTTTTAGTGGAAGTCCAACCAGTAAGGAGTTGCAGTAGTCAAACTTCGAGATGACCAGTGATTGGTATCTGTGGTGAGAAAGGGATGAATCCTTCTAATGTTGTGGAGAAGATATCTACAGGACCTGGAAAGGTTGCTAATGTGTGAGGAGAATGAGAGTTCATCATCCAAAGTGACACCAAGATTTCTTGCCTTCTTTGAGGGGATGATAAGAGAGCTCTCAAAAGAAATTGCAAGGTCGTGAGTTGGAGACGGATTCCTATTGATATCCATTCCTGATTCCTATCCATATAATGCTAATGTATTTAGCTATGTATAATTTTTTCAACGTCAGGTGCATTTCTTAATTTTGAGCCACCAGTCAGCTCTGTTTCTGATGTGATGTCATGCGTGCTGTTCCCAGGGACACTTAATACTCATAATCCAGCCCTGCCAGTATACCTTTCTTTCATGTGAGTCGTGTGTTACTATTTCTCTAGGCCTTCCTCTTTCTAGGGGCAGCAGGTGGTGCAGTGGTTAAGGAAATGAATTCTCAATTACATAGTTGTATACCCAAATCCCACAAGTAAAAGTGCTGCAGTACCTTCGGGAGAAGATGACTGATGTTACTGACAAAATCATTGGCTAACCAACAAGAGTGTGAAAAATCCCCATTGTGCACATTGGAGCCATTTTCTGCCAGTTTGTTTGGAAGATCTGATTGTATCTCTGCTTTCAATGATTGCTACTAGTTTGAATAGGAGTCTAATTATTCAGAGGTGACAGGCACTGTTTATGAGCTTTATATTAGCAATTTGTACAGTCATTTTCTGCAGGTCTTCTGTGTTTCCGTGTGGTTCCTACATGGTAGATTTTACTGAGAAAATAAATGAATGTCTCTACTTCCCTCTCCACAATGTTACTGGGGCGAACTAACAAACCAAGGTTATGGACAAAATGGTAAATTCACACAGCTCCTGTTCTGAAATTCAGTCTGTAATTCAGCACCCTGCTGCGAGGCGACATGGAGGGATACCAAGATCAGTCTGTAAATATACACGACGTCTCTGCCTGCGGACACACTGGACTGTATCTGATGAGATCTGAATGACTAATTTCTGCAACTGTGAGGACATTTTGCTCCCACATAAATCCACTGCTTCTCAAATTGGAGCAGAAAGCAATAGTTTGCTAACACAGAAGTATGACTCGTGACAACTTCTGCATGACAACAGCAGGTCAGGTCACATTGTGCTGGGCTTTTTTTGGTTGTTGATTGCACCGCATCCTTCTGTTATTGCATGACTACATTGTCAAAGGAATACCCCGTAATTAAAATGGCAGTTGTGGCCGCTTGTGGGGGTGTAGGTGGCCACATGGATAGGAGGAAGCACGAGGAAGAATAAGGGTTCCAACAAACACAAGCTTTCAGCTTTCATTTCAGAAAAGGCACGAAATCAAAGTGTCGGGAGCTTTTTTGTAAAAACCCAAATGGTACAAAAATCTTAAAGAAACTCAGCAGACTGAAATGACAAAACCAGCATCTGCATTTCTGTGTACCCCGTTTCCTCTCAAGTCCACCTAGCCAGCCCCGCTTAACCTTAGCAACTTAATCAGTCCAGTTAGAGCAGCTGAACCTGATTATTGGCCCAAGGTGCACAGCAACTTTATGCTAATAACAAAAACAACATAGAATATTGTTAACTGCCATAACACTTGTTGTTCAAACTAGATCATCCATCTGAAACTAAGCAGGTTTGTGCCTGGCCAGTACTAGGATAGGAGACCAGCTAGGATCCACCTTCTGGAAGAGGTGTAGATGTGGCCAAAAGGGGAACCCATCCCTATGGTTCGTGTGGATGCCAAAGCTCCCATGTAGTCATGGGGATACTTTGCTGTAAAAAAAAATAAAGCCATCCTTACCTTCTGAGATTATAGAAGGATGTCTGGCATCTTTTGAAAAAGTAGGCATGGTCCCCAATGCCCTGGGTAAAAATTGTTCAGTGCCCTATCATCCCCTGTATCTAATTGACGAATTCTATCCTGCCCCTTCACCTCCTCAGCTACTGTGGGGTGAACGTACTGGTGTAGAATGACCGCCGTCGCATCATCCAGGTGGGGGCTACACAGTGGTGATCACCCAAGTGGCTCCACATTGGTTCTGTAAGGTGCTTTAAGGGTCTTGAAAAGCACTACATAAATGTAACATGCATTCATTCATTCATTCATAATCATGCCTGCTTCCCTGACTAGAATATGTGGTTAGTTGATGGATGATACAGAATGATAGATGGATAGAATAAAAATATTTCCCTACACTGTTCCCATTAACTGTTGTATTTTAGGGACTCTTTTTGGATGTTTTTAATGTAGAAAGGATTTAACAATCAAGTAAACCAGAGAGTAGCAACATTCTCAAATTATGGGGCAAGCCCATGCAATCTAACAACATATGAGTTTAAAGATCATATTTGTTCGACACCTGTGCATTATTATTACTAACTGTCAATGTCTGGCAACCTTATAGATAGCATTCTTCTGAAATGTTACGCCTTTTGTCTATGTCTTCAGGAAACCTTTGTTCCTTGTTGTGATGATTCATTGCATCCGTCTTGCATGGTTGTCTACTTCAATTTTCTAAGCAATATGTTCTTCTCCAGTGCATTGGGTCTTCTCAAAATATGCCCAAAATAAGATATCGTTTTAGAGCTCTTTTGTGTTTCAGGTGATTTAGTCAATAATACACTTGTTTGTCTAACCTTTTGGTCCATATTTTTCTTAAAACCATCAAAGTCCGAAGCCAAGAATACTCATCCTAACCTGCTTCTTAATTTTTCAGCTTTCAGCACCAAGACTCGCAGAAGATACCATATTCTAATTTTTGTTCTTAAGGATTTCTTTCCACTTCTTGGAGGTGTCAAGTTCAGGTCCAGAAAATACAAATCCAGATCAAGATTTTGCTTCAATTAACCAATTGAGTACTCTGTGAATGTGACTCTTTATACTAAACTGGTTGGTTGAAACAAAAACTTGGTCTGAATTTGTATTATCTGAACCTGAGCTTTTCACCTCTGTCAGTCCCTTCTGAGTGCCAATCTACCACATATTTCTTGATTGCTGGATGCTTTGTCGATGATCATTTCAAGAAAGCAAAAGCTGCCCATAATTACCTCCACTTTTCCACCATAAACTCTACAGTTAGCTCACACTCCTGTGGTCATAATCTTTGGTCACTTCACATTTAGCAATAATCTTATCTCTCCTCAGAGCTTTATGTTCTAATGTAAGTGTGAATAGCAGTTCATCCATCGAACCTCCCTACCTGCTGGAGCGATGTATGGTTGCAGGGGTCCAGAGCCTACCCCAGATTCTATGGGCACAAGGCAGAAATTAATCCAGGACCACACACATACAATTCAGCAATGCAAACTCTACACATGTAGAGCTAGGGCAGAGGCTCAAACCCTAATCCCAAAAGCATGAGCCAACAACGCTAACCACTGTACCACCTCACCACTCCAGAGGATAATTTGAACCATTTTATGCCAAAAACGAAAAGCAACGTGACCAAATGACCAGGAGAGAGAGCAGTCACATTTCAAGGCGAACAGTCTGAAGTAGATCGTTGATGGCCTTAATAATGTTCTTGCAATACAGCATTGACCTCAGAGGGCAATATTATTATTTTGCTCATCCTGGAAAACCATGGTGAAAGCCCCACTGGGTCGGGGATGGGAGTAGGTAGCTAAGGCTACTCTAGGCTTTTCTCCCAGGGAGTGCAAGATGAGAGAGCCCAACTAGTCATTACAATAAATTACAATTACTAAATGATATGACTAACACAAGACATATTTTCTAATATAACTTTAGTTTTGTTGAACTTAGTATGTTCATATAGCATTTTCATCTGACCTGGGACCTGTACATGGATTACGTTGTGGAGGGCATGTGATATCGAGCCTTGGTGGATGGGGGTCCACTATCACTCTCATCCAGCCAGGTATCCTTCCAGGCACCAACCAGCCAGCCCCATCGGGGTGGAATGCGATAGAGGTTCGACTTGCGTCTGTCACTGACATGTGCAGACTGATGAGGGGAAGAAGAAGGCTCCACATCACGAGGGTGTGGCAGGGATGCCCAGACCTCCCTCTCACCAACAACCTCCTCCAGCTCCACTGGGGGAATATCAAGGTGTTCCTAGGCCAGCCCGGAAATATAATCTCTCCAGCGTGTCCTGGGTCTGCCCCAGGGCCTCTTCCCAGTTGGACATGCCTGAAACACCTCCCCACTGAGCCATCCAGGAGGCATAATAGATAGATACTCGAACCACCTCAACTAGTTCCTTTCAATGTGGAGAAACAGTGGCTCTACTTTGAGCCCTTCCCGAATGTCTGCGCTCCTCACTCTATTTCTAAGGCTTAGCCCAGACACCCTATGGAGAAAACTTATTTCTACCGCTTGTATCCGCAATCTCATTCTTTCGGTCACTACCCAGAATTCATGACCATAGGTGAGGGTAACAGTGTAGATCGACTGATAAATCAAAAGCTTTGCCTTCCAGCTCAGCTCCCTCTTTGCCATGACAGAATGGTACAGAGTCCACATTACTGCTGACACTGCACTGATCCGTCTGTCAATCTCCCGCTCACTTCTTCCCTCACTCGTGAACAAGACCCCGAGATACTTAAACTCCTCCGCTTGGGCCAGCAACTCATCCCCCACCAGGAGAGGGCAATAGGAGAGGGCAATCCATCTTTTTTCAGTCGAGAATCATGGCCTCAGATTTGCAGGTGCTGATCCACATCCCAGCCACCTCACACTCAGCTGCAAACCGCCCCAGTGCATGCTGCAGGTCACCAGCCCACAATGCCAACAGGACCACATCATCCGCAAAGAGCAAAGACGCAATCCTGAGGCCCCCGAACCGGACCCACTCCGCACCTTGATTACTCCTAGAAATTCTGTCATCGGGCAGCCCTGGCAGAGTCCAACACCCACCGGGAATAAGTTTGACTAACTGCTGGCAATGCGAGCCAAACTTTCGCTCTGTTTATGCAGGGACCTGATGGCCCATATCAATGGACCCCATACCCCATACTCCTGAAGCACCCCCTACAGGACCCCCCAAGGGACACGATAGTATGCCTTTTCCAAGTCCACAAAACACAGGTAGACTGGTTGGGCAAACTCCCATGAACCCTCCAGTATCAAGTTTATTTGTATAGCACATTTCGTGCCATTAGGCAATTCAAAGTGCTTTACATAATAAGGATAAAAAATACAATTAAGGAGTAAAATACAATAAAATGATATACGACAGTAAAATGGTAGTACCCAGCAAAAATGATAGTTAAAAATACATAAAATGAAGAAAATAAAATGGTACACAGCAGCATTTCGAAGAAATTAACTACACTGCCACCCCAAAACAATGGTGGGTGAACAAATCATTTAGTTATATGTTAGTTGCTGGGACGATTGATCCAGTATTGGTTCAAAACGGACACGGCATTTTATTTATACTACTGACATGTAAAATTCATTATTAAATCTGGCCAGCAGATCCATCTTTCGTTTTCCACAGTTCGATAAAACTCACCATTGAATATTAGCGTAGGACAAAAGCGGCGCCTATTGTTCATCCGAGGGAAATGCACTAATAATGTGGATTTTCAGTTACATTACAGCAATTTGATTTCGTCCCATAATCCCATCCATATCCAAAAATTCTTTCAAATTTCCCAGATTCCAATCAATGAATTAATTGATTTATTTATTTAAATACATTTGATTTGTTAATTGGTTCATACAGAACGAGACATATTAGAGCGGCCCAGGAAAGAAGATTTGGAAGTACAAATGTCTGAAGGGCTATGACCTGAGCACTGCCCCACACCCCTCTTTGTTCAATAAGTAATTGTCACAGGCTAATACAATTTAAAAAATTGCATAGACTCCACATTTGAATTATTAATGTAAATAAATTGTACCCATCTGTATCTTCAGTGTGTGATAGGTGTAAATTTACTGAAAGTTCACTACCACGGGTTTTTTGGCTCTGCCTCAAACTATACGAGTATTGGACAAAGAGTTCTGCAAGCTATTCAAAGTCATATGATAAAGATGTTCAGTTTGATTACAAACTGCCAATTTTTGACTTTGTTGAAGAAAACTATGACCTTTAATATGAAAAGAAATTTCCTCTAATGTTATGTTGTTACAGCAAAAAGCTTATTCTTAAATAATGGAAGTCTCCTGATCCACCATGAAAAGAAAAATGTAGCTCAGCTAAATGTTGAATAGACACCGAATACTCCAAATCCATGTTAATTTCCCACCTGTTTTTTTTTCTCTTTTAAAATATAAAAGGAGGTCAAGCTGTTCTCTTCCTTTTGGTGCCATTTTCTGGCTGCAGGTGGAGAGACGAAAAATAAACGACCCGTCCGCGGATTTATCTAGATTCCTCTGACTTTGCGAGTAAGTATTCTGACTTCAGGGTCGGTCCAGGTGAAATTTCCGACTCGGAACTCGGAATTTCTGACTTCCCCGTTCAAATGGAACACAGCATAAGCTCACAACACACGCAGCAGTCTCTCTTTTGGGGGATGGAGAGGGGTTAACAATGGGGGGGGTGCATTTTTGAAATTTTGCTATCATTGGGGATGACACCCACCTCAGCCCCCCTCAAATCATCTACTGATTATAGGTGAAGCAAACATCCACTACCAGTGATTTAAATCGTTTTAATCTTTGAAAAATACACAAATAACGAAAGACATTATATGTTTTTGCATAAATAGTTTAACTCAAAACATTCCTATAATGTCATTAAAACGACAGAGAAACCGTCTAACTATAAAGTATAGGAGGAACTGAATTTCCCGTAGCACCTGTTAATCCTATACGCGACATAGTCAGCCGCCTAGGGCGCCATCTTCTGAGGGGATGTTGACCTGAGAGCCAGTTTCACTTTGCTCGGACTGGGGAAGGCAGCGGTGATGGTCGCCTAGGGCACTGTAGACATTGTGTGGAGGCGTTTCAGTGAAACCGCCCTACTGCTTGAGTGACAGAGGGACAGTGACTGTCTGCTGCTTTAGTAGCCCTCTGGTATTTAAATTGTACGATTGGCAGTAGAAGTCATTGGATATCAAGGAAAATAATGTCTCTTATTTGCTTTTTCCTGTGCTGGTGTTTGGCATGTGTCGCCCAAGGGTCGGACTTAACGCACAAACCAAGGATGGAGCTGAACGCAGAAGGTAATTAATTATAAAGAGATGTATGCGTGTCTGGCATACTATCATACGAAATGTATTTAGAAGGTTTAACTGTGAAACTTTACACCCAGTTTTAATGCCAAGATGTTCACCCTGGTGGGTCATAACAGAGACGAAATATTTATCGTCAGTAGTAAGTAGCCTATGTTTAAAATGTGCAACTGCGACATCGCGTATTTCAGGGTTGCCAGCTTTGGTCAGGTAGATGGAGTGAGTGTTTCAATTTGAGACAACTCTTCACTTATAGGCACACGCATTATCATGTATGTAACAGTTTTATTACCTTCTAAATAAACTGTAGGGTTTGCAAACTACCCAACACTTATGATTCAGCTAATTTTAGGTTTATAATGGAATAATATAGATTTGCTTCAAGATTTCTTGCCCGAGCGTGAGTCTGAAAGCTTGAGTGTCACGCCAGATGCGAGACAGTTGGCAAACCCTGGTATTTTCCTTGATCCGATGTGTTATATATAAACAAAACATTTGGTTATAAATGTACAATAAAGGCACTAAAGTAAATACAAAACGGAAAAAAGCCATTTTTAGAAACGTGTCTATGTATATAGGCGATATCGGTATCATAAGCTAATGAACAGTATGGAATAAACATTTTTCCCAGGTGGTGCTCATTTGGAATAAAAGTACAGCGGAAATAACTGGATCAGGCAATCAGATTGAAATCAATGTAATTTCCTCTATATTGTTCCATATAGCTCAAGAACTCAGAACTCTTTATTGCCAGTACGTGAACATACCGGAACTGGTTGTTGTGATGTGTGAACAGTACTTTTCCACTATGGTTTTATAGTTAATTTGAGTAATTGTTTGCATGTGTAATCCAAGGATGTGCAATCCTTGAGGTTAGCTGCGTTTTAAAGTTGAACAAATAATAATTCGTATTGTGCTAGGCATGGAACGTCCACATCATTTTTATTTATACATAAAAATTCGACTTAAAGACAGATGTTGGACAGGAATTCTTTCGTAATTTGGAGACTGCCTATATTTATTTATGATCAAGTGCCGGTGGGCAGATACATTTAGCCTCCAAGTATTATTTATGCTAGATTGCCAGCATTAAGAAGCAAAAGACAATTTTGAAAACTAGTAAGTTATTTATACAATGCTTTGGAGTCACATTTTACACAGTTTTTACAAATATGTAACTCACTCTGATTTCTTGTTTAGACTGTCTGGTTTCCACAAGCTTGATCATTTTTTTCTGTCATTAACTTCGCTTTTCACCAACTGAGGCGGCTGGACCACCCGGCACGCCCGCGTCCGTCAGAAAAATGTGCTTAGTCTGTGTTTCGCCTGTTCCCAGTGCACAAGATGTTAGCCTACATATTTAAATGTAAATAATAATAATAATAATAAGAATAATACATTTGTTTCAGACCCAAGTAGCATACGTATTTAGGGGGGCCACGGGGTGGGGGGCACATGCATGTTGTCACGGGGCCACTGCCCCCCCACCTCCAGATCCATTACACAATGTAACACAATTTTTGTTCCTGGCTTCCAAGTGTTATATTTCAACTGCTTATGTCTAAAGCCTATC
>JAAGVU020000008.1:13362912-13382912 GCA_011763525.2 Mormyrus iriodes
GCATAACGGGTTAGGAAAACACACTTTGTACCCAGGAACAAAATAAAAATAAAAATTTGTTACATAGTGTTATTGGTCTCACTGGGAAGCTGATGTAGGGGAAAGGCGAGGAAGCACTACTTGGTTCCTTTTGTTTTAAAACATTGACAAAAGGCTCACACGTTAAAAATACCCTAATCGGCAATATCTGTTTTATTTTGTTGACGAGTAATAACTTTAAATGAGGGTCTTGCCAGTTATTAAGCGCACTCAGTGGTTGTCAGGTTGCATTTTAAAGGCATCTGCCACATAGGCTTTAGATTTAGATTTAGAGTTAGAAAACTAATATTAAAGAACAGTTGGTTTTAAGATATAAGCCTCTGTTGTGACCAGACAACCTACAGTGACTGTCACTTTGATAACTGCAGCAATATATCATTAATAGTCTTCAAAACTTCATTTTAAGAGTAGAGTTGGACTGACAGCATACGTCAAACTATGCTCCATTGCGGGGACCTGCCCTGGAGGTTTTTCTTGTAATTGAAGTCGAATTATCAAGATCATGTAGCATGTGGTTGTGTCTTCGTGGAACCTACCCCCACCAGTCTGTGCTCAGCCCATGTGGGTCACAAAGCAAACACGAGCATATTGTAATGCACTGCAAAAGAATGTGGGATAAAGTGTGATTGGCTGTGAATGAGCGTCCCAGTGTTACATGGATACAATGCATTTGAAGATTTATGAAACAGCTCAAAATAATTCGCCACCTCTGCACCTGAAGGACTGAAGCATTCTCGGGTCATGGCTGGTCAAACGTTTCAGGTTGTGATTTGTTAGCACAACTTAAACTGTATAAACTGCTTACCAGTAGCTGTCTTCTCCGTGCTTGTAAAGATTCAGGATGGGGGGGTAGGGTTTCTTTGAAGGCCATTTCCTTTATGCATTCACAGATGAGATCCCATTCTTTAAAAGTTGCTCTCTGGGTGGCCACCACAGCCGGGTTGAGCTCCTTCAGGGACCTTCTGACAGCACTGTCTATGTTGGCGGCAATGGCAAACTAATGCTCATCAATTTCCAAGAAAACGTGCCACCTAAACAGGTAGGGTAGATTAGAAAGCTGTAATACTTGTCTTTAGACCCTCTTCTGGAGTCTTGCCCCAGCTTCTGCACACAATTTCATATACTTTTCATCATGTAGACTGATTTATTTGCCAAGAAAAAAAATCATGGAACTGTGGCATTTTCTTGGTCATACATAGCCACACTGATTCCATTGTGTCTGATCACAGATCCCCTTGAAATACAATGTCACCTCACTGCACAGACATCCAAAAGGACAGACTCTCTATGTATGTGGAACCAATGGACAGCCACTGTGCTGCAGTGTGGTATGCCAGATATTTTCTCCTACTGATTTATTCTCATACTGTAAGTTTTGGCTTGACTTAACATTTTTGTTTTCCCCCAACACAGTCTCTGGAGCTGGAGAACAGAAGTGAACCTATTTCTGCTAAAGGAATCACCCCATTTGATGTGGATGAACGAGCGCCGTCCATGTTTATTGGTGAATTGGTTTCTAAAAAGATCCCTTGGGTTGGCCATGACCAAAGAAGTGTTTTTTTGCGTGTCCAGACTGTGGGCTCATGTTCTATAAGGTAGTCCATGGACCAGGATGGAAAAAGTCAGTGTTAATTCAGTTGAATAATTTAAGGTGGGAGATGGGATAATAGGAATCAAATAGCAACACCCAGATACCAGGTTGCCTTCATTGATAATAACCATGAAGAACCAGTACAAAAAGAAAATGCACCCTGAAAAGAAAGTCCAACATTAACAGCACTCTGATATTAAACCTGAGAATTTACAGCTTATAGCATATATGTCTACAGCAATAATAAGAATGAAGGGCAATGCCAATGATCTGAAGAAAGAAAAGAAAGTAGAAGAAGAATAGTTGCCCTTTCTGGCTACCTGGCTAGTGGTTTTTATTTTACGTAGTTGACAGAAATGTTGAAGGGATTCTGAATTGTAACAGTAAACATTATCCGTTCTCTTTTGCTTTTTAATCGCAAGCAAACAAAAGTCTGTGGGAATCACAGTGATTCCCCGTTTGGAAGACCCATGGTGATGTCTAGGGTTTTCTCTGCATGTTCTAGAAGAGGAGCTATACACTACTGCCAGTTATGAGGGCTCTGGTGGCAAGATTGGAATTCGTCGTTGGAATTACGGCCCAATGGGTGGCATCTGGCCGAATCAAGAAAACAACAAAGGTAGAAAAAAGGGGGTCTCTCTATGTACGGTCATTCAGGTGACCGCAACTGTAGTTGGTAGAACATTAGTAATAGCAGTTACTTTAAAGATCACAGTCACTCATTTGTTCCTGCTTCTGAACTTTGGGTAAATTTGGATCAGTTTCAGTCCTGTCAAAGACAGCTGTTGTCATGTATGAAAACAGAAGTTTGTCACATTATTGAATTTTTTGGTTTTTACTGGGGAACTTCATGGTACATTTACGTGGGATGTATTTTTCGGTGGGTTTAGAGTTTGAATACTACCAGCTTTGTACCCCAGCCTTGTGTTCTGTGTTGTCTGGGATAGGCTAGAGGCCCTGCTGTGACCTTGTCCAAGATAAGTTGTTGCAGGATGGAAGGAACTTCATGGTAAATTTACAGATTTAGCTGCTGTGTAAATCCACCTTTGGGTAATTGGTTATTAAGACAAGCCTTTGTACTTTCAGATCCCAGGTATGTAGCACTGGCATGGAGTGGACCCAGAGAAGACAAACTGCAGGACAAAGTGTATGCTTTTATGTCGGAGAAGAATTCAGACCCTTCGCCAGATTCTGTCATGTGGATCCCTCTTGTCACACAGATTTGCAAAGTAAGTGTCCCCCCCCCCACTGTCTCATCTAAATTAAGGATGGCATTTTGGATTTGGGTGTCTTGATCACTGAAGGTGAGAAAATGGGAATAAGAACCTGTGGTCTTTGTCTACATATGTTGACAGAACATTCCAGGTTGGGGAGAGGGGGTATGTTTCCAAATACAAAATTAGTCCTAAAATTAAACAAAATTATTTAACGCTTCTTACATAATTATACCAATCCTATATTATTATTATTATTATTATTTTATTTTTTACACTAAAAATGCCAAAAGACTTTTATTTTGTTTGGTTACTTGTGGTTAAGGTTAGGGCTGGGTATGGGTTAAGGTTGTCATTGTTGGGATTAGGGTTTTGCCCATAGAAATTAATGGACGGTCCCCACAAAGATATGAGTACAGGTCTGTGTGTGTGTGTGACAGAATCAGAGGGGTTAATTAACAGGCAAGTCTAATGAGATGATAAAGGAGCCCCAGACTTGGGGGGGATTTGTGAGGTTTGGTGCTGGAGAGTAATTCGTTCCATTTATATGTATTCGTTGAGAAGGCTTAGCCATTGCATGATATTTAATGTATGTCTTATTTTCCAGTTTAGGAGAAGAGATTTCTTGGGGATAGTTAATGCGATGAGTATGGGTTTTGAATTTTGGATTGCTCGATTAATTATTGAAAGATCTCCAAATAAACAGAGGGATGACGATAGTGGGATGCTAAGGTTCAGTATAAGAGAAATTCTGTTAATGACGTCTTGCCAGACATGTTGAATATGAGGGCAGAGCCATGTGGCGTGACAGTAGCTTTCTTGGGTGTTTGATGTGCAGTGTGAGCATATGTCAGAGTCTGTAAGTCCCATCTTATTCATCCTGTACTGGGTGATGTGAGTTCTATGAAGTACTTTGTACTGTATTAGTGTTGTTAGCCATTACCGTACCATACTTATCCTAGTGTTGTAGTATTTGTTAAACCAGTTGCTGATTCCATGAAATGGATGTTTCTTTTGGATCTTTTATTTCTTGGAGCAAAGGCTCATGAGCTGCAATTGAAAGTAATAATCAGGTGTGTATATTACTAAAACTTTTTATTGAGTACTATGACAGACACAAAAATCATACTGTTTCATCAGGCTGATGGTAAGATGGTATGGCTGATTGTAGATAACATTCTCGACATGTAGGGGCTGCTTATTTCTGATGGATTGGGCTGTGTACATGTGCTGTGAGCTGATTGGTTTGGTCTGACTCAAGTTATTAGCCAGCTATAGGCCTAGAACTCCCCCCTGACACAAAGACTATTATTGTCCCTTCCTAGGCCCCAAGGTTGCACTCACTGATAAACTTTTTTTTCTACTAAGAAGGGTCAGCATGTGCATTTTTAATCCTTAAATATTGTGCAGGATAGAACTAACGATTGCCCAGTTGTAATGACCCATTCCAGGATAAATGGTTGGTCAGAAGGTTGGACTGGTTAATTGTTTTAATGAGCTTTACAGACACTGTGCTAATGAAGCTTTACTCAGGTGAGGTGTTTAAATGAGGATATTGTAAATTAATAGATAATGTTCCCACACGCAAGTGGTGAAGCTGAAAGCCAAATTACCTAGATCAGTGTTTCTAAACCCGGTCCTCGAGGACCCTCAGTTGGTCCACATTTTTTCTCCCTCCCTGCTCTCTGCCAGACAGTCTACAATTTTGCTCCCTCCCAGCTGAGAGCAAAAACGTGGACTGTCTGGGAGTCCCTGAGTACCTGATTGGGAAACACTGATCTAGATGGAGCCCAGACTTTGTGTATTTATGGCTTGCTGTAGATGGATCGTGGTGGCCCGAAGAATTGCCTGCAGAAGTCCTGGACGTCCCATCTGAGGGCCCGGCTGTCATGCGGCATCCCTGACAGGAAGCTATACTTCAGCAAACTGCTGGATGTGACCGTCCTGCATGCAGAGAGATGGAGTGAGAGCAGGGTGTACGCACTCTTCAGCAATGGCTGGTATGGCTTCGCCGACCCGTCTGTGCTGCCCGTGGGTCAGGACACCACTGCTGTGTCTCCTTGTGTTGTATGTCATGTGGCCTGGGGGAGCGGTCAGCACACTGAAGAAACATATGAAACGGAATGTGTGTTGCCTGACAGGAAGTATCTCTTATGAAGCAATATTCTGAAGGGTGTGGATTAATCTATCTCTTGGCCAACCTGAAGGCCAAACGCAAAAAAGTACATGTGTTTCTTCATTTGACAATGTGATAGAATCCTCAATGTCATAAGCAGAAAATAAAGGGAAATTACAATGAGTGTGCCGAACCCTTAAAGGAAGTTAGCTGAAATATACTGTTGGCTTTAGTAATATCAGAGGATTTCATTAGAAGGAATCTGTAACACTTTTGGTGTTGGTGGGGGGGGTAATAATTTTCCAACAACAATAGCATAGATGCAGAATTTTTGCATCCCAGTCCATCTGGGTACTTATTATACTGAGTATAATATATAATTATACCGATTATCCACAAGGCACTGCAACTGGACTTTTGTCTAGGACAGTGTTTCCCAATCCGGTCCTCGGGGACCCATGGGCAATCCACATTTTTGCTCCCTCCCAGGAGTACAAATGTGGGCTGTCCGGCAGGGAGCAAAAACAAGGACTGATTGTGGGTTCCCGAGGACCAGATTGGAAAGCACTGGTCTAGGGGGCTTGATGCTTGCAGTTATGCGGGCGAAGCAGGAGTTGAGTGATCAGACGAGGCTCACAGTTTAGAGGTCAGGCCCTGACCAAATCTTCACACATGGTCATGAGCTGTGCAAAATGGAAAAAAATCGCATAGCCTCAAAATAGAGCCACTGTTCCTGCTGATGGATCACATAGGAGTCATTCCAAGCATGTTCCAAAGGGTAGAGGTGCTGGGCCTTTATATAAGAATATATGAGATTGAGTTTGAAAATAACTGTGTATTACACAAAAAATATCAAATATCATTTATAAATACAAAACTTTGCAGGAAATGGAGCTTAAGATGCAGACAAATGTCTTTTTCTGAAAAGTTTTCATTTCTTGCAGGAACATGTCTGCAGTGTGCATTTATACCTTGGGTGACATAGAGCGTATCTTCACAACATCCTCCTTCAAAGGACACCAAGGCCCAGTTCCAAGTCCAAGGCCCGGGATGGTATGGAAGTCAGTGCTGATGTTACTCCACAATGCATTTAATTATAAACATTAAATGCATAAATATTTGGGCTTAAAACATCATTTGGGAAATGGTTTCACCTACCAAAAAAGGGGGTTTAGGCAGAGAAACATGTTTTGTTAGGATGTGGTGGGACAGGGTAGTGTTGAATACAAGAAAACAAACACAAGTGTCAAAATGTTTTCCTAGAGGGTGGGGAGAGAAACTCAGAAAATTGCAGAAAGAACCTGCAACACTTTTTTTTTTGGAAAAATAACAAATGGAGCACAGTAAAAAAAAAATCGTGGTCACATGACTGCCATCTTGGTGTCACTGCCCCTTCTTATAAATTTATATATGCATGTATATTGAACATAAAGATTGGCATGTACAACATTTTCTCCTGAAATCCAGGGGAAAAGTTTTTTTTAAATTTTTTTAAACATGCATTAAGTGTTGGGATGGTGTAAGCACCCCCCGAAACGTGATGTCATCTTAAAGTCCTAATTTTCCTTTGTAAGAAACAAAAAACATCAAAACAAAGACTCTCCTGTTCCGTCTCACCCAGTGCGTTAATGACAGCATGACACTTCCACGAGAAGTCCTGAAGATGATGATAGAGCCATTGGAGATGGAGGAGCGGGTGAAACCCGAGGGTGACAGACCTCTGATCATGAGCAGGCAGCAGTACACGCGTATACAAGCGGACAGCGTGACGGCCGCGGATGGCACACAGCACGGCGTCCTGTTCCTGTCCTTGGGTGAGCTTCTCCTTTTTATACTTTATCAGCTGCTACTGAAAGGCTCATTTCAGCTGACATTTTCCCTATGTGACTTTCGGCCATGGAAACCTTTACTGTTATTGTACGGTTTGAAAATAATACAGAAGTGAAGTAAGAACATTGCTGTTCCTCTTCCTGTGTCTGTTGATCTATAATCGCAACATGCAGTTGCAGAAGCATTTGATAATGTTAACAGTGACCTGTGTATCTGACCCACGATATAACTATCCGTATTGAGGTTAGTCTTCTCGAAACAATATGCGTAATAGTACAACGAATACATGCATGCATATCACGAGAAAAATTTGTACTTATCGCAATTGACTCCAACTTGTTCTGCTATATTGAGTGCCTTTGAGGGAAGTCTTCCACTGCCGTGTAGTAATCGTAGCATGAAGGTTCAGTTGATGGGCTCAAAGGAAGTGAAAGCTGAGTGACAGGCGCCCATAAATAACTGTGCCTGCAGCCCATTGACTGTTGCATGTAACTTTTTGTTAGGAACCATCTAGTTTTGCAGGCTTGGATTTCACTTGAGTGTTTCAGTGGGGGGGGGGGGGGTGGTGGGGGGGAAATTAAAAAGATTAAATCATTGAATCGAACTTGTCATATACATAAAGGAAATTGTTAGTTTTACGCAGCGACAACCAAAGTACCACTAAAATATATTCTTGGCTTTGGTACCTAAACAAGCATTAATAATTTAGAGATGGATCCCTTCCTATGATTAGTCATTCTCATTTCATTGTTCAACTGACACTTTTCTTTGTTTGACATGTCTGGATGATTTTTCACAGTGTGTAGGTGATGCACCTATGTGATTCTTGTTGGATGCCAGATAAGTCAGAACGCAGACAGCCTATTGCAAGATTTTTGCTGCAACTAGATGCCACTTGTCTCGTTCTGTGGGTCAGAGTGCTGCATTTTGCTGATAAAGTCTTTGTCTGTCCCTCTGTTGACAGAGGATGGGAGAATCCACAAGGTCCTGGAGGTAATGGGCCAGTTCTTCATCATAGCTACGCTCAAACTCTTCCGACACAACACTGTCATCCAGAACATGCTGCTACAGAATGCCACGGTGGGTTAAAATGGGCTATCTGCCAAGCCTCCTTCCTGTGTTTGTAGTGCAACACTTATATGGTGCTACCCACCCCCACCCAACTCCTTGCAGAAGAAGCTATATGTTAGTAACAGCACGGAGGTGTTGGAGGTGGACCTGCATGCTTGCAAGAACTATGGAACTCACTGTGTAGATTGCATCCAGGCCCGGGACCCCTATTGTGGCTGGGATGTCCAGTCTAAGACATGCACTGTCGCCTCCAGGTACTGCAGTAGCTGCCCTGCTCACACCCCCATCTCACCTCCAACTTCACTGGAAGGGAGTTATTTTAAATACTGATAGTTTTGTGGTTAAGGGTCTACACTCATGAGCAGAAGAGCCTTTGCACCACTTAGGTGGGTCAACTGTGAACTGGCTGAAAGGTACATATCTAAGTTTCCAAAAGTCATCCTATGATTCGTGTTCCAACAAGTACTGCTATTGTTATTATTATCCAGTTCAATGTCGTCAAGGCTCTGAGTCTCAGGCGCTCATGCAAGTTTCAGAATACATCCTAGATAGTGGCCAATCCACCTGTATCCTAAGGTGTTCATAAAGGGCTGAGCTTTGGCTTAAACCTGAAATCTTCCACGCTCTCTAGGGGTAGATGACCTTGCTGAATCAGCAGCTAGAATGAATGCTTCACAAGACACTCTTGCCATTTCCACATGTGAAAGCATAACCGTTCTGTTCTGGTACCTGCCCCTCTGCTTCCAATTCTTGGGCACAGTAAAATGACACCTACATCAAACATCCCACCAGCCTCCTCAGGTTCTGGGGTGGCGGAGTGCATAAAAAGCATCTTTCTCTCTTGAACAGCTGTAAATTATCTTCTGTCTTTTGGACAGGGGAACAATTCAGGATGTGAAGCATGGAAATTTTGATCACTGTAAAGGTAAGATGTTTCCCTTCCTCTCTGCTCCCAACACAGGGATGCCAAAATCTGATCATCAAAACTTGTGGAGTTTTTTTTTGCACCTTCAGCAGTTCAGCTTTAATGCAGGGTCCCAAGCTCTCAGGTACCAGGTTTGGGTCTCCCTTCTTGTGAAGAATGAGTGGAAGTCTTGGATGGATTGACTAATGATTTAAGACATACTGAATGCCAGTATCTAGTGATGCAGTCAAACAGTAGTGGCATTTCCTTGAACTAGATTTTGAGCATGCAAAACTGCTCTATACCAATATTGAAAATCCTCAAATAACTTTTTTGCATTATGTTCACTAAATGGTTTTTGTGGTGAGCTGAAAAAGTATTATGCAAAATCTAATGCAAGCAGCTATTCTCACAAAAATATAAGAGGGAGCTGCTGAGATGCATACAGATCTGTTTCCAAATCCGGTCCTCAGAGACCCAAAGCTGGTCCACGTTTCGCTCTCTCCAAGCACCCTACCAGAGTCTGTAGGCCCCCAAGGACCAGATTGCGAAACACTGCCCTAGACAAAAGTCTAGTTGCAGTGCCTTGTAGTTAACCAGCATGAGCAGAAAGTACCCAGACGGACTGTCATTTGATGGTAAGCTGCCAGAGAAGTACCAGATGAATCAGGAGGAGTTCCTCAGTCAGCATCCAATCAGGAGTTGGACATGCTCAATGAGGGTGAAGGGCTTTATGCCCTGTTCTTCCAGACCTCATTTTCCTGGGTAATGGGTGCTGAAAGTAGATGAATGAACAGTCAGGGCATGAACAGCTCTGAGCCCGAGTTCAGCTGTACGTTTCCCTCCCACAGAGCATCCTGTATATTCAGCCCTCCATGCCCCACCGATTGTAACAGAAGTTCAACTAAAGGCTGCTCACTTCCTGAATTGCCCCATGCGTTCAGGTCACGCCAAGTACAACTGGTACCATAACAACAATCCGCAGGGCTGCAATTACATGGAAAATGACTGTTTGTTGCTGATAAAAACAATGGGCCCCGAACATGACGGCATATATGAGTGTAAAGCCTTTGAAGGGGGCTACCAGAAAACAGTGGCCCTGGCTCAGCTGCGGACTGCAGGCAGGGCAGCCGGGCTGGCCCCCCCTCTGGCTGGAACACTGTGCCTCCTGTCCTATTTCACCTTCTTTCTCTAGTTCTCATTTCTTTTAAGCCACTTAGTACCTTGCCTAAAAGTGTATTTCCCCCCCTTTTTTCCAAGATTGCACTGGTATTAAAAATTCATACATACCTTTATGATGGTATGCAGGGTTGCCAACTTTGGCAAGCTGGCGAAAGTGAGATTTTCAATTCCAGACTCTACACTCACATGTACACTCATTAACATATATGTAACAGTTTTATTACCTTGTAAACCATCTGTAGGGTTTGCAAACTACCTCAACACTTTTGATTTAATTTTATAATTTACAATGGAATAATATAGATTTGCCGTCAGATTTCTGACATGACCATGAGAGTTGAAAGTGTGAGTGCCACGCAAGATGCGAGAGATGGCAACCCTGATTTTTTACTCACTGTAACACTGCAGTAGTGTGACTTTTGTGTGTGCCTGTATGTGGCCTTAGATTCGAATGCAAGTATATAAGATAATGAATATTTTTAAATTACATTTGAAACATGAAACTGTGGTAACTATATACAACAGTATTTTACTTTCTTTTATGTATGTATGTATAATAAAATCTCATATATATAAAGCTACAGGGCACAACCCAAGAATGTTCCATAATATTAACTAAAATGGCAATCCTTAGCTTTTCCACTAAAACTTACCCATGCTTCAAGTTGGCCAGTATTCACTGGTACACAGTACCAGCATCTCTCAGTATCTGCTGATACCGATTAACAAGGGGAGTATCGGCAACTGGGACTGATTAAAAAGGGGAGTACCAGCACCTTCCCCTCCCCCCACTTCAAGTACTGATGAAATGAAAATGAAAATAATAAAATTCTCAAAATGGTTGGTCACAGAATGCGATTGCAAGATAGCATCAAAGACTGCACTGGGTATTTCTGTAGTTTTCACCATGTTAGTACAACAAAATATACATCACAGAAGGGGTCACCAAGGGCTGGAGGTCACCTGAATTAATTCAAGTTTGGAAAATGAGTCACCTTAAATACAAATAGCAAAAATGTCTCTCTTACATAAACTTTTATTGTTTTCCCTGAAAACAATTTCTGATACCCCATAATTAATAATAATAATACACAGAAATATCTCTGGTTGGTTTTTATAGAAATGGATCATTCAATTTTGTACCAGTGAAGGGTTATTTTTCCATTAAACAAAAAATAAAGTGTAGAGATCAAACAGTGAGTGGGAATGGAGTTCAGTGCCTGTGAAAACATGTAGATAAGACCACCTGTGTTTTCCAGTTACATCAACACCATTTCTGGGTGGGGGGAGGAAGCAAGGGTGCAATGTCAAAATGAGAGAGAAAGAGCAGGGGGAAAATGAGCTTGCTTGAATTTTTCAGCATGCAAATGTCCACACCTCCCCCTCCCATCTCTGGTGGTTCCCCCTTGCACACAGAGGAAGCGTGTGGTGCTCAAGGAGAGGGGTAGCCTTGGGTTTGGTATGCTCCATTACACCTAAGGAGGCGACTCATTCATAAAGGTAACCATACAAGTGAAATAAAACTGATCAGTCAGACCTTGTATTGAAAAGGCTACTGAGCCCGTTTTATTGGCCTAAGATTCAAACTTCAAGTTCTAAAATCTTGGGAAACGTGATTGTCCAAAATCAATGCTGGGGCAGCTGGAAGGCTTTCACATGGCTCTGAGAAAGGGCAGGGCACCTTGGCTGATCCCTGGACATAGTTATCAAAACAAACCAAAAAATAAACATGTTTAAATAACTCATTTGACACGGTTGCGCCGAGTGTCACACTAAGACAATAGGTTGGGGGTGGGGGTTCAAACTACTAGTAATGCCATGCAGTAAGGAAAGTATCACCAAGGACATGGTGATGCATCAACCTTCCTCAATGATTTCCTTTTATAGCCACTGGTAGTTAAAAAGTACGAAATTAGCTTTTTGTCATGTCTCCAAGGTGGAAAATGAATCATCGGCTAAAATATCTTAAAATCTATTTTTAAAAGAGATAGGCAAATCATCAGTGTAACACAGATGTTAATTTAAGGCAGTAACTACATTTCTGTCATTGTCTTTGTGGAACTCTACCCCCCCAAACTCCTACCCCAGCAAGAATGAGTTCTCCCATACTTAACCTCAAACCTGGCATTGAAGCTTTCTGGTGGAACATTTACAACCCTACATGCAAATGGTCCAAAGCGAACAAAAGCAATCCAGATTTCAGGAGGCATGATACACTAGAAATTTGCAAGCTTACTCAACACAAACTAAAAACCATCGTACAGCACGTTCTCATGAGGTATGGGTTGAAACCCAAAAACATCCATGTGAAGGAAGTTGATTACAGTCACATGACAATGTATGCAAGAAAGAGATATCAGTGATTAGTACTAGCTGGCAAATAGTGGCTTCTCTTTCTGTATGTTCCCCAAAAGGCTGGAGTATAATAAATTTTGCTGTTCAACCTGAGGTGGGCCCCTTCATGGGCCCAAGATCCTGCAAATGCAGAGATACTGTGACAGGTCCCATAGGCTTCATATGGGGGATCAAATCTGACCAGGATCTCACAGCCATGGAGAGTAAATGTCAATTTTTTTGTGTGGATTCATCAGAGTCAGTCAAGGTTGCTATAACAAGACTCAGACAGGCCCCCGGAGCTACGCGACAGCAGCTAGGGTTATCCAACTTAACCCCCTCCGTTTCCACCGCAAAAAAGCAGAGCAGCCTGCAGGTGGGATGGGCATGTAAAAAATGGTGGCGATGGAGAGTGTGCAGCTCAGTTCACCAGGTCTTTGGTATGCAGCTATACAGAGTTCGGAGTCAAATGAAAGGCTGTCAATGGTGGGTGCCTAATGTACACCTGGCAAGTATATCCAATGAGAACAAAATATCACGTTCAAGACACCAT
This sequence comes from Mormyrus iriodes, assembly GCA_011763525.2. Taxonomy (NCBI): domain Eukaryota; kingdom Metazoa; phylum Chordata; class Actinopteri; order Osteoglossiformes; family Mormyridae; genus Mormyrus; species Mormyrus iriodes. The sequence goes on from JAAGVU020000008.1 coordinate 13,375,747, forward strand.
TGCCTGTAAGCACACAACAAGTCAGGTCAGTTAGTGTGGAACCTCTTTGCAGGTCAACTCAACAGACACCCAGGCAGCTTATCAGGCCAGAGCTGTGACAGCAAGCCAAGGTAACCAGCATTCTCCCAACCATATGACCTTTAAGCCATCCTGAGGAACTGAGAGTGTCTTTGGTTACGGATCCATTCTCCAATCAAGCAACGCGGGAAGTCTGCCATTCCTGAGAAAGACTCTTTCCAATATGGAAAGACAAATGTGAGGCATGAAAACTAAAATGCATTTCACAAGAAAAAAATACATATTATATATATTGTCCTGATGTCTTAGTAAAATACATCCCTTCTGCTTCCATGGTTCTAGAAGTGGTCTGTAGAATGCACCTACAGGATGGGAGCCAATGCTATAGGGGCATTATGAAGGTGGGGAACGGTGCCAGAGAGCCACCAATCAGGTGTAGAAGCTTTAGCTCACCCACAATCCCATCCAAGCCCATCTTATTCACATTGCTCCAATCAGAAGTTGCTACCAGCAGGGACTAAGGACCAGTAAACATCATCTCCATGTTTTTTTAAAAAGTGAACAAAGCAAAACAAGAAGCCCTCCCAATTGTGAGCCACTGTGAACAGAACAGGTTGATTCACAGCGGTTCTTTGGAAGGAGGACTAAATGAGAACTGAAACACATCTCTGAAGGTCCTTCAGGGCTGCCAGCTCGTCTCATCCACTCAGTCCAGCCCAGGAAGAACCACAGCAAACAGGTTAATGGGGCCCTAACCATGCATAGAAACATTCTTACAAGGCTTTAGTTCTACAAACCTAAAAAAACAAATCTGATCAACAAAATTAAATCATGTATATAAAATAAACTTACTTCAGCTACAGTACACTACAGATCCTGAGGTAAAAGATACCTGTATAATTCAACCAAAGCAGACTTCTTGATCTGAGGTATGCAAAAGAAAGTACTAAAAATTTAAATCATAAAAGGCAAGTGGCAATAAATGGTAAAATCTGAAATAAACATCTTCAAGTTCAGCTGTGGACACCTGTCGGTGATTTCTGACTGTACTGTCTGATTGTGCTGCGTTTTATTCATTGTGTTCGAGTGTGCATGTGTCTGTGTCTGTCTGTGTACAGTCAAGGTCGACAGGAGCGATGAGGTATTTGTTGTGCTACAGTTAGTCCCAGGCATCCCCATCAGAGCCACTGGGCTCTAAATGGGCACAGAGTGTCCCTGTTGGGCCGAGAGTGGGGGGGGGGGGGCGTGGGAAGGAGGCATGGCCACACAACTAGGGCGAGCCACTGGTAGAGGGCTCCGCTGGACTGGGGCCCTTCGAAGAAGACAGGCTAGGGCTGTGGGCAGAGGAAGGGAACGCAAACCCTCCTCCACTCAAGGCAGCAGGGGGCACTGCTCCAGACTTCTGAGCAAACAGCATTCCTATAAAGAGATATGGGTAGTGAGTAAACGGGACATGCTTATTGACAGCGAGCACTCAGTGAGACATTCAAAGGCGCCCGCACCTGAGTAGACCGTGCCATTGACCTCCACAGACACACTGATGCTGGCGCTGCCGTTGGTGGAGATGCTTAATGCCAAGTCTTGCTTGTCCTCTGAAACAGGCATGGTGCAGGAGGACAATAGAAGTTCAAGAACACGTGAAGCTGGTCATTTTAAAGGTGATAAGGTTAAGCTACCCATAGGGGCGAGTATGTGTTGTGCAAGTAGATAGTAGGGGAGAAATCGTCATTTGGCTGGGTGTTGACATTTATTTGTAAGATTATCAAGGTCAGGCATCAAAATGAAAGCATCAGTTATTTAAGTATATAAACAGGAAGGGGGGGGTGTGATACTAACCGCGGCTGGATGTGGGCCGGGCACCAATGGGTGCATGAGTCGCCATGGCCAGTAGGTTCTGCTGCAGAGCCTGCTGCATGAGCCGCTGCTGCTCCTCCGCCAGCCGTGCCACCTTGCGCTCCGGCCCATCGCCTGTCTCCAGCTTCTCCCGCAGTTGCTCTAACGTTGCGGCTCGCGCCAGGCCCAGGCCCAGCCCAAGGCCCAGACCCAGGCCCACTGGTGGTGTCTGCTGCTGCTGCTGTATGCCCAGCGTTGCCCGGCTGGAACCTGCCGTTGGGGAGGCGCCCTCTTCTGGAGGGAGAGGGAAGTGAGACAGTGAGCCTCACACAGTTACAGGTATATGTCAGGGATTCCCAAAGTGCGGGTCACATGATGAGTTCCATTATATGTTCATAACACTTTAAAAATGTGGGAAAATATTCCATTTTAACCATAACCACAGCCAGCTGATTGCAGTAGGAACTGGACCTACCCCCCAGATCACCAAAATGGGGGTCACGAGTCTCTGGCACTGTGGTATCGTGGGCTGAAAAGTTTGGGAACCCACGCTACAGGACACAGGGAAGGATGGTGGGTGGCTGATGACAGTGGAAATCCCATCACCTTTCCCCCACAAACCAACCTCTTCATCATAAAGGTCAGGTTGCGTTACTATGGAAAAAGGCCCACAATTCCATTAGATCTACAATGAAACTCTTATGGTGAAAGTATTTGTACAAACACCCATAAAGTGGCTGGTTTATCTATGTGGGTGCAACTACTCCTCTTACGATGGGGTTACATTCTAATGAAGTGGAAAATAATAAGCAAATAAGTAAGCAAATAAATATTGTCACTGAATAAGTAAGTAAGCATGGGAACAGATCAAAACTCAAACTTGAACACTGAATGTGCATCGCTATTGCATCATCATAAAGTGAGAAGCATCTGTGTTAAATAGCAATGATCGGTTATATATGGCATTAAAAAAATGCTAAGGTAGTTCAAAGGCCAACAAACTAAGAAAACGAAACAGGAACAAGAACAGGACTCAACACCATGACAAATTCTGACTGATATTTTGAACAAGATGTCATTTTTACCACGCACACGGTATTTTAAACAATATACTTTTTCCCCCCCCACAATCAAAACATTCTGACGAGTCTTGCCATGGAGAAGTTTGTCTGCGTACGGACAGGTTGACGACCTCTGACCATGTATGAGAATCACTGTCGCATTGGTAAGGAAACGATATGTGGAAGAGAAATGGACAGATGTTAGCTTTCTGTTCTGTGTCAGAGAAATCACACAATCACCACTAAGTATAAAATTAGACATACAGTATGAATCAGTTATACATTATGACACCCACCGAGGGAGGCCATAAGTCACCAAAACACAGGATTCCGATCACAGTGGGTTTCCAGTATACGGCTGGCTGTATACGTTCTCACCAATCGCAGATACAGTATTGAAAGTCTTGAGACACTTGCTTAAAATATTGCAAATTCATTGGTTTTATAAAAATCATTTGTTTATTCCTTCGTTTCCAAATTTTATATATCAGTCACTACAGAAATAATTTGTCGTTTTAAGGAAAACGTCGACTTCAAGGAGTAATAAATTGAAACAATTTATAGTTCTATAGTTCATTGACAAGCAGTCCCATTTTGTGCTTTTTAATTAATAACCCCTTTGCAATAACATAAAACACTAAGCTTTTGCGTTTAGTATCCCTTTGGGAACCAGTGGCTACAACTGCAATTAAGAGTATAACAGCGAGAACAAAACTGAATGAGTCAGGCAATGGACTTTTGTTATGAAACCTATAAATTTGCAACATTTTTACAGAATTGAGTAAGTAGCCTAGGCTTTCTGCGGGCATACAATCTGGCTACATCAGCTTAACTGTTGATGAACATACATTGTGCTTGACTTTCTGTCATCTTCATGTAGAATTTCAGAAATAGTCTTAGTATACAGTCACACAGAAAAAAAAGAAAAACAATAAAATATCGATTATCACAGTGTTCACATGAAAAGTTCTCTTCTATACAGACAATTAAAGTTCTGAAAAGCCCTCGTAAGTAGGTCCCCAGTGAGGGTTTTTTTCTTATTCAGAAAATACCTAGTTTAAGTGTCAGAATAATTTCTGTATGTTTTCAAATCACACACTTTTCTTGATTAGTGTTGCACATCTCTTAGAAGATTAATGGTGTTTACAGGAAACTGAGGATTGGAGGCTGGCTTGTGGTGCATCTTGAGAAACATGTGGCGACCCTCTCAACAGACTCTGCTACATTTAACTTAGCAAATTGCTATGACAACCTACAATTCAAGAACCCCTTCAAAGCCTTGAAGTTGTCTCATGAGCTGATCAGAAGTAATTCTGTTAATAACAGCTCTCTGAAAACGTGTTAACCATTTGCAGCTTCTCTCATGTAGTTCCAGTTCACACCACCAGAGTGTACTATTAAACAGAATTGAAAGGGAACAATCCAGTAGTTACCACCAGGGTAAAAAATAGTACACAGACTTAAGTGGGACTTGGATTCATATCAAGGCATATGTGCTTAACCTAAACAATAATAATAGCCTATGCCTTTTATACAGACATTTATCACCTTCAATACCCAGCTGTGTAACAGTTGAGACCCTTGGCTTTCAAAGCCGTCCATTCAAGCTTTGACTGGACGAATCAGGCTCGTACCTGTGCCTTTCTTGAGCGACAGCCCAGGTGACGCCTGCAGACCATTATGTCCCGCAGGGGCCCCGCCCCCCAGCGACGCTAGGTGCATCTTGGGAGAGGGGAGGATGTGGGGCGCAGAACCCGGGGAGGCCGGGAAGCGGTAGAGGCTGGCGCTGTAACCAGGCCTACGGCCTTCACGCCGGTTACTGTCGATGGCAGCTTGCAGCTCCCCCGGTGAGCTCAGTCCCTTCTTCTCACACTCATAGGGGTACAGGTACTTCATGTACCTAAATGAGGCACAGAGGGAGGCACGCTCCATGCATGAGTTTGACAAAGCGTATACATCTCAATTTACTCATTTAAGAGGTAACAACATTATAATACTGAATAGATTTTACACTCTTGATAATACCCATGATGATTAAAAATGAAATTCCAGTAGGCTACTTATGACTATTCTTCAAGCCTGGAAATTCAGGCAAAGCCGTAGACCGGCGTTTCTTAAATCAGTCCTCGGGGACCCCCAGGGAATTGGGAGAGAGCAAAAACGTGGACTGTCAGGGGTTCCCCAAGAACTGGTTTGAGAAACACTGATGTAGACCATAAGCCTTAAGGCGTCTATGTAAATTTGGGGGGACAATATAGCTGAACTATGCCATCCAAACCAAGAATGATCGCATTGATAAGTGAGCAAAACCTACGCAGAGCCTCTGTCAGTGGCATAACGTGGGGGGGGGCGGCTTACTGCGTGCGGAGCGTGAAGGCCGCGCTGGTGATGGACGTGGGCAGGTTGAGGCCCTTGGTGATCTCCCTCCACATCTTCTTGTTGATGACCTCGACCAGACCACCCTTTTCAGTCACAAGCTTGTACAGCATGTAGAGGTCCAGCACCTGCTTGGCCATGATGGGAATGCGGTTCACGGGGGTTCCTGGGAAAATAGCAGACATGAAAGCACACAAAATTACGCTGAGAAAGAGAAGATGCTTTCTGTCCAGTAAACATACACTGTACACAGCATTTACAATATGCCAAAGAAAAGGTTTAGTCACACACACACACACACACACACACACACACACACACACACCTCCCCCCCAACACACACATATGCATACCACTGGTGGAGGAAAAACCTTAATTTCACGGTAGATTTCACGCAGCAGAAGGCTACAAACCAGAGACAGCCCATGACGTGAACATGCTGCGATTCATCGATTCATATTGACACATCAATAAAACCGTAATGATCCTCCTGTATCAGTACTAGGAGTATTGATGTGAATCAAACGCATATCATGAATATTTAAACATGGGGGGAAGCACTTATCCAAAGACAGAATTGACATTCCTGTGACATTGTCTTACTGCAGATTCAAAAAAAAATCCCCCAGTTTCTATTTGATTGGTTCAAGCAATCATCATATCCAATCAAGTCATTTCAAGGAACGTCTGATGTCATCGTTTTCTTTCATTTGAACAGTAAAGCACATCACATGTAGTGAATGATTTACACCATTTATCATGAAGTTGCCAAGGTTACCCTTCCCATTTCTTCCGATAGACAATTTCTGCATCTCACACCAATATTATCCTGATTATGAAAGTCAGACAAGGATGATCACAGTCAAACAGATCACAACTACTCTATGCTTCTCATACTAATCAGTAAATGCTACCAACAGCTCACGTACAATGTAACAGAGAAGCAGGGGTGACATGTGGCATTTAACTAGCGATATACCCAACAGTTAGGTTTAGCACCAACCAGTAAGCCAAGCTTGCAAATCATCAGCTTGTGTTAGTTTAAACTTATCGGAGGAACCCCCCCCCACCCCGTGAAACCGGGGGCTTGTTCATAACATGCATTTTAGTAGCTGGCTCTTTTGTCGAAAGTGACGTTCAAATGTGGCAAATGGCACATCACAAACACATGTGCTGTCAAGAACTTGTCTAGGCATATGTGCAGCTAGCTAAGTTTCCAATGAATGCCCAGATAGAAGTGGTAATGGAGCAAGAGCTACACATTATCTTCCAACAAAACAAGAACCTAATAAGACAATTCTTCTATCGGCTTCCCTATCATCAGGGGTCGTAAGGTCTCCTTCAGTGGGACCACTGGGCTGAAATCAACCCTGGGCATCAAGCTGAGCCAGAAGAGACAAAACGTCAACTTGCCTCAAGACCATTTCAAACCCCAGTGTTGGAGCAGGAGAGGTCAATCAGAATGCAAAGCCAGCCCTCACGAAATGAGGTGTGACCAGGCCAGCCAGTAAACTATCAGCCAGCGTGGGCTGTGGCTCTGAGTGGACGGATCGATATGTGGGAGCGGCTTCCAGAATCGCACGGCATCATCATGGCATCATTTTAAATCATTAATTAGGTAGGAATGAGATATGTCACTGTCCCCAGCCCTATTCCCCCACCCCGAGGCATTATACAGGACCGTCAGCCCCCCCACCCCCCCTCAACCACGTGGCCAAGGATACGGCAGCCGTTCCAATGGAGACCATGAGACCTAGCCACCGATGCATTTTGCTGACACACCAAGTACACTGGCGGCAGCGAGGCTCAGCCCCTCGGTGGGAAAAAAAGGGGTGGGGGGAGCTTACTTAACGTGGAGGTATACATCAACCCAATATC
>JAAGVU020000008.1:13387178-13400316 GCA_011763525.2 Mormyrus iriodes
AGCTCCCCCCCCACCCCACAAGCTGTGGAGAAGATTGGCGCACAGATCACCCCGGTGAGCGTCCGCTGTGCTACATTAGGTTTATGGCCCCCTCCCTTCCTGTATTTTTTCCTGGAGAGAAGGGGCCAAGGGTGGGGGAGACAGGGCTGCATGGGCAGGCCCAGGCATGCAAGGTTTGGTGAAGCCTTTCCTATAAATGGCACCGGCCGTGAGTCCACCTAAAAGCCCCATCTATGTACAGAAGGGACAACCTTATCATTAACCAGTGATATGTTTTGAATTGGTTAGTCACAGGGGGAGGGGGGTGGAGCCACAGGGCCGATGACACACAACTGAGAGCTGATAGGCCTCCTCCCCTGTCACTCACTAATTCAAAATATATCATTGGCTAATGATAAGGTTTTATCTGCATAGGATATGCAGAGGGCCCAGCGGTGGTGAGCATTATTTTTTGCCACTTCCTGTAAAAATAGCAATGTGCTGCTCCCTGCCAGCCAAGCGAATTCCAATGGATGTGCTGAGGAGCGCCTGTCCACCATGGCGGACGAGCGTACGGGCTCCTCTTGCCCAATCGTCAGTTTTGTTACAGAGGGCCTGTCCTCAGGGGTAAACTGGGAATGCCACGACAGGAGGCTGCACAGAGTGTGTGGGGCTGGGAAAGGCCAAAGATGACAGCCGCTCGCTGAAGCCGTGACTTTCCCAGTCTCCATGCCATCTCCTGGTCTTAGGCCATCTACTGGTCTCATCCAAGCCACTGATCTCAGGCCAGATGCTGCTCTCTCGTCCTGTCCCGTCTGGACAGCTCCATGCTGGCTGACTCCTTACCCCCTCACTTCTGCCACCATCCAGATCAGCACTGTCCATCTGAAGCTCCCTGCTATACTTAGCCACTTTCCATGCGTGGCTCTGGGGCATGAACACACAGGAAGGCTCATGTCTGAAACCCTGGTGCCTATTTGGACACTTCCGATAAGAACACTTGTGCTCCCCCGAAATCCTGCCTGAAAGATATGCTTGGTAAGACTCCGCCCCTCTAGGGGATTGGCTGCTGCTTGACTCTCTGTTGGCCCTGCTATGCTGCAATGATCCCCTGGCTCTAATCGCAGGCTAAACACGCTTCTTAATGCCACTTCTAGGGTCATGGAAGCTTTTTCTCTCCCCGAATGCTTCCGACACTTTAGACTCTGCAGCAAGGAAGCCTAAAAAGGCACCAGGCACTTGTCACTGCAGATACAAAACAGTTGGCCATTAGCTCTCTGCTGTAATAGCTTTTAGCTACTTCAGTAACTACCATATTACTTCTGATAATGAGTGCGCCATCCCTGCTAAATGAACGATTACACCTGTCTGATTTTCAGTCTGCCGGCCATCTTGGATGACACGTCGACAAGTTCTGTGGTTGGTGTGAGTCACTCTCGATGAGAACGTCTGAAAAACATGAAATAAGCAGAATGGAGCGATCTAACACCTCGGATGTGTGTGAGCCAGAGAGCACTTGGCTCCAGCTCCGAGACAGCGGGGTTCTGGACCCAAAGAGCTTGGCAGGGTTTAGGAGGGAACACAGACGGGCCAGTTCTGGACCAGACAGACCCTTCCTGTCCGCCATTTGAGCTGCAATCTCCGAAATTCCTCCGGATGCGAGCGGCGGAATGAAGCGGGTGAGGTTTTAGAGGGCAGCGAAGGCGTCAAATACCATCAGCGGATGTTTCCAGGGCCCTCACGGGTGTAGTTATATGCATTCAGCAGCGGGGGGGATGCTAGCGTGACACACATTCAGAAACATACAAAAGACAAATGCAAAGCACACCCCCATATACAAACATGCACACTTACAGAGAGCCACATACACAAGAAGGTGCACTCACATACACACAAACAAACATACACAGACAAAAACATTTGCACACAAACACACACACACCTACTATCCGATGTCTCCAAGGCCATTCCAAGCACAGCCCTATCTCCTCACCTGCTCCCTCAATCCTAATTGTCATTGTTTAATTGTCCTTCAGCTTTTAATTAAAGATCAGTCGCTGTAATGAAAAAAGACTCAGAGTCCCCCCCACCACCACCCCCACTGCCATCCGAGACGTGGGTTAAATCACATTCGGATGTGTGTATCCCATCACCGTGAAACCACCTGATGCCACTGGTCAGACAAACCGGGCTGGATTCAGGTGGACATGCGGACGGACTGCGGGGGGTGGCGGAGCAGGGGTGTGATTAACGAGAATGTTATAACTGCGCTAACCGTGAAGCAGAACTCAGCCGCAGCTGAGCGGGATTGTTCCGGAAACGTCAGGGGGAAAAAAATAATGTAACACTTAGCTGACGATGAAAAATGAATCAATGACGATGCACCTGCCCCATCCCGTCGACATCGGTGTCTATGTGTGCGGACAGTGTGACGATCTGCTATGTGCAGCTTTTCAAGCCGTTTGCCAGAGATGGACATAAACACGGGATACCCCTACATCATGGATCGTCTAACCAAATCCGAACTGCCCATCCCGCTAAACACACGTGGTACATCCACAGTATTGGCAGGGATATGTCCCTACCATTCATACCCAAATCTACACCCTTGCCTGAAATGAGACACCCCACACACACGCCATAAGCTAAGCTTATTTTACTGCTTTTCAGCTTCTTGCAAGGAAGAATTGCAGCAATATATTCTGGTAATTAAGACAGCTGACAAGCAAGGTAACTCTGCTGGGCTGCATCACAGGGACATGGGTATTTAAAACCAGACGGAACTTTTTTGGTTCCCCAAAATCTGTCATTTTGACAGTTTTTATCCATAAATACAAGTTTTGCTTCTTGTTTTGCAATCAGTTGCTGTGACCGATAATGGGGGGGGAAGGCCAGAGCCCCATATTCTTGCAAACACCTGTTGTCATGGAGATCCCTTCTGAATATCCCCTGAGAGCAGAGGAGCTTCCTGTGCCAGGTGGAGAGGGATACAGGGCTGCAATACTGTCATGTGCCGGCGGGTGGGGGTGTGGGGGGGACAGTTATTTTGAGATACCCGCTCCTCTCTCCAGACAGGTTGAATGTAGCGGGCACAGGCCGCGGAAGAAGAAAGGAATGGGCTGGAGGTGTATCGCTCACCCCAGATGGCCGAACGTCAGTTTAATCCGCGTTTGTTTCTATATTAAGGATCCGCTTCCCCAAGCACTGACTCAGCATATATGTGACGTAGGCAGAACCATGACTCATACAAAATGAGAGGACGGCCTGGACTGCAGGCGTGGGTAGGCTTGAGACAAAAAGGCCAGCCGGGCTGTGGGCGCGGTGTGGCTCCAAGGCTCCACTCCTCTTCTGGCTCTGCTATGTCTCCTTTATGCTTTTCCTTCAACCATGATGTCAGCACCAATCAGCTCATGAATCAGAAATGCACTGGAAAATGAATACTAAATAGCCCGACTTGTTCTTCTTCACAGCCCCATGCCTTGTGGCCCTACTTGTTACCCATAATGCCCAGATACACAGCAAGATCTATTAAGTGATGTATTTACACTCAGGAAGAGAATGGAGATTATTCCCAGATATTCATTCCTGTTGTATTGTTTCAAAATGATGTTTGACTTCTGTAAATGTGTAAAAATGAGTAACATTTAATACGCTATGCAGTGTTTAATTATTCAATTTTCCCCATGACAGTTGGTTACAAATGATGATGAAGCTGTGCATTATATGTATGGATAAGTACACCTATAGCTGCAGGGGAGAGTGGGGGCTGGTCTACTCCTCATCCTCCGACCACAGAGGTGATACCAGTCCCAAGACCCAGAACCAACTCTTGCTTGTTTAGTTCCTACTGAAGCATCTGTCCATCAGGCTTCTTTTGTTTTTGGTGGGAATGTTCGTGCCGCCCATTGACGTGAAGCCCCCGTGTGAATAAATTCCTCATGCTTGACATGGACTACAGCATTCCCCCCGTATCTGCAGGTGATACATTTCAAGACCTACTCCGGATAGCCGAAATCGGAGATAATAGCGAACCATTCGCGCAACTCAAATACAACATGATTTTAAATAAAGGTAAAGTTTCATGGACTAGTTACGCACAGTAGGACATTACCAGCATTAAATATAGTAATAATAAAGTACATTGTACATTATTGTACAGTACTGTACCGAATTGTACTCTCTTGAGAATGAATGGGATCCTGACATTTTAGCCTAATTCTCAAAAAGACAATAGAGCAATAAAAACATATGTATTAAGGTATGATGCCGCAACAAAAACCACGCTTCATCAGAAGATGAAAGAACAATGAAACACATCCTGTTACAAATTTTACAATGAAAAATATTGCATCACATATCTATATATAACCTATAACAAAACAATATTATTTGTTAAAAAATATCTTAGCCTATTGTGGGTATTCACCAGCTATACTGACTGCAACTGGGCTGGTGGATTTCACCATGTTACAGCATGTTACAGTTTTGCATGTGGTTTGAAACTTATAAACTGTTTATTTTTGGAATTTTCAAATTTTTTGGGGGTAACTGAAACTGTGGATATGGGGGTCCTACTGCATGTGGGTGCAACCTTGTGCCACGATGTCAAAGTGCTACACTGTTAATGGCAGGTGCTCTTTGAGTCTAGTTGTGTGGGGTCAACAGCTGCTGATGTGGCTGTTCTGTGAGTACAGTATCACCACAAACCAGCAAGCATGCGCAGAATTAAAATGCCCCAGTTTTATCAGGCCCCTCTGCTCCCTTCCCCAGCCTCATTAATCGCAGGGGCGATTCTAGGATTTTTTTTATGGTGGGGGGAGCATAATTTATACAGTGGGGCCATCCTTATCGCTAACCAATGATATGTCTTGAATCTGTGAGTCACAGGGGAGGGTGCACTGGGGGGGTCCAATCAGCTTTCAGCTCAGGACAAATTCTTTGACCAGTGGTTGATTGTTACCTATGCACCCCTGACGACCTAGCTGGACCCCCAGCATAGCCCATTTTGGGGCCCAGAGTGGCTTTTCATAAATTGACTGGGACCGAGAAGGAGAGATGATGTCAGTGGCATCTTCATTAGACGCAAAGTCTACAGACGAACCGATGGCCAATTACTGCCTCCCAAATCCACACTAGGGACGGATGCTTCATTCCCTCCCACTTTGTGTTTAATGCTGGCAGGCAGAGGGACCGACACCCCCCCGCGCCCCCCCCACTGTGTCAGACTGATGGGTCATGCTAAAAAAAAAAGTCACATTAGCTGCTAGTGCAGAGCCGCTCTCTATTGCTGCAATTTCATGCTAATTGTTGACCGCTCTTGGCCGATGTGATTGACGCTTCAACATATGCTGGCAAGAGGGAGGGAGAGAGAGAGGAAGAGAGAGAGAGAGAGAGAGAGAGATGTGAATCCATTCCTCCGAGGCGGTGCCGACACACTCTTTATTGAAAGTGATGTTTCACTGCCGAGCCTCGTCATAAACACTTGGCCTCCTCCAGTCGCTCAGATACAAACGTTATGCGCCGCATATTCCCGTTTTTCCCCCTCTATTTTTAAAACCGCTGGGCGTAATCCATTAATGAGGCTAAAAGTGCTTCACAGGCTTAATTTGAGATGCCGTTTAAGACGGCTGCTGATTATGAAATCACAGTGTCCCACGTCCCAGCAAACGGCCGGCGTCTGGCACTGCGATCGAAGCAGCGCGTTGTAGCGTGACCCTTGGGCCGGACGGGCAGGATAGAAAACAAATAAATGGACGCTAGGTGCTATATGTCATGCAGTGTGTTACCTGGCGTGCTTCACAGGCAGTCACAACCCCCGCTCCCCGATGGGAGATGCCTTGGGACCCTCTGCCAGAATCAGCTCCTAGAGCCACAAATGATTTTCTGGCCCTAAAAGTTTCTTGCTCACGGGCTCTGAATGTCGGCCTAAATTTCACCGAATCTGATCCTCCATAAAACTGGGCCATAGCCAATACGGCTAGGGAAGTTTCTGCATGATTAAGATTGACGTTCCTATCCCAACATAATCACAAACCTCTGTGTGGCTTAAGGGCCCTGGGGTCCCCACAAAGCACCGGGCAGCGGTGTCCCCCCCCGGATGTAAAGGGTTAACCCCCGATTTTCAGGCTCTTATCAGCACTCGGCGAGAGCACTGGTGAGGGAGAGCGAAGGAAAATGTCACTCGGTGCCAGAGCCGAGCCAGGCTGCTAAATGAACGGATTTTTATGCAAATGTATGCTAATTTATGCACACGAGTCAGTGGCAGTGCCTGAGGCCTCTTTGATTGGCAGTTACAATTGTGTGTGTATATGTGTGTGCGCATGTTTGTGTGTGAGGGACCACTGGCTGGAGGGATTTCTACTGAAAACGGGAACCACTGACTTCCGGTGCCCGAAAAACCAGGAACGTTATGTGCCAGAGTGTTGGAGTATTCGGAATATGTCCGACGCAGTTGGCCTTCACATTCCCTCGCTTGTTCCCCCAGCCCAGCAGCCCACTCAGGGCCCCATCACCTCTCTCACATCTCATTTCCCTGTATGTTTTTCTCCCCCAGCCAAAGCAGCCATTACTTCGTTTACTGGCAGCTCGGAATGTTGCGGGGGTTTAATTGTATTTTTGCAGGTTGTGAGTTGGGCCATGCCGCCCCCCAGTGACACAGCACATCCTCAGGTCAGAGGTCATGCAGCCAAATGATTTGCTGTTCGTTCTTGCCTTAACATTACGATGCAAATCCTATGGCTTAAAACATAAATTTGTGAACTTTGAAATTTCTGAATAGTGCAGCTGGTTTCACATCAGATACTTGTTTTTCCTGGACACCGAGGCTGTTATATTTTCTATGCCATCTAACAGGCAGAGAAGCGGCATCCTCAGGCAAATCGGATGACGTTTACCGGCCCGGATAAAGGGAATGTGCTCACTTGTTGTGCAAAGAGAAAGACTGCTGAGATCGCCAAACTCCGTGATTTATATGTGTGTGTAGGCCTCCAGAGTGAGGTCTCTCTCCCTCTGATGATGAGCTCTTATTAAATAATGCAAATGTTCCTCTCATTTATTTTCTTAGAGCTTTTTGGGAGAGGCGGCACAATCATATGCGTCTCAAAGACCTCCCCCTCACCTCCCCACATACCTCTCGGGTTCTAGTAGCCAATGCTTTGTTCCTCAAGACAAACAGTCTACGAAGTATTGGGGGGGGGGGTTACACTCCAAGTCTCAGCACCCCCTGCTGTACAGAGGTGGCACAACACCTCCCAATGCTCCAAAACACATCTGGCTCCTTTGTTTGGCGCTTATATCTCACTCGTAATAGACGCCTCTGTCAGCATTGCCAGGTCGCAGCCTGAAAGACGGACTGGGGGGGTTGTGTCCACGACCAGACCACAGCGTCAAGTTCCCCTGCACCCCCCGCCCCCCCCAGTGCCAGTGCCAAAGCCCAATTACCAAGTAAACACAGAGCCGGAAGCAGTTTGTGTCTTACTCCATCATAACAGACGCAATGAATAATACATCTGTTACGGAATTATTAGGAGAGATTTGCTACACTTGAGAAGGGATGTAATGTGCAGGTTTATCTCTGGATGGTGTATCCGTGACGCGAGCTAAGCCTGCCTAAGACACAACCAGTGGAAGGAGAGCCCCTCATCTGCCCCCCTTCCCCCATCACCAGGGGCAATGTACCCTACCCAGTGATGGCACTGGGTAGTGATGGTGCATATCAATCTCAGACCAACTGATGCCAGCCCTGTTTCCACCGAAGCCGGATCTGAAATCTCCGAACCAGGGGGATCCACGCTACAAGATAGCGATAGACAGCCCCCCCCCACCTACCCCCATCTGTGTGATACGAAAGGAAGGAGACAGACCTTGCATACAGTCAGGACATCACCACCCAAGGGTGTAAATTCCTGTCTTCCCCCAGGGGTGGGGGTAGGGGATGCATCAGAAGCATTTTAATGGGCAAACATCAGAGGGTGCTAGTGAGTGAGGTCACATGAGCATAAAAGGCCTTCCCATTGGCTTAGAGCTCTAACTGACTCGGTGGTCCGCACACTCTGTCCACGTTTTCGTTTTAGAGGCGAGTGCTTCCAATTTCAAGGCTGTTAAGGCTGATTGGGGCCTTCAGGGAAAGCGGGTTAACGGTTTAAAAAAAGAAGACGAAGAGACAGATAAATAAGCAATGTAATACAGTGCTGCTTTATTGATCTGTGACTAACTGGGTAGCCATTAAGTTCTAAAAATCCCCAAGCGGGAAACGCATCGAGCTCGAGCTCAGTCGGATAGATTTTCATTTTCTGCAATCAGCATTCTGACTGTTTTTTTCCTTTTTTCTGTGCAGGTAATTAATATAGATAAGTGTTAGCAAACAAAACAGTTTGACGCCAGCAGCCACTGGAGGGCAGGAGAGAGGGGGGAGTCCGTCGTTGTGGAACTGGCATGTGGACGCCAGCCTCGACCTCACAGCCATCCGCTGCGGGTCCCCGGCGACTTCCCGTCCACCTCCCCCCCCACCCATTCTGTGTCTTACGCCCGACAGAGAGGAACGGCAGCATGAGGAAGCCGGTCTCACATCCTGGCAGGTGATTGATTTGTTTAGCGCCCTCGCTGACGTCCGGAACGGGCCCCGGCAGGGCTGTGGCGTCCGCCGTGATTCGCGCTACACGCAGCTTGAGTGGGACATAAAGGTTTGGAAGGAGTGAGGGGACAGGAAAGGTCATCCTGCCAGTGGTGGGAGGGGACCATGTAGCTAACTGCCCCTCCCCCAACACACACACACACACACACACACACACATACATACATACATATACACCTGGACTAAAGTGACACACCCATGTTTCATGTGCCGTCCCTGACCCCCCCCCCCCCAGTGCTGTCAGAAGCCCACTCCACCAAACCGGAATGAATAATGCATAGTAACACAGCCCTCATTCACTCTCAGGATGGTAGAGCGAAGCACAGAGGTTAACAAGACATATTTACACGGGTAAGGATTACACGGGCCGGGAAGCGGGGGCTGTGGGGGTGGCTTCCTACGTAGCGTCGTGTGCCGAAATCAGATCACGAGGATTAGTTTATTTTGCAGAGTTTCCCGTAGAATACGCAGTCTGGCACAAAAATTACCTGATTCAGTCGCTGTGTCCAAGCAACTCCTCTGCTGTCTGACTCTCGATTTCTTTTCATTTTACGTTTACATTACATTTTACTCATGTTTCTGACGCTTTTATCCAAAACACTTTTAGTAGAGGGAGGGGTTACAATTTACACATGCTTCCTAGGATTTGAACGCACAGCCTTTATGTTGTTTGTGCAATGCTCAACTTTCAATAAAATATCTAATTTGTGAGGGGTTGTGACAGCATGCAGTTAGCTAGCATGCTAATGTGTGGTCAATGACACGTGCTGTTGCCAAGTTCCCAGCTTCCCCTACATCCTGTATCAGTGTCACACCCATTCTGTGTCCACGCCACAGTGAAGCCCAGCCCCCAGGCTCACGCCAAGCGCTGCTGCTCACGCCTCGGCCTTCTGACCGCGCCAGCCGTCCATGACGCTCCCCGTCACTGTACCGATTTCACTCTGCCCACGCGCTGCTTGCGAATGCCGCTCTTGAGCTGACAATCCCGCTGTTGCCGGGCTGCCACTGCTGCCGATGGCCTTCGTGACGGTCCGACTGTTCTGCCGGGTCGGCCGGCACAGACACCATGGCCAGGGGCCGAGCAGCTGGGCCCCAGCCCCACTGAGACTCCAGACGGCTTTGTCGTGCGTCACTCTGGACCTCGGCGTTCCTATCGGCTCTCTCCTTACGCCAAAAAAAGCCGCCTCGATCTGCGCGGCTGCAGTCAGAAAAGATCAACAACTCTGTCTCTCTTCAGTGGAGAAAGACATGCTCTCTATAACCTCGACGAAGATAAACAAGCTAAAAAAAAACAATCACAAAAACACAAAAACCCCATGGGTGAAGAAAGGATGGCTCCCTCTATTATGCTTGGAGGCGGTTTCCTGTGCCCTTCTGTGGGGAAAGTGAAGAGGTCACCCAGCAGGGCGGTGCCAGTGACAGGTGGGTTTAAAATGGGACCTCCCCCTTCAACCACTGGAGATCACCAAGCCCTCATGGCAATTTGATGACTGGGACTGCTGGCTTGTAACGCCATGCCAGCATCACAGCTATTCTAGTATATACGCTTATATTAAGTTTAATGATATATGTATTATATATAGAGCATGAAATAAATCAAATTAGATCTTTTTAGAATGTGCCCCAGTACAGATCATGACCACTGCTAGGAAAGCGCATAAAGTCCATGTCAAGCACATGCTGATTGGCTGCTGCAGGCTCCACCTCCCCCACCCATGTCTGTCCCTCCTGAGTCAAGGAGTATTTATTTGGCCCCACAGGCAGGACAGGGTCAGACCCTCCTTTCTGAGGAAGAGGAGGAGAACAAGCACAGGATAGATAATAAATCATGTTTCCTGCGCCCAAAGCAAAGGGGAGATGAGTCTAGGGACCCGAAGGTCTGCGGCTATTTTGTTTTCCAGAGGAGCAAGGCTGACCTTAGATGCACGTCTGAGATGTGGGGAGATCACTCTGCATGCACATAGCTGGCAGCTATGCAGCATTATCAAAGCGGCAAGTCAGGGTGGAGAATGTTTGACCAGAAAGAAAAACAAATGACATCTGCCCTCTCCCTTTGTAAAATTAAAATGAGCATTTCAAAAACGTCGCAGGTGATGGGCAGCAGGGTTAAAGAGCAGGGGGAGTCCTATCACCCACGGGTGCCTCTCTTCAGCTTGCCTGGGCATCTTTGGGGATGGCGTGTGAAGGGCCTTCCTGAGTCGAGAGCCAGGTTCAAGCAGGCCACACAACATGAAGGGGCGTACACCTATTACCCACTAAGTCTGCACTTTCATGAAGAGCGACTTGCACTGTGCAGATCCACACACCCGTACCTCTCAGTCCTGTACCACCACGATTCAAATTAAGAAACCTGCTCAAGGGTAAAACAGGCAGAAACTGTACAGGGATGTGGACTGGCAGCCTTGTGATAGAGAAAATGAGGCTTCAAGACCCACTGTGGGTGGGATTATCATGTGCTGTCAATCACTGCCAGGTATAACTGCTGCCTGCTGTGCAAATGAGCTACTGTAAGGAGCGATGTTTTTAAAGGGTGCGCTTGTTAGCATCTGCAAAGCATATAAATGGGACGATGGGCACAGTTAGTGGACTGTGAGGCTGATCACTTGGAAACCAGGCTCACTCTGCTTCCGAGAGCCACAGGCATGGAAGATGTGGGGCAGTGTGCCGTTCACTGGCTTAGAATGCTGTGCCTGTGATTGTAGGGTTGTGAGTTCTAATCCCAAGGTCAGCAGTGTGATTTCACTAATAACCCCCAATTGCTCCAGGGACTGGCTGACCCTGCCTTCTCATTCATATTTTGCTTTGGATAAAAGAATAAGCTACCTAAACACTTTTTTTCCCTATAAAATAGTCTCTTGCCTGTGTCCCCTTCCACAGGCTCTCACATATGAAAATTTCACAGTACTGAAAAGACGTGACCAAAACAAAGACCTCAAACAGCCTATGTAGTCATACAGTTGGGTATTTCACAGGCTAAGCGGGCTGTCTAGTGGTACAACTGCAGTTACCCCTCCAGGATGTGGAGCTGCAGACTTCTAATCACGACTCCATCTCCTTAACTGTGCGTGAACCTGTGGTGGACGCCGGAGCAACACTAGGCCTGGTTCGCGTGATCTCTGCCATTACCATGCCCACTATTGTCTTGGGTAATAAATCTCAGTTGACCCTCCAGGACTAAGCATCCTGTCTGGGTTAAATGGGGTCAGCTAGACTGATTTGGTGATAGCACGGACCATCTTTGAGTTGTTTTTACAAGTTAACATTTTTCACGGGGTTTTGACCCCATTTTATGTCGGATGTATTTCTGAGCCAGATTCTTTGTCTGAGATCTCCTGTCAGATTCCCCCATCCCATCTAAGCAGACGGGCTCCACCCCTCAAGCTGCCACATCTGGTACTAAACACGCCTCTAGATGTCAGATTATTCCAACTTTTCGAGCATGTGACCTGTGAAACATCACACCACGAATCACAAGCCTTGTAGACTGTAACTGAAGCTGTACTGCACATTTGCATTACTGCTTATTTGTTGCAACGGCAGATTTCTGCTGTATCTTAAAATCCACATACAATAATAAAATGAGATTTTATCTTAAATAAGGAAAATAGCACATCGAAAGGGTGTCAAATTCTCGCCCTAACGCCCTCTGTCTGTCCTCTAAACAACTTTTTATCAGTCTGAC
The DNA here is from genome assembly GCA_011763525.2 of Mormyrus iriodes. Classification (NCBI taxonomy): domain Eukaryota; kingdom Metazoa; phylum Chordata; class Actinopteri; order Osteoglossiformes; family Mormyridae; genus Mormyrus; species Mormyrus iriodes. The sequence goes on from JAAGVU020000008.1 coordinate 13,399,472, forward strand.
TTTTCCCCCATTTCCCAGTAACAGAAAATGTTCCATTCCGGCACCATAATAAACCAACCCTTTGTTCTTGTTTGTTCAGCGCTTGTTTGTTTGAGATGAGATGGTTGTGGTTAACGGGAAGCAATGGTGGAGTTCCACTACCGCCCTGACGCAGAGAGGCTGCTGACGACGCAGCTGTTTTTCCTGTAGCCTCCCCATTACAGGCTAACGAATTAATTAAGATTTGAATCTGTCACAAGAGTGTCAGTGGGATAAGTCAGAACAAAGGCGAAAGTGTACCAAGTGGGAGAGGCGAGCCTAGGTGGTGGTGGGATCATCCGCTACAAGTTGAAGCGGACAGGCATGGCTGTCCTTCTGCTCAATTGTATTTTTTTTTTATAGATGTTTTCACTTTAGGTGTGGTCAAAACTAATCCACATTTTAAAGGAAGAACATGAAAGGCGTCTCTCAGATATTGTAGTGACCTTCAGACCCTCACCCCGGATCTGGAATCTCCTCACCACATTCCCTGATCACATTCAGATGACACGAAAGGAGGACAAGGTCCCTTTAAAAACACAAATCCCCAACAGTGTGAAAACCCAACTCAAAGGAAAGGTTTGACTCAACAAAAAACAGGCAACTTAAACAGTCTCCCTGAAGCTTCAGAGCCCTCCTGGGAGCATACCTCACACACATTCATAGACTCTCCCCTCAAAACCACCCAGCTGACCCTATTTAACACCTAATGAGAACACAAGTCCAGCGGGGGTCGGCTGGGTTTCGTTAGTGATGGTGGCTGGCTATGGTTCCGCCCTCATGCTGTTCTACACCACACACAGCCAGGCTGGGAGATCTCATGGGTG
>JAAGVU020000008.1:13417371-13430210 GCA_011763525.2 Mormyrus iriodes
TTATTATTTGAGTTTTTTCGGTTTGTCAGGTTGCATTTTATTTGTGGGTTATTTTTTGTTGCCCCCCCCCCCCCCCCCAATTCCACTGTACAGGCGCTAGCCTAACACACACACCATGTCCCTGCTGTCTGACTGATTACTTTAAGCATGATGTGGGAGTGTATTCTGACTTTTTTAGAGCATTTGCAGAGAAAACGTGGAATGTCATCCACTGAGGTGTCATGCTGATGCTGGCTCACAGAAAAAACGTTAAAGAAGAGGATGAGGGAGACCCGGTGTACAGTGGCCATTTACAATCCTGACCTTTATATTTCTTAAATATTCCGGTGAACTCACTTCATTACAGTGGTAAAGGCTGTTCTGGGAATTGTTGAAAGAGTCCTGGTTCTTCAGCACCATACCTCAATAGCAGGGCACACGTGGGGCGGAGACAAGGCGCAGGAAGGCTTGCCATGGGATGGGGCACGACCCAGGGCCTGGACGCCACAGATATCGGATCCTGATGGTCTTGGTATGCTTCAGAGGCAGTTTGTGCTCTTGCGTGGATGGCGGGGGGGGGAGAAGGGGTTGTGTCAAAGCGGCCCAGCGTGCCGGAGTAGGCTCTCGTGCCTCTGCAGTACACCACGGCGTCTGCGCAGGGTAATCTGTACAGCTCACCTTGGAGCCAGCCTGGCACGAAACACCACCGGTGATTATGAGGTATTACGGTAACGAGACCAGCTTTGCTCCTGCACAGGGGGGGTAAATGAAGAAGCTGCAGTCAGAAGTTTGACGGTGCCCCCGGCATCAGCGAGGGTGGGGGAGGGATTTGCTCAGCCCACAGAGGGTGGGGCTTGGGGACTGGGATTTCTTTTTTGCACGGGTGGGGTAGGGGAGGGGGGCAGGCTGCTGATCAAAGGGGAGATGAGTCAAGCGGAGAATTCGTATCCATGCTGCAAGCCTGGCCTCATTTTTCTTCTGTTACTTTTATTCTCCCAGCTACTCTTTACTAGGCATTTGTGTGTGACTGTGTATCAAATAAGGGTGTATACAGAGGCGGGGCCACATTGGCACTGGCCCCAACTGATAGCTGATTGGCCACTGGAGTGTCCCCTCACCTGTCACTCAATGATTCAAAGCGCATAATTGGCTAATGAAAAGGCTGGCTGCTCTGTATGAATTATGGCCCCTCTTATGCCCCCACCTTAAAAACTCCTAGAACACATGCCATATCATTGTATATGAAACACATTAATACCCTCTCAGAGAGCGTAATACGCACAGTGTGTTAATTACTGTGACACACATGCACAGCATCAGTGACTGTGCAATTCACAGTGACTGTTTCCATCTCGTAGGGCTACTGGACATGCCCCCATCACCATAAGTCACCTAATATAGCGGTACGATCTCTTTTTAATCCTTTGCTTCCCAGAAAGTGATTTTCCTGAACAAATGACCTTAGATGTGTGAAATTCAGTCCACCAGTACAACCAGCTGAGATCCACTGACCTTCAAAACCAATTATGTCGCACGGAGAAGCCACCATAAGGATGGTATGAGCGGGATGATAGCGGAGCTTCCTCTCATTAAATAAAATCAGCACTCCTTTGCTCAAAGCAATGGAATGGAAGTAGAAAGTCTCAGTTGCACCTTCAGGCATGGCAGAATCTGCTAGCCTCCAATGCCATTAGAGGGGCCCACCCAGGGCTAACGGCATGGGAGGCTAACAGATTCTGCTATGCCTGAAGATAAGATGGAGACGGCAAGAGCCGTGCCTCTAGGGGCGAGGATCTACAGGAGACCCTACAGCATCTATGCTTCCTTTCCATCCCTCTGCCAGTCTACAGACTTGCACACTTCCAGCCAGCTCCAGGATCCACCAGCATAATCTTAGTCAGAAGTCTCTTTCCAGTGGACCCTGCTATTCTGCTCCACTGGCACTGTACGGGGATGGAGCACTGGCTGCGCTGGGGCTCGGAGCTCTCAGCACCCCCTGCGTAAAACAGGCAGGTGCGTCGAGAGGGATTTAAAAGCGCCTCTAATGTTCTGGAAGGAGTGTGTGACATTCACATCAAGAGTTTCAACAGCAGGTGACAAATACACCCCCTCCTCCGTCTTTGGGTCAGACCCTCAGGCTCCCCACAACACGCCCCAGCTGGTGACTCTAATCAGAGGCCGACTCCTCCTTTAATGTTAGCGAACAAGCTACCTTATTTATTCATCTCCTTCACATCATTTCCTTTTTATTCTGAAAAGTTGTCTTAGAGGCTGCCTCGGTCCCCACCCCCGCCACCACACACTTGCATCCCCAGAGGGATGCAAATGTATCCATTTGCCTTTTTTAGATGTTGTTTGCAGCCAAATGTAATGGTTAGTACACTATGAGATAACAAGCTGGTAGCTTTCTGAGAAACTCCTCTACATGCACTAGCAAAGGTCCTTCACAAGTTCTTGAGGTCTTCCTCATTTATTAGCAAAGGTCCAACTTATGTTCCTGAGAAGTTCCTCCTCATGTATCAGCGAAGGTCCTTCTCATGTTCCTCAGAAAGTTCTCCACATGCACTATTAAAGGTTCTTCCCTGTTTCTGAGGCATCTCGAGGCAACAACTTGGGGTATGTCCCCTGCTATTCTCCAGCTGTCCACTCCTGAGTATGAGCCAACTCTGCTGTATTTGCCCCCCTCCCAAAAAAAGCTCTAGTTCCTCCCTTTCCTAAGCAATAGCTCCCAGATGAAGCTCCTTGGAACGAAGCTGCCTGACGCTTTCGGCTTGACAGCCACTGAGTCCGTCGCCTTCACATCTATCAACTCCAGGGCTGTCAAATTACTGTCAAGCAGGATGAGGAAAGTGTAGGGGGAGGTTGGGGGGAGGAGGGTAGGGGTAGAAATGGGGAGGGGGGCTTCGCTCCTGACACACATCACTCTCAAGTCTCCTGCTGCTCCCCCCCGATTCCCATCATCCCACTGCTGGAGAGCTGAATCCAATTCCAGCAGGTAATTCCCCTGGTCCCATCAGCTCCACTCATCTCTCTGAAGCCCCTTGGTCCCATGTTGCCCCCCCCCACATCACTTTGGGATGAAAAAAAAGTAATGGGGAAAAAAATTTAATGACTTTCTGGGCCGCCGTGTGAAGGCTCGCTTCTCTGTAGGAGACCAGCGATAGCTCAGAAGTTGCGGCGGCCTCCAACACACAGCGTTACCAATTGGTAACATATGAGAGAACATATAAAGGTTCCTTTAAAGATGAAGATGAAAATGACACTGTTGGCAATGGCATGGGAGCACAACACTGGATAGTCGTATTTGGCCATCTGACACAGCAGACCTCCCGTTGCAAAAATGACAGAAGAGTGTAAATTGTGAAATCTTAAAATAAACATAAAAAAATTGTGTATATATACTACATCATATGTATGTATGTTTGGGTCTTCTTCCATTATGGGGATTGGGTAGGAATGGTTCATTCCTATCATGCTTTGCAGCAGTGCAGTGAAGATGGGCACCTCACCTGCTACAATCTGTTCAGAGGACCCCAAACTGAGGGCTGAGCTTTGTATCTGTCCCCCCTGTGGATTATGGATCCATCAAGGCCTGTTTTTCTGGGCCCTCATCTCTGCAGACTGAAGAGAGGGCAGGAAGTCAGGTCCGAAAGCTGGAGCTGTCTGACTGATGTAAAGAATGCCACCGGTTTGGCAGGGCCACTTCAGCATCCGCCTGTTTTCCATAGCCATTTATCCGGCACAAGGTCACAGTGAGCCTGGAGCCTCTGCCAGGAAGCACGGGGCACGAGGTAGGGGACTTCCTGGACAGGATGCCAGCCCAGTGAGGGGACACATGCACCTTGGGAAATTTAGACACCAATACACTTCATTACATGTTTGGCTGGAGGGGGCATTGCGGGACGTACAGAGGAAACGAGCATGACATGGGGAGAACATGAAACCGCATGCACATGGAGCAGGGCTGTGATTCAAAGATTAAACCCCTGGTAGCAGAATTAACTTAGTTAACTAAGTTAGAGGTGTATACAGGGGCAAGGCCACAGGGGCATTGGACCTAGCTGAAAGCTGTTTGGGCCCCTGCCTGATTCAAAACATACTACGGGCTAATGATAAGGTTGACCCCTATGTATGAATTATGGTCATATACCCCCCCACCTTAAAAGATCGGCTGACAGGAAGTGCTCATCTGGCCACAATGACAGAGATGTCCCTCACAGGTCAGCCAGCCCCATCCTTCCTGCTTGGGCAGACAGCAACACCAATTATTCTCCCGGCTACACAACGCTGGGCTAATGAAAAGGCCTACTCTCTGACTGTGATCCGGGTGCAGCTTAGGAGAACCGGAGGTGATATGAGACAGCAATCAGTTCCCAGGGGACAGCATTGCTTCATCCCCCCCTCTCCATCACTTAAAGCAGCAGGGGCAGAGAGACGTCCCACCTCGGGTGTAACGGAGCCCCTGGGCGATCGATAGATTTATGCGTCGACTTCGATCGGCCTGGTCCCCAGCAAAAACAACAAGCGCCGCCCAGCTCCGCTCCCCTCACATCATGGCAGGTGGACCATAATTCAACACAGGGGCGACGGACGTGTTGTCCAAGAGAGGCTAGCCACCACTTCATATGGACCTGTGAATTTGCGGGGGTCACTGGGGTAGTCACTGTGGGGTAGGTGGCAGCCATCCGGGGTGCAAGGGGAGGAGGGATGGCCATGCTGAGAGAGCAATACAGCTCCTGCACCTCCTACTCTGGAGGACATAGATCATGCCAGGAAAGGTCTATGAGCAGCCTTCACATACATGATATCGTGTAACTCATAACCTAAAGGACCGGCCACCGTGGTTGTCACATGGTCACTCACACAAACACACACGCAGTGTGCGAACACACATGCATACAGTGTGATCACAGCCTGGCTGAGGTAAAACATAGGTCACATGGCTGGCAACTGCAGAAATGAATGCAGTCTCCCCCCGCATCCCGGAGACATCCCCACTAGGAGCTGTGGTGGGGGTATGCCCCCAGCCTAGCCCCTGGTAACAGGCACAGAGCCCTAAGTGACAGGAAGCAAATCCGGAAGGACTCTGTTGCGCAGGCTGGGAGCAGGAATGCCGTCTCGAATCGCCGGCTGACGCCCTCCCTCACCGAGAACTCCCTCTGCGGCGTCGCTAAAAAAAAACTACCGGAGAGGTGAAAAAAGGAAACACGGGCATCTTCCTAATTAATCGATGACTCCGAGAAATGAGACAACAATAGCAGCTCTGCCATGACGGCCGGAGCAGCGGTGGGTATAAATAACCGGGAAGTAACCAGAGAAAGAGCCTAAGTCCTAGATAAAGGCCGTGCCTCAGTCAGAGACAGCACTCTGGGTCCCACACGCAGCGCCGGCACTTTGTCAGCTCGGCAGAACGCAGTAATTGTCGCGTAATGGCAGTGCTTTGAAGAAGCGCTTCTCCCCAAGACACCAGGGAGAAAGGGGAGCTGTGGGGGGTGGAGGGGTGTGCTTGGATTGGGAGGGTTGGGGGCTGTGCAGGGTGGGGGGGGGTGACAAAGGTGAAAAATGTTAGGCTGCACAAGCTGACGGAGCCATACATCCCTGTTAGGCTCCCATCTCACTGCACCTGGGCCCCAAGCCTGAACATGTCACATGTCGTCTTGATGAGAAGCCCCCGCCTCCCATTCCATCCCCTGCTCTGGCCCCCTCATCTCCACACGCATTCACAACAATCAGAAACACAGCTAGGGAAAGAGATCACTGCTCAGTGAACAAAGGATCGCTGGTCGCCACGAGAATGCCGGCATAGACTGAACATGCCCCAAAGACACTCTGAACATGCCCTGAACACACCCTGAACTTTCTGAACCTCGGGTCTCCCTGCTAATTGGCTCCGCCTAATCAATGTATGTAATTATGATGTCAGAAGCCTGCCTTTAAGAGCCTGATCCTGAGGCGTCACACACCATGCTTCCCACTCACTGTGTTCCTGTCGATTCCTCCTTCGCTGACCTGAAATCTGCCTCCCGGTGGGGACGATTAGCCCCTGCGAACTGGGAGCCGAGGTCCCCGATGAGCTGGTCAGGAATTCTCTAAGCCAAAACATGAATGTCTGTAAAAGTTACAACAAGTCTAAAGCACCTAAGACAGAGAACCAAAGACCAGTGTACCGATCGATCCTATTGGTCACTATGATGATTTGTTCATATCACAAGCCATTTTCAGCCAATCAGACGGAAGTGCTGCTGCACCAACAATGTCTGCTTTTTATCTGCGTGAAACATGCACTCAGCCCAAGCAAACATGCCAGGCAGCTTTGTCTTCCCTTGTTTGACCAAAGGAACAGCCATTTTTGATGGGCTGGTTATAATATTGATTAAAGAATGAATTCAGTTGTATTCACACAAGGAGACTAACAAACCTTTGAATTATTGGTTAATGCTACCGTTATAAATATATAAAAAATACATATGTATGTGTGATGACTGCGACCCCGAATGGGATAAGCGGTCAGAAGATGGATGGATGGATGGATATATAATGCACACACGTGCGCGTATGTGTGTGAGTGCACTCGTGTTCCTGAAGAGCTTTTGTTGTCGACCTTTTCTACTCAGCCTTGCTTTGATCCATTAAAGTCTCATTTCCTGTGCTGCAGTTTATCAATCCGTGACACGCCCTTCCTGGGGATCTTTGGCTGTCCACCAGCTGCAAGGCTAATCCGGAGCCGCCCCCGCAGGCAGCCCTTGCCATTGCGTGAGGGCTGCTGTATGCACGTGTGTGTGTGTTTCAGAAATAGCCTCAAAGCCGGGTGTGTATTTGGTGCTATACGAGTGTGTGGGTGTGTGATTCCTACCCTGCTCCTCACTGTGGAGAGTGTCGGAGTGCCCAGCCCGTGCTGCTCCCCTTCTCCATCCGGACCGCCTCCCCACAGCTGCCCTGTCGCTGGGTGTGTCCCTCCCTCGCTCACTCCCTCCCTCCCTCGACGCTTCCGCCCTTCCTCTTATCCTATCCTGCTTTCAGCACTGCCAGGGCTGACAGAACGCGGTTAAGGGCACTGAGAGTATGTGCAGATTTTTTTATTTACTTGGCCGGTGCTCTTGTCTACAGTGAATTTTAGTTTCACACGTTTTTATATGGTGGGATATTTTTACCGGAGTAAACCAGGTTAAGTGTGGTGCTCTGGAGTACTACAGCCAGGCTCTGCTGGGACGTGAACCTCGGGGTTACTAGTCCACATCCTGAACCAGTACGATACGTGCTGTCCTCAAACTCTGTCTCCATGTGTGACCTCGTGTGAGCATGTTTGACAGAGCCTGCACTCCAGTGTGTGCTTATATGCTGTCCCAGAGTGTGCCACACAAATATTGTGTGTGTATACGCCCTTCTGCATGCACACGTGCGCATATATATGAGGATGATTATGTTATGCCCCTGATTTAGCATGGTAATTTGTTACATAAAATGTCTGTACAACTGGCAATAACGTGATGTACACTATCATGGTGACCTGTAGGGGGTGAACTCCCCTGGCACACCCTACTTTCCGGAGCACTATATCAGTGAATCAGTTATGTGGCTAATTACTGGACTGCACCACCTCCTGCATGAGGGTGGGGGTGTTCTAGTACTCATCTGAGACAGTTATGTCTGGAATGCCAGACTACCACTTTAACAAAACAGAGGGGGCACAGCCAGCCCATCAGAACCCTACCCCCCCCACGCTGGTATGAGGCAAGCAGGTGGTGTCCCAGTCATCGCCTTCCGGCGTTTTCTGCGAGCTGTCGTGCTGGGAGACACCTGGTCCCCGGCCAGCTTCGTGGGATTTGTGTGTTTTCGCCCCACTTTAAAGTGCACTGGGACTGTCACCTGTCAGAGGGGCGGAGGCCCATGTCTTTGCCGCGCAGCCCTGGGAACAGGGAACTCCCTACCTACGAGACAAGATGAAAGAATTTCTGCTATACATCACAAACAAAATACCCTCTCTGCCCTTGCCTAGAAGCTGCCCAACAACACGGCTGTTTAAGCAGCCTAAAGGCCTAGGAAATGAAACATACTATTAATGCTGCCTTGCTTGGACCACATGGCACGGTTGTGTGAGGTAAGGGGAGTGCAACGCATGCGTCACAGTGACCCGCCGTGATCACAGTTGTTGAAGTCCCCTCCCCCCCGCATGGTACAAGAATCTGACATCCCAGATCGCCATGACTCACCATGACTCACCGTGACTCATTCTGACCCGCAGCAATGACCCTCAGATAGCCAACGTCCCCCTATTGCTGTCCGGGATATTCTGCAGCTTCGCTGACCTGCAAATAGCTGGTTGCTAATAGCAAATAAAGAGTTAAAACTGATAACAGATGCATGCTCAGACACACTTCTGAGGAGTGTGAGATATGCCTCATATACGCTGTCATAATACTCAAACAGAGAACGCTGAGTCAGCTAAATATCAAGAGAGTCGTGTCTGGGATGGGCGGTGAGTCCTCCGGGCCCCGCCTGCCCCCGGATGTGAGCCCCGCTCAAACGGGACGGTCTCAGTGCTGCCAGATGGAAGTGCTACCTGAGAAAGTGGCCTGTCAGGCCCCTTTAATCCGGTGACGGCTATACCGCCTTGCTAATCTAAAGTGTAATGTGAGGCTAAAATAAAATCAGCCTCTATTTTCGTCCATCAAAAGCACAACCCTCAGCTTATTTACACAGGATGTTAAGGAGAGTTGAATGAAATCAATCTGCACTCTTTGCACATCTTAACCTAGCAATACCAACGGGGTATCATGTAGAGAAGTCAACATCTTTTTAGAAAACAAAGCCAAAAATTATGCAATGAGTATAAATTTTGACATAAATTATCCCACATAACTTCTAAGTGCAATTATTTCTCAGTTATATGGCAATTTCAATTTGCAAAACACAACTAGCAGTACGATCTAACCGCATCTTATATATGGGATGCGCCGTGGCATGTAGTGCGAAACTCGCCTGCCGTGCAGGCGCAGCATGAACACACGAAGCTGCGCACTGGCAAAATCACGCAGCGGCGTCGTGTAAATGAATCACGGATGGACGCGTTCAAACTTGTTCCGTGTGCCTTTGTATCGTGCGGATTGAACACGGGAGTATTACGGGAGTAGAGCTATTTAACAGAGGGAGAGGCAGCGGCGGCAGGCGGGTGAGTGAGCTGAGGCAGCCGCACATGGAGATGAACGGATAAAGAAGCTCACATGGTGCCCCGTCTCGCTGCCACACAGGAAACAAACTGAAATCCACCTTGTTTTCATCATGTTGCTGAGGCAAATACCAGCCAGGGCAGAGACTGTAAACCGCTTTCGGTCAAATAAAAACTATAAAACTACACGTATAAAACTATGTAAAATAGAAGTGGTAAAAAAGTTGTTGGGAACATTCATCCTCTCTCCTTCTCACTCTGTCCTCCTCCTTTGCACCACTCCATCTCCTCCTCCTCCTCCCCTTTCTCTCCCTCTGGGTCTCCCCCTCTGCCCCTACTCCCTTCTCTCTCCCCATCTCATCTCTCCCTCTCCTTCCCCATCTCTCCCTCTGCTCCTCCTCTCCCCTCACTCCCTCTCTTCCTCTCTTCCCCTCCCTCTTTCCTGTCTCTCCCTCTGAGCCTCCTTCCCACTCTTCCTGTTCTCATCTCTCCCTCTTTCCGTCTCTCCTTCTGCTCTTCCTTCCCTTTCGTTCTGTTCTCATCTGTCCCTCTCCTCCCGTTTCTCTCCCTCTGCTCCTCCTCCCCTCTCTCCCTCTCCTGCCCTCCTTGCCTCCCCTTTTCCTTCCCCCCTTTCCCTCTGCTCCTCTTCCACCCTGTCTGTGCACCTCCTCTGCTCGCTCTCTCTTTGTGAGGCACTAATCTGTGTCTTATCGCCAGCTGCAGCACTGTTTGCTGCTGCGCTCCACGGGGCCTTATCTCCCATCACTGTCACTCAGCCTGGATCGGCGCATGCACACCCACAAACACACGTGCCAGTCACTCCGTTCTCCCGCAATCTGCTACCTTTTGGGGCACAGAGGGTCAGCGGATGCCCCCCCCCCAGCATGATCGCACCGTTAAAGCATCCACACAAACCTATAGCCAGAGTTACAAACGCAAACTCCCCGCATATTTGCATTCCCATGCCGATGACACCCCAAGACATGCTGATATGCTTTATTGATTTATTTCGCGCTCCTTTCCAAAATGGCCTCCGTCAGTATTGATGCAAAATGCAATACGTGAAACTCAAACAGAAACGTTTTAAAAAAGCCGTTTTTATCGATCACTTCATTCTGCACCGTGTAAAATAAGCACCATGTCACAAGTGCTGTTGATATCACTATTGTTGATGCCATTTCAATGACTTCATCCCCATTTCCGTGATGCAACGACATTGCTTCAAGTTTCACAGTGCATGCTTACGACAGAACCGCTGTCATGCGTATAGCCTGGGACCCCAGGGAAACACAAGTGTCCCACCCTGCATCAGTGTCTGGAGTGGGGGGAGCAATCCAAGGCACCACAGAAGCCCATAGTCTACCCCTTGTGTGCCACAGCAGACACAACAACAAGCCCTGTTACGCATGTTTCATATTCAGCTACACCATGTTGGCTGGTGTGGGGGGGGCGGGGGTAGGCTGAGGTAATCGAAGGTAACACCTTTCACAGGACACCCACCGCGCCAGGTTCGAGGTGGGATTTGGGCAGAGATTCTTGGCTGAGGCTGAGTAGTCGCATGAACCGGGTGACAGAGAGACAACGAACAGGGAACGGGACCGCGAGAGATTTAACGCAAGAGAGAGCCAGGAAACAAACCCAACGAACTTGCACAGGGGGCGCGTAACAAGAACAAAAAGGCTTTTATTTACTCAGGAGGGTGTACACAATTAAAGGAGATCCATACATAAATCCTGCTTCCCTCTGACTGCAGGAAAGGGGGATGAACAGGACAAAAAAAAGAGAGAGATTGATTAGCGCACAGTGTGGGGAGGCAGGTCACAGGGCTGCAGACGGAAATAATTAAAAGGGGGGAAAATGAACGGAGCGGCGCCTTCAAACAGCCAAAAAAAAAAGGAGAGCAACGGTAAGAAAGATTAAAACCAAAACGGCACAGTATTAAGGAACAGTTAAAAGATGGACGGAACAAAGGAGGCAGACGGGCTGGGAAATGGCCGGGGGGCATAAACGGGGGTATGGAGAGTTTGGTGCAGACAGGCAGCATGACCCACAGTGTAGCAAAAGATGTGTGTAGGCAGGGTTATGAGGCAGAGATGGGGATTGTGGGTAATCGCATACCTTTTAAAGAGAAGATGCTGAACAGAGTGATAACAGTTTATTAACTATGCTGATGATTATGTGATATTCACATGTCTGGTGGGGGTGGGGTGGTTTTTATTTGTCTCTGAAAGGCAGAGACGGGTATTGGGGGTGTTCCTAATTAGGTGTAATGAATAAATCGCTGTTCTCTGTTTGGTTTTATCACAGCACCGTAACTTGGATGCCAGTCCTGAGGTCTAAGAATGGCTGTTTTGGTAATACTATCCATCTTTTCTGCCTTTATTTTTTGCATTAGGGCCATGCCTCCCGTGCCAGGGTGCTGGGTCACATGGTTCTGTTTGCTATCACAGCTGGCGTGCATCTCAGGACCCGGTTGCACGGTACTCCTGCTGGTCTTATAATCCTAAGTACCTGGCACAAAGGTCCTTTAGCCTTGGTCTGCTCAGTGATGGGCGCCCCTAGGTGCAGGTCAGCTCCCTTAGCCGCCGTGCTGCCTGCTACCTCAGTCACTGTAGACACAAGGTCACTTTTTTAAACTAAAGTTGCAATGAGAGTCTCACAGTTAATCCTTTAGACACAGCGTGGGAAGAGGGTGTACTGCAGCTGCTGAATATCAATTATGCAAAGCCCACACTCAACCCCATCTTAACTTACTTTGATGACTCATCAATTTAAAGCTGCCTCCAACTTTCAAGTCACACACCCACCTCTCCCCACGGAGTGCAGCACATGGGGGCTGCTTTACTGAAGTGCGGCACTGCCCGAAACCCTGAACGCCTCCGCACTGAGCTAGCGGACGAGAGACGTCCCTGGAGGACTGGGAGGGGTGATGATGCTCATCTGTGTTCATGCGAGCTCTGATTGGAGGACTGGGAGGAGTGATGATGCTCATTGGTGTTCATGCGAGCTCTGATTGGAGGACTGGGAGGAGTGATGATGCTCATCGGTGTTCAGGCATGCTCTGATTGGAGGACTGGGAGGGGTGATGATGCTCTTCGGTGTTCAGGCATGCTCTGATTGGAGGACTGGGAGGAGTGATGATGCTCATCGGTGTTCATGCGAGCTCTGATTGGAGGACTGGGAGGGGTGATGATGCTCTTTGTGTTCAGGCAAGCTCTGACTGGAGGACTGAGAGTTGATTAACGCCCATTTGTGTTTATGCAAGTCATGACTGGAGAATCAGGAGATGGCTAATGCGCATCTTTGTTTATTCAGCCTCTGATAGGAGGCACTTTTCGTCCCTCACTGTTGAAGTAGATTGTGATTGGTGGAGCAGGCACAGCTCTATTTAACGTCAGTCATCAGTCGTGGCTCCACTTAGCGACTTGCAGCAGACGCCACGCTTCCCTTTGCTTTTGAACAAATACAAGCAGATTGCCTCCATGTTTTGGTGATTGCTGAAGTGTGCCGAGAATTAGAATGGGCTGATTTTTTTTGTTGGTCTGAGCGACACAGGCAGCGGTGTGGGGGGGGGGGGGGGGGGGGTCTCCCCCCGTTTTCCCCCCGGCCCTTTTTATTCCCCCCTTTGGGGCAGTTAAATTTTCATTGGCTTTGTGTTGTTTTCTGGTTTTGCCTCATTAAAGGACGGGGGGCC
>JAAGVU020000008.1:13430220-13445005 GCA_011763525.2 Mormyrus iriodes
GTGTGAGGGGGTGGGGGTGTGGGGGGGTGGGGGGGGGGGGGGGGGGGGGGGGGGGGGGGGGGGGGGGGGGGGGGGGGGGTCTCAGCTCATTTTCCACCCTGCCGTCTTTATGCACCCCTGTGGAGCAGCTACACTATCAGTGCCTTTGTCTCGTTTACTGGTTCTGCCTCATTACAGGACGGGAGGCAGGCGAATGAAGATGAGGGTCCACGGACGTCACCTGCCAGATGCCACCAGTAGAGAAGGCAAGGGACAAGGGTGGCTGGCAGAGTGGGTGGGGGCTTCAGACCCAGGGCAGGACACATGGTGAGTCCACGAAGGAGCGAGATGCACGAAGGTGCCACCTGCCCATAGCACTGTGTGTGTGAGATTGTGTGTGTGAGAGACAAGCGGCCCGACTACCTAAATACATGAAAGGTGCCAGTCAGGAACTTTCACAGGCAGCAGGAAGCACCTCATGCAGGTATAGATTGGCTTTACAAACCTCCTGACACACACATAAACTCTGAAATTACCAATAGACACAAACATACACAGACACAGGCAGCGATTCTCACCCACACAAGTATATAAATGAGCAGATCCATTCACTGACAGAGATAAAACCATGAAATTACTCACGCACGCACGCACGCACACACACATGCAGAAGCCCCGCATTTCCAATTTCTCAGCGCCACTCAAGCCGTCAGACGGCAGGGCCGCCTGCGCTGGTCAGGAGCCTGCTGGAGTGTGGCTGGTCACATGACATGGCACGCGGTGTCATCATCCTCAGGACAGTCTGTCTCTTTGGCACGGCCAGGCGGTAAAAGGCCTCTGCGGGGCGTGCTCTGCCAGACCATTTACCATGCTCTTACCACACAGCTTAAACCTCACCCATGAGCTTCAGCGATGCAGCTGGGGCAGTGGTGATGGTTACACACAGCACGTACATGTACACTAAACCGCATGACAAAAACATGGCAACAAGACGGTCCAGAGACTGTAATCAACACATAAAGGGGTTTATTCTGGCAGGAACAAATTCTGCACCCACAGCAACAGATGCCAGCCCTGCTGATGAAAGTTTCATACAGACACAGCCCCCCCCCCACTTCCCATGGGCCGACACCATGGCTTTCTATGCCCCGGCCACTTCCAGCAGCCCTCCAGACAAACTCTGCCTGGATACACAATACAACGCCTCACCCAATTACCCAACTCACAGCGAACAACGTCCGTAGAAACGAAACAGAGAAACTGAGATAAAAGGCTATCGCTTGCTGCGATTTGCTGGCCTGATTAATGCGAGGACGTAACCCTGTCCTGTACAATCAGAGGAATTTATTTTCCTGCCAAAGGGTAAGGACTTATTTCTTTTTCCTTTATTTCTCTCATTCCACTGGAAAAAAGGGACGTAATAACAATGTGATACAGATGTAATTTATGACCTGGCAGTCGCTTGAGTTTCCCTGCATCCGGAGTCCGGCCTCTTTCCTCATAATGGGAATTAATTTCTTGTGGGCGCCGAAGTTTGACAAATCTTGCGTGGAGGACAAATTGACCAGCAGCAGACTGTAATTTGTCCTTTTGGGGGACTGCCTGGCCCCGCACTCGCTCCGTAATTAGTCTGCGTCTCCGAGGTGCTCCCGTTTGAGGGGATCTTACAGATGGGTGCCCCGGGTGCCCTCTGAGATAAGGCACGGGGGACACAGTGACGCCAGTCATCCCCCCCCTACTCCCTATGGACTTCCCACTTCATTGCCCATCCTCGTGAGACATTTGGTGCCCCCCCCCACCCCACCTACAAGATATGGAGGTTATAGTGAAAATGATAACAAAGTTGATGATGATGGACATGAAGAAGACAGACATGACAATGATGGAGGAGACAATGACTGAGGTGTAAATGACCGAGGTGACGATGACTGAAGAAAGGATAATGGACAATGAGTGAGGTGGCGATGACAGAGGAAACAATGACGGAGGTGACGGTGACAAGGGTGACAATGACAGAAGTGATGATGATGATGCTGATAAAGGATTGCGAGGGCTAAGAAGAACCGCTATCAAAGGACCCTAATGGTGCACTTTTCCGCATATGGGAAAAACACAGGGAGAGACGGATGTGGGAACAAGGGACAAGGTCGGCCCACCTTAAAAAAGTGCTCTCATTACCGTAACTGTGTGATAGAGCTGTTTACAGAACACTGGCCTGGATCTTTGGATCATTTGTTATATAAATATGTTGTTAGAGGTTTTTTCCTCTTACATTAAAATATAAGACAGTTCATGAACCGATACTGGTTAATTGGTGCCCCGTCAACGCATTTTAATTAACACAAGTGTTACGCTCGACTAATTACGCAGTTAGACGGGACAGAAATCTGCATACAAAGCGGACTCTCATTACCCCGGCCAAAACCTTTATTTAGAAGGAGTCCTGAACATGTCCGTTAATGTTTCTATCATGAGTGAACATAGGAGGGAATGGGTCATGTCAAAATGTGCCCACTGTGACGCCAGCTTTGGGGTGGCATGGAGTTACATTACCGAGGTGATTTTCTTGCGTGTTGTGTGGAGCTTAATTATGAAAAATATGGGTGTGTGGGTGAATTCCTGTAGTGGAGGCCTCAGCACCTAAAGGGCCAGTATAAATCCCTGATGCCAGGAGGGAATTGCCCTGACTTGCATGGGGTACGAGAGGGGTACCCCCCACCAGTATCAACCAGACAACAGAAACGGAAGACAAGAGGTTGGGAGAGAAAGGGATGGGAAGAATGGGAAAGAGAAAGAAATGGATAACAGAAGCTTCAGCTTTTCTTTCTTGAAGACTAATTGGCTTTTGGGCTTGCCTAGGGCCAATTAACGTTCCTGTTACATTCATGCTTGGGCACCTAATTGGACCAAGCAATGAATAAGTCGAACCCTCTGCTGGACCCCCAAAGAAACCCAACAGATTTCCACTTAAAGACTACAAGCTCCAAACTACCTCACCGGGTGTCCACGATAGATAGAGGTGAGCAGAGAAAATGCTCGAGAGTATGGGAGGGTGCAGCTCTGGAGCGCGTTAGGAGAGTAGCATCACAGAGATGCTTAAGAGGCCATGCAAGTGCCACTGAGGTCTGCAGGGACAGGAGATCGGTCCAGTCAGAGGGTGAGAGCAGGGCTTCTGTGAACAGCCAATGAGAACTCGGCAATGAGAGCCGCCACCAACTCTGCAGGGGAAGTGGATGCCACATGTGCTGTGTACCTGCACGCCAAACAGGCTCCGCGGGAAGTACAGCATGTACAATGCAGCTTAATTCACTACTAGTTCAGAAGATGGAAATTTACTCTATGTTTTTTCTGGGCTGGTTTGTTGGTTTAGTGGGGTGGGGCTGGGGGGGTTCAGATCTCACCACTGCTCTGTATGTGGAGTCTTCATGTTTTCCCTGAGTCCCCTGGGTTTTCCCCTACAGTCCAAACACATGCAGGCTAATTAGTATTTGTAAATCATCTGTGGTGTATGGTTGTGTTGTATGGCCTGGCATCCTACTAAGGATGTACCCCAGCCTTATGCCCTGTGCTGCCCGAGATAGGCTCCAGCACCCCCTCCCCCACCCATTGGTCAGATGATGAATGGATGGGCCATGTACTTTTCTGTAATGTTCAGTATAAATACTTTAGCCAACATCGGATGAACCTACATGGCCTGCAGCTGAGGCCTCAAGAATAAAATGTTACGTAGACACTTTTTATTTTTTCCCCAGATTCGTTAAAGTTAAAACAGCAGCATTTTCACAAAGAAATGTGTGCATGAGTATATGTGTCTGTATGTGTGTGTGTGACTGAATTTGTATTTACTACATTGTGGGGACTAAGGGTACCCCACAATGTGGTAAAACCTGTTACTTTTTAACTTATGGGGACATTTTTCAGGTTCCCACAATATAAACTTCAATTTTATAAAAAATATGTGACTGCAAACAAAAAACTAAAATAGCCAAAAGTCTTGTATTTTATTTGGTTACTTATGATTAAGGTTACAGATGGGTAAAGGCTAGGATCACAAAGATATAGATACCTTATCTGTGTGTGTGTGCGTGTGTGTGTGTATGTGTGCGTGCACAAGTGTGCATGAGTGTTTGGCAGCTGGTTAGCAAAACCAAACAATACTCTTCAGCAGGTATCGAATTTAAGGACATGAGCCTCTTGAACAGCAGACCTCCAGGTGAATGAGAATCTGTCAGCCCCCCTTCATAGACAGGACTCCCCTCCCCACCCCCAGCTAGATGAGTGCCAGCATTCACCCCCACCTCAACTCGCCCCAAGGGCCCGGCAGCGGAAACTGCTCTCTGTCCGACATGACAGAGAGTCGGAAGGCTTTCATCTCGCCTGTGCTGCCGTTGGCGGCAGTTTGCCTCGCGAGGCGGGACGAGGCACCATTCAAAGGCACTGTGTCCACGCACAGCCCGGGCCCCCTCTCTTTCACCTGCTGAGCGCTGCCAGGGGCCACGCCGAATAATTGTCTGAAATTGATTGGATTGAGCCCCATTTTGCGTGGCTGGGGATGATTTTGGAAAACAACAAGAACGTACGTGCAGTCGGATGAGCCGGGCATGACGCTGGGGCCTCATTGAGACGAAACTTACGCCGGCCAATCAGGGCCTAGATTTGGCACAGCAGCTCTTAGAAAAAACGAGGCTCTGCCCGGAGGCCCATCACTGCGCTTGGCTTCCGAAGCATTACTACAATCGCTGCTGAGCCCGGGGTGGCCCAACTGCATGCTCATTCCCAGCATCACAGGCCCTGGGCCCATCTACGTCGGCGCCCCCTGCAGGGTGTCTTGCACCATCACTAGTGTGTCTGTCTCCCTGAATATGAGAATACTCCTCCGCTTATACACCATGTCACACAAGCAGCACTAGGCACAGTTTAGCATAATATTTTGTATCTCCCTAGAGACAATTGCAAACAGCTGATTAGCCCACAGCAGGATGCATCCAACAACATGACCCCCCCCCGTTGCGCCCTCTCATGCTGTTGCTCTCTCTCTAAACTCACCTTGAGGTAGCTCCCCCAAGGATAAGCAGGGTGGGGGCAGGGAACAGGTGACTTACCCCAGGCAGGGTCTTCTGCTCGTGCAGGGCACTCTGGGCCTTCAGCGCAGACTCCCTGGCACAGTACGTGAGAAAGGCACATCCTGGGTAAGGAGATAGAGTGGGGTCACCATGCAGAAGCAGCATGAAAAGAGCCTAGACATTGCATGGACAGGGCATGGATGAAATATGGGTAAAGTATGGACAAGAGACGGGCAGAGCATGGATGGACAGTGACAATTCCAGAATTTTTTTAAAGTGGGGGGCATAATAAGGGCCATAATTCATATAGAGGGTTCAATCCTTTCAGTGGCCAATGATATGTTACGAATCGGTGAGTGACAGGGGAAGGGGTCCAATCAGCTTTCAGCTGGGGCCAGTGCCCCTGTGGCCCCACCCCTGTATATGCCCCTGGACCTGGACAAGGGCATGAACAATGCATGGCTATGGTATGGACAAAGGATGGACAGGGTTTGCAGAATACAGACAGTACAGTCACGCTGTGACAAGATCTGCATGACATCCACAAAAGACAATTTTCTAGTGAGAGAAGCATCACATTTTCAAGATTCTGGTTGTTTTGGTTTGAATATTAAGACACATGTTTCAGTTTTATGTGAGAGACAAAGGAAATGAACACAGACATTCTGGTTCGTCTCACTGCTGCAGCTGCTTTATATTGCTTGATGTTATAATTATATCAGTAATCTTCATTTCATGATAAGCCCCAGCACCCCCCCAACCCTGACTGGAATAACTGGTTGGAAAATGGGTGTATCTTCCTTTCATTTTAAAATTTAATAAATAAATTCAGTAAAAATGCAATTATTCAACAAAATGTTTTACACTAAATAAAGACAGAAAAGTGCATTAGTATCTGTTTCTGGTAGCACCTGTAATTAAGCTCATGATGCAGCCCTAAAAAAGACATCAAAAACAGCGCCCCCCACCTGCCAGAGTACGGCACTGCGTGTGGCCTAAACTACAGAGAGAGGAGGCTTGCAGGGATGCTCTTTGGCCAAAGACCCAATTCCCTGCCAGATCCAGTCACCTCCCCCTATACCACCTGCATCGATCCTCCGTTGTCATATGATCACCTGAGAACAAACGTCATTTTGACTAATGATCATGAAAAACAACGGAGAAGATGCTGCGTACATCAAGGATCATCCCAGGAGCTATCTATGTAGGGTGCGTGTGATTCCCAGGACCAGTCCAGTGTGATCCATAGGGCTTCTCAGGGGGGATCTGTAAGGGAGCATCTGCCCGTAAGCCCCGGGACAGCGGGGTTCCCCTGCGACATGAGTCCTCCGTGCGACACACCCGTACTAATGTATCTTCAGTGGTGTTTAGCTGGAAGTAATGTACGCGGTCAGTTATGATACTGAGACTCCGTGTGGATCCCGCGAGCAGCAGCCCAGCTGAGCCTAATTTCCTCTTTGGGTCTCCGCGGTAACCTGTGATATCGCCGCATTATTTATTTACCTAACAGACGCTCTCACTCACAGCGTGCAGCTCTCAGCTTTCACAGGTGGACGTTTGCCGATGTGACTCGCCGATCTGAGCCCTACCAACAGCCCCCCCCCCAGGCGACTCGAACCTGCAAGTTCTTGGTCACGGGTTCTGCAAGGTTTGGACCAGATACGTAAACAAGGGTCGCGAATTGCCATGCCGCCGATGCTGACTGCCAGTCAGCATCTGCATGTGAAAAGCGGAAGAAGTGGACTCAGGCTTTCACATGGCTGATCTCACACATACAGGCCTGCAGACTCTGGGAGGTTGTCTTTTTTTCCAGTGAATGGAGAGGTCAATGATCAGAAGTCGAGTGGAACTGGGCCAGCAGGCAGCCGTCACTCAGCACGGGCGGGGAGGGGGGCAGCACTGGCTCATCATTGTCACATGACCCCGTCCAGACAACTTCTCTTCTAGCCCCCCCCGCTCCCCCACCAAAAAAAACGAAAATTATCCATCGCTCGTTAGACTATTTCTATTATCGCTTTTCACCACAAAAAACTCGCAGGTATATGTTTCTATTAAATTCCATCCCTGCCTTTCAGTTCTAAAAGATGTATTTGTTTGTTTCCCTGAGCGTTGACAGTTAAGCGGAAACTGCCGGAACAGATAATAGGAAAATGAAAATGGGCAGAGCAAAAACAGGAGCGCTCGCTACTGCTGCAAATTCATGTGCATTCGCAAGTTGCTGCGAGCGCACGATTGCATAACACCCTTTTTTCATACCGAGCTTTCCTTTCCCCGTCTCAGCGGGCTATTTCCCGTTTCCCGGATATGGAATAAAAAATAAAACATCACAAGAGCGCTGAAACGCGGGACATTTCACGGAACAGTTGTAACATCAAATCTTTCTCATTTTGAGTGATCTAAACTGCAAAGAGCACGTCGATCTCCGCAGCAATTCAGAAACAGCAAAAATATTACCGAAATAGATGACATGGAAACATTACACAGTACTTAACGCTGATCCATTTGACTAATAATCTTGGCAAACCGGTTGCACAAATTTATTCAAAGGTAGGAAAGACAAAAGAAATTCGAGAAACTCATCCCAGCTTTCCAAAAATAGCTGCATTATCCCAGTGTTGTCCTGAATCTGTTTCTAACAGTAAGGCAATTACCAATATTATTATTTGAAATATAAGACCACCGTACTTTAGACCTTATAAATCAAGTATACTTTTCTCTCCGAGAAACCAGAAAACAAGAATACTTAATAGATAGAACATGTAAGAACAAACGTAGGTACACTGAGTAAGAATGAAAAATACATGAATAATATAAAAACACAAGCACGCGCATATACACTCATGTCATACTGCAATCAAAATAATAAATGTCAAAGGACACAGCAAATTATATATCCCAACCAAGACCGTTAAAACTCAATTAAAACTTAAGATGAACTATCAGATTATGTAGTTTACGCAAGGGTCGTGTTACTCTTTAAAACACACTGCAGTTCAGTTAAGCCTATAACAGGACACGTTGGCAGTTAGGCTGGTTTTGTTCAGTGGTGTCTCGTACTTCAGACCCAATCAAAGTCCTACCACAGCAGACCGTCGTCGGGGATAAAATCAATTAAAGCTTTTTTTGTCAGACTGTCGCTGCTTATTTGCGTTTCTAAAGTGCCCGGATGACGGATACTTGGAGGGTTCGGCAAACCTGTTGCTATGAGCTTTTCGGTGGTTGTTGTATAGCCTAGCATTATAACATTACATGTGTATTACTGTTAAGCTTTTAGCAAGTAATATTGTATTATTTCTTAAACAATACTTAAAAAGTTTCCTCAAAAAACCTGTTGATAGGACTAGCAGCCATAAAAAAGACCCAGACAGTGCAAGCAAACTAACTCTACTCGCTCCCAGATACTGAGGTAAATATTCGTCGCATATTTATAAAGGTAAATATAAAAGCCGGTTTCTGAACAGCAAACATCTTGAAACTCCAGCGCTTCAGCGTGGTTGAAAGCAGTAACAACACGAACGTAATTTGTGCTTGTCAAATGCCTCCCGTATGAAGGATCAGCTTGAATCTCAGTATTATGCATTTATTTTGACACTATATTAACCTTATAATTCTATCCCATGTGAG
The DNA here is from genome assembly GCA_011763525.2 of Mormyrus iriodes. Taxonomy (NCBI): domain Eukaryota; kingdom Metazoa; phylum Chordata; class Actinopteri; order Osteoglossiformes; family Mormyridae; genus Mormyrus; species Mormyrus iriodes. The sequence continues at coordinate 13,438,887 of JAAGVU020000008.1, forward strand.
ACTGTAGTCTACTTTTCTACGTAGGTGCTTTATGAATGCCATTTTTAAACCTAACTTTAAGAATAAAACTGTATTGATCCTTCTCTGTGCAATATATAACCTATTGTGGTTATATAGGCCTATTGTGTTGAGAGAGTTAAATATAATAATATTATAATTAAATGTGCTATGGGCCGTGCCAAAAAAAGACATCAGTCAACGTCAGAAAAGTAATAAGGGAAGTGAAGAATATTTTTATGTGTGCGGTGTACTTTTGATATCAACATCAACCCACAACCCCTACCCCATCCTTTTCAATTATCCTGTCCTAGTTGCGTAAAGGTGATGGAATTTTCGGGTCTACCACGTTGGAAGCAATCATGACAAAGTTATATAGGAAGATTAAGTATTTCACGGAATAAAGTATGGCAGGTGTCATCGTGACAAGGGCACCCATAAAGCGTGGGGCAACCTGAGACTTTAATCAACCGTTTCTGCATTGTTCTTAGAGTATTAAATAACTCTCGTAATGATGCAGTCAATCTATTGCAACACGTGACACGCTGTTCGTAGCGCAGGACTCCAAATACAGCTCCCCGACTTGAGATGTCCGGACCGACTCTTTCTGCCCAAAATCCCGCCCGACCCGCGGCACTATGCATCGCAGACTAGCTTGGCCCACTAAATGTGAATTGGAGACTTCCCTTCGGCAGACCGCACAGGGCTCTGAACTCTACCTGTGTAAACTGACTACAAATATTTTTCTTAAAATATAATAGTAGGCCTATAATATTATTGTTGCTCTTATTTGTAGGTACTGTACGTAATATACATTGTATGCAATGTATATGTAATATATAATACAAACTTCTGTATATTATGAAAATATGCTCTCAAAAGAATGCAGGTTTATGAAACAGATCACTGTATTTCAAAAGTCCAGAACATTTACTTTTTCTTAAAATATCTGCTGTGTTTATTGTTTCAATTGTTACATTGCATATTTCACTTATTTTATCTATTTATCTGAATTTACACAATGTATGTATAAGCTCTAGTTTTATCTTTACTAATGGTCATGTTATCGCTACAACAGTAGGTTATAGCAACGACAACGATAATAACATTTTTGCATGGGTTGTGCTTTGTTAAAATGAATACACGTGTCTTAATCTGAAAAATGTACTACGCTTAACTACTGACTAAAAACAGTGTTCGTACTTTGTGTTATAAAGATTGCGATCCCAGGTTTAATTATTCATCTTTTACTTAATTACAGTATAACGTAGCCCTACAGAAAATATATCGTAAAGCATCGATATAACTCACAACAACGTCACACATTCCATTATAGTAAGCACTCAGTCAATAAATATTTATAGACTACTTATTGAAAAGGGTACTGAAAATATCGTCTTTGTTCAATTATTACTCTTAAATTAGTTTATATTACCATATATTTTAAGTCGAAGCACTATTCTCTGTGTCTGTGTTTCATTTATTGCTAAACAACTGTAAATATCACCAAATAGCTTTGTTGACACGTTTACTATTGTTTCTGTCGACGCTTGAATTAAGGCTTTTGTATAATATTTAGGTGATCGACGCTGGAGTAGGGAGATGTGACAGCTCCGGGAAGAAAAAAAAGTGTAATTTCAGTAGCGAACCGATTAGTATAGAAGGCATTTAAATCATCCCGAAAAGGCTGTCACTGGGAACTTCATCCACATCCATTTCTGAAAAGGTCAAAAGTGAGAGCAAATTCTCTCCATGTCAAGGTATAAACCTGTGTAAATTTCAGAAGACAGAAAAAAATAGTAGTGCGTTTTTCAAATATGCGATTTGAAAATAACTTGACGTATTATATGATATCCGTGCACAAATCGGTTTGTTGTAAATACAACCGCAAACGGTTGCCTTTCTGTCACTCATTTTAAATTGATGTTTATTGTGATCTAACGAGTATTGTACGTCTAAATCCCTTTATACATGAATGCATAGACTCCTTAGGCTATATTCAGATTAAGGCGTGAGTTATTATAACTCTGAAATTTTTTAGCATATAACATGGAAGTTTCAATACAGTAAACGTACATTAATTTCGTATTTTAATAATTTTAATTATTATTATTACAATTACTATTATTTCCATTGTTTTATTTCTGTTGATACTGCAAGTTTTAGCTATTCATCGGGTTTGCTAAAGCATTAACAGTAGCCAACGATTAACTAATCACCGTAAAAGGTACCTCAACGAGAACTAATGCACACCGGAGAACTTTAAGCTTCGCTTCGCACTTCGTCCAACATTTTTACCTAAGGAAGTGGGTGGCGTGGGTAAAATGCGTGTTTATTTTAAGGCTTCTTCTAAAGGTAAAGGTCCCCTGCTGATGCTTTGGATTACTTTCTAGAGTCATATTTAGTTGTCCTGGTTATTGTTATTCGTCGATGCCGATTCTCCCACTGAACACTGGAAACACAATGGCTGTGCCCGACGTAAACACACACGCGCACACACACAAACCCGTTTACCCGTAGTATTCACGTGGACTCGGGTCTGACACACCACAGAAACGCCCACCCCCCACTCTGCACCCCATTTAAACAGAAAGAGTCTCTGCACTGTCTCTAAATTAATTTCATTTTTAAATAACCGAGATTGCATGGCAGGGGGGCTTCCCCTCGCCCCAACCTTGAAGGGAAAAACGGATCACTTTTTATGCTCTACCGAAGTGGTGACGAATCGCAGGCGGTAAGGCTAGAAGTGGCTCAAAAACAATGACACGACAACAAAACCGACCTTTATGCATTCCTGTAAACCTGTCTTTCAGCACGGTGAGTTCGTATATCTTCCCGAATTCCTCAAACAGGGGTTTAAGGTCTTTCTCCTCCAGGTTTCTCGGTATTTGCCCGATAAACAACTTGATGGCGTCATGGTCTTTCATGGGAATGGTGTTCTGTACTATGCTGAGCCCGTTCATCCTGCTGGCGCTGTTCGTGGTGCTGAATCCATTCTCTTGCTGCACTCCGTTCGCAGTGACTGTAGCCATCTTTCTTCAATGGACCGACTGCTTTCTCTCTCTCCCCCCCCTCTCTCTCCCTCTCTCTCTTTCTCACTCTCTCTCGCTTTCACCCACTCTCCCTCACTCGTCCCTTCTCTCTCCCTCTATCTGAAACACACACTCCCCCCTTCTATATCTTCCTTTTTCACTCGTCCCTTTACTCTTCTCTCTCGCTCCCCTCTCTCCGCGTCTCACTCCCTCCCGCACTATGCCCTTTTGTTTTGATTGCGCCTTATTTATCTTCATATACTGTCATCCTTCTTCTCGTTCTCAATCTGTTTCTTTCTCCCCGTGTCAGCTGCCACTCTGCTTGTGACGTCAGCCCGTGGGTTCCTGACTAGACCCCCTGCCAATTTGCATAATAAACCCGTCTCAGCCAATGGGAGGGCAGGACGTGCGGAGGCCTACGGGGTGCAGCGTGATTCCAAACGTTTATTCTAGAGAGAGACTGGGACGTTTAAGATCGGGCGAGAAAATCCGCTTGTGTACACATCCACATTCAGCCTAATTTAGTACAAATATTGTCGCTGAGCACACTAGCCTGTCTCTGAAACTTTTATTAGGAATAATTTTCTATAAAGCGGCGAAATGCGACGGCTTTATAAGCTCTGTACTAATATCGCTGACGATTAATTAGCCTACTACAGACAACGCAACCATTTATACATGTCTCAATAATTTAAATTAACTTAATGTCGTCGTTGTCAAAAAAAGCACATTGATGTATCATATATTGAAAACTATTTGCACATTAATCATTTTCTCGTGGTATGTTTTTTAGTGCATCTTCTTACATTATTAACAGAGACCTAGGGCGACTAGATGTACAGTCTTAATTCAAAATGAAAGTCATTCTTAAATCTTTTGAAATGTTTTCATGTTTTTTTGATGTAGCACACGCAAGGACACTTTTAAAATATGTCTCTTAACAGTTCAATCTGTTGGATCGAACACCTACACTGTAAGAATCGGGACCCTGCCAACTTGTTGCTGACCATGGTGCTGGTGACTTGAGCCCGTAGGCATGAACGCGCCGACAGGGAGGCTCCGAAGTGGCCAGTTTTTAAATTCACGATTCACCTTGCCAAAAATGAAAGGTAATAACTTCGATTTTTTTACATGAAAAGTATATAGAGGAAATAATATTATATGACTGGAATTATTTACATGGAACGCAGAACTATTTTTCATACAAATATCTGGTGTATATTTTATGTTCATAAAGGTGGAAATACAAAAAAGAAAATGTTAGGTCTGTCTTCCCAGTAAGAGGTCACAGTAGTAAACAAATTACTTCACTGTCTTCAGTATTGCACATTCATGCCATCATTTACTTCTCTGCATAGAATAATATAATATAATATAATATGGTGGCACAGGGGCAGGTGTGGTGTTCCTGGGTTTGCATTTGGATTGTGTGGATGTCCTCCTTGTTAACGCTGGTTCTCTCAGTCTGCTTCTTTCTCTCCACAGTTTAAAGACAGGCTGTTTAGGTGAACGGGTGACGCTAAACTGTCAGCAGAAATTGTGTAATACTGTTTGTATATATGTGTGTGTGTGTGTGTGTGTGTGTGTGTGTGTATGTGTATGTGTATCTTGAAATGGACTAACATTGTATGAGATTTGACTGATGCATGGTATAATTTCTATGCTAGGTTCTGAGGCTCCAACTTTCTCATTTAAATGTATTAAATGCCTCCTATATTTTTAATCACACACATTATATCTATCTATCTATCTATCTATCTATCTATCTATCTATTGTCAGTGTAACTCTATTGTATGGATCTGCATGTGTAGGTATTATTATTAATCTGTATTTGTTTGTTCTGTGTATCATCTCAAATTGCATGTCTGGTTTAGGGCACTAAGGTACAACAGGTTTCCCTGTGGTATCCCCGTCAGGAGACACAGCAATGGAGCAGCCTGCAGGACAGTGAGCAGGTCACATGCCGCCCTCTTTTAAATGCACAGCGTCTGCTGTAAAGGGCACCGTCTGGCCGCGAGGCCCTGCGTCAAGGAGCTCGGCACTGCCACTGCGTGACTCATGGGCACCTTCCTCCCCTGTTCTGGCTCTGCTGCGGGCGGGGAGGCCGACGACGTACCGAGGACACCGCACACGATTATGGCGCTACACAGGGCTGGCGGGACTCCACCAGGGACAGAGAGTTCTAGGGGACTGACTGAGCTCATACACATTATCTCTGGAATTATTTAGTTTAAATCCGTAACTTTAAAGAAGTAAAACCTTTATCTCGAAATAAAATGATCCTTTATTTGCCTTTTGCACAAGTATGAGAACAGGTACATTGGAATTCTGTACAGTTTTTGCATATCCCATCTTTCTCTCCTTTGAGACTAATGCACATACAGTTGAGAGTGGAACTTGGTGTTACAGCCCAGGATCATTCATTTATTTGGCATCAGTGGAGCAATTCGGGGTTGTGGCTATAGTAACCAGGTACATATCTTAGTCTGCAATGCACAGCACATAAACATCTACACATGGGCTACAGGTTTAATAAGAGATTTATTGGTCAGTGAAGGTCATTTCCTATTTAAAACAACCAATCAGACTCTCACTGGTTGGTATTCATACCTATAGGGGCCCACACAGAGGCATTGGATATTTAAAAGCCTTTCAGAAAGTGTATAAAATGTTAAATGGGTGCAGATATTAATTCTAGAATATACCATTTCGATTCTATAACACAACAGTGAACCCAATAATCTGTTCCATCAGTTGGCTCTAAAATTATATTCAGTGACAGAAATGTTTAAGGATTTTAGGGTGTTTGTTTTCTGAAGCATGTATTACTAATTACACTTAACTAATTAAACAAATGTCTTATTGATGAGGGGTCCTTTTTTTTAATTCCTTGCCATTCCCTTGGTCGGATCCCACCCGGAATCGCGGGACAGACCACCTCCACTTTCGTGTGCAGGGATGTAAATACAGTGATCTCTCGTCTATCGCGGGGGTTGCGTTCCAGAACCCCCTCGGGAAAGGTGAAAATCCGCGAAGTGAAAACCATATGTTTATATGGTTATTTTTGTATATTTTAAGCCCTTATAAAC
>JAAGVU020000008.1:13445105-13472287 GCA_011763525.2 Mormyrus iriodes
AGATATGCTTGCATATAAAATCCGCAATACAGTGAAGCCGTGAATGTCGAAGCGCGATATAGCGAGGGATCACTGTAATTGAGAGGGAAACAGAAACACGGTCACAGGGATCTTCACTCAGCCTCCAAGCCAGCACGTCTCAAGCTCTGTTATCATGACACCTTTTTTATTATTATTTTTATCTCACTTGTCCCTCCCCTTACAGCCCCCTCCATAGTACACAAGCAGTTTTATATGACTTTTTTCCCCTCCAATGTCATTTAAATATGAATTATACCCCATTATTGCGAACATGATTAATAATCTATTATGAATGGAACTCATTAAAGGAGGAATAGATATATAAATTTCACTCTGCTTTATAATTCAAGTTCTTGTTGTTTAACAAGGTCTGATATGTGTGTGCATGTTAAAGTGTTTGTTTATGCAGATCGTGATACACATTTACCTTCCTGAGCAAACTAATGACGGCAATTACTCAAATGAAACAACAGGTATGGTGCGGGACGCATGCCGGCCCGAGCTGATGTATGTGGCAGTGACGGAGCAAGCCTCATGAAAGAGAAACAGGAGACTATCAAACCTCCCAGAATCCCACCTCTGGGAGGGGCGGGCCGGGGGATCGCAGATAATACATTGACAGGAATCGGGGAAATATTTTTGAGATCAGCTTGCAGATGCTATTCTTCTCTCCTCCCACGCCGCAGTGCGAGCGTGCTTCTTTAATGTCAGGCTCATAATCTTCTTTTTCTAACGCAAGTCATTGTCAATCCCATGTAGACAGCAAGGATTATGTGCTTGATATATACACATACAAATATATGAGGGTCACATAACCCAGGATCGAAGCCCACCCTCTTCATGTCTCTGTGTATGAGAGATTTGGCATGCATTCATGTGTGACTTCTAGTGACATGCCACTGTGCCGTCCTTCTTGTTCGTGTGTGGCTGGCCTCCAACTTTTCACGTCTGGAGAAAGCGGGCATACAAGTGACCAGCTCATCAGCAAGATACACGTTCAGTCCGTCTCTGCCGTTTAGACTGAAAATCAATGTAGATCACTGTGTGGTTTTTTTGTACAGATTCACCTTACAGAAGTAAGTAGACCAAACTCTTCTGTAGTGGCAGGGAACCGCAGCAGAGCGATGCCTGTTTACGGCGGATATCTGTCACCCGAGCCGGCTCGTATCCGGGAGGGAAGCCGGCGGGTCCGGTCGAGCGTCGCTCCGAAAGCCGCCGATGAGTCAGCGAAGCTTCACTGAGGACTGGGGGATCTGGCTAACAAGCTGCTTCCTCACACATATTAGCCTCAGCTGGACAGCTATAGCAAAAGCAGCGTCGGGGAGGAGGGATGTGACGCTGTTTGCTGCCTGCCCTTGCCGCCCCATTCACGTGCAAGTCGTCCAATAGGATTCCTAACGATCCTCTGTGTCCCCGGTGAGTCACCGAAGGAAATGTGCTTGGCAGGTTTGTTTCCAGACCCCGTCCTGAAGAAAAGGGTTTGTGTGCGGGACGGGAGATAAGGGCAGCGGTGGAAGGGGGGGGGGTGTCTAATTAAACTCAGAGAATTCGGACCATCGCTGCAGCTGGGTCAGGAATGCAAAGCAGAAAAACAAAATGACAGTCCTCCTTTCAGTGATCACCATGTTATACACTATGCTGGACAGCCCAGGGGTTTGTGTGGATGTGCACTTCAGAAGACAGGTGCAAAAGGCAACTATGAGATGCTCCTTTCTTCCAAATCCTCAATGTGGTTTGCTTCATCGCTAGGTGGACTTTCTAACCAAACTTACTTGTGGTAGTTTTTAGGTCTCACCTAAGTAAAGGAACATATCCAAGTACTGTAAAAATTATATCCATCTCTACTGCCAAATTTGTTGGGGGGCATCTCCAAGTACTACATTTTGTTTGCAAATATCCCAGTCAGGGCTGTTCATAAGGAGGGAAGAAAGGAGAAGACTTTCATGTGCCCAGTGCCCAGATAGTGGAGGGGGGGGGGTGGTACATGAGTGTGTGATCGTGGATAATGGTAGATTTGGTTTGGGGGGGGCATTTGGTAGAATTTCTCAGGGGCCCAGCCATGTCTTTGTGGCCCTGTTCCTAGTACTGCAGTTACAAGAACCAATGTTCTAAAAACTTCAACCTACTCAACTGTTACTTAATAACGTTGAGGGTTTGTGACCAAAAGGTTGAAGTTTGGACCCCAGGGGAAACCAGCCCAGTCCAGCTGGATTAGCATCAGCCTACGTTCTGAGTAACATCCTTCAGGGGTCAGTGGCTCAAGTGCTCAGGTAACAAGGTCACTCTGAGCCTCAGACTCTGCTGTGGGATGGCCCTGGTCTGCTTTCGAAGCCTGGAATTCTTCTGGAGGAAGATGGAGAGAAGCAGTTAAGGCCTGGACCATGGGAGGGGCATGACTGCTGTGCTGAGGGGTCGAGACTTCAGCAGGACCATAGGCTGCTTTGGGTCAATGCCACAATGGGGCAACAAAACATGAAACGTCACATGGTCCTCAGAGGCCAGGGCTGAACGATGATAAATAACAGATGCCTCAGCTTTGCTGTTTTCATCTGTTGCTGCAAACGACGATTGCCACACCCGCGTCACCTGCCAGCTCCCACCTGTTATAGTTTCCAGAACATTCTGAGTCTCGTCACCATGTGTTCACCAGACTCCCTGTCGAGACAGTGGTCCGTCTGCAGGAGTCGACACGCTTCTGCTCCTTCGCAGTGATATTCACACAGAGTGTGGTGGCCTTTTAAGTTTAAGGGGAGGATTTCAGCATGTGTGTTGCTGTCTGTATATTTCTAGGTATTATCAGTTTACCTCCCCCTCCCCCACTCACACAGACACAGACGCAACCCTGAAGGCATCACGACTACTGTTTGGCCCACTGGATTTCTTGAAGCTCCCCTTCAACGTAATAAATTCTGGGCCATCTGTTTCTCCTAACCTCCTCTCCATTACCCAGCACCAAGGACCCTTTCTGTCCCTTAACCTGATTAACCTCGCTCTCTCTCTCTTTTTCTCCTTCTCTCCATCTTCATGTCTGCAGTCCATGTGGGCCCCATCCATTTGCCGAGAGAGAGAGAGAGAGAGAGAGAAAGAGAGAGAGATGTAGTGGGAGAGACGGGGGGGATGAGGGACACCGAGGGACAAAAGGAGGACGAGGAGATGGGGAGAGGGGGGCAAGAGGAGGCAGTGAGCACGCTCCGACAACCACTCATTGTTTTGGGAAGACGTTATTAATGAGGAAGCGAGCGTGAAGGGCACTTAACACTTTGATAAAGAGGGAGACATTTGTGAGCCAGTTGTATCTCAACTGTACTCGATACTTCTGGGCCCATTCTTGCAGAGGAATACTAATTGCTGCGCGCTGAATTAATCAAATGCCAGAAGAACAACTGAAATGCAGGGAAGACAAAACTAATGGAAGGGAAGTCCTCCGAGACAAAAAAAACCCCTAATAGATACATATTAACCCGATATCCGATACGAGGCAGAGCCAATATTTTGCTGTCTTTTCCCTGTAGAAATTCCCTCCCATTTCAGCTCACATTATCTATTTATTCATTTTTTTTCTAGAATATTACAGAAGAGAAAAGATGGGAGACAGAAGAAATTAAATCAGCATTATCTGACATAAAGACTTGCAAGAAATCCTGTTACACCCGTTACGTCTTCATACAGGGTGGTGTGTCAGAGATGCCTGGAAACATCTGGAGATTCAGTGGCAGAGTCCTCAGAGGAGAGCCGTCCACATGCCGCAGAAGGGAGCACAAGGAAAACGATTTCCCCCCAACACCTGTTAAAAGGTCTTGGTGTGCCGGTGGAACGGGACCCTGGATTGCATTGGGCAAACATGGGAATTCTTTGGGAAAAAAGGTAATAAACATTCCTGAAACTGCCGTGGAGGCCCGTCGCCAGCTAGGCCCTCCCACATGCCATGTGGAGGCTCCTCTGTCTAAAGCACGTCCCTAATAACAGCCCCCTCCACCCAGCCAGTGTGTGAAGGGGTGTGTGTGTGTGTGTGTGCTCTGCCAGGTGAAATCACGTGAGGGGCCAGCACCTGTCGAATATCCATTTCTCCTGTCTGAAATTAATATTTCAGCTCTCTACAAATTGGATTTCAGGAATGCAAGCAGGAAGCGAGCACACCAGCCTGGGGGGCCTGGAGGGATGTATGGGGTGGGCGTATTTGTTCCTCTGCACACTCCTCTGACTTACACTGGGGTGTGAAATATGGTAGGCCACATTGGGGGGATGTGGGGGGAGGAGAAAGAGAGTTTTGAAGTTGCCTGTCTAAGATTATTTTCGCTTACTGTGATGGTGTCCATAAGTAAACCATTAAGACACACACACACGGGGGTGTGCTTGTTTTGGGGATAAATGACAGGGGGTCACAATGCAAAACTGTCCCATTCTTTTGAATCACTTCACAGGGTCTGCAATATGTATTAGTTATGTTTGGCCTGTTGATGCTGGTCACTGTTACTTTAATGGCTTACTTTATTTAGCCGTACATAGACAATATGTAACGGTGAACCTGGGACTAAATAATCCAGCTGCATGGTATCGTCCTTCCACAAAGGCTGGGGGTGGAGTTGCTGCATTGGGGGGCGGGATAGCTTGATGCAGCATGGAACCCTAAGGCACAAAGCCAGACCAGGATCAGTCAGGTGCATGCGATTCTTGGAAAGAGGTGAGAGACTACAGAATTCACTACCTTTGCCATTTGTAGGCATAATGAAGGCAGTGTGGCTGTGGGGGGTAGACAAGAGACGTATTGAAGCGGCAAAAAGTTTCTGGAATGGGGGCTCAGGTTGGGGGTATGGCGTGGTGGTGGTAATTTTGTCCCGCTATGCAAGTCGCCTCTTCTCAGCAGGCAGTCATTCCAGCATGTGTACCCCCCCCACCCCCAGTCTGTCCGCCCACTCCACCTGTCTAAGTGCCCCACCCAGCCTGCTGCTGCAGCTGGGGTGGGGGGGGTGCAACATGGAGCATGACGCGCTGTTGAGGCGGCCCCCACCCGTTTGCCTCTCATCGTCACGATGGCGCTGTTCCTGCATATTAATCGGCTGTTTGTGATGGGGGCGCCCACTGTTGGGGGAGTGCGTCATGCGCCAATCATCATGGCTAACGACAGCAAAGGGAGCAGCCAATCTGGTGCGGGGGGGGGGGACAGAGGGGTTGTGTGTCAACACGGGCCTTGGCGGAGGAGCATGTCAAGCGGGCTGCGTGTGTGCCTGTGCGTGCATCGTGGGTGCATTAGCTTTCTGGGAAGATAACAGCATCCATTGTGTGCCCACTCTCCCCCCCCAAAACAGACTTACCTTCTGATCTATTGTTCAAGCGCCTTCAACAGGGATCATCACTTGAATTCACATGTCAATACAAATAAAGCCCTATTATGTTTCATCCCTTTGCTTTGGTTTGTTTCTTAGGATGCAGCATGGAATTCTGGGAGGATTTTCAGTGAAGCAGAATGCTGCTGATTACTCTGGTCCATTTGGGGTGATGCATTTGTAATATAAATGCAGGATTCATCTCTGTTTATGTGCCGGCTGGTGTTGACGATGCAACAGCACCATCGTCGATTTTTAACTCCGGGAACATTGTGGGTGGGCGTGGCTCATGGGCGGGGTGATTAACCTCCCTGCAAAGTGACTTGGATACGATTTAATGACGGAGGCACTGCTGTCGTCATTCCCTGACGTATCACGGCAGTCCTCCTGCTCCGACCGCCACGTGCTTCTGAACAGTCTCCCCATTGGCCCCCGAGTCATGGACCTGTTGCCTGGGAGCGCAGAACCCATATGTCTGTCAGAGTGAGGGGTTGTGGAGACCCTAGCGGCCTCTGCTCCAAGCTCTGCCAGATGATTAGCATAATGAGAACAGCCCAGCTGCTAGGCTGTGCATGTTGTTGTTTTTTTTAATTTTCTGTGCTTTTCTCTCACTCTATCCAGCTGAAATGTCCCAGTTGCCCAAACATCTCCCTGACTGTGTGAGGCGCACCCGCTATATCCCAACTGGTGCTTCCCCCACCTGGCTCTGTATCGTCACCCTCCGCCCTATGGGGGGGGGCAGTGGGTGCAAATTGAGCCTGCTGTAATACAGTGAAACGCTGTTGCCTTCAGCGGTGGGGGAGGGGGGGTGCTGCAGACTCTCCGCTTCCAGTGGCTTAACCCTTGTGTATTTTACTTCTTCTGTTCTAAATTCTAAAATCTATAGAATTTAACCTCATTTTGAAAATGGACTGGGGTAACTGGGGTAGCCCCAAAAATAACACAGGGGTTAAAGTGTCACAAAGTGCCATCCATCACCCCTGTTGCAGAAAGGTGCGAGGTTTTCCAGTGCCTGGGCGCTGTTGCCACCTGCTGGCCACTCCCCGTTTGGCTTCAATTTCTTTTTTTTAAGGTTGTAAGCACAAACGTACTGTTTGGGAAGACAGTCTAGATTCACGCTCTCCTAAAAGCCTGGCAGTGAGCAAAAAGTTCAGTCAGTCAGGTCAGACCAGGAGTGATGCACGGTCTGGCCAATCAGAAGCAGTGGCGGGACTCCCTCCCACCCCCACGCCTACACGGAATCCTTTTTATATTGGTTTTTGGCATCTTTATCCAGATGGATTTCCTCCCAGTCCTGCCCTCACTTTAATGCTGCGGTGTAGGAGGGCAGCCAGCTGCACAAACACGTCTGGCTGTCATTTCCAGGCTCCTGGTGCCATCGCTACGGCGGCAGCAAAAGTTTCACTGTAAAGAGGTGTGAATTAGGCCCCCTCCCAGGACCCTCCCTAAGACCCTCTAGTGTGAGGTGGCCAACAATCTGCCTGCACATCTGCAGAAACAGACTAACGACGTACTTCTTATTAATGCACGGCACAATGCGAGCTCTGCAGTAGCTCCCTCTGCAGGGCACCGGCGCTAAATGTAATAAATAAATATGATTTGGATATCAGTGCGTTTCTTTTCCCTGGTCATCTGATGTCTGCTAGAAACAAAATTTGTTAAACATAGTAACCGGTAAGCACTGAACAAGATTCTCGTGCCCAACCTTCCACATGTAAGGAGAATGGCTAAGAGGTTAACCCCCCCCCCCATCAACTATTTCCTAATCACCTGGCAAACCACTGCTGAATGGCGACTGGGGGGGCTGGAGGGTGGTGTGGCTCCTGGCGTCATTAGGCAACTCCCAACATTTCATACCCCCACCCTCGGGCTGTGCCAGAGCAGCATTAGAAAAATAAACAAGGGGAGGGCATCCATCTCACGCGACACTGACTGATAATTATGTGCAGCAAAGGGGCAAATAAAAGTGAGGTCCATCTCACCCCCATAGCCACACATCGGCACCCCTCCTCAGCGCCCCCCACCCTGGTGACCCGCCCTGACACCACCACCCTCCTCCGGCAGCCCTGCACTGTTGCTCATTTGTCCCGTTTACAACAGAAAAATTGAAATTTATTGATGCTATCAATTAATCACCTTGGCTCTAATTGCAATCCAATTAACCTCTCCTCCGCTCTGGTGGAGGGCGGGATAGAGAGATCTGGAGTCTCTTATTCATCCCTGCCAACGATTGCCAAACGGGAGGGGACATAACAGGCCTTTCTGAATTTATGTCATGTGTTTGAAGCAAAGATGCATTTTTGCCCCATTTATGCCCCTCCCCCATTCACTCACCTGCACAGCTCCGGTCCCTCCCACTTTTCACTTGGCCTCCACCCTAACTATGGACCATTTGCTGATTTACACCACCCCGTCAAGTTAAAGTGCTCCGTCTGACCAATCAGAGGGGTCCGTCTTCGTTTAAACTACATGTGTTGATGGCAGGTTGGCCAAGAGTCACACATGTTTAATTAGTGCGACCGCCGCTGAGCTCTGTGTCGGGGGAGGGGGACAGAGCAGGATGCTGGGTGCTGGACCACCCACCGTTTAGGGATTCCATTTTTGTTTGCTCACTTCAGTGTTTTTGTAGGAGCGCAGAGACAGGCAGCAACCAGGGGGAGGCGGCAGAGAGCTTGGCGACAGGCGAGGCGACCATCTTTTAGTGGGGGGAGGGGCGCATCTGACTTGGAGTGTTGTGGCTCTTCCCCCACAGATCTCTGTTCCAAGGCACCATCAAAGCTGAGTAGAAATGTCAGGGCCACAGACATGAGGGAGGTCGCTGATATCAGTGTGGGAGGGTGGAGGGGGGGCTCCTGAATGTCACATCATCTCAGGTCATCGTGTGACACAGCTGCGGACAAGAATGGCCAAGAGCAGGACTGTGATGCAGAGTGTGGGAGCGAGAGAAGGAGAGCAAGATGGAGAAAGAATGATACAGAGAAATAGAGAGAGAGGGCAAGATGAAAAGGGGGTGGGGGGAGGGGAGTAAGTGTTACTAAAGCTGCTCATAGTGTATTTGACTGGTTATCCCACCCACCCATCCCCCAGTCTCCTTGTATCAGACCTAACAAGACAGCCTCCTTTACAGATCGACACCAGGTCTCCGACTGATAGATTGATCGATAACAGGGGTGGAACCACCTGGTGTATGACTACATATAACCACTAGGGGGGGTCGTCCCTTGCACACTCCCCAGGATTCAAAGATCATATTTACTGCTAGCTAGGCGTAACCTTTCACACTGATCCGAACATTGCTAAGGCGTGTTTTTTTTAAACAATATATGGCAGAAGTAGCTTCTCTGCATACTTTGCCTCGTCCTTCCCCAGCAGGCACAAACGCAATGCCAGGCATTACGGGCGCTTACGTCAAAATTACACCAGGGCGACCAAGCGTGTGGGAAGGGAGAGCGACTCGAGTCGTGATGTCTCCCCCCAGGCGCATGCGGAACAGAGGATGCGTGAGAACGTGGAGGAGAGTGGCGGGTGGGGTGACAGCCTGAGAAGTAGGGCAGGGTTTGGGGAAGGAGAGGTCAGGGTGGGCCCAACTCAGCGGAAACATGACCGAGTTGGCCGCGTATAGTCCAGTTTCGTCTTCACTGAAGAGAAGGAAGCTATGGATGAGAGATGAGAAGGAGAGAAGGGTGATAAGGAGAGGAGGGAAGACAACGCTCCCACGAGGAGAGCTGTCGGATGGCCGCGGGCGTGGCAACATCAGAAGGTAATAAAACTTGCTGGCAGAAGTCTCCAGGAGGTGCCCTGTTCACCATGAAGGTTTCTGTGAGTGACTATGTTCTTCAGGGCAGGTGTTGAGAAGCTGTGCCGTCCGCCTCAGAGAGAGCCACTGGGACGGGGGGGGGGGTGGGGGGCGGAGCGGTACATTCTAGAAGCGCTCGTATGTACCAGGCTCTGGCCTTCTGAGGAAACGAGAAAAAAGTAAACGGGTGGGATCCGGCACATCCCCCCTGCTGCTTCAAGCGAGACGCGGGCGACTTCTGCAGAATGCTTTGAAGGGGAGAAAAAAAACATCACGTAGGGTGAAGAAAGAGAGGGATTCGAATCATGACGCAATGGGAGCGGAGAGAATGAGGGAGCGGGAGAGAGTGGTGATGAGTGCGAAATGCAGAGCCCGTGTGGGAGTGAGAGAATGGATGAATTGGGGAGAAAGAGGAAGATTGCAGATGAAGGTGAATCGCGGCACATATGCTAGGATTGAGAATTTGGGATTGCAATTTGATGTGCAGTTCCTCTGCCGTTCCTTTGTTCCCCCACGTCCTCCTGGAGAGAACCGTCAGTTTCCAGAAGAGACATATCATTTATGCCATGGCGGTAAACATCACTTAGTGCGACTGGAATGACGTGCCTCACAGATGGACCCACGCATCAGAGCGCGCGACGTGGCCGTAGGAGCGGCGCGGGAAGGGAATAAAGAATCCTGAGCGATAATTAAGACTTAGGGGGTTAATGGCATTGCTGTTTGCGCGGATGGAATGAGTCGTTTCCTGGCACGCTGCAGCGGTGCCAGAATGAGGCCGGGGGGCTTGCGAGTCACGACACATTGCCCCCGCACAGCTGTCGGCTCCATGGGCATGACCCCTCGAGCGGGTCATTACGCTACACTGATGCCCTCTCCTGCCCTAGGGCACTGCATCTCCTTCCCAGCCCCTACCCCCTCTCCAAAGTGATCGGGGTTAAAAGGGTTGCAGTTTGATCTTTAGGCCATGCCCCCTCCACTTTCCCATTCCTTGGTGGATCTTTCTACTCATAAAAGCAAATAATAAACTGTATAGGCGAACACTAACATCAGCCCAATCTGTAAGCGGGAGGGATAGATACTTCGCCTTTTTAAAGAACAACCAGACCGATGTTGCCTGGTCTGGGTGGATGTTTTCTTAACATTAATGACTTTGTGGGCACAACTTCCTTCGCATCCGGATCTGAAAGGTCTCACAACTAAGCTGCATATTATCCCCCCGTTAAACGGGCGACCTTTCCTGATTAGAGTGCTGGCCGCCGGCACAGCCAACTTACCACTGTCTCTGCCCCCTTCAGTGAGCCCGGAGCTGCAAATGTAGAGTGGTGAGCTGGATAAAGCATCGCCATTAAAGCTGCCCCCTTTAATTAGGCCTTTTGTGAAGGAATCGCACGGTCACGGTCATTACCACTTCTGAAAGGCAGCACTTTACCCACCGTGGGTGTGGCCTAACACACACAGATGTATGTGCTTCGTGCGTCTGTACATATACGCGTGTTGACTGAGGGACCATGCTCACAGTCCTGTGCATGCCCAAGAGATTAGTCCCAGAATTACAAGAATCGCTAAATAATACAGGAGCTCCCCCTGGTGGAAGTGGCTGAGTTCCTGTGGGATCAGACATCCACACCCACAGATAAGTTCTACTCAGATAGGGACACATAATGGACATATTGACTGTATGACAAATGACATGAACGTAAAAACATTCATTATGGTGCAGGTATAAAGTAGTAGAAATGTCTGCATCTATGCATACCTGTCCATATTCAATGAGGGTTCATCCACTGCAGGAATACAGTGACCCTGTCCCACAGATACCACAGAGCACATTTAAATATTCAAAAAACCATCTGAATCTAAGCTGGTAGTGTTGCCCTGAACTGCTCCAGTGCTATATCCCAGCTGTATAAATGAATGAAGTCACTTTAAATAAAAGTATCAGTTAAACCACATAATGTAAATATATTTTGCTCCTTTACAGCAGCAAGAGTTCCGTTACAGAAGTGGACCACCTTGGCCTTGACCTAATTCTGTGTTCCAGTTCGTCCCAAAGATGTCAAGCTTATATCAGGATCCTGTGCCAGATGCTTCAATGCTGCGCTCTTGTTCTCTGAATGCCAAAATATCTGCATACACATTTTTTGGCTTTAAGGGGAGTATTTGATACTTTCTGGTGGTCTTTATTGTGGGTGGTGCAGTAGCTCCGGGGGCAGCACAGCCTCACACCTCCACCGCTGTGGGTTCGATTCCCACACCTCTCTCTTTGTGTGTGGAGTTGAAAAACATTTGGATTGGTGACTCCAAATGGCCCCTAGTGGGTGAGTGTGTGCCCTGCGATGGACTGGCATCCCATTCAGCTTGGATCCCTCCCTTACACCCTGGGACAGGCTTCAAACTCACCATCACCTGGTACTGCACAAGATGAATCTTTATTACCATGCAGGGAATACAGATCTGCAGAGATCAGATGCCAGAAGGCCATTTAATCTATCTGGAATATTCTTTTGTAAGGGTTAACAAAAACAGTAAAGGAAAATATCCAGTAAAAGCAGGTAATATAAAATATCAATGCTCTGTTCCACCCAAGGGGAGGTCAGGGATACAGAAGAGTTTTCTTCTGTGCTTTTAGTCACACAACCAGTTTTGAGCTCTAGTGCAAAACAAAAATTGTGTGTGGTGCTTACCTTCCCCTAATTTTATTGCAAACATCATATTGCTCAGCTAACGAGGAATTCTGAAACAAATAATATGACCTGACACAGGTAAATAGGCTCATAGGGTTCTCCAATACCCTAAATGAATTATTGTCAACAATGGTGCTGACTGGACAGCTGACACCCCGCCCCATCCTCGTTCTGCTACATTTCCGCTCGCTAAATCTCCAGTTTTTATGGTAAATAATTTCCTTGACACACATCAGAAGTCTCATCACAAAGCTGTGAGTACGAGGAAATTGGTCTTCAAATGTCTTGCTGGTGTTAGAGAATGTTGCCCCTGGGAAGGACTGTCAGGGAGAGGCAGTATGATTCAGGAGACAGGGCCATTTCACAACACGCCGTGCAATCCCTTAGATCAGTCTCTATGCGCTGCAGGACAAAGTAGTACACTTTTTTTGGTCATTTTTAATCATTAAAAGAGAAACAAATCAATGTGATTTTATGTAACTAATTTTCCAGCAATACCGGAATTTAAAAAAATTAAAATAATAAAACAAAATAATTCACATGCTCCTGGCAAGGAAGACAAGTCTAGTCTTTCTGCAAAGAGAATCTATAAACGTGCAAACTATACACTACCTCTGGCCAGAAAAGCGGGTTCCTGCTTTCATTAGCATGGGCTTTGCAAAGGGAAGAAGCCGTGGAGAATTACAAGTAGCGCGGCACACATCAGTGTCACCAGACGGAAGCGATCACACATCCAGGAGCCCGGCCCCGTTAGCGCCCAACTGTCTGCTGTCATTCCGCTACCGTAAAAAAACTCCAGAATTCCTGCTTCAGAAGACTTTCATGCTTCCATTTTTGGCAGTGGAAGGAGCCTGCTCAAAACATCCCACTGGCTTTACAGTCCAACACTAAATTTTAAATACAATTAGCAGCCGTGAGAAGTATTTCAGAGGGAATCACTCAAGCGAAGAGCTGTGCGTCTCAATGAAGTGCCCTCAGTGGCTAATGAACTGCACCCAGGATGTTATTTCAACTTCAGTTTAATGACTTAAAAGATGTTAAAGACTGTGAGAGAGGATATGTAGACATAATTTTACTTTACTTCCCATAAGGCCATGCCAGTCAGCTGACCACTAATCTCTCAGTCCAGAACTTCATGTTAGTCTTGCTGTTAAATACTCAGCAATTAATTTGATGTTTGGTTATTTTATGCAAAAAATAGCCAGCAAGCAGGGACCTTCCTGGCAAAGGAGAAATGAGCTTATTCTACACTTCACTACAACAGTAATGTGTCTCCATATCATGGGAAGACTGGTTCCCAGAGTTGAGAGCTTCGGTCTATAGTGGTGTAAACCCTTTGCCCAGTAAGAGTAACTCAGAAGCTGATTGGAAATCAGAGAGGTTGTTCGGGGAAGGAGTGAGGCTAGACATGAATAATTGGGGGAGATGCACCAATAGAAAGACTTGGTTCAGTCTCACTGGAAAGGGAGTCCTCACCTTAGGCCTCTTATTTCCCCTCTCTGAAAAGAGACCTTCAGGATAGCAGGCCAAGACCCTCCAAGCACTAAATTAACCGCTAGGTGCCCAGTGAGGCCTGTGCTTCCCAGCCAACGCATTACAGTATAGGGTCCACTCAGTCAGACGGCATTCATTGGGAAAAAGATCGAACTGACACTGTGTGTGCAGGCAATATCTACAGGCAGAATTCAATCATATAATGCTGTACTGCAGGAACACAGACATACACCAATAAATTTAGGGTCAGATATTCAGTTCTCACTCATTCAGAAAGGAAAGCTTCATCACATACTCACACTCTGTGTATACCTCAGTCGATTAGAATTAGTCAGTTATGGAGACATAAAAATATAATATTTTGGAATCAAAAACATTTACGCAAAGATTCCATTACATCAAACCTTTCCCTGCTTCTGGGTAATAAACATTTTTTACACTTTAGTTACACTGTTACACTGAAGTACAAAGCAATAAAACATAAGTAATTATATAGATCAAGCAGACTGGATTCCTATGAGTATCGTGAAACAGCTGTCAAATAATGCAGAACTAATACATTCAAAGCAAGTCCACTAATTATATCATTTTATTACTACCATCAACATATATCTTTCATATTTACTGTTTCATATTTCTGTTAAATTAATGACGCAACTTTATTAATATCTCTGATATATGATTTATTTAGTTTTAGATTTAGTGAATTATATAGTATAATGCAATATGTATCTTTTGTTTTGGGAAATGATCTGTCAAAACCAATAAAGCACCTTTGAGTCTGAGGAATAAATGAAAGACAGACAGACAGAGAAAGAGAGGAAGCGGGGCAGAGGGCACAGGGTTGTCATTGCTGATTATTGTCAGAGAGCTTTAGGCCTCCTGGAGGTGACAGCCTCTTTCCCCTGCTGTCAGAGGAGCCGTAACATCTGCTGACATAAACAAAACCGAAAACGATATCACATCCGCGCCTGGGAAGCTGTCCCGAATCCCCGCATTTTTTTTCTTTTAATATTTTATCTGCTTATCTTTCAAGTCCCACCAGAACCGGGAGCAGCGGTAACAGGAATGCGGTCGTACCTTCGCACCGCTCCCGGGGCCGGGCTCCGCGGTGTCCTTAATCAGAGTTTACCCTGGATAGATGACGTCATCCTCCGGGCTGCAGACTCACGTCGGCGGCTGTGACTGACCGTGCTAACATGCGAGAGAGAGAGAGCTTGCCCAGTACGGGGTAAAACACTTCTTTGGTGACCTACCTAGTGGATCATCCAAAATGTAGACCATTCAAAACCATTTCTCTCTTGACATTTTTTTTTCCAGATGCAGGGAGAACATGCAAACTGCGCGCATTGAGGTCCAAGGATTAAACCCGGAACCCTGGAGATGTGCAGCAATGGTGCTACTCAACAAGTCACCGTGATACACCGTCCTTCATAGAATAAACATTGATTAGTAACTCCGCTCATCCCTATATATTACTTATAACGTTATAACAGTAACCGCGGGAGTGCAGCGGCCTCACACCTCCAGGGAGGGGAGCTTGAATCACACCCTCGCTCTGTGTGTATGCAGTTTGCATGTGGTCCCCGGGTTTTTTTCGGTTTCTATTGGGTACTCCGATTTCTGCCCACGACTCAGACGCAAATAGTTAAAGAATTAGTGGCCCAAAATTCATGGGTGTCTGTGTTCCCCTGCCTCATGTTTCCTAAGACCCTGCAGCCCTGTACAATACTAAATATTTGGAGGGTTGTTTTATAGGGTTACAATTGATGGCATCGCACAGTTTAATGTTTTCAGGTTTTGTCTGCATTGGATATATTACACAAAGTATGAAATATCATTGCACTGGGAATAGCTCAGATGTTGAAGATAATCAGCAGGGAAATTACAGAGGAATACAAATAAAGGCAATTCACGGTTTAACAAATGTTCTAAACAAATTCCAGTTAGTTTGGCGAGTAGATGACTAAATACAGCTATTTAAATGTTTAAACAAGATGGTTGTTTTATTCTATTATTGAATTATAAGCTAATGAGTGTTGTCCGATTAATACCAAATCACCGACGCTTATGTACATGGTCTAATGCGCTGGTGCCGAGGCCAGCTGCATAATTACCTCCTGCTAATAACTATCTACCAACTGTTCACACCTCATCTGGCCCTTCTCTGGCTTCGAGAGGGGCTTGATCTCATTTATAAAAATCAAACAGGATTTAATCTCATTTACAGAGGTGCAACCAGCCAACTAACCAAGCAGGTGCCATCGGTAAAACTAACCTGGTTGTGTATAAAAGTTTTATCGATTTTATTAGAATCACGGGTAGCGCTGTGTCTATGCCTCTTCTGAGGGTCTTGTGACTCTGGGGAAAGGAGAGGATTTGCAGTGTGATGACCATGGGATTTCACCTGGACATTTCAACATAGGAGATTTAGCTCTTAGCTACAGGTAGGGGCAGGGCCGAGAGAGTTTGATGAGACAGGATCGCAGATTTGTCCGTCACCATTTACACCTGGAGCCTCACTGGAGGGTGAGACGGAGATACAGAGAGGGAGAAAGCGGTAGCAGCATGGGCAGCGGTAGCAGCAATGCTGGGTAAGCACCAGACACCACGGGGGCGGTATCGGCATCTGAACCCTGGTCTAGCTGTCGCGCAACAAGCTGCGAGTGATCGTGCCGTTTCTACTTACCCACCAAGATCTTTACACATATTTTTATTTTTAAGGTTGTCACGTATTTTAAACATAGGTGTGGATGTGAAGTAGAAATGGAAATCACTAGGAAATTGCAGAGATAAGCGATAAAATGGCCATGAAAGTTGTCCGATTATCTGAGAAGATTATTCTAATAGGAAATTATCATTAATAATTAATAAGCAGATAAAATACTCATTCTGGCTATACATTCATCGTACAGCGTTTATGTACATGATACCAGTGTGCTTGGGATAATGTTACGGAAAACAAACTGCTATACGTCTGAGAATTAATTTTTGACGTTATTACCGCAGGGTACATGGGACATTGCAACCCTCCAACCGAATCTTAAAGGATACAGGTTCAAACCAAACACATATTTTCAATTATTCAAATAACAAGTAAATCTTTGATCTTGGGAATAACATGTCATTGAAATTGATTTATAGTATCTGGAGAGATTACGTGTTTAGTTCTGAAGAACAACGCCATGCAGAGAATACTCCCAAATGTATACAGATTATTTATTTAGGAAAATTCATTTGTGTACTCCCGATGACAGCACAGACGAATATTAAGTGGTGGAATCATTCAATTTATCAATTCTACCGGGACTGTGTACTGATGTCTATAAAGTGATTTAATAATTTATATAACCAAGTTTCACATTATTATTTTCAACAGGGAAGAAAAGGTTAGCTCTCAGTACAACGAACAATGTTAATTATTAAATAATAAAATAAAAAGTGACGCCTGCGATATAGGGGTTAAACGACGTACGGTTGGAGAAGTTGAAGACACTCGATATTGCTGTCTTTCAGCAGTCAGCGTGTACAAAGACAGTGGGAGTGCTTTTATTGTGGGAAATCGGAAGAAAAACATACGAGGTCAAAGTGCTAAAGCGCAGTTTAAACACTAGAGGGAGCAACTGGCCTTAAAACGCTCCTCTACGCATCACACAAAATTGATGCTAAGAGCGAATTTTTACCGAATCTTTAAACAATAATTGATATAAAATAAAATTAAAATAATAAAAAGGTTATTGATAAAATGTGATTATGAATATAATCTATTGTTTTTTAACCCATTCATTTTGAGTATTATGTTTCTTTTCAGGTTTTGTGAGGCAATTTATGATAAAAAAAAATTATTCGAGCAACATTACGATATACAATACTGTACAAAAGTCTCAGGCAGTCATAGAAAGTATTTAATGCTATTTATCTGGGTAGTAAGTGTATAAATGCTCAGTAAAAAAGCATAATTTAATGTTATAACATATGTAAATTAACAGTAACACAATAAAAATGAAACAAGAATTTCTTCTGTTCTCCAAAAAGTTACTGATATCTTATGGGATGACTACATGAACACCACTTTGGTTCTCAAATTCCCCCTTAGGGGCACCTCAGTCATTCCATGTATTCAGTGAATTTCACCACAAACAATTAATTAACTTAGTTAAATAACTCAATGAGGTAATGGTTGCTAAACAAGGTAGGGTAGTGGTCAAGTAAAAAAATACATGGGTATATTGGACTTTAACTGCAAATACTGTGATGATTTTAGGAGAGATTCTGAAATGGCCAGGTGACAGACTTTGCCAGACACAATATTACAGTTGTACACTAGCAAAAGAGATCATTTATGCATCATTTTCTTTGACTACCTAAGACTATTATAAAGTACTGTATGTCACTGATGATCCTGTACTCTTGAACATCCTCATAGTAAGAAGGCTCTGCTTCCAGCAAAATCATAATTGCACAAGAGATATCACTCATACAGGAAGTGTGAACAAAAAATAGGTAGTCCACAACACTATATGTAGCATAGTAGCACACCTACAGTGAATGTTTGAATGATCGGTGAATGATCTGTGAATGTTTGCATCTTCTACCCATGTCTACAGAGGTTTTCCGTGGGTAATCCAGAGTCCACCTGAAACCCAGAAACATTCAGAGGCAAAACGGTGTCTCTAAATTGCCTATAACTTCTGATTGTGTGATTCTGTGTGCTGCAATGAACTGGTATCCTGTTTAGAGTATTTGCCTGCCTCATGCCCTCTGCTTCCTGAGATACACTCCAGGCTCTGCATAACTCTGTACTTGATAAATAGCTATCATGCTTCAGCAAGTGCTGTCTTCTAGGGAAGCACTTCTGAGAGGAATGTTGTGAGATATGTAACAAACATGATGCATTGATATCATGTTTTATTTTCATTTTTTGTAATCAAAAAGCTTGCCTCTCATTGTGTGAAATGTATTCCTTAATAGGTATTGGCATCCAATCTAGG
Organism: Mormyrus iriodes; assembly: GCA_011763525.2. NCBI lineage: Eukaryota > Metazoa > Chordata > Actinopteri > Osteoglossiformes > Mormyridae > Mormyrus > Mormyrus iriodes. Next base: position 13,463,416 of record JAAGVU020000008.1, read on the forward strand.
GCTGATGGTTATGTAGGCCTCCACAAAATGTATTGCTTGGCAAAAGTTATCATGGGGACCCCATGAAAAAGATAACTTACATAGAGAAACATGTTTAAATAAGAGGCTGTGCATAGCAAATTGTCATATCCCTGCTCGTCTCCTCCCTGTCATGGACCTAACAAGCAACGCCTGTTACTTGTTTATCCCTCTCATCTTGCCTCTCGTTTCTAACCCTTGTGCGGAAATCACCTTGTTAGTAGTACTTAAGTACATACTTGTCTCGTCATTAACGTTGAACCATCTTATAGCCTATGCCCTTCCTTGTTCCTTTCCTTCTGGTTTTGATCCCTTGTAATCTTATTTATTTCCAGTCTCTGTTCACTGAGTTGAATAAACTCCCTTTGGTTTTGCCACAATGCCTACCCTCAAGTCCTTCATCCCACAGGTCATGATGGAATGACTGGCCTCAAAGAACTCCTGCTGCTGTTACCTCAGTCCCAGCTTTCAGGCCTCCCTGCATCCTGTAGACCCGGATCCCCATTTTCCCATGATTTGGAGACTAGTGAGGTCACCAGAGTCGCAGGATTCTCCTTCCCCACCACACCTGAAAGCTGAGGACTACTTCGCCCTCCTGGATGAACACCTGGTGTTGAGGAGTGATCCCGTGGTATGGAGGATCTTTGAGGCCAGAACCCTCTTCCAGTGCACAGAGAGTGTGCTGTCCAGACTCACCCTAGATGTGTATCTCCACAAAGCGGAGACAGTCCGGCACCTGATGGAGGCACTGCAGAAGGTGGTCGAGTTCAACATCTCTTCTGGCTCAGCCTGCCACCTCTCCGCAGCCCTCAGCCATACCACAGTAGGGTGGAACTCTGCCTGCTGGGTTTCTGAAGTCCTGCACAGTGCCTTTCCCTGATCTGTCAGCTGAGCAGGAAGATCCACAGCATGAAGAAGCTCCACCTGCCGGCTCCTCACAGCTCGCTACAGTTCCACCCGCAGGCTCACCATAGCCAGCCTCAAGCTCTGCCCACCTTCTCTAGCCACAGGACTCACAGAAAGCAGGCTATACCCATGGCTGACTCCTTGCCTGACTCAGTGTCTCCAGAGCCCTGCTTCAGGGAAACTGCCACCGCACTTGAGTCTCCAGACCCTGGCCCCGAAGGGGCCGCCGCTCATCCCAAGTCTCCAGAACCTTGCCTACAGGGGCCCAGTCTGCCTGTCCTCGCCTCTGCAGTGCCCCTGAAGCCAGTCCTCAACACTGCAACACCCCCAGAGCCCATCCTTGCCTCTGCTGCGTCCCCAGAGACTGCGTTCCAGGCTGCTGGTCCTGAAAGGGCCTCTTTGCCTGTGTTCCCGGTTCCTGGCCCAGCGGGGGCCACTCTGCCATTGCTTCAGGCTCCGGGGCCAAAAAGTCCCTGTAGCCCAGTCCTAGTTGGGCCACATCACCTGGTCTTGCAGCCAACATGCTGTTCCTCCAGGTGTCCCGGCTTTGCCCAGCTCGCCTCCAGGTGTCCCGGCTTTGCCCAGCTCGCCTCCAGGTGTCCCGGCTTTGCCCAGCTCGCCTCCTGCCCTGTCTCCTGGTGTCCCATCAGTGCCCGCCTTGTCTCCTATCATCTCCTTGGCGGCCTCCTCACAGCCTCTGGGCTCACTGCTGGTGGCCTCATCCCCTGCAGGTTACCCCCTGTCTGATGCCCGACTCCTCAGTTTCTGCCAGTCCGAATTGGAGTGCTTTGGAGGACTTAAGAGTAGGACCCTTTGGACCTCACCCTGAGTTCTGATCCATTGGTCTCCTCCTCCTCCCTCCTCCGCCCAAAGTCTGCACTAACCCAATCCTAAGTCCCAGTTCAGTACATGATGAGTCCTGGGGCCCTGAAGAGGGGTTGGCCAAGTCTCCATCTCCCGGAGGGGGAGACGGGGGCACACTATCTGTACCAGCCGCCCCAACTCTTATTTGCCTGATGTTGCTTTTCCAGGCAGTTCTTCTGTGGAGACCCGGAGGAGAGGACCCTCAGCACCCTTCTGCTTCTGCCCTGCAGTCCGCTCCATGCCCTCCAGCCCTGCTGGCCTTCCAAGGCCCTTAGACTCTGCAGTCTGGATGGGGCCTATTTTGCTGGGGAGTGGGTCCAGGAGGACCCACGTCCCAGGTTCACTGCCCAGCCCTCCAGGATTTGGGAGACTCCTTGGACATTCCCCATTCCCTTCGATCATGCCTGGGTCCCTGTCCCAATACCCAGTCCTGCCCCTGTTTTTGCCCTAGCCTGTGTCCTCTATGGCCACTTCCTATGTTTCTGTCCTTGGCTCTGTTATCCCTCCACCTGTCTGTCCTCCTTTGGACTGTGTCATGATGTCTCCCTTCTGTGATCCCTGGCTTTGCCTTTGTCTGTTCCGTGCCCCTAGTTTTGCCATCTGTCTTATCCTGATGTTCCTGATCCTGTCCATCTTGTGTCCTCTGGCCTTGCGTGTCTGTCCTGGTGTTTGGTTCCATTGTCCCAGCCCTGGTGTATCATGCCCCAACCCTGTTAATGTCACATCTGGTGTCTTGGTCCCACTTGTCTTGCCTCTTGTTCCTAACCCTCATGTGATAATCACTCCTAGCCTCTTGTTAGCTCACTTGTTAGTGCTGTATACATGTTTTTCCCAGTCCTGTGTTCCCCAGTCTAGTCATTTAACACTGAACCCTATTGTTGCCTGTGCCCTTCCTTGTTCCACTCCTTCCATTTTTGATTGCTCACAATCCTGTTTATTTCCAGTCTCTGTTCATTGAGTTAAATAAACCCCCTTTTGTTTCGCCACAACGCCGGCCCTTGAGTCCCTTGTCCCACAAGTCTTGACACAAACAAGTCAGTGTATAAGCTCTTGTCCAGTGACAATTTAAATCCTCATCTGTTTAATCTGGTATGGATGACGGGTCTTAATCTTAATAACAATCTATTTAAAATTAATGTGAGACATCAGGGCTGTGCAGAGATGTTTTGAGGAGCAGGTGCTCAAAGTTTAAAAAAGGGGACAATGAGTACCTTTTAAAGCCCACGCACATGATCACATTAATTAAATAGTTTGGGCAAAACAGGCAGATGCTCAGGCACCCCCAGGACCCCATGGGAAACCTCAAAGTCCAGGGCCCAATTTTAATCCCTCTCCATCCCTATTCCAGAGTGTTCCCCTCTCTGTCCTGTGGATAAGCAGTATAGAAGATGAGATGGATGACAGATGGCTGAAATAGAATAGAATTAAACTTATTTTGGAGAAAGAAGTCAAAAAAATGAAAAGGATTCACATAGGATTGGCAGATCTGGCATGGGCTAACCTGGGCTGTAGCCCAGGACTCTAAGTTGTAGGGGGCCTAATTTTTTTAAAAATTTTCTGGTTACAGCAATATTTTATGCTGTACTTGGGACTCCAACAATAACTTTAGCCCAGGGGCCCCCTATCCCCCTAAATCTGGCTCTGTCCAAAACTATACAAATAACCTTTCACATCCCATTCTTAGAATTTAAAAAGCATTGACACACTGAGGTCATCCTTTAGCAGCAAGTGACCTGTTAACCGTCTAGGAGCTATTAGAGAGGTTTAAACATTTTTGAATGCAACATTCTTCAACAAGGAATTGTGATTGATATTTAACACAAGATATTTTATGGCATGAATTAAAGTAGCAAGTTGCCTCAGTCAGCAGTTGTATCAGGGGCATTGGATGTGTAGGTATACCTTAGCAGCAATTTCACGTGGCCCAGCACTTGACAGAGGCCCTTGAATATATAGAATAATACATAAAATTGGGTGGGCAGCCATGTTGTCACCTGTTCTGTCTTTCAAAACACCCCCCCTCAAGCTTAAAAAATATTATTGTCAGGGGAGTCATGGCGTTTGAAAGTGGCAACCCTAGCAGGGGGTGAGGGGGGGGGGGTAGGTGACATTTCTTTCAGGGGGCTCAGAATTTCTAGCTATGATCCAGAGTGCTATACAGCACTATACCTATTTTAGGTTGCACTCCCACTTTGCCTATGCGTGGAGTATACATGCTCTCCCTGTGTTGTGTGGATTTCCACTTGCAGTCCAAAGACATACTACTATGCATGCTGATATTTCTAAATTTGGCAATTGTGCATGCCCCTATGTGTGGTATCCTGTCTAGGGTGTTCCCCTGCCTTCTGCCCTATGCTATGTGGAATAGGTTTCAGGTATCCCTCCCTCAAGACCATGTACAGGATATTGAAAGAGGAATTGAATGTTAGGTAATTTACATAAATATATACGTTTTTTATGGCTGTACATAGCAAATAAGAGGTAATGTCAATATATAAGGTGAATGAACAACAGCTTCATGAGATTTTGTCCAGTCACGGCATAATACAATATTATAATTCCTCATCTGTTTAAGATCTGTCAACCGTACTAGATTAATCTTAATAACAATATATTTAAAATTAATGTTAAACATCAGGGCTGGGCAGAGACGTTTTGAGGGGCAGGTGCCCAAAGAAGAAAAAAGGGGCACTCCGTACCTTTAAAGCTCACACACGTAATCAAATTAAATAGTATGGGTAAAACGGGCGGGTATACAAGCATCCCCAGTGTCCCGTATGACACAGTATAAATGACCGTGAAAACCAGTTATGTGCTTCAGCTGCTACACACTTGTAGCCTGGACGTCAAGTTTAAACATAAATTGTTCTTGATTCCAGTAAATTTAAATCAAAGTCCCTTCATTCCAAATATAGTACACACCGATTACGGATCCTTTAAAATATGAAATACGTACAATATAGCATAATCTGTTCTCTTTTTCCATTCGTCCATACAAACGTCCGTGAAAGCCTATGAGTCATGTATTCGTCTTGCGACAGGGTATTCGTGCATCTTTACGCTAGAGAAACGTGACGACTAGTGGAGATTAGATTTTTGTACACCACCAAGTCGTCTAGATTTATTTTTAAAATAATAACCTGCCACAATCCTTACTTTGACGCTAGCTATTAAAGCGTATTCAACATTCTCTGGCTATTTATATAAAAACGTATAACTCAATCCAGAATCACATAAGAAGTTAACATACAGAATATATCCTTCCGTCACATGCTAGCCCCATGCCATGTGCTACAGACGAGGTTTGTGATTGGTCGATAAGGGGATCAAAGCGCCCTTTCCATTTTGCAGTGTAATCTTCCGCCATTGAGGATTTGTAATGTTCTTTTTCCTTAAAGCATTAAAGAAGAAATGTTTCAATCAATTAAAATAAATATAGGTTATAACAGATATTTAGAAATTGTATTTTGAAAATATGAGTTGAATGCAGGCTTGTTATATTGCGAACTATTTTTCGACTCGGAGAGATACACTATACACAATAAGTAGTACCGGCAAATGAAAGGGTTCACCTTGAGCCGGTGGCCTGGACAGTAGCACATCAATTTGCGAAATTGTTCATCGTGGTCTGGTGAGTTTGCGTTCAGTGCTTCTAAGTACGGGACTTAGCATTATTATTTTCCTTCTTAGTTAGCTATCATGCTGCCTTAGCCACGGTGTAACGCGTGCAGACTGGGTAAACAGTGTACTTTTTGGGGTATAAGATGACTGCCTTGTACAGGTGGTTCAGGTAGCCTGCTGTTTAGTAGGTAACATGAGCGAAGAGGCTGGTCGTGGAGAATATCTCCCGTAACTTATTTGCTACGCAGTTAAGTTATCCTGATTATTTAAGCTGGTGGCATTTTGGTACGTAAAAAGTGTCATTAATCTGTTCACCATTTGTGCGCAGATCATTAAAATGTGCGCGAGCCATTTCAAATACTAATTTGTTTGTCATGTAACCATGATGGGTAATAAATCGCTGTACGTCAGTAAGGGAGCAGCCTTCCGCCTTGGCGGAAAACGGCTCGCTAAACGTACGGTAATCTGTCAGCGTATGGCACATCTAGCACCAGCTGAGTTTCTGCACAGTTTAATGGCTGGCTGGTGTGTTTTTTGAGGAAATATACCGCTGGTTTCTGTGCTGCATTTCCTGCTGGAAAATGTTGCGGTTGGCCGTGCATCGCTATCCATCAGGCAGTGCTCCCCCTTCCTTCTCCTGGCCGCTCTCCGTTTCGGGGGAAAACATGACGCAGACATACTAACGTGACCGGCCGCGCATCGGCCTCCGGGCAGCACCAAGGCTGGCTACCGCATTCTGCCCTCTTACCGTTACTTAAGTCGCGGCATGATAAATACATGCTAGATTATTATTTTTATTAGGGTTTTCGTGTCAACGGTACTAGTGGGGATATGAGACACCTTCCTGCGCTGTCTACGTTGCGCCGAGGTATAAATTATTAAATATGGCCATTGACCTTGCCTGCATGTCATCTGCACCTCGACGGTTCGGTTCACGCGCAGGATTAGTAGGCAGAGCGGTGGGTTTTCCTGTCTACCTTTAATGTGGCATCTTAGGTAGTTTCGCCATGATGCTTATTATTAAATTAGGCAAAAGGGCTTAATTTTCCTACGTTGCCTCCTGAAATTTACATAACTGTTCTGTTGCATGCGTGTAGCTGCTCATTTCAAGGGTATTTTACAAAGTCAACACTGTCTTTTTCTGGGATGATGCTGAGTCTGTTTCTCGCTGCCTTTGCTTACTTTTTTTTCTCCGGTTCGCCATTGGCTGAGGCGCCGTTCGTCACCCCATCGTCTGACTGAGCATCCCTCCCCCTCCGGAGCTTTGCGGAGTCATAACTGCCCAGTGTACCACGTGTTCCGCTGAAATAATTCTCCCTCGTAGTCACCTAAATCAGAGCCGCATAGAAATCCGAAAATAGGAGAAATTTAGAGGAGAACCCTAACATTTTGGTCAGTGGATCTTTAAGATCATATTTAACTGTCTTAAAAGATGAAGAAGTTAATTTCAACTATATTTACATTTAATTGACTTAGTTGGCTAAATCCGAGGTATTTAATGAAACCTAATCAGTGGATCTAGTGTCTGCAGTCAAGTCAATGTTTTTAGCAAACCCACGTGTGTGGTTAAGACATTATCCAGGGGTTATGATGTGGTTTTCTTGCTGGCTCAAGTTCTTGTCATGTGGGTGGGGTATGCTTCATGGAAGTACCAGGTCAGAATGGAAAAGCCAGTCTTCTGGGTGACTGGCAAATTGAACATGTTCACTAAAGGTTTTTTCTTTTTTTTTTGCTGTGAAATTCTAGTATGATTCACAAAGAGGCTTGAGTTTGGTCTAAAGTAGTCATTCAGGGATGTGTCAGTTTCTGGCATGCACACTTTGAACAGCACACGTGTTCCTGACTGCAGTAAAAATCATTTTGGATTGCCCCTCAAGGTGGCTCAATGGACACACTTTACTAACTGTCTGTGGTGTACGTGCAGCCTCACCAGTCTCTAGCAGCCAGCTCTAATCACCAAATGTGAGTTCAGGGAAGCTGAAAATCGCACGTGTGTCTGTATGTGTGACTGCATCTGTGATGGCAGGAATTGATCTGACTCACACAGGCTCCCCTGACCCTGCCTATTGAATCTGCTTCATTTTGAGACCTTTAATGCATTGCAATGTATCATAGTCACTTCTGATGCAGGCTACTTCAATAGTAAGCCCCGCTTTAAATAAACAGGCAATGTTATTGAAAGGTTTCGAGTGTGCCGTTTAAGTACTGATGCACTGGCAACCCACCCCCCTCCCCTCCACCCCAATACTAGACCACACCACATGTCTAACCAGAGTCTCTGGCCTGGGTCCCCTGCAGAGGTCAGCATAGTGTATTTGGGACATGAGTCCTGTAGCATAATGAAGGCAGTAGGATTTACAACTGGCCTGCTCAGGGACCCCCTTACGCCAAAGGTGACTGGTGCTCCTTTTCTGTCAGCCCCCATCTTAGGACTGTCTAAGTGTTCACTAAGATCCTCATACTCTTATGTCAGCTGGAGCCAAAGCTTAATGAGGTATGTAACCCGGCAGTTTGAGAAATGTGGGTATCTGGTGATTTACCAGTTACTGATGGGTCATTGGTTAGGGTGATGATTATGACTTCCTGTATGTCCCCTTGTCCTGGTCGTGCAGGTACGAAATAATGGTCTTATGTTTTGCTAAAGCTAAAGTTGAGTAAAAGTGAGTGAAGCGAGGAGAGGTGGCCTGCCAGCACTAAATATAGATGTGTGGTTGATATTTAAAGGGCATGAATGTCACACAAGGTATGACCTTGAGGGCATCCCTCAAGGAACCTTGGAAGATGTTTCATCCCTTTAATCTATAGCAGTGCAAGTTGGAATTGCATGCCTATGTCATTTTCTGACTAAACAATGTTATGCTCACTAACTCATTTCTTCAGTCAGCTGATTGCTTAACTGAAAAAGAGCCCCTGTTTATGCCAGAAATACAATGCTATGGCCTTCAGAATTTAAGGTTGGCATACTTGTCTAGGTCATGCTGTACAGTTTGACTGTTTACATGGCTTTGGTACTTCAGAGAGAACCCCTTACAAGAAATGGTTGCAAATAAAAAAACTTAAGTCTGTTTCGGGACTTTTTTTTTTTTTTTTTGGGAACGCTTTCTTAAGTTAATAGCTTGCAAACTAAGAACATGAATGAAGTAATTGTTTTAGTCTACCCAATTATAAATATTTTCTATCTGTATTACATTCAATATCTGTAGTTTTAAAATAGACTTTAAAAAATTTATGAATTATTAAAAGCTTGCATTAATTATCGTTGTGCTGAGCCTTAGAATGAAGTTTGCTTAATTCTGTTGGGTCCCGACAGTTAGTATACTGGCAGTAACATGAACGCTAGGATAGTGTGATGCAAGTGTTTTGAGCCCTGGATTAAAGAGGAAGTGATGTGTGTGTGTGTGTGTGTGTGTGTGTGTGTGTGTGTGTGTGTGTGTGTGTGTGTGTGTGTGTGTGTGTGTGTGTG
>JAAGVU020000008.1:13480153-13549785 GCA_011763525.2 Mormyrus iriodes
CCCACTCCCACCACCACCACACCCATCCCTGGGGTCACATGGTTGCTCAGATCGCCCGTGAGGCGGAGGCCGCCATGTTCCACAGGCAGCTGTTTGAGGAGCTGCGCCGCTCCTCCCGTCTGACCCGCGACCCCTCCGAGGCTGTTGCCGTGGGTGCCGTCGAGTCCGCCTTCAAGTGCTGTGCCAGTGCCATCATTGTACTCACAAAGACTGGCAGGTAAGGGCCTGCTGAGAGCTAGGAGGGCCACTGACAGGTGGGACCGCCCCCAGCCAGCCCCTCCTCTAGGGGCAGAGCTGAAGGATGGGTTCTTCGAGCAGCAGGTGAAGGTTTGTGCGAATGGAAGAGGAAAAAACTGGTTAGTCACAAGCTGTTCTCCAGACAGGATGTAATGTGGTCATGCCTACATTTCTTCAATGAGTGAGCTTTGCTTTTAAATGCCTTTTATTTTATGTAAAATATACCATAACATGCACTGTTTTTTTAATTAGGTAGTAAGGTCAATATTTTCTCAACCTTCATCCTCGATAAAGCTTGCCAGACTGATTCTTCATAGTGGTCAGTTCCAAATATTAGAAGGAATTAGGCTGTTCACCATTAAAATATACTGAATCGGACATGGTGTCTTAAGAGGTTCGGACAAAACTGTTACATCCCTTCAACATGACTGTTTGCATGTACAGTTACATGTAATTCACAGCTGTGTAGAAGTTCTGCATATACAGTTCATTATGTAGATTGATATCACATCGTGATTATATGGCACATGCGCAATAATCACCAGGGCTTTAGATGATGGCTGTAAACATTTGTCTGCATGTCGGCTTTCTGGTACTATACACTCGCAATTACTTACACCCACAATTTGGTAAGCAGATTAGTAGTGTGCCTGGAATATTAATGAGGCGTATTGTGATGCCCAAAAGTAAGCTCTGATGATTATTGAGCATGTGGCATATAATCGCAGTGTGATATCATGCAAAGCTAGTGTAGATCTTATTTAAAAATCGAATTGTGTAAGGGAAATGTAACGGTAATGCATGCACAAGAATAAGCCTCATTTACTTGCTGGGTCTAAATTCTGAAATTTAGACCCTTGGAGGCTAATGCAGCAAAAGGCCTCCTGCATACTGAAATGAATTTGGTACTTACTCTGCAGCAGATCCGCAACATTCACTTCAGAAGTCAGATGTTCCCTGACCTTTTAAGTCTTGAACCATGGCATTTTCTGAGCTATATTTAACTCTTCCAGCTGTCCCCATGTTCAGTGTGTCAGGGGTGTCGCTCTCGGTCATGACCATTCTGCTTGGGTTCCTGTGAGCATTTCTCTTTATAATGAAGCATTCCTTACCAGGGACAGAGATTGAAGATATTTATTAAAACATTGACCTGATCTTAGTGAATTTCTGGATGGTGGTTAAGACCCCTTTTCTATCCATTCCCAGGTCTGCCCACCTCATTTCCAAGTATAGGCCCCGGGCCCCGATCATCGCTGTGACCCGTAGTGGCCAGACTGCCAGACAAGCCCACTTGTACCGTGGTATCTTCCCTGTGCTGTACAACAAGCCTGCCCATGATGTCTGGGCTGAGGACGTGGACCTGCGCGTTAACTTCGCGATGGAGATGGGTGAGCATGCCTGGGGTGGCCCATGTGCTCCTATCAGAGGTGGTAGTCTTGGGTGGTGTCAATGACCTCAGACCCTCCTGATGTACCTGATTGAGTATCATGTATTGACTGACTATATGTAATGCAGTCATTAAAGTAGTGTGAGGCTGTTTGACTCTTTTGATCGCATTTATGCCATGGTCCAGTTGACAGTTACGTCTATGTTCATCCCATGCTTTGGTCGTCCCGGGTGCCCTTTCTGACTGTCTCGCTTCACACAGGCAAGGCTAGAGGATTCTTCAAGACTGGCGACGTGGTCATCGTCCTGACCGGCTGGCGCCCAGGATCGGGCTACACCAACACCATGCGTGTCGTCCTCGTGCCCTAAACTCCTATCTGAAGGACAATCCCCATGTAACCCCCATGACCCCACCTGCTTCTGTATCATTCATCCATGCTACCTTCACCCCCAACAGTTAGGCAGTCACTGCAAAGGAAGCCCTACCGCAGATTTCTCCCCCCCGCTGGCCCCTACCCTAAGGCCTTCCCTGCGATTTTGCTTACTATGGCACTTCCTTACACTCCAGCTCTTCCCTCATAGATGTTCTTGCAATACACCAGTCTCCAGGACCCCTGTACTCCCTCCTGGAAGCAGAATTTGCCCACAGAACGTTGTACCTCGAAGGGTTCCAGTTGCTGGATGGCAACCTGTCACAGCAGACAGCCCCCAGAGGAACCTTTTTGCATCTAAACGTCTGACTTTCTTGAAGTTGGCCTCGTTTTGATGCAAATGGCTCCATTTGACTAGCCGTCTATGTCCGTCAGCCCCAAAAAGGCAGCCATGTGGCTTTCATTCAGCTGTAGCGTTTCCATGCCCTACACTTCTGCTGAGGTGTCTTAGTCCTGCAGACAGTATTTGGTATGATTGGACGTTGAGTCGCTAGTCTAACAACATTTTGGTGTTATAAGAGACGGGATTCACCCCCCCCCCATGAAATTTGGTGTTGACGCTTAACCAGTTTGGGTGGTAGCTTGGCTCATTTATGTTTGAGATGGATGACTGATCAAGATTCTTGGTGGGGGTGGGTGTTGAGTGTAAATGATCCCTTTAATGGTGAGAGACATTACTCAACCTCTCTAATCCCTTGCCACTCCAGAGGTATGGAAGGTAAATGAACAGGGGGATGGGGAGTCTCTGTTCCTTCTGTGTTCCTATTTGTGTCTCTTGATCTCCACCAGAGCCTGATTGTCAGTACCTAAGTCTGTCGTACTGTTGCTTCTTTGCGCTCTTTAATTATAGGATGTAAAATTCACATTTTTGTTTCTGGTGGTGAAACAGCTGGCATACCATTTCTCCTGCTTGGTTGGACCATCAATAAAAGATGACCACTGATTGGTGTGTGTTTGAGAGCCAGGGGATGATGGGATTGACTTTTTGTGCTTATTATTAGTGAAGCTTCTCATTTTGACTACAGAGTTGAACAACAAAATTTGCTTATTCATGAATACCTTGGTTTTGCAGTGAGCAGCTGGAAGTTTTACTTGCACAAAAATATTCTAAGGGCAGAACAAAAAAATGATCTTGATTGGATGTCAGGCCAACCAATTAGGTTTGTTGGTCCTGCCTCTATAATCTGGTTTAGAGAGAACTAAATCAGTTTTTGTTCTGCCCTCAGAATATTTTTGTGTGCATAAAACTTACACGAGCTTAAAGCACCTGTGGTGCCCAGGTGCCTGGTTGGGGCCCTGACCTCTGTCAATGTCTGTCCAAAAGCAGCTGCTGCTCTTGTAGAGTTAAAATGTGTGTTCCACCCATCCACAGCCAAGATTGTTAAACATATCTAATACAGGCATCAGTCCGGGTACAATGAAGATTCCACATCTTTGTTTGTGAATGCTTTACAAAATGCTTTGATTTCAGAGTCAAGAATGTGTTTAAGTAAGAGAGACTTAAAATGTACTTGTAGTGTTGGGGAAGATAAAACCACTTTGTCTTGCTGTGAAGCCCCAAAAGGTGGTCCACAGCTGGCGTGCCTGATACAGCTCAGTGCCGATGCTGCTGGCAGCTAATGGACAGTGAGTACTACAGATTTTATAGCTGGGGCACTGGAGCAAAAGCCTGGGCAATATCATTGGCCTACTAGTGGTGTTAATTACTGGGGAAGTACTGTGTAGGAGACTTCTTACATGTTCAAGGACAAGATGAGTTACACCAGCATGTGCTCTAGACCAAGGTCTATTATGATAGTGAGTCTAGTTACAATAAACCAACATTGTCAAACTTTCTCAAGCCCAAGTTTATTAGGTGCTCCATAGAAAAATCCATGAAATGAATCATGTCGGATGTAGCACTTCATAAATATTGCAGTTTAGGGGCATTGTGCTTTAGACATTACACTCCAAATTCAGTCATTTTTCCTTTCTATACCAGTCACTTGAGTTTGCTGGAAAGAAGAGTTGAGAGATTTAGCCTTGGGGACTGGGAGTGTGGAAGATGTATGACTAGACTTGTACCTTCCTGAGTTTGAGCAGTAGTGCATTATATTGTAGTGGGGGCTGTCATATCTGGACTGGAGAACACTTTTTGGTTCTAAGTGGTTTTTGCTCAAAGCTGTATTGTAAGAGGTTGATTCACAATCTCTATGTAGTAGAGTCCATGTAAGTAATAGGTTTTCACTTTTAGATGCATTAAACCGAGAAATTCCATTACCAGTTGCCACATAATGGCTTAGTACAGGATGGGCAATCTTATCCAGAAAGGGGCATTATGTATGTGGGTTTTCACTGCAATTCCTTAATTATATTACTAATTAGAGGACTGATTGGCTAAAGAATTCTTACACCTAGGTTTGAACAGCTGACCCAAAGGTTATCCCCAAATCCTTCATACACACTGGCCACCCCTGGTTAGTGCCATTTGACATTATTTTCTAACTGTAGGTTTCCAGTTGCAATAGTGGATTAGTCATCAATTAAGGTGGGTTTCTAAGGGACTGTACTGGGTGAGAAGAGGGGTGTAATAGTTGTTTATCCAAGGTGGCTCAGGCTCAATGAACCTCATATCCTGTGCAAACCCAGGAATGGATGATGTCACATCCTGTTCTGCTGGACTGATAGGAAATGAAGATAGCTTAGGGGAGTTAGATTGGGGTCTTGGCACTGTGCACATCTAGAGCAGGTTGAAAAACCAAGTGGAACAACAACAGACATTACAGAGCATTTCCCCCGGTACTATATTTCATAATTATCTGATCATTTCTGGACCCCTGAGACTCAAGTACCAAAGAACCTTCATAGAAAAAACAGTAATGTCTCCATTTCAAAATTGTACAACCTGACCTGCACAACACACTGAAATCTACTGTTTGGACTTATTTACATAAGTCATTTGTGGATTACGCTTTATAGTGACAATGCCTTTCCTTTAATGCAATATATCAGCTCTATTCTACTGACATTGTATTTATGGGAAGAGCGCCATCTGGTGTCTGTGTCAAAATATATCCAACCTAAACTTGTCTCAGAATCAAAGATATTTAAATGTTTATACCTGGCTCTTTTGTCAGAGGACGTTGTATTTCTTGCATTTATGCAGCTGAATATTAGACTGGAGAAATTTACCACATGTACTCAGGAAGGACAAGCAAACATCTTATGAATCCATGTGGTTAATCGCAACCAGCTGCCTTACGTTAATAAGAAGGGATGCCAGTTCTTGTCCTTTGGATCCATCAGTTACTGCTAGTGCCCCTCATTCTTAGCAATTAAAAGTTTAATCAGCCTGTACCACAGCCTACCTGAATTGCAGGATTTGAGCCAGAGGCAATTCTAGACCCTACTTAGAGGGGCCTTCAACGACCCTGGAAAAATCATATCCCGTATTGTATTTCTTAGGATTGAAAGGCATTCTGGGGGCTGAGCCCCCCCTAAGCATCAAATCCCAGAGTCACTCCTGGTCTAAGCCAATGCTGAGTCAATGGCTAAAACATCCATGAACCTGACTTGTGACAATGAGCACTGAATTCTATGTTGTGTGGAGTGCAGTGTGAATATAATCACCATACCTCCTTTTAATCAGAGTAATAAGGCTTTTTATTTGAAGGCCCTAGGTTAGCCTACATACCCGATTCCTCCATGTGTGAACAGACTTGTGATTGCCCTGTCCTGGCATGACCTGCCTTTGCTGTACTCAGACAGGCTCTGAACCTAAACCAACACATTACTGAAATGTTATTGGAGGCTTTAACAAAACAACGCTGGCAGTTTTTATTTCCACACCACTGAGTATGTTCCACAAAATGACAAGTACACTAAGAAGTCAGACTGAAAACGGGCCTTTAATAAGCAGAGGACCTACAAGGGGCAGCTGGTCTGGGGCTCAGACTGGTGGGGTGTGATCTGAGGGATGGCAGGGAGTGTCCTGGTCGTAAACCACACCCACTTGCCGCCTGGCCATGTCGATGTCAGCCAGTAGGTATGAGTCGCTCAGTGACATCCTGCTGCTCTCTCAGATCTGGGGAAGGATTACCGTTGTTATGCTTCAAATCTTATTTATTCAGCTGAAGTCATTTGTCTGTGATGACAGGCTAAATTGAATGACAGTTCTGATAGGCATTAGCAGCTTGCCATAACATTGGGAGCAATGGCAGAAAACGAATAGGCTCCCAACATCATTCAGAACTGCCAAGTCACTGCTGCATACATGACAGACCATCGTAAGTATTCCTGCATTCTGTGCCAAATTCTTTCATTCGTTGGCTCATCTTCTGTACTACAAAAGTGCCCTGATGCCATCTAGCGGCCAGGTTGTCGATTTAACAGCCAAACACTGCTCGACATCAAAGCCGGCTGGGAATCATACAGCATGCAGAGCACTGCCTCAAGCGTCACTTGAAATAAACGAAATATTTGTGCAACAAACAGCATCCTTGTCTCCTGAATTACAGATAGGGGGAAACAGACTGATAAACAAAATGAACCTGAATGAATGTATGTAATGTATGCGTGATAAGTGTGGAGATGTATGCTGCAGCTCAAGGTACGCGTCTAATGACAGGGCAAAATGCAAACAAACAACACCCTCACAAAAATCATGTTTTTAGCACGTTTTCCCATTTTGAGCAGGTTGCTGGCTTCAGTACTAAATAATATGAATACACCAAAAGTGAGTGTATCAGTGGGCGGAGTCAGCCGACATTGTGTGACCGACCTCTGAGCAAACACTGCCACACTTCTTCCGCCTCGTAGCGCATACCGGTGCTTTTTATGAAGTTGAGGGGGGCCGAGGGCTCCGGCAGTGGGTACTGGGTCTCCTTCCCGTTCACGATCAAGGAGGTAGGGATCCACATGGGACTTGGGATCTGGGGGTGAGGGGGTTATTCTTCAGCTGATGGGATAAGAACTCTCAGGGAGTCCTCAGGGACAGGGTGGGTGCATCAGTCAGGGGTTCCCATAGTTGGGGTCACAAGATGCCAGCGGGGGTGGGGGGGTAGTGAGATTATATTCAGAATGTTAATAATTTAAAATGTGAACAAACTCCATTCTACTAAGGACTAAGGAAACCCCCCCCCTCGATCAACGGATTCTACACAGGGGAACCACTTTCACGCAAAAGGGTGGTCACGAGTCTCTGGCACTGTTATATTTTGGGGTCATGGGCTGAAAAATTTGGGAAACATGCATTAGTGTATGTTCATGCCCAGCCTTCTTTGTACCAGAGGCTTGGACCTGCACGCTATTATACCTACATTGTACACATGGGAAGAGTGCCATCTGCTGTCTGAGTGTCAAAATATATCCTACCTAAACTTGTGTATCTCAGAATCAAAGATTTATATTTAATTGCTCATAATTGGCTCTTTGGTCAGAGGACTTTGTATTTCTTGCATTTATACATATAATACACTAATACATGGTTCCCAAACATTTCAGCCCACGACACCAAAATTTAACAGTGCCAGAAACTCATGACCACCACCTTTTGTGTGTGTGGGGGGGGGGTGATTTGTACCAGAGGCTGTAATAAACCTGGCCATGCTGAATCCTTTGGGTTAGAAATTGGGTGATCCCATCAGTGGATTTGTACTGGGAAATGGCAGAATCCCAAACCTACGCAAAATTCACCCACCTTAATCATCCCCTCGGTGCCAAGAATGGTGGCATCATTGGGATACTCCACATGAATGCTGCAGAGGATCACGGCAAATCTTGCGCCTGAGAACCCCGGGACAATCACGGTGGCCACTAACATACCTGGGCAAAAACACAATCACCTTTGACTGGAACCATAAGACGAGTGTGCACCCAACTACCATTCCTAATCCCACTGTTAACCTACAGAGTCCCAGGAACTTTAGACCAGGGTGCATAGAAAAGATCCTTTGGATTTTACCAGTCTCATCTTCTTGCTTTATAAGATTTACATGTATTATTCTGTCACGATAAACCCAATTTTAAAGCATGGTTAAAACAGTGCTGTGCAGTAAAACCTAAAATAAAATAAAACACACTGCAGCTTTTACAAGCAAAAATACTGACTTTCCTGAGCAGAACAGGATATTAATGGCGGAATCATGCTTTTATTGTGCAGTAAACTACTGTAGCACTTTATTTTGTAAATCATTTGTGGATTTCACTCATAATCCAAGTGGTTCCTCCTCTAAATCAAATGTGTGTGAAGTGATTTAAAAATGAAATACTCTGCAGCTACAGGGAGACAGTTTTCGCCCGCGCTTGAGAAAAATGGTCAATGTGCCACAAACCTCGAGTCTCTGCCGTTTTCTGGTAGCTCTGTCCTCCCACCCCGACCCCCATGTGAACCTGGTTACCTAGGCTTCTGCTACCTGTGTCCATATAGACCTTGGTGGCTTGGATGTACTCAGGCACACCTGAGTACATCCAGGCACTTGGATGTACACCCTGGTAGACCATGCAGGCAAACTGCAGGCCATAGATCCACATCTCCAGCAGTGCACCACCGGCCAATTCCTTCTCCAGCGAGCGGGGCACAAGCCCCAGCGGAATGCCAAGGTCAACCTTCACCATCTTCACATCTCCCACGACACCCTGGGCCAACAGCTGGCTGATCTCCAAGGATGCGGGGAAAAACCAAGTCTCCACAGCCTTCAGTAGTGAGAGGCAGTGGTGGGAGAAATAAGAACATCAATCACAGACTGACTTAACCGGTCATTCCACTACTAGCGTGTATTAGCAGTTCCAGTACCTCCATCAGAAAGACCTCGTTATTCCTGGCTGAAGTGGCCAGCAGCTCCACCTCCCTGGAGTTCATGGCAAGTGGCCTCTCACACAGTACATTCTTCTTGGAGTTCATGAAGAGCTCACCCAGCTGGAGGTGGCAGGGGTTAATGGAGCCAATGTACGCCACATCTGGCCACGAAGAAGAGGAACACCAGCAGAAAATGAGACAACCCGTCGTAAAGAAATCTAAAAGGTGATAAATTGATGAAGGTGTATTATTTACCAGTATACAGTATCTAGCTAATATTTAGCTAGACCTAGAAAGATTGTTCGCGGCACGCAATTTAAATGCCCGTTACAAGATAAAAACCGCCGATAGCTAATTACAAACAGTATGCATATCGTAATCGCGCACACAGAAGTTCTTCGTAGCTCCCATAAGCTCTTGGGATGCCGAATTTTTTGGCGAAGTCCTGGGCATGCTGGGGACTGCGGGCAGCCACAGCCACTACTTGGGGGAAACAGCGGATCACATACGGGCAACTGAGTTTTTCATCAAAATGACATCTCCAGAAAAATGCTCCTCAATGAAGCCCACCATGTACTATGCGAATTGTTTTAAAATGCGCAAATAGTCGGCGCATTACAATCTAAATAGCGCTTTATTAGTAGCTGCGCCTGCCGCAAGGCCCGTAAAATGTAACGGTCAATTTTAGTTTCACTTTTAACTGTACATCTGCGTTGTCCATTATTTGCATGAAAATATCTACACTATATGTCAGCTTATTAAAACCTGCCGAGCAACAAAATGTTAATATCTGCATGAATGACGAAGTACGCAAATTCGTTTTGCGATTCAACTGTAAAACGTCACTTTTCACTTCTAAAGTTTGGCAGCGGAGGAGCCGAACAGTCAGACCCACAAGTCTGCGCCGGGAACGTGTTGCACATACAGCAGATTGGCAAGTGGTTCTACCTGGTGATCCTCAGCAGGTAGAGTGATTTTCCCAGCGCTACAGATTCCCCATTTGGTTGCCATGTTGGAGGCTGCTGGGGGATTTTTTAGTGAACGTATTTGGCGAATCTGCTCTGCCGCGGCCACAGTGGGGAAATCGCTCGTCATATGGGGTGGCGGCAGCGTGCTTTCCCCGTAATATTTAAACCAGGGGTGACTGATCTCCAGGGATGCGGGGATCCACAAAGGGCCAGTGTGTATGCGGGTTTTCGCTGCAACTCCCTAATTAGATTATTAATTAGATTACTCACACCTGGGTTTGAACAGCTGACCTAAAGGTTATCCCAAAAACCTGCATACACACCAGCCCTTTGCGGATAAGATTGGCCACCCCTGATTTAAACAGTCCATAACAGGGCAAGTATTCATCGGTTCCATGTGTTCGCACAATGTTTAAAAAATTCCCTTATTCAATTCAATTCTATTTGTATAGCGCATTTTCACAACATTACATTATCACTGTATTCCCTTATTATTCAACGCTTATGAAACCTTGCTTGGTTTACCAGAGGGGTATGCTATCTTTTCTAAAAAGATGATTTTGTTCTAAGACTTAATGGCATGCATGCACATGTACTTTTATTTTTTTATTTTTTCATTATGACTATGCATAGCAAGGGCGTAGACTTAGGTATGTGTGCGTTTTGGAGGGGCTGGGGGTCGGGGCTGATTTGGTCTCTCCCAATATAGAAATCAAACCTCCGCCCTCGATG
The DNA here is from genome assembly GCA_011763525.2 of Mormyrus iriodes. Classification (NCBI taxonomy): domain Eukaryota; kingdom Metazoa; phylum Chordata; class Actinopteri; order Osteoglossiformes; family Mormyridae; genus Mormyrus; species Mormyrus iriodes. The sequence goes on from JAAGVU020000008.1 coordinate 13,490,683, forward strand.
AAGAGTCAGGGTTCATCTGAATGTTGGACGCATTAGGAAATCATTCCTATACATTTTATACAGATATATGCTAAAATACCAGTCAGCACTAAAGTATCTTAAAGGAAAACGGCAAACCTTAAAAGACTTGACGTACAAAGAAGAAGTCTTATTACCATCATAACTGAGATGCTGAAATAGCAAATAATTCAGAACACAACTCTGAGAGTTTCCCTGAAATATACAAAATATTTTCAGGCTCTGTTATCTACTGTTGTGGAAGGAAAATTGAAGGCACACTGTGTGACAAAAATAATAGTTAGCAGGACAAAATTAGCTTTGTGGTCACTGTGAAATTTGTTTGAATAAGAAGTGTTTTGTAGTATAGACTGTTTCTCTACTTTCAAATCTCGGCTCAAAACTCATATTTTTAAACTTGTTTATTCACTTTAATTTTTTAACTTTATTTAGGTAGCTTTTAATTTATTTGATTATGGTAATTTTGAATGTATTTCTACACGTACTGAAGTATGTTTGCATTGTGTGTGGATTGTTTTTTGTGAGGTGTCCTTGAGTTCCTTGAAAGGCACCTTTAAATAAAATGTATTATTATTTTCTCTGAACACTCCAAAATATATTATTTGATAATCAAAAATAAAAATGCATCTCCTTGCAGAACACACCACAGTCCTTTGTCTGATCCAGACCATCAGTTTGCTAGTACTTAGAATGAAAAGTTTGATTTTTTAATTTATTCTTTTGCTATTGGTTTCCTGCTTTTCCCATATAGTATGCAGTACTATGCACGTCTTAGGCAGTCACAGAAAATTGTTTAAATGATCTTCATGTCGATGTAAAACTGTATTGTGTCTGTCATAGTGTGTTAGCCTTTAACCATTTCAAAATCTCTGCAAAAGTCACCCCAGTGTTTACAGCAACCATCCAATATGCCCATGTGTCTTTTGACTTGACCACTAGCACACCTCATATGGCTAATCAAAATCTTGGTGACTTTTTAAAATTAGTTTAGTATACACTTACTACCCAGATAAATAGCTTTATACATTTTCTATGACTGCCAGAGACTTTTGTACAATACTGTATATTAGGCTGTTAATGATAATACGCTTCTTTGATAAGATACGGTTGTTCCCACTTTATGCTCTGATTACTTTTGTCTTATTATTAGGTTTTGGAATCTATGAGATAAGAGAAACTTGTATCAGGACAGTCAATTGACCCCTGAACAGTGTGCCGTTGATAGGAAGCTAGAGTAATAGGTGTTGAAACAGCTTGACATAGTCAATGTCATTGGCTTATGTAGGTAATCAGTCTCTGTCTGGGAGGGCTGTGTGAAGAGGCATCTGGGGCTGAAAGATATTAAGCCCTAACAGCAAAGAGCCATCTTATCATGCTCAAGCTGAGTGAGAAAGTGCTTTTTATTTCTTAAGTGGGAGATTCTGTTTATGCTTCGGACACAAGATATTACATCCCGGCATATTGAACCCAGAGAAGACCATGATTTTCTTTAAGAAACAACTGGTGTAATATATAATCTGTCCTTTGTGTTGCACATTCTGGGCTAGTAGACTAGGGGGATGTTGGCTTGAGAGCATTCTGAAGACATGGTCTCTGGATAAACAGTAGAATTTGTACTTAAGGGGGCGTTGGTACAGTGTGGCCCCATTACACTCCTCTAGTGGAGAGGTTGATAAGGCTCAGGTCACAGAGCACTTTCACTGCACTTTCACCTTCAGGTGTGTGGGGTATTGGGCTCTGCCTGGGAATCAACATGCATAGTCTACATATGCATTGCACTGGAAGAGACACAACAGAACATCTCCCTGAAGAGTAAGTAGGAGTGGAGAAGTGTACTCTAGTTAGTCCTGACTGCACAGATAAGTGCCTTACACTGAGAATATATGTTTCTATTTTATTAACTGCTTATTCAGTCAGGGCTGGGAGATCTAGAACCCATTCTGGGAATTTGTCCTAAGGCAGTACATACCATTGACCTCATGCCAGTCAATTATAATTTAAATATTATGGCCCGATAATACCATAAAGTTAAGCATAAAACTTAAGTATAGACAGCTGTGTCATCAAACCCTGTTTAAGCATTTTATACCACAGATGGGAGAATCCCCAAGGCACTAGTGGCTTTTAAACCACCTGGGGCTATTCTGTGTGTGCACAGCCATTGGATGATCCTCTAAGACAGTGTTTCCCAATCTGATCCTCAGGGACCAACAGAAAATCAGTGTTTTAGCTCCCTTCCAGCTTGAGCAAAAACGTGGACTGTCTTTGGGTCCCCAAGAACCGGATTGGGAAACACTGCATTAGATAAATGAGTTGCTCTAATGTGCCCATAGTGTGTCCATGCATGTGCCCTTTGCTGGACCAGCATCCCTATGCTACCTGGGACTGGCTCCAGACCCCTGTCACCCTGACCATGATATGTGGCTGGAAGATACACTGAGTGAAAAACAGAACCTCCAAGGTGATGCAGGGATGAATGTGGACGGTGGCAGAGAGCACATAGGAGCAAAAACATGGACTGACTGTAAATCCCTGAGAACCGGATTGGGAAACATTGCTCTAAGATTCACCTGCTCTGGGAGCGCTGCAGTTTAGAAGATATCATGACCCCAGTAGCTAGGGGATGAAAACAATCTAGAACTGGTTGTCCGAAATGTTCACATTTGACAAAAAAACCTTTTAGATGGCATGTCTTCCCGGCCATACTCGACCACACGTGAGTATTTATGCCCAGATAGGCCCCCAGTGGGAAGTACAGATTCCACGGTTCTGTGACGGCTTCCTGTGGCAGGACGATATCAATGACTTTGACATTGATTCTCAGAGAAAGGCTGCATATCATTACTTCCACAAAGGATTCAAGGTCACTTAAAAAAAAATTAAATCCCTTTATTCTTTCCTGTGTTGATATTGTTGCATAATCATGTTCATTGTATTTTTAAAAATAAATCCTCATCCTGATCTCCAGTCCTACCTTGGTCCAATCAGAAACTGAGATGGAGTATGAGAGGAATCGCTTGATAGTGCATCACTTGTTCTGCCCCAGCTACCAAATTGAAAATAATCCAATCATGGTTTGACAGTGGGGGTGGACATTTCTGAGGGTCAGTCACAGGGAGGGGCTCATACACTGAGAACATGAATTCTCACAGCCGCTGACATAGCACAGTCGCAAAGCCTCCCCCTCACCCTCTGGCAGTGGGAGCACCCTCATTTATATTAAAGGGAGGAGACTCTGCTTCCCAGCTAATGTCACGTCCCAAGGAGGCGATCCATCACCGGCTGCAGCCATCCCCCAGCGCGGCATCACTAACGATAGCACTCGTGCAAGGTGGAGCATGTCAGCCAAGCGGGACAAACTGTACAAAAATGGCTGTAGGGGACACAGAAATAAGGGACTGGTGCCGTTGCCCACAGTTTGCTTAGTCACCATTCCTTCTTGACAAAGTTTAGGTCTTTATAGTTCAGGATCTGAACAGGGCTGTGCATAAAATTAATTTCACACACGTTTTGTCATGTTTGGGAAATGAGTCAAGAGGCAATTCTGGAAATAGTGCAAACCCAACCAGTCGACAATGTTTTTGGGTCTCTGTGGGCTTTTCTTCATTTTATTACCTTAATTGAAAGTTAATGTTGTGCAAGATTTCCTTTGTTCCTGTAATGTTGCTGTATGTGACAGTAACAGATGGCGTTTGAATGCATCTAATGTCAGGGACTTTGCTAATGATCGTCCTGAGAGGGTATTCGGCACAGCTGCAGCTTGCGCCTGATCCGGGATCAGAGCTTTAAATGTGTACAATAATCATTGTGTACAGCCACAAGGCTGCATTGGTTCAGTGGCATAAGCTGACACTAACAGTTTCCATTCCATGCAGTAGTAAAATCAAGGTCCATAATTTAATTTTTGGCGCCTTCACCGCAAAACAGAAAATGATGAAGGACAAATTTAAATGACTGCAAACATAGATTGCAAATTTACTTGTTTTGCCTAAACCATGCACTTCCAGTGGAAATCACTAGAGGGCACTATGACATCACACTCATGTGCTGCACTGCCAAAAGTGCAACTGCTTTATTGGAAAGTTGAAAAGACTTTTTTTTCTACGTAAGTGTTATACCTGTGACAAGGCACTGGATGCATCCAAACTCAAAGGAAAGCAGGTTTGGTGATTATTTATATGAAAGACATGTTCAGCATATTGAAATTATTTGGCAAACGTGTTCAAGGCTTTCAATTTGTCTTGCTGAAACTACAGATTACTGCATCGAAAAACAAAGTGGCATCATCTCACAGTCAGAAGAAACTGTGTTTCCATCCATACATGCTCTATGAAGAGATTTGGCTCACATCCTCAATTGGTCCTACTTACTCAGTGACTTAGAGAAATCGATATCCCTTTCACCTTTTAGGATTGTGCTCAGTTTCGCCGAAGACTCATTTTTTGCTTTAATCCCAAAAACCAGCTAAGAGCTGACTGCAGCTTGCTGTGGTTACCTGCTCGATCTGGAGTGTCTGTGTTTTATGATGCAGACACCACCCCCACTGGTCTGTTGCTAATAGGGCTGCAAAAGGCCACAAAATTTCCCAAAACTTTCCAGAAATTTTTCATTCCATGGGAAGTTGGGCTGGGGAATTTTGGAAATATTCCAAGTTGGAAAGTTTCCATGAGAAATAATGGGAATATATGGGAATTAATGGTAAAATTCCCAGAATTTTGCAACCCTAGTTGCTAATGAAAAATAATTTCGGATCCAGTGCAGTTAGGACCCTACCAAGGTGTTTTCCTACCTTGGACTTTCTGGAAACTGTATGTCGTTGTCATAACGACAAGGTACCAGCTGGGCAATTTGTATGCAAATGCTATCAGGACTGGCCTAGTCGCAATGCCAGGATGGTGGGAGCCGGGTTACCATGGGAATGCCCGTCTCTGCCACAGTGGGGCGCGTGAAAACTTTTGCCTGGCTTCCCCAGTCTGTCAGGGGACAGAGTTCGTCGGTGGGGCGGCTCCTTCCCGCACCGCTACTATGTCAGGGCAGGGGGAAAGGGGCAAGGACAGCTACTGGGGCTGCTTCTGGGGAAATCAATCAACAACGACCTCTGGGAGGCGCATCTCCGGCTGCCTCTCGCTTGGGAGACTGCCAAAGTCATGCCATGATGCCCCTGCTGCACCAGAGGTCAGGCGAGACTGCAGCATTCACAAGGGCTGCACTCTTATTAATGGAGTCTGTCAGGCAAAGAGACATAGACAGTTTTACAGATTTTAACTCGAGAAATCCAGGTCATGTACAAGATGACACATTACAATGAGGCGCCCCCTACAGGATACACCTACGGCCAGGTGCCGATTATCTACTCTACGGGCCCGAGGTTGACGTGGCTTGGGGGCCTCCCAAGTGGCCCGCCTAAGCTATTTTTTGGAGCCAGACTAGAAATGAGAACGAATTTAAAATGGAATGTCAATAATCCACCTATCAGGAGGCTGGGTGCTGTTGGTAAAATTTGCTGGTTGAGGAAGAGTGTTGCACCAGTGGATCGATTGACCAGATTTAATTTCCAATCCCCCAGGTGGGCCGGGGCCCCTGATTTTGCCGGAGCCCTAGGCTGGAGCCTAGGATAGCCTATGCATTAATCCACCCCTGCCTACATCTTATGCATCCTTATATAGACTCTAGGCCACTGATTGGCTCTGCAAACCTGAATTAATATGTTTACTGAAAATGGACATAATGTGTATCATATGACAGCACAGGTGATGAATTAATGAATGACCTTAGAGAGTGTGCCTGGGGATATCAGATGATCTGCTCTTTCCTATGGTTCCGAAAGCTCATGGCAGAGAATGAGGTCGTGTCATTAGGGGAAAGGGCTGAGAACAGGGGGGGGGTCAATCCTGGAATGGCGAACAGCTTGAAGATCATCGTGAGTTCGGTAGGAGGAACAGGAGGAGCAGGAGGAGTATGCTCCAGTGGGAGAGCTGGAGCTCCAGCTTGTGAAGGAGCCTCCGCGGGTGTTAGCCGTGCACTATCTGTGGAGCTCACATGCTGGGCTCATGGGAGCGGATAAAGGGGCTGCAGGCCAGGTGGCGGCTCTGCAGGATGGAGTGAGGAGCCGACACATTCGTTACAAGACTAATTTAGTGCCTCCACTGCTGTACAGAAACTCTTGACCTGAATTGCAGTCTTTTGCCTAATGTTTTATTTTTTTCTGCATTGGTGCATATAGGGAAAAATAGTGTTGAAGACATATCTACCAATTAGCATGTGGTCCTAAGCCGTTGTGCCACTTCTATGACTAGAAAAATCGCCAACTGAAACCCAAGAACAGGCTGAACAGGCTGTGTTGTTGCACTTTTAAGAATGGTACTTAACCTAAATTGCCGTGGTGAAAAATTACCTCACCGTATAATTGTATTATCTGAATTTCCAGCACAGCTTACACTGGGCCAGAAAACTGAAGCAATCCACATAGTTTGCAGTGAGTGCTGAGGGCAGAGACTTGTGTGCCAGGCAAGAGGTCATGGACAGGTGGAATAGTGACAGTGTTTCATTATATGTACAGGAAAAAAAACAAAAAAGAGTACCTTTTTGTTCACCTTACCTGTGGCTTGTTGTGACCTTTCCTGTGAAAAATCTGGCAGGCACTGGGCCGGAGAGGAATCATGCTAGCTGTCTTGGTCTATAGGGAAAGGGCCTCGGGAACTGGCCTGAGGAATGTAGATCAGGAATAGTCTTTGGGAAGAGAAGCTTGCAGAACTGATTCATTGATGGACCCTGACTATGACCACAGTTTACACCTTGCTTTTTTTAAAGCAGGACCATTTTTTGTCAGCATGCCAGAGGGGTTGGGCAGCCAGTTGAGCATTTTTTTCCCCAACTTTGGAGTTTTGTTTCCTCTCTTCTGTTATCTGACTCTCTTTCATTCCCTGTTCCCTTTTTCATGCACCAATTTGTATGAATGATGTAATAATGGATTGCCACACACTCTTATCAAGTGCCTTGGGGTGACTCTGTTGTGAAAGGCACTATATAATAGTAAATTGAACTGAATTGAATTGAATTGAATGGCTGTCTGGAATGTGGATTGAGAATGTGGATCATGAATGGCCATTGGGAATAGGAGCAATGTTTGTTTGTCTGTGGTTATCATCAGAAATGAATATGCACAGTGCTAGAATGCCAGAAATGCTAAAAGATGCCTCCCCCAGCCCTGTCTTACCCCACCCCAATTAACCGGCACTCCAGCCCGTCTCTTCTCCCGCTCTATTCCTCCGGGCCCGACCTCTGGCCTTCCCCCATTCTGGTGCGGAGCATGGCTTGCTCCGGCTGAAGGGGAGGGCTTGGCATGCCACGGCTCAGTGAATGCCTGACAGGGACACAGTAGCAGGGAGCCTGGTGTGCCTGTTTACTGCCCTAAAAGAAACCCCACATTCCAGTGGAGTGCCCCAACCCTAGAGCATTCTCCAGTTCCTTCTCTAACTGCGTTTATGCTCCTGGTCACAGCATGTTTGAACTATACGGTCAATGTAAACTCAGCAACTTGAAAAACTACAGTGTTTCACAACCCAGTCCTTGGGGACCCAAGCCACTTCACATTTTTGCTCCCACCCAGCTCCCAGCACACACGTGACAGGTGTTCAGTGTCCTAAATTGTTTGATTGTTTCTGGTGTGCAGGGAGATAGGAGGGAGCAAAAATGTGGGCTGTCTGGGGCCTGAGCATTGGGCTGAGAACACTGCCCTAATAGAAGCAAATGGCACAAAAGGTAGTATTAATTAGAGCGGGGGTGTCTTTACCTCATTTTTTTCAGATTGCTGGCAGAAGGACTCCAAGCGAACACGCACAAGGACTAACACAGTTACTTATACACCCACATACTTACTTACACTCACTCTTGCACACATACTGTTATGTCTCATACATTCAGCTGTTATAAAGTAGAGTCCATCCACACCAACTAGCCCAGATACCCATACCTGTCTGCTGAAGGGGAGGAGGGACAAGGGTGGGGTCACCATATGCTGATCTAGAATGATGTGCTTTGGGATGGGTGCTGGGGTCGAAGTCCATCAGCCAATCAGGCCTCCTGAGGCTTCAAGTAAACAAACAGCCTACCATTCGCACCATGAAAGGGAATAGATACTCAGGAAAACCACAAAAACATATTGTGTCATTTGGCAGGGCAGCTACACCAGAGCCTTGGGACCTAGACTCCGTTTCATGCATGTTTCCAGAAAGATGAGTTGTGTTTTTATGTGGGAATTATTAAAATAATGCGATCAGTCCCTAAATGCCGCCTGGGTAATTTAACTGCCGTACCCAAGCGCTCTGATTGGTCATGGCCAGTTAGTCACACCATCTTGCAAAGGCGCTGTCGTCTCCCTGAATAGCGCGGGTTCAGCCTGAGAGATAGCGCCTGTAATGTGCTAGCGGACATTAGGGTAGTCAGTTAGTGAAATGTCATGAAAGCGGTCCATTAGCGACACAAGTGCGCCAAAGCATTTCATTTGGGTCTGTGTGCTATATCAAAGGAGCTCTGAAGCACTGGAGGATTTAAGAGGGACAAATAGGAGATGGACGCCCCATATCCTTCTGTTTGTGATGGCTGCATAATGATTACATGTGCAAGTTTGATGTGAAAAAGAATCTAGGTCAAGTTTTAAGTAAATTAAGAAAATTAATGACTAACTGGGCAGGCAGAAACATGACATTTTTTATATTAATTCAGAGAAAGTAGTTTTATTTTAAAAAGGAACAAGAGACGCACATTAATATTCTATTAATGAGTTTCAGTGTTTGACTCATAAGCGCCATCAAATATTCACTACAGTTTAACTCTCTTTTTAAATTTAGTGGCTGTGGTGAAACTGAAATAAAAAATTCCAGATTCTGAGTAATGGCTTATCTTTACCTCAGTCCCCCTGCTCTCCTTTTTGCCCGTGCCCCCAGCCCCTATCGTTCATTCCTCCCAACTCACCGTTTCCTGGCACTGCGATAAACACACCTGCGATGGGGCACATCAAAGTCTGTTTGCAGTATTCCGTCCTGCCAGTGGCCACAGTCCCTTATTCTTGGAGCAAAATTAATACATATGTATATTTTTATAACCTCAGCTACAGCTCCTATGTGACTGGCAGTAATTATGGCCATGGCTGATTTCTAAACCTCAATGTACAACAGGTAATGTCACGCATAGGTAATGGGGCCAGTGTGTAGCTCATCCTGTTAGGACACTGTGCTTTTAATCAGAAGGTTGTCGGATCAGATCCCTGGGTCGGCAGAGTGATTTCACCACAGGGCCCTTGAGCAAGGCCCTTAACCCCTAGTTACTCCAGGGACTGTCTGACCCTGCTTTCTCAAAATGAATGTCACCTTGGGTAAAAGCATCTACTAAATAAATAAAAAGTAACGTCTTTGACTTCACAGCCAGGCAATTGCCTAGGTGGGCCTCATCTCCTCTGCCCACCTCCTCTCCAGCTGCTGCCACTTGTTACTCTACAAAACTCAGATTAATCTAGTGTGGCACCACCATCAGCTGGGCCTGAAAGGTCCCGTTTCCTCCACTCTCACACTCACAATTTGATGCTGGCAGTATGGAAAAAATAAGGCAGAAAATGACATCGGCTAAAAAATGAAAGCAGGGCCTTGGCTGAAATTTAGAAAGAAACTGCCATTGTACAACATTATTATTGACTTCAGTTTAATTTGTTAAATAACTTATAATCAATACATTTTAAAAATAATACGCAAAATAATTGTTTTGCACATATCTATTAAATAATTAATTAACCCTTGTGTATTTCACTTCTTCCATTCTAAATTCTAGATTCTATAGAATTTATCCTCATTTTGAAAATGGACTGGGGTCACTTCAACCCCCAAAATAACACAGGGGTTAATTGGCTTATCTCCATTCTCCAGTGAACAGTTTCACCACTGCTTCTATCCATCCCACAATGCCTTCAGAAAGAAAGGCCTAAAAACATCCTCATGGACCTTGAGCTTTCTTTTAGCCATTGAAATCCAGTTTCTGTCCATTTTTCTTAATATGCTGCTGTGGGTACCCACCAGGTATGCAATAAATAAGACACCCAAGAGAAGAGTTTCCCTACAGTGTCTTCTCACCTGTAGCAAATTCTTCAGGTTCTTGGTGAAAACCATCTTTAGGACCCATGACGATTCTATATTTGACACTGAAGCCGTTTCCCTTCCTCAGCAAAGCTGCAAGTCAGATGACTGTCATTTTCTCACTAAACTATAATTACTTGAGTTGATTATGGCACTTCCAATTGTGAATTATTCTCCTCAAGATACTCCTTTGCTCATAATTACAGGTATTTTAGTGTCACTATGCTTAATAATTTGATTGCAGCTTCTCTTGAAACAGCTTTGCTCAAGTAAAACCGTATATTAATATTATTAAGATAGCAAACTGCAGTAGAAGTGGAATTAGGTTTCAGGAAAGGCCTAATATGTTTGCTCTCTCACAAGGTCATCCTGTAGCCTTCTGGTTTATGTGGCTAATGCTGAAGCTTTTATATGGAAGCAGTAAGTAAAAAGTGGGTGAGATGATGGAGAGGCACACAGCTGGCTCATGGGTAATTGAAACGTCTTGGGCGACGCAGACTCTGTCAGAGTGATGAATCGAAAGCTCCAGCAGAGACCTTTCCGCAGCCTTTTTAACATGCATGTCCAGTCTGCCCAGCTGGACGAGAAGCAGCCTGCGTGGGATCTTCTTAGGTCGTCCACTCTGGAATGAAAGCACAGGTCACTGACCAGGGTGATTTCGGCTCCCGAATCTCGACAAGACGGTCATCCCACGGGGGGAAGTGAAAAAGGGCCGGGATGTGAAATGAGCTTCCTTTCATGTTTGAAGGCTGTTGCACGTGCGGTGATGTGCGGTGCTAAGATGTTGTAGGGTGTGCACTGCACATTAGTGGGAAATGGTAGGACTGGGATAAATGGGGAATAATGCCAGTGTGTATTGTGGGCATGGACTGTGGAACCGGAGGGGCCTCCCAGTAACTTTTGAGAATGCAGTGATGACCAAAAACAAAAAAATTACCTACAAATACAGTCTTATGTCAAGTTACGCCTGACCGAGTTACAAAAGGTTATATCTGAGTTTTCCAAACCAAACAGACAAGTGGATATCGCATTTGTGTTCGAGGTCCATAGAAAATAATATACACTGATCGAAAGATGCCTGAAAGCGGACATAGTAGGATGTTAGAGAGTGTGTTGCTTAGTGTAACAGGTGCAGAGGAATGGGCAGCGCTGCCAACCGTATAATGATCCACTGTCCATATCTAACTTGTAATACAATATGCATACATAATGTATATGTGATGGACAGCTACAATGAGATATGCCCGAATTGATTTGCATCCAGTGGTCCTGGTCTTAAATGTCAACGCAAGTCAACGCAAGGCTGTAACTGAATGCAAACAGATAAATCTTTAGTAATGAGAGGTTATAGCTGAGTTTTGTAAAGCAAACAGACAAGTGGACATGACTTTATGCCCCCCCATGGCCCCCATTTGTTCAGATTTGTCCCTCGGTCAATGGCTGTGGGACAGACGAGAGTTAGAGGGTGAAAACTTGCTGGCAAGATCATGCTGAATTTAATTCTGGGTTCTGTAGGAGTCTGAGGTTACTGGAGACAGCTGTCAGACTCTGTGCAACCCTGCATTCTAACCAGTCTATGTCAGGCTCACAGTTGACAATCAAGGGTCTGTACTCCAAGCGCCAAACGTGTCCATCATCCATGGCTGTGGGAAACAGTAGGTCAGATGACAAACCACTGAAGCAGCCATGTAATCAAAGCAGAGTGCTTATCATAAATGTAGGGGTTGTATTTTGTCCATCCATCTTCTATAGCCTCTTATCCAGTACAGCCAGGAACTCAGGACACAAGACCTGGGAACAGACCGGAAGGATGCCTATACACGACAGGGCACACAATTAGAGACTCTACCTGTCTTTGCCATAGGTGGAAAGTTCAGGTTCAAGGTTTTCTTGCAATAACTACAAAAAATGTTTTTTTAAATGCTGTCATGAAAAACAGCTATTAAGAGATCTCGGTGAAGGAGTCAGTGTAAATTTACTGCTGCTTAGTACAATTTAATTGCATTTATAGGATACCGGTTTGTTGGTAAGAAAGTGTGTTTGGGTATTTGAGAAGAATATATGCCTAAACTTTGTTACATTAATAAAAACAAGCAGTAAATGGTCAGGGCAAACATCCACTGACACACTGTACCCCCAAGTTCACAAAGCCACTGGAGAAGACAACCAGGCCCTTACATTTTTACATTTCCTTCAAATCCTGTACTCTGTAAAGTCAAACAAATCTCTCTGTACGAACTTCACTCGAATAAATGATCGTCTTGCTTGTGGAATCCTTCCTGTGATAAATGTCTTCTGTGGTTCATTGTTGGGTTTTTTTTCTACATTGTGTGTTAATTAAAAATATGGAAATTGCAGCCTTATATGTGACCCATCTGCTCATTCCGAAAGACTCCCACTTCCTGGATGGTTTTTGAATAGAGAGACCTTATTTCATCTCCTCTCTCTCTCCATTTCTCTCTCACTGCTTCTCCAAACAAGAGAACCTAGTTTCAGAACCAGAGAAGGACGAATGAACTTCAGGCACCACTGCAAAATCAGCACTTTACTGTGATAAATGACTGTGTAATAACTGTTTGGCACGGTGACGGCAATTAGATGTGAGTAAATTGATGTAGCGCCAGTGGACAATGGAAGATCTGCGATTTCTATGGCCCAGAAACCGATTGAAGGACTCCCACCTGTTTAGCACCAGAAACAGCTATAGAGGCTGTGATGAGATGTGTGGGACCTCCTGTGAGTGACTGAACAAGAAAGCAAGCAGACGCACTGGCTTTTAATTCTATTCCAGGAGGAGAACACTAATAAAATGCTTTTAATTAAGTGGGTTAGGGATTATCTACAAACTACCCTCCCAAATGTTTGTCAGCCGCCTTCCTCAAAGTGACTAAATGGACAGAGTAAACAAATATGAATAAGGGTGGTTAAGGCTATGGGGGAAAGAGGAAGGTACAGGCCGTTCTGTGCCCCTAGGACCAGCCCTTTTGCATTCCCAAATCTCTTGGATCCTAATGTTCCCCAGAGCTTGTAATAATTGAATGAATAAGTGTTTTAAAACTCTCAATCTAGCACTGTAGCTAACTCACATAATTTACACACCGACCTACAGCACTGACCCAGAACTGCGCAGTTACCCATCATGATGACACACTGACCCATAGCACTGACCCATTCACCAGCTCCACTGTCACTGCAGCAGTGATACATAAGTCTGTAGCCTTGACACAATAATTTGCAATACTGACACTCTATCTACCTTCTCCACAGCACTGACAACCCTTCGTTGTAGAAATGACACTACTGCTGCTACCACTACTAAAGCACTGACACCACACTCCACAACACTGGCTCTCTTCCCTACAGCTCTGACAGTGAGGTCCGTAGTCCTGCCACAGCATTTCACAGGACTAATACTCTGCAGCACTGACACTACACTCCATAGCACTGACCCTCTTCCCTACAGCCCTGACAGGGAGGGCCGTAGTCCTGCCACAGCATTTCACAGATCTAATACTCTGCAGCACTGACACTACACTCCATAGCACTGACCCTCTTCCCTACAGCTCTGACAGGGAGGTCCGTAGTCCTGCCACAGCATTTCACAGGACTAATACTCTGCAGCACTGACTCATACATATGTATATTTTTATAACCTCAGCTACAGCTCTTATGTGACTGGCAGTAATTATGTGATATCAGAAAACCACAGCACTGACTCAGTTACACAAAGGCATGGATTTTAGCCCAGCTTACCCAATGGCACACCTCAATTCTTCATTCTTCTTCCTACACAGGTCTTCACAGTGGGTCACTGCCATTGAAAGGGGAGACAGTTTGTGAGCAGAGGGTCACTGCAGTTTGACAGATAAATGCCTAACTTGGTCTGTGGATCTCTTAAGCTTCCCTCTACGGACATTAATCCGATGGAGTAATGGAACAGGCCTGGAAGTGATACAAATCCAGGGCCATCTTGCCATTATCAAAAACCAGTCAGATTGCTGTAACCTGGTCTGGGTTCTGTTATCTATCATGAGCAGGAATGAAGGACTTCCCACACATCTCAGAGGAGCTGAAAACTCCCTGAGGTAATGTTTCCACAATAATCAGGAGAGATACTGAGAGACTGCAGAAGGATTTTGACCGGGGGGTATTACGGGGGAAGCCCTGTTGTGGATGTGTGGCAGTTACTCTGTATCATAGTACAATGGGTGTGGCCATGGAGCACCAAGAAACAGTGATTAGGAGGCCAGGACCACAGGCTGGAAACCACTGCAGACTCATGAAATTCTGCTATTTTGTTTTATTTGCTTAATTTCATTTGATGGCTGCACTACACCCAACCCGCTCAGTTATACTCCCTGTGAGCCCTGAAATGCCACTACAAAAACATTCTAATTTATGAAAAAGTCAATCTTCGGGAAAAAGGAAGAAAAAACAGCTACCGTAATATTAAGCATTTAATCGAGCGTTTTAAAAATGAAACTCTGTCAGGAGCAGGTCCCCCAAGCCCCAATTTCACAGGATAATAAAGGGGGATTAACTATTCCTGAGTCAGACCCGACAAGCACTAAAAGAGTTCATCCTCGCACGGCTGAAAAGGGGCATTAGGGAGACAGAGGAAAAGACGGGCGGGATACAGCTGAGTGTGAAAAAAGCAAACGCGGTCCCTCATATTGCTCGCATCTGTTGTGGGGATGCTTCAGTTTTAATATAAAACTCAGTATCCATCGTGTTCCATCATTGCTTTGCAGCATTAACATCCCGCATTTCCTGGGCGCCCACTGAAATAACGGCGAACATCGATTATGCTACAACGTGGCTCTATGACACTCATGGCACCGGTGAAAAATTACTCTTCTAGTAAGCAAACTTTACAGCGCATTTAGCATCACGGCTTTTAACGCAGATATAAGCATTTTGGTTAAGCTGGATTTATTTTTTCGATTTATTATTTTGGCTACAGTGATTCATTCAGTTACAACTTCCGCAACAGCAGTGAAAGAATGGCATTGGTTTCGCTATAATATCCAGCCGTTAATGGTTGAATTGTTTGTTTTTGTGGGGCGCCCTAAAGGCTTTTTTGGAACCTACTATAATTATTTTATCTAAATAAAAATGTGAGGCTTGTTTCCTTGGCTTTTTGGTCCTCTGCATTCATGTTTTTATTTCTGACTTTTTGTTTGTTTGGAGGGAATGGTAGCTGCCCCCTAGATTAAACTAATTAAGTGATATAAGGATAAGCTCAGGCTAAAAGCATACATGGCACATCCCCCACCAGGCAGTAAGTTTGCCACGTGTCCCAAAGGAAACCCGTATCGCTTTAAGTTTCTACGTCTCTGGAGGAATGCTGGGTGTCTTGTTTTTAATATTGCAGCATTTTCTTACGTCGCCCGAATCATTCCTCCTGAAATGTATATTTGAAAGAAAGCCATTAATGCATTTAACTGTCATGTCCTTTTACAAATAATGTAGAATAATTTTAGGTTAGAATACGTAATAATCACAGGTCATTTGAGGTGAGTATGCAGTTGTTATATTTTAAAGATATTTCTGTTGCATTTTCAAAGATGATTTTTTTGCTAAACTAATGTGGTAATCATGTGTCAACACAAATATTTATGTTTGTGTTGCTTTTGATTGGAGACCCTCCACACACATACGCACGCATACATCGATCTTTATTGTTTACGCCTGTTTACGTTTGTAGCTGTCTGCTACAGCGCTGTTCATTATTTTAATGTGCTGTGCTGTAAGTGCTGCGTGCGAGCATGCATGCGCCGCGCTTGTTTGTGTCTGCGTGTTAGCGCTCCATGTGCCTCTGTGCTCCTTCATGCCTGAGAGATCAAACGAGCAGCCTCGCCGCAGGCTCTGTGTTACTGAGGTACATTAAAAATCAGGCCACAGTTGACGATCCTGGAATACGGATAAATGAGTTTACCCATGTGTGGAAATACTAAAGAACAAGATCCGGCAGCGCTCAGCCATTATCCGTAAATAACACAGAGGGCCGTGCTGGTCTCTCGGCCGACAACCCACATCTTTTGGGAACGGCAACTCGCAAAACAATGCAACAGAGCCCGCGGATGCTCGTTAGATTTTATTTCATACCTTGTTCTGTTATCCAGTGTGTGTGCTTATCAACAACCCAACTTGATCCGCTCACGGACTTTCAGCCCATATACTTGTGGGCCACTATGGTACCCACACACATCTCGCTTATTGCTATTTCCCAGAGTTTCCTGTTTAACACAGACAAAAAATATATATATATATATTGTCATTAAACTGAAAGTGAAGTGTCCAAAAAAATGTTCCCCTTCTTAATAAAGTCTCTGCAGTAGCCTCCGGACACCTGTTCAGATTATAAAATGGTAAATAAAACTTTTCAGAATGGATACGCTACATTCTGTCTCACTCCAGTATTCATTAAATGATAGATTATTCAAGGTTAATTGTTAAAAAAATACAATAATCATAAACATAATGATAAAGACAACTGTACACATTTCGGTGATCATTCCTTTCTATTTCAACAGTGATAAAACCATCTAAAATGAACACCAAATAAACCATAGGAAAAAATGTCACCTTGAGTGATGGTCATAAACGGCTGACATATACACTCATCATCCATATATGGTGTATTTACCTTCAGTGTCCAAGAAACAAACAAACAAACAGTTTGAGTCCAGCTTGCGGAAACATATATCATAATACACCAGGGTGGAAAGTTCTGGGAAGCGTGAGGTGGGAAGAGTGATGGAGGGCACTTTCAGAAGTTGGTCTCCCTTAGAAAGACGCTTTCTGTCAAAGGTGGTACGTGTCAGTGCAGGCTGTCTTATCAGCAGTGACACACTGCAGTGAGGACTTTCTCAAAAAGAACCACACACTTTGAGCAGGACCTTCCTGTCACAGGTGACAAAGCGCCTTCGAAAGTCTGATGGGCATCAATGATGCCAATCGATGAAGAGCCGCTTATCTCCATTCACGAAGAGCTCCGTTGTTACCGTGGAGACACGGACACCATGTACCTGTGACCTGATGAATGGCATGTCAGCGATGGCTGGGGACCCACGTCTCAGGTGGACGCAGCTAGCCCGACCTCCCCAACCCTCGTCATCCTGACAGGGCCTTTGTGGTCTCTGTGTTTACATGACCCCGCTTTGTCGAATAACTGTTCATCACCGACGGTCCAAGTAAGAGGAAGTGACACGTTGATTTCCTGTCTTTTGAAATCTGTTGCTGTTCTTCCCTCACCACACACATGCACATGAAAAAATTCCTACAAGGGCATATATTTGATGGCTCTACATAGTCCTGAACAGGCCATTGGGTATTTGGTATGGGGTGGGGCACCATTAGATATATTAGATGCCAGGCAGGTGGCCAGATCATTTTTTTTTACTTTTATGGTGGAGATGAGTCTGGGATCCACCTTTAAGCTTGAAATCTCTACTGACAATGCTACTGCTGCTACCAGGCCAAAAGCACTGCTATAGTGAAAGCCATTCACCGGGAGCATCCCTGAATAATATCCAGTGTTACTGCAGGAAGAGCTGGAAGACTGAATTGTCCAGGTAGACCATTACAAGGTTCGGCTTCCTGCATATTCACAGAATCATATTAGTGAAAGTAAGTGGGCTGACTTGAGGAAGGGCAGTGGGTCTGTGGGTGGGCATGGGGCTGCAGCTACAGAAACGCAGCTCAATATGAGATATTCCAATTGTCCTCATTTCTCAGACGGAGCACAATGACATTTGCGGCCGCCGGACAGAGACAAGAATTAATTCTCTTTGACGCGACCCGTCCCGTCATGCGCCACCCATCTGAAAAGTACCAATGCGCCAATAAATGTGAGTGGTGGCACTCCCGCTGCCAGGAACTGTTTACGTTTGGGGTCAGTATTTGCATGTATAATTTTGTTTCAGGCTAAAAAAACTGCATGTGCTGACCTTTCCAGAAGGCGGCTTTTGTATCTCCATGGTTTTTTCGACACCACAGGAGTACTGGTGTATGACAATGATTGATGTAAACTACAGAGAAGCCCCATGGTGTGACTAAGCGCTGCATGAATACAACACAATGATGGATCCCAAACCAGTACACATCCTGTTTAAGCCCTATGAAGGCTTCAGCAATTAAGGACCACCCCCCCCCAAATCTCACTCACATAATATTCCAGGCATCCTTTTGATGTTCTTAATAAGATTGCATTGTTCCCTCAGTCTGTATGTAATTACTAGATTTAGTTAGCTGTCACTATCTAAGGAAGTAAGGAAGTTTCCCATCTATACAGCTGCATATTTATATATACTGGAGCAAATCGGATTAAGCACCAGCTGAACCCCTCCTAGGATCCAACCTAATATCCTTAAGGTTAAAGGCCATGTCCTTAAGAGACCCAACTGCTCTAAATGTTAACCTGGCAGTTAACTTGTTAGTAAAAAGATCTGAAAATTTCATGGGCCCAGTTATAACATAATGCCTCATGTTGAGCATGTTAACCCCTGTGGTATTTTTGGGGTCGAAATTACCCCAGTCCATTTTCAAAATGAGGATAAATTCTATAGATTCTAGAATTTAGAATGGAAGAAGTAAAACACACAAGGGATAAATACTTCAGGGCAGTATGTTGTTTATTCGATTATGAATGTATTTCTGCCAGTTCTGGTTTTCTACCTTGTCAGTCTTGGCCTCATTTACATTGATCATAAACCCGAGTCAGGACTTGGGTCATGCTGAAGTGTTCATGCCCCACCTTCACCGACCAAACTTATAAACCCTATACTATCAGTCGATACCTAACCTACAAAGACGTGGCTGGGTCACTGAAAAAAATTCTACCGAATTATCCCCCTCCCCCTTCTCTAAACCAAAGTTACCATTATCCATACCAACAGCAACATTTCTCATGGGTGCCCCCTAGTGTTTGGGTCCCTGAAACTCTTACCCTTTCTCCACCCCCAATGGGTGGTCATTGATCAACAGTGATGGGAGATTGGTATTGTCCCAAACCACTATAGGGGTAGATTATCTGTTTGATTCACCCCAGTCCTGTCTAGTTTAACACAACAGGAGCAGATAACGTAACAGATGGAAAATGGGTTAAACCAATGATCTGTCCCACAGTGGGTTCCTGGAAGGTCTCCTCCCACGTTGACTGACCATCTCTTTCAGCTCCTCCAACTCTTAGTGTTGGCGTCTGGCTGTGTTTAGCCAAGTGATGATTCCCAGAGCACATTAAACCCACCACTCGCTTTCTGCATTGTTAGCGGCAAATGCTGGTTTAAGCTTCCTCACCACGACAGCCCAGAGTTTAAATAATTGAAGACGCTAACATTCCTGATAGCCACTGATGGGAGCCCCCCTAGTCCACCCTGCCCTGCCTCAGTCCCTTTCACATTCTAAAGCAGGTTTGTACCCTGAAAACTCCAGCAGTTTAGCCGTCAGCTGTCATGTGGACCCTGATGGAACATCAATGCTTCAAGGACCTCTAGGCTGCGACTCACTGCTATCAAAACAGCTTGTTAAAAAGCAGCAGAACAGGAAATATAAGCAGTAAAAAATACTGGATACCTTTGGCCAAATATGGGTCAGAGAAAATAGGATTTGTTTCAGGAGAAAATAGGATTTCTTTTCTTAAAATGGCGACAGGGAACAATATCCAGAATACTGTCACGGGTGTCTGTATAGTTTAGCGGTAGCCCAATCCGAACCGTTACTGTCACAATCATTGTGGACGACACCTCATCCATTAGGTTTCCTAGGCACGCACCTGCCCAGGCGCAATGGATGCGGCTGACTATCACCACAGATGTGGCTTTGAAATGCTATGTTTCCCTAAATCCAGCTGTTACTGTCAGTCCTTTATGTAAAGGTACATTTAGGTGACACCGTCCTGTCTGCCTCTACCCGGGCTGACCACAGTGCCTCAGTATTAGCAACCTCCTGTTTGATGGGGCTTCGGGGACAGGTGGGGGGTATGTCTGTCTCGGATATTAAAACGACTTATTTTGCCTTCAGGAAACTGGTGGTGGTGGGAAGAGGCAAACCTGCTGGAAGATTCTGCCAAAAGCAAACCAAAAAATGGCTGAAAGATATACCAAGGGTCCTGCACAAAGTGGGAGTGACAGGATGATTCTGTCGGAAGCTGCCGAGTCTGCTTGTTATACAGTGACCGAATACTGTCAACAAGCAGATGCAGGCCCGAAAGGGGCAAAGGGTGCAGGGAAGGTGAGCGCCTGTCTGCTCCAATTAAGTCTGGGAGATTGAGTTGGCAGCTGAGGATCCAATGCAGTGAGAGCTCCTGGACCTGACAGACAGGAAGAGGGGGGTGGCCTGAACCGCACTTCCTTTATTGTATTGTTGACTGACAGCTATATTTACCAATCAAGTCTTTTAACTTACCACTTCAGCATATGCTAGCACATTCTATTGGCCGTTGAGCAGTTTATTTTCTTGGCTAGTTGGGCATACTACCCTGTAACGACAATCTCTGGACCCAGCAAAACACTACTTTTTAACAGCAGCTTCTAAGCAAAGGAACATTGAATTTCATGGTAAAGTACAATAAGAATATGAGTATGAATGAACGCATTTACTCAGCAGGCATTTGGCATTGCAACGCACATGGCTGTACACTAAACATCCCGTTCCTCTTTTATTAAACTCCTTATTGCCTGTAAGGTATAATTTCCTTTATAATCCCTGACTGGATTTGAATCTATAAACTTTTCTGAGAAGACAAAGAGAGACACATACAGTACATTAGGAGAGAAGATACGGCAAAGTGCTGCCTGTAGTGGGAAGCAAACTCAGAGTTAGTCTCCCCCATGGCCGTGTGCCCGATCCCCTCCCCCCTACCCCCACATACACACACAAAGGCAAACTTAAAGCTGCAGTTCCTTCCCTGCTGCCTGTACTCGGAAGACTTTGAAAGTTCAGCAATTTGTTGGGACACTGCTGACAACAGCCCAGTCAAGCTGTCACAAAAAAATCGTGACGTTTTTAGTATATTCTGTCCTCACGGATATATGTCTCTCTGTGGTAGTATTCGATAATACTTCTCATACGTAAAAAAAAAAAATGCTGAAAATAAGAAAACATCTGGAATGATTGCTAAAGAAATTATTTTGGTTTTCTTTAAACTTCAAGCCGCTTGGTCCACCATGGACGTCGTGGGTAAAGCATTTCAGTAAAACAAAATCAAACTAAGAACAGAGTCAGCAGTACCTGACCCTGCATGTGACGCTACAGGAGATATGTTTGCATCCCAGAAACGTGTCTTAGGTCTATAAAAATGTATTTTTTATAGGGGGCTCTTATGCATGCAGGGCTCAGAGCAGAAAGCACCTGCAGGGACGGACCCGCATGGAGAATTACCACGGTGACCTCCTCTCCACATGACCAAAGGAGGACGAGATGATCACTTGGCATAGTCCAGAAAATATATACCCTGTTCCGCATGACCCTCACACCCTCCGGGCACAAAGTTTCCTTAATCCTCTGCTTAAGAAGCGAAGGACACAAAGGCTAAACTAAATTTTGATCTAGAACTGTAATTCACCCCCTCAACCTGCCTTTTAAAACACAGTTATATTATGACGAGGGAAATAATATAGCTTTGAACACAGTGAATTCTGGGGATTAAAGAAAAAAAAAAAAATCACCGGACAAAATAGTTTCTCTCAGTCCAGAGGGGTGTGGGAGGGCATGACTCTATTTCACAAGTTGGACGGGAGTTTGGAGCGAACTGCTTCCAGGTCAGAGGCGAGGCCTTTGTTAGGCAGCAGCGTGGGTGACGACCCTGCAGATGGAGTCTGAGGTGAGCCCGTCGGGGAGGCCTGCCTTGAGAGTGTCATGTGACTGGGGAGGGCACTGAAGGGCCTGCTCGCCAGCGTGGGTGAGGAGAACGGCGAGAAGCACAGCCCTGGGTCCCGAATGGGCGGCGGGTGTGGCGGTGAGGCGCCAATGGCCCAGGCCGCACCCTGGGAGAGGCTAGGGTGAGAGGTGGAGATGAGTCTCAGGTCCTGGGAGAATCGGCCCTGGGGTGAATCAAAGGCTGAGGGTGGGGCCCCACAGGTGGGCGTTTGCGGCTGAGGCAGTGAGCTGCGGGAGCTGAAAGTGCTAGAAGGCTCGAAGAAAGGGAAAGTCCGGCCGGGGCTCAGGGAGGCGGGACTGGGCACCAAGGGCGTGCAGCAGGGGGAGCCATACTGGATCAGCGAGGCCAGGGGAGAGCGTTCAGGGGGTGGCGGTGGTGAGCTTGTCGTCTGCCCAGCCAGACTGCGCTGCAGCATGGCTGATGATGACTCGGCGGCTGGTGACGCCGTAAAGGTCCTGCTGGGCGACGGTGAGCCCGACGAGGGCTCCGGGAAGAGCCCGCCGCTCCCAGAAGTCCTGCCGCCAATTGCGCACTGCTTCAGGGAGGGCCGGCGAGGCGGAGGCTGGAGCTGGGCCTGGAGGAGACTGAGCGAGCTGGAGGTTAGGGGACTCATGTGGGGGGCGGATGAGCCACTAATTCCTCCTGCGGTGAGCCCTCCTATTGCCCCCCTAGTGCCACCTCCGGTACCTCCCCCAGTATCTGCCCCTGATATCCCACCAGTAACTCTACCCGAGGACCCCCCGAAATCTGTACCTAATACCCCACCTGTTACTCTTCCTGTGCCCCCCCCTGTATCTGCCCCTGTTACCCCACCTGTAACTGTTCCCAAGGCCCCCCCAAAATCTGCCCCTAATACCCCACCGGTAACTCTTCCTGAGGCCACCCCGGTGTCTGCCCCTATTACCCCGCCTGTTACTCTTCCTGTGCCACCCCCTGTTTCTGCACCTGTTACACTACCTGTAACTCTTCCTGAGGTACCCCCAATATCTGCCCCGATAAATCCCCCTGAGGCGCTCCCAGTAACTTCAACAGTAAGCCCTTTTGCAGATCCCCCTGCACTGCCCCCTACAGCTCCACCCATAGCTTCCCCCAGCGCCCCCTGCTGGAAGAGACCTGTCAATGAATGCTGGCTGCCTCGAGGGGCCTGCTGCTGGGGGGGCGGGTGATGCAGCTGTGCCGTGCTGGAAGATGGAGAGCTGGACACAGAGAAGCGTCCCAAGGAGATAGAGCCGGACCTGTGGGACCCTGTTTGGGACCCGGGGCCTGACACCGTATGCTGACCCCGAAGGGAAGCCAGCAGGGGGACGTCCGTGCCCGTCCGTGACCAGGGAGGGGGCGTGCCAGGCTGTGAGTCGATGGCTGAGCTGGGGGAGCCAGAGGAGCGGGCCACCGATGGGCCAAACCTTTTGGGGCGGCTGGATGGGTCCTTCATGGAGCCCAAAACGGAGGTGGGAGGACGGAAGATGGAGGTGGGCAGGTGGGGGTGGTGAGTCAGCGCAATGGCGACCGAGGTGGTGGCGGCTGCTGCCTGGAGAGGAGCCTGGATGAGTGGGGCCCATATGACAGGCGTGGGTGAAGGTGGGGCTGGGGGCGGGCCCGACTGCAGCAAGTGGGCGCAGTGCGCCATCTCCCGGTCGTGTTGCACTATTTGCTGGATGATCTCGTTTTCCTGGTAGTTGAACATGCCTGAGCTGAGGTCGTGCTGCACTTTGTGCTGCAGGATGGAGTTCTTCTTCCCTGGAAGGCCATGAAGAAGGACAAGGTCACCACCAGCACGAAATGCAGCCATGAATCTGTCTTAGACACTGACTTCAGTCAGCCATCTGCTTATCTTCTTACCCATTTTAATCTGAAGCTGCCTTTCTATACAAAAGTTACTTTTTTATGCAAAAATCGAAATAAAACATGTGATTGCTTTTGTCTATGGTGTTTTTAATGAACTCCATCCATCCATCTATCATCCATTCATTTATCCATTTTCTAACCTCTTATCTTGGTCACAGTCACTGGGGACCTGGGGACCTTTTCATACATTCTTTTGTTTTTATTTTACTTTGAGTTATACATAAATAATACGATGAAATTTACAAAAGCTGGACAACTCTGGTGTTTTCACATGACCTATTAAGTTCAACACATCCTTTAAAAGGTATAACTGCCAAACCCCACCTGAAAGTCAAACTGGCAAACTCATGGCCAGATGATCAGTCGCTTAATGACCTAATTGATCGTATCACCTGAACATGTCCATAGACTATTTCATGGAACAGAAAGCACAGGGTGTCAATGGGACCTGGGGTCATTCTAAATGGGCCATTTGGTTTCACTGGCGCTCCTGAAGAAAATCACACAAACTGCAAACCAAGCCAAGCTGACAGGTGTCAAGGAGCCGATGTCCATTAAAGGGGGAGAGCAGCTCATTTCGGCAAATTCTGTACGGTGCCATAAGAGTCCACAACAAATACTGCATTTAATTATTACTAAGTAAATGTGCAATATTTTCCTTCTAGTTGCTTATCGAAGCTTGCAGCTGGCAGTCTCATAAAATATACAGTGAAAATTTTACAACCTAAACCATGATCAATCGTTTCATAATACCAAGGATTCATGAAAAACTGAGGATCAAACGGCAGACACTAAGAGGACACCTCTGATTTAAGGGAAATGCGACATTGTAAACTCGTTGTTTTAAATGGCAAGCATTAAAATGATTACTTTTAGCCATTGCTTGTAAAATATGTCTACTTTCAGAAGACAGAAACGTTACTTTGTATAGTACACACAATATATGGAATAAGAGGCAGAGATGGATCTGTTTCCTTTCTGGGTTCTCATGCACATGGCAGTCAGCTCTGTCTGTAAACATTGGTCGGATAATAACCCAAATTAATTTGGTCTGGGGAGGAATGAGGTGACGCACGTGCTGGCCAGCCGACACCACAGATACACCTGTATTTTGGCTACGGGCTGATTGCTCAGCCGGAGATAAAAGTCACCTCAGAACAAACAGAGAACAACAAGGTCCGGCAGCACACCAAAGAGAGGACATCCATAATGTGCAGAGACACTCTTCAGATTAGTTACAAGGACTGAACCATTAAGAGCGTGGGGGAAGGGTACAGCTGAATGTACCAATCACCCACAGGCATGGGGATGCAAGCACACAAAACTAGACTTCCTCTATCACTTTAATCCTTAAAAAGAAGCCGCAAATATTGTAAATATAAGTACAGCTTGGTCTGAATTAAAGATCATTCTAAATTACAGAATAACAGATAGAACTGTATTATAGATTTACTGACAGATTACAGACAGATCATCCCCGCAGGCTAGTATTTGACCTCTGACCTCTGTGGACCCCTGGTTCATCTGGTGAGTCATCGGATTGCCTCGGCCTATTAAAGCTCTGATTAATTATCGGAGCAGTGGTGGTTTGAATGAGTTCATTATGCCAAAGGATTCAGAAAGGTGATCACAATTTATTTATCGGGCTCAAAGCAGCTCAAATCGGACAGGTCACAGGGGACAAACTCGTCAGCCGATGACATCACCCTCGGTAACGTGGTTTTATCTGGGTGGGGGTGACTGGAACCACAGAAATAGAGCGGCCCCTCTCTTTTTAATTATTAATTTTTAAAAATTCTTTTCCACTACAGAAGGTCAGGAGAGTTAACAGTTTTGGTGACAGACCCATTTTTGGTCCATCTGCCGTGGAGAGATCTGCTTCTCTGCACCAGGAATAATAACCTCCTTTTCGGGAGACTTTGACTCAAAATGGCTCCCAGCGAAAGCCCGAAATGTCAATCCCTTGGCAGCCGTTCCACAGCCAGATGTTGCCTGGGCTGTGCGGGGTGCACCGTTTGGGGGCTGGGGAGGACGGGGCTCAGAAGGCATGGACACAGCGGCCGGCGCGCCAGCCTTAAGGACATGTCCACAGCTTACACAGCCGAGTCCTCGATCCACGGTGGATGCATTTCTGCACCAGTAACGACGACAGCAACCCAACGCTTACTTATGATCACCATGTTCTCACCAATGCGGTCCAGGCGGTCCAGTGCCACGGTCTCGAATGCCCGTCGCATCATGGGGTACTCCTCCAGCACCTCGTTGAAGTTGTCCACAGAGAGCGAGTAGAGTCGGCAGTAGGTGTCCGCCCGCACGCTGGCCGTCCTCCTGCCCCGGGTCAGCAGGCAGATCTCTGCACAAACAACAGGCCAAAGACATTACTAGCATTACTGTTACTGCTGTCATAGTTATTATTATTGTACTACTTATTATTATTATGATGCTATTATTTAACTGCTTGGAGGGCATGTGGCTCAGCAGGTTAGGACACTGTACCCCTGACCAGAAGGTTGGCAGTTCAAATCCCAGGACTGGCACATCAATGCCCCTAACCCAGCTCCAAGGGCACTGCATGCCGCCTGACCCTGCACTGTGACCCCCCCCCAAGCTTGCTGTCACCTGTACATGTGTCTGTGTGTTTCATAAACAGCAAGAGAATTTCTAGAGCGGATGAGTAAAGTATCCCTATTCTGGTTTTTACTGACACATGTACCTCCAAAGTACTCTGTATTAGCCAAGGGTCAGATGAGAGACACTTATGTAAATATAAAAGCCAGGCCTAATGTTGGTGCTGCACAGCATCTAATCGCCCGTCGAAAGCAGAGAGCAACACACGTGTAATGAAATAATGCACCTTTTGCTCCTTAATGCATCTCTTTCAGCTGTGAATTCAATTAAATCCCCATCAGTTGATTTCCTTTCGGTGGTGGATATGGTTAACTGGAAGATGCCAACGAAACAGTCATCTGTGAGTCTCTCATGGAAGCATTGAGGGTAAAAAGAGACAGCAAACAAAGAAGCGAACTTCCTGACGTGCTTGCTTTCCTTCACTGCATTATGTAAATCGAGCGTAATCCGGCACTGCCACGCTTTAAAGCGGCTCTGGAAACTTGGAAGACTTCCCTTGCCCTGCCATTTCTTAGGGCCTGGGCCTCGTTTAGGAGGCACACTGCTGCCAGGAGCCTGTACCTGGCAACCCGTGACACCATGGAGCTGAGGTCTGGCCTGTTCTCTAGTCTTCCTCATCGTGGCACCATGACAAATTCTGAATCCTGAGAACTGAACCGCTTTTTATGTTATTTTTCAAAATGCAATAAATTTATTTTTATATAGCGCCTTTCACAAGTGTTGCCCCAAGGTGCTTGACTAAAACATGTAGCAATCCATTATTATGTCGTTTATACAAAATGGCACATAAGAAAGTGAACAGGAAAGAAGGAAAGAAAAAATGCTGAAAGACAACAGGAGAGAAAATAAAATGCAAAAAAGCTACTGAGTCACTGCCTTGTGTGTGGCCATTCCTTTTTCCAGCTAATCCGCAAATCTCCTACTAGGACAACATAAAATCCGGGTCTCCCTCCATCTCCCAGACTCCGGGTCCCACTCCATCTCCCAGACTCCTGGTTCCCCTCCATGTCCCTGACTCCGTATCCCCCTCCATCTCCCTGACTCTGGGTCCCACTCCATCTCCTTGACTCTAGATCCCCCTCCATCTTCTCGACTCCGGGTCCCCTTCCATCTCCCTGACTCTGGGTTCCGCTCCATCTCCCTGATTCTGGATCTCCCTCCTTCTCCCTGACTACAGGTCCCACTGCATCTCCTCACTCCAGATCCCTCTCCATCTCCCTGACTCCACATTTTCCACAATTACCCCAGCATGCCGAAATGAAGCCACATGTTTAATCCGCCATAAGTGTGCTGCGTCAGACACCCACGCGTGGCCCTTTCCCCGTTGCCTTGTCTGGCCCACCGCTTAATGAAATGCGGCCCCTGTCCTGTTTCCGTCTTCTCAGATTACAGGAGACACAGCTCGGGGGGGGCATGAGGCTGGCAGCACATGGTACACAGGCCAGGACCGAGTGTGATTATATTAACGGTCGTCTGGGATCAATTAAAATGACCTCTGCGAAAGGCTGGCCAAACTGAGTTAGTTCTTAAGTCTTTCATTTGTCAATTTGATGCTCCTGGTTGCATCCGAAAGCAGGCCGGGGGTCCTGTCCTCCCTGTGAACAGGGTCTTACTATACCTCAGCCTCCTGCCATAGCTGGCCATGTTTGACCCCTCCCTCAGTCGAACGTCACTGTTAGGCTCCCATGCCCATTACGGCAGGCGCCCTCCAGGGGCGAGGGGAGCCGTGACCTTTCCGAGCCTCACGCAGGCTGGCCAGATTCCCCCGACACACAGCTTGTGGGGGTCCCTGTGGTCATTAAGGCTGGTAAATATGAGCTGCGATGAACACCGGGTGGTGGAGGGGGGTGCATGGGTCTCTATGCCTCAACTCAGTTATACAATAAAAAAAAAAAAAATTGAGTTTATATCATGTTTTTATGTAAGTCAAATGCCACACGAAACTGAGGAACACATACTGCTTCAAGGCCACCCCCAGGGCGTAAACCCTCAAACGACCCCTTCAGACCTCCCCACTCCCCCATTTGAGCAAGCAAGACATGGGAGAGATGGGGGGGGGGTCAAGGGCGGATTAGCTGCCCATCTGGGCCCCCCTTCACATCGGAGTAACACACAGGATGCGCAACTGGTGTGCGGAGCCCCTGGATCTGCCTGGAGATTAGCAGCATGTTGATGTGTAATGCCCCTAATTGGGCGCAGGGCTCAGGGGACCAAAGGGATGATGTGGGGACTTTGTCAGTGGGTACAGCACAGAAACCGACAGGCTACAATGACCAGACAAGGAAGCGCAGGACTAGGGAACTCTTATACACTGGAAAGACAGGAATGAACGAGGGGCACCCGTCGCTAGTTAACAAGGGGCAAGAACATAATCAATTAGTAGCCCCACCCATGGGAAACATTGGGAGCAGACTTGTAGGGTGGGGCTCAACATAACAGGAGCCCCCCCCAAAGGCGCACACTCCAGGTGCACCACCCTAACTGAGGGGGAGCAAAGGACACGATGGGCACATAGGGTCAGGACCCGGGGTGAGGCCAGAGACTTCAGACTAGGGCAGGGCAGCAGATACTGGATGGGAGACAACAGGAACAGAACTAAACTGGGGCACACCACATAGGGAACCAGACCAAACAGTACATGTACCAAAGGACGAATAGACACAGGGCGAGGGACCATAGAGAGGACAGACGGAACGGACAGAAAGGGACACCACCAGGACAGGGACTGAAACCTGTGGGGACCACAGGGGCAAAAACCAGGGCAATGGACAGGACAGGAAGAAACTGGGGCAATACCAGGACCAGACGGGGGGGGAAAAACAGAGAGCAGTAGAGGGAACCCTTAAAAGACTGGAGAGACAGACAGACAAGGCCAGACACTCCAGAGGGAGAACAAAGATAGACAGGGTGAGCACAAGGAACCAGGACAGGAACACCAACTGAGGGAACAGGCTCAGGGGACCAAGGGGCAACAGACGGAACAGAACATGTCGACAGGAGTAAGACCAGGGACAAACACATCAGGGGCAGGAGGCGGAACACGGGGAACAAAGGCAGAGACATGAGGTGGAACCTGGGGCGGAAACCAAGGGGCTTGACGCTGGCCCTGACAGAAAGGGCCAGGGGGCAGGGACCAGAAAGGAGGAGTGAAACTGAAAGGGAAGGGGACAAAAGGAGCTTGATGGGATGGCAGGAAATGAGGAGACCGCATGCCTGGGACGTGGGGGCGACGAGGAAACTATAGGACTGGCACTGGAGGGCGAGGAGGGATCTGCAGGACTGGCACTGGAGGGCGAGGAGGGATCTGCAGGACTGGCACTGGAGGGCGACTAGTAGACTACAGGACAGGAACTAGGGGGCAATGAAGGGTCTGGGCCCAGGCAATTGTCTCGCCGGATGTCCCAAGTATCACCGTTTGCTACCTCAGGGGGCCGCGGGAGCTAAAAACATGGGACTCAGGTCCCAAGGGTCCCACTCCAACTCATCAGGAGGGGCATCCTCCAGGTCCATTACCTCTAGGCAAAGGAGGAGCTCAGGGTCGGTCCCAGGCCAGGCTCTGGGTACCTGGTGGGGGAAAAGTCCAGAGGCACAGATCCCCAGGGCCCGGGCTCATGGAACTGAGGTGGAGCAGGAGTGGGACCCCACGGGTCAGGCTTGGGCAGCTTAGGAGCTGGGACCTGCGGGCTAGGCTTGGTCCTCACAGTGGTGCCGGCAACTGCATCACCTGGGCAGGGCGCAGAGGTCACGGCGACTGTGACGGATTTGCCTGGGCAAGGCATAGGCAGGAGCCGCAGGGGCGAAGGTCGCAGACGAACAGGCATGCGAGCATGCAGGAGCCATCTGGGCGACGGCCGCAGGTGGGCAAGCTGGAGCAAACGGGCGCTGACCACCACCGGAGTAAGCGTCGAGGAGCCCCCTTGAGGACCTCGGGCGGCAGGCGCGGCGCGCGATCCTCGGGCGGCAGGCGCGGCGCGCGATCCTCGGGCGGCAGGCCCTTCTGCACCCACGGCTGCAGACAGGATAGGGTCCATCTGTTCGAGGCCAGGGTTAGACAGAGCCACCGCAGCGGCTTCCCTTTTTGGGGCACCGATGATCTGTCGTACCTTCCCCCAGAGGGCAGCAGTCTCCTGTGGCAGGGAGACGGGGGTTACCGCCACGAAGTCTCGGGCCAGGGCGTCGAAAATCACCAGGATGCCGGGGGAATCTGGAACCTTGGGACTGCCCCGCAGCTTCCAAAACAACCCCCAGAGGGTAAAGAACTACCGGGCGAGGGCTGTAGAGTGGCGCTGGCAGCACCCTCCGTACACAATGGACCCTGCTCATCATGGTCCACCTTCAGCCCCTGCCATCAGACAGACTCAGAAACAGGCTCCCTCCTCATGAAGGTAGGAACCCTCTCGGAGGGAAAACCTGCCAAGAAGGTCTCCGACCAGTAGAGACCGGGGTCCATCAGGTGCATGTTCTCGGGGATTGACCTCAGGACTGCCAGGTCCGGCTCAATCACGGGAGAAGCCTGAGGGTTGTTGCAGGGTTGGAGTTTAGTTCTGGTCATTCTGTCATGACGGAGTGGCATGGCACAGGCAGAAAGGAGCCTGTCAGGACAAAGGCGCTTTTACCATGGACAACCCCAAGTGGGGACTTTGTCAGTGGGAACAGCACAGAAACAGACAGGCTACAATGACCAGACAAGGGAGCACAGGACTAGGGAACTCTTATACACTGGAAAGACAGAGGAATGAATGAGGGGCACCTGTGGCTGGTTAACAAGGGGACAGGGACATGAGGTAACACCAACGAGCTACAGGCGCGGCTGATTAGCAGCCCCGCCCGGGGAAAACATTGAGAGCAGACTTGTAGGGCGGGGCTGGACATGACACTAGAGCCCTGGCAAAATCAGGGGCCCCACCTCAGAAAATAACGGAACCTTTAGCGGGTGATGAAATCAGGTCAATCGATCCGCTAGTGCGCGATTATCAGATTATTGACATTGCATCATTTTCATTAACAAAACTCTCGTCTTTCTCTTTCTGCTCCAAAAATCATCTCAAGCCACATCAGCCTAAGGCCCCCAGAGAAGTTAGTCCACCCCTGGCTACAGCACCACTCTGGAGGCAAAAAAAACAACCTCTAAGGACAAATGAAGAAAACTGGGGGTTTCAAACTCTATGCATTATGTCTCTGAAAATTAAGTAGAACAGTGTTTCCCAACCCAGTCCTCTGGGACCCCCAGATGGTCCACATTTTTGATCCCTCCCTGCTCCCAGTAGGGTTAGGGATGTGGACTGTCTGACAGGGAACTGGGAGGAAGCAAAAATGTGGACCGTTAGAGGAGTCCCTAAGGACCAGGTTGTGAATCACTAAATTAGAAAATGAGGAAAAGAACTCATCATCCTTCCAACTATAACACATTCTTTTGAGTTGACACTCAAAAATTATAATGGACGATGAAATAATCTACCATACATGTAAGCAGTAATACTAACATCCCAGAAGGTTCATCCAGTTTCCTGTCAACCTGTTCACATTACCCTCAGCAATAATACAGCTTCCAACCTCCATCCCCCTGTCAACTCTAAATCCTCCTCCCAGACGTGGGTTACTCTATTTCTCCCCTCTGCCACTGAAAGATAAATCACACCATCTAAGTGGAAAGACATGGATGGGCTAAAAAATAAAAATCAATGGCTTTAGTCTTCTGACACGCCACCAACATAACCGCTTTGTTTCAATACAAGAGGAAAAAATGTAGAAAAAACACAGCTTTCTCCTTAGTTTTCAATAATTCTGAGTCAGATTTTTCCCCCTTCAAAGGTTATTAATCTTGTTTTACTAAATAAATGGGCCTGCATTTTACTGTATAGTAAACTACGGAGACAGAGTTATGTCTAAAGTAATCGTACTTAAACGTCACAATGATATAGTAATTTTATGAAACACAAATCCATATTAATAGTTGCATATATGTGCCTGTGCCTACTGCCTAAGTTTCACGAGTACAATCCTCATTTTACATTTAAGAATCCTAATGTACGAGTTCAAAACTGGAGTTAAAGGCCATTAGCCATTGGCAACGAAACTTTCTCCACGCAACTAGTGTTTCATCAACGTACTTTAGTTGCAAATGCATGAATTGTGATTCGAAATCGCAACTTGAACATCGCAAACTTGTAAATTGCGATTCGTAGTTGTAAAATGAGGATTGTACTTGTGATATTTAGGCGGCAGGCACAGGTACACATTTGCAACCCTGAATACGGATTTACGTTTCGAGATCGTCGTGACATTTAAATACGATTCCTTTAGATGTAAATTTATCTACCTACATCTATGAATCTATTGCACATTAGTGGCCAAAAACTGTCTAAACTACTCTCGTAAAATGATAATCTGTAAACCTACAGTGCGACACGTACAGTACGAACTGGGAGTATGAATCTGTTGTCGTAAATAATACGCACTTGCAAAATCTTTGCCTACAGGTCAAGTTACAGCTATATAAATATGATTTTAGATCTGCAATTTATTTCTAACGTATGACTACTTCAAACATAAATCTCTCTCCATAATAAAAAATCATGCATATTTGAAGTTGAACAAGTTTTAGTGGTTCTGAAAAAAATCAATACTGTCGAGTGTCCTCAAACTGGATCGTCCGAAAACACAAATACCAAGGACAGAGTGAGAAATTTTCAGACCTACCGTACAGGCAATGGCTCTCAACCCCTCATAGCTGCTTGCTGTCCCTCTAAGAAAATAATGATGGATTCTGGAATATTCCGGCACATTTACTGGGGAGCCCAAGTCGGAGCAAGGACTGCTGCTAGCATGTTTAGTCTCCCGATACACCAAGAAAAGTCTGAAACTCGGACAGACCAAGTTGCAGGAAAAGCCCAGCGGGGGGATTTTCCCAGGTGCAGCTCCACTGGCAAGTCAGGAATATCTTCTGGGTAACGAGAACAACAACAAACCCCCCTACTGGCCCAAGATCACTGCAGAACGTGCAACTCAAATTGCCCAAGCTGGTTCAGTTTTTTGTTACACGCTTATTTAAATAGGTGAAACCAAGTCAAACTGGAAATCAGACGGTGTTTAGGTGGAGCTCCTGTGTAATTTATCGACCTTTGGGGAGGTGTGTGAAAACACCTAAATCGTATAAGAAAACTAAGTAAAAAATCTACATGCACTATGTGTACAAAACCACCTATGTGACACTGAATTAAATTTGCTCAAAACATATTTTTACTCATTAGCATTTGAAGTACCTGGTGGTTAAACTATGATTGTTTTATTCATTTGATTTATCTATTTTATTCTTGTGGTTTATTGTGTTTACTGGTATTTCGTACAGCACTTTGGTTGACCCGTGGGGTCTTTAAATGTACTTTATAAATAAAATGATTTATTGATTGATTAACTGATCTAGGTACAGCACATGTGCACACCAGCACTGAAACCTGATAACCATCTGAAGAGCTAAAATCATGCAACTACATGTTAATTTACCTTTTTGACCAATTCTGAAAACATTCAGAACAGCTATTTAGGTCTCCTTTCTACCTGAACCTTCCAGGCTCTTTGGGTCCCACAGGAATCTTGGAAAATAACCAAAATTCACCATTTTGCATAGAAAACTCACTTTTATCTGGCTTCTGCTGGTGCTTTGCTCAGGAGCAGCCACTGAAGCTCACCTCAGAGACGAACGCTCCGTCCTCCTGCTTCAGTGTGTTCCTCATATTCCGCGCAGCGGTCTTATGAATACTAAAGCTTAAGAGGGTTCCATCTCTCTGGCCACATGACCTCAGGCCTGAACCCCCCTCCCCTGCCCAATCAAAGATCTGCCAAATAGCCCCCTCCTTTACCCCCGAAGTAGGATCCATCGGAGAGCTTGGTCTCCTTGTTGCCCTTGGTGAGCACGCTCACCACCCCATGCTGGATGAAGTACATCTTCTTGCCGATGGTGCCCTCGCGGATGATGTAGTCGCTCGGCTGGAAGACCTCGAAGCGCAGCTTGGTTAGCATGGAGGTCACGAAGTTGGGGTCCGCGTTGGCGAACAGGGGCATAGAGGCCACCAGCTTGCGGCAGTTGAAATTGATGATCTCCTGTTTGACGAGAAGAGCGTCAAGGGCTTGATCTCTCTCCACTGTGTTGTATATGTTAACCTATTTAAAGCCTTAAAGCATAATGGTGTTAACTTTCTATGTTAGAAGATTCTAGATCCAACACAAAGCTGGACATGCGCCCCCAGCCACTCCACAAAACTGGTCTTATTAATTGTAACTAAATCAGTTCATTAGTTCTATCCATCCATTTTCTATAACCGCTTATTCCATATGGATCATGGGGGGCCGGAGCCTATCCCGGAGGCTGTGGGCACAAGGCAGGGGACAACCCAGGATGGGGTGCCCACTCACACACTATTCACACGTATGGGCAATTTGGCAACTCCAATCAGCCTCAGCTTTTTTTTGGACTGTGGGGGGAAACCAGAGTACCCACAGGAAACCCCATGATGACACAGGGAGAACATGCAAACTCCACACACAGAACCCGGGCAGAGACGTGAACCCTGATCCCAGAGGTGTGAGGCAACAGTGCTAACCACTGCACCACCGTGCCACCCCCAGGTCATTAGTTGTTAGAGCAAATTTAAAGAATTACTGGTGTTTCTTCAGAAGAACCACTGCTGTGATTGAGAGATGATGAAATGGGCTCAATGAGAGTGATCATACAGGGAGAATATTCATAATGTCATGGCAAGAGTAACCATAGAGGAAGAAATGATCGTATCGATCACACTGAAAGGGACCCACCCACCTCCCTAAGCGGCTCGTTGAGCTCCCCCAGGATGCTCTCCTCGTCGAACATCTTGCCTTGGTAGCGGTGCTCGTAGTAGTCATGGATCCTCTGCCTCATGTCAGCCGGAAGCTTGTGGAAGGACATATACTGCTCCACCTGCTTGTACTGCAGAGATAAGCCAGAAGGGGGCCTTGTGATCACTGACGGAGCCCCGACACCCATGGCTGAAGGCTCGACAGATTCACAAACACAGAAGTTCCCACTGAACACAAAATACAAACACGCCTCCCTCCATCACAGAACACTCATTCCAGGGGTGCTGATGCCATGCGGAGTCTGTAGAGTGTTTTCACCTGTACGCTGCGCACCAGGCAACGTGGAACAAAGAGCGTCAAAGTGTGACAGGAAGAACCTCAGGAAAGCATTAATCTCTGCATCTCTCTACAGTGCAAACCGCCGTGTCGAGTAGATACATTCTTTATTCCCAGGATGCAAAGAAACTGGGGTGGGGGGTGAGGAGTTGCCATGGGAAGCAGCTACTTGATTCAGACGACAGTGTGCGTCGGCACGGGAAACACGCACTGTCACCTGTCACAGCACACTGGGACTCATTAACCAGGAACACCGGCAGATCTCCCTGCAACCGCGACGGGCATTACGGGAGGGAGGGACAGAGGAAGAGAGGGAGAGATGGAGAAAGGGAGAGAGGGAGCTCGGCTGAAGAAACACAGCATGGGGTGAGGGGGAGAGGGCTGCGCCAGTGTGAGACACACACACGCATCTACATACACATGCACACAGTCAGGCACGCATAAGGAGGCCTGGATAACGACCCACCTATACACAATACAATAAGACACACACTCCATAACTCATATTCACAGACAAACAGTAAAAACCCCACACGCACTCACAATACATCGTACACAACAAACTGGAATGTGTGCATCTCAGTAGGGACCTCCCACTGACTTTCATTTGTTTTTTGGCTCTATTTGTTCGTATATCCCTAAACAGCAAAATTAACAGGAGGCCCTAACTTTATGAGGACGGGTTGAGTTAGAAACATACTCATGATGCACACACACATATACACACAGATACACACATATACACACAGATACATGCATTATTTACAGCTCTATTCATGGGCAGGTCCCTTTGACTCAGAAAACACTGCAATTAATGCCCCCACCAATCCCTAAGCCTAAACTATCAAAATTTAGATTTTCAGATTTTCTTTTGTTATGTGGGTACTTTTAACAAAATTTCTCTCTTTTTGCAGATTCCCAGAAGACACCGAGACTGGGGCTAAAGTTATTGTTGGAGCCCTACCTACAGCACAGAATGCTGCTCTAACAACTAGAAAAAATATGGGACCCCCTACAACTCTGGGCCCTGGGCTACAGCCAGGGTTAACCTGTGCATAAGTCTGGCCTTGTATGTAGGCATATACAGAACACAGCAACCAGTAAGATCAGAGACCCAACGACTGATTTTATATTTACGCAGGTTGGTCTTGCTGGGAGTTGGACGAGTGGAAAATTAGAGAGAGAGAGAAACTGAGCAGTTTGATGATCAGAATTTAACGAAGATTTAGGCAAAGACTCCATGGGGAGCACCCTGATTAGTGCAGTGCTGACACTGCTGTCAGGAAGGCTATGTCTGACCGCAGCGAGGGGGGTGCAAAAGATGCATGCGTGGCCGTCTCCCAGTGCCACACTGTGACATGCGGTTCACCGCGGGATGAATATTTTACCCCACTGTGACCCTGGGAAAATAAATAATCACCCTTTAGTGTCTGAGTGGCTGCAGCTCATTAGCATGCATGGCGGAAAGCGCCGAGAAGTCTTTGATGTTACGAGCGGCCACGCGGAGGGAGGCTTCTGATGTGCTGCCTTTTTTTTCTCCTATGGAGCATCGTGCAGTTGCTGGATCCTCGAGGAACCTATTTAGACATCACAGACCTTACATTTATTACCCGCAAAGTGCCTGTGGTTACAGCCGGTCCTGTGCTCCCAGAGGGGTGCGGCGCTCTGCAACAAGCACACACACGCACACACACAAACACACACACACACACACACACACACACACACGACAAGGGGGCCTGCTTTCCACCCAGCGGTCATGAGTCACGCAGATGCCTTCAAGGAGAAAACACCCATGGAATCAGGAGTTCACCAGCTGCCTGCTGGCTTGGCCTGATGGATGGACCCCCTCAATGGCTGTCCAAAAACCTGCCTGACAAAAATAAACAACTCTCCAAATCACATGCCTTGTCTAGTGCAGGAGGATCATTTAACGTTTGTCATCTATGCATCCGTTGTTCTACAAATGCAGGTGTAGGAGAGGAGAAAAGAGAAACAGGTGATGCAATTCAGCTCACCTTCTCTATCAGGGACAAGACAGCAAGCTAATCTCTTTCCCTTTGTCTTTATCTTCATTCGTGTGTCCATCTGTACATGGTCATGCTATTCTCTAATGCACATTCTCACTGTCTCTCCTATCAAGGCTCTTCTCAGCTATCTGTAATTGGCCCAGCTATTGTTTAAATCTCTGTTTTGTTTTCTTTAATTTTTTTTTAAAGATGCTGCAGCAATGCAGTATAGCAGTAACACATACCCACCCCCACTTAAAACCACGCCCCCTTCCACCCCCTCCTCCCCTCCTGAATGGGCAATTGTTCTGCCAGTTAATCATTGACAAGTCTTCAGTGAAGAAGTCGAGGATGATATGCTACACAAGCACACACACACACACACACACACACACACACACAAAGAGGGCTGGACAGGATGGAGCCCAAGGGCACACTGTCTGCTGCAGAATGATTTGACTCTAAGCCACACACAACAGCAAACCCCAAAAATGATCACAATCTTTACAAATTACCTGGCGGAGTCCCCATTATATGGGAGCTGTATCCTGCCCCATCTTTTAATAAATAAGTTGGAAAACAGGAGGTATGAAGAGAGCATTAGACATGTACAGAAGCCAACAAAAATACCAAAGCAAAAATGGAGCTTCAAAAATGGCATAAAATAAATTAACATATTAATCCCCCAGGCTAGCGCGAGGAGAATTGAGCTTTGAAGTAAATCGAGAAATCTGTCTAAATAAATCCTCGGATCGACAAGATCGTTCTGAGGTGATGTAGCACATCGAACCGCCTTTTCAGGTCACCTTTGTGGCATGCCGGACATGACGGGGCCCAGGGTTGTGCCGCTGTATGACGCCGTGGAAACCCAACTGGATTTGAAATGGCACGAAGGGGGTGTTACAGGTACCGGAGCAAGGAAGTTCTGGGTGTCCGTGGAGAGTTTCACATTTAAAGGGACAGGTGCTATTTTAGCCACGCTCCACGAGGGGGCTCTGCTCAGTGCCCCCCCCCCCCGTGAGGCTCCTGTGGCGATACGCTAACGTCCTTCCTGTTCCCCCTGTGCCCCCGCAATCCAGCCATGAGTCACTTTGCGATGCGGGGGTGCCGGTTCATTGCGCCAGTAGCTTAAGCTCCATTTTAATAACAGCTTACCTGCGTAAGCACAATAGCACGACTCCGCCTGCTGGGAGCGCCGTGCCTCTCGGCTCCCCGCCTCGCCATCTGTTCCTCTGCTCCCAGGCAGAGGGGGCATCCTGCGGGGGGGTCATAAATCACCCCTTCTGACGTGCCACTGCATCCCACGGGACGAGACCTGGTGTTCACATGGCACGCTGCAGCTGAACCCACTGTCCGGATGCTCCCGCTTTAACCAGGCACCTTTTACTCCAAGATAGCTGTCACCTGGATAACTGGACCATTCAGCACAGGATACAACTCACAACTGACATGTACCCCCAGGTGGTGGTGGGAGAGATGAGGCTTCTAAATGCACCGTGGGTGGGATTACAGTGATGCTGACCCACTGCCATGGTCAGGATGCAGAAGCAGGTTAGGAGGCTATTCCTGTGATCGGAAGGTCACCAGTTCAAATCCCAGGATTGGCAGAGCAATTTCATCATTGGGCTCCTGAGCATGACCCTTAACCCCCCCAATTGTTCTAGCAATAGTCTGACTCTGCCTTCACTATTGTATGATACTTTGGATAAAAGCATCAGCTGAATAAAGGTCATCTTCATTTAATGCATCGTTTCCTGGTAAGGTTAGAGAAATATTTCATTCTGTTTTCTTGGATCTGGAGCAGGGGTAGGAGAGCACTGGAATATTCCAGCCTACACCCCCCTCCCCCCCTTAATCTGCTTTGTGCTTCTGACAGATCGATCCCCAAGGAGACCCGCTTAATTGGCAAGTGTTAATTAGCGATTCGGAGAGGCGAGGCCCATAGCGTTAGCCGCTAATGCCATCCAGAGGCTGGCGCGTCACGACTTGCTGAGTGCAAACGGGGCCCTTCCTGACAAGGGAGGCTCACCGTCAGAACCAAACTAACAGTGAAGGAAATATGACCTGAGAGGACAGAGACCATAGCAGATGTCCATTCACCCAGGAGCCTTCTGGAGAACATCACCGAGATCCTCATTCCACAGTAGCGAGGTCATGCATTCGCGCTGCTAAGACGCAGTGCAGATCTGAGCCACAAGGGGGGGGGTGCGATTAATAGCCCGTCAACAGTCCTGGGTCAGCACCGGTCAGGTTTAGATAGAGAACAAAACCTGCTAGGAGACTCAGCATTGCGGGGAGAGTCACTGAGAAAACTGCGCAGTTACATCACAGAGTGATTTTAAGGAAATTCGGCAATCAGACGGTCAACCGATTAGCTAGTGGTCATTACAAAACTCCTCCTACACAAAGTGAGGAATGAGAAGCTGAGCAGAGAAATGACCACAGTCATCACCACTGCAACCGAGACACAATCACAGTGAAGACACCCTATTCCGGCCCACTGATTGAACTGGAATTCCTTGCCATGGGGAAGCTCTCTGCTACCCCTGTTGGACCGATACTTCCTCTGATAAGTTTTAGGAGAGCCAGCAGCAATCCTGCAGCACTGATGGAACGTGGTAGTGGGGGGAGGTTCTGGGGGTGCTGCTTCACCCACGCTGCGGTAACACTTACACAGACGCATGCCGTCTGTTCTCCTCTGATGTTAGAGGTGCAATTCCCACCAGGCAATGTGGGCGCCGCCATCTCCAGATAACGCCCACTGGGGCATGCAGAGGAGTCAGCAAGATGCGGTCCACTCTCCCCGCAAGGGAAACCCCCACCCCAAGCCCACAGAGCCCCGCCTCCCAGAAACGCTACTCTGACAACTCCTGGGGAAAATGAGATGTTTGCGAAGACAACAATGAGAAACTACAAAACCTAATTAGGAGGGGGACGATTTCTTCTCTTCCATCCACTTATTTTGGCGCTGAATTTAAATGAACTGCTTAAATAGCTCCTCTGAAAAGACACAAAGCATATCTAATCAGTGCACTTTTTGGTGGGAATGAGATTTTTCATGACAGCATTAACATACCACTCCTGACAGATGGCACGGGACTGTAACGTCACAAGTTAATCTATAGGATATCAAAATGCTCTGCGACCAACTGTCTCAGGCAGTTAATACAGTTAACCGCGATAACTAAATTCTGCCATTTTCTGTCTCTGAGACCATTCACTAAAGAACTGTAATGATACAGGCTTGTTACACGAAAGCTTGCCCGGTAATTTGTAGCTCTCTGTAATGAAATAAAATGATTAATATGCTTTATTTGCCATTTATACAAGTATGAGTACAAGTAGATCGGAATGCTTCTTACTGCATTTCACTCCCCTTTGACATACATGCCGGGGGGTAGAACTAAAGAAGTAAAAAAGAATTAGTCCGACATGCAATTTTTTTACTAGTTAGCAGGTTTCGTTTTTTGTACTCACCACAATCAAGCAGGACAGCTGAATTTTCAGCACTGCATATAGACATTCAGACCCATGGGGCAGGGGGGTTAAAGGCTTTGCTCAGGGGCCCAATGGCTATATCAGTCTGCTGGTCTTGGGATTCGAACCAATGGACCTTCCGTTCACAGGCACACAGTCCCAAGCCACCAAGCCACACTCTGTATGCCTCACTTCCTCTGCTGCATGTTCTACTTCCTGAAGGGAGCATGGTCAGCGTACTTTGTAGCTACACTACAAACCAAAATGTGCAAATGTCACCCAAATACTGCCCCTCACATGCAGCGCTTTGCAGAGCTCGGATCTCACTTCATTTTGCTACCCAATGTGTTGCCCCCCCCCAATCCCTGGCCAGCTCATTTCCCACCCCCACCCCCAACGGGGGCACTGGTGATCCTCATTAGATCGGGCCCCAAT
Source organism: Mormyrus iriodes (assembly GCA_011763525.2). Classification (NCBI taxonomy): domain Eukaryota; kingdom Metazoa; phylum Chordata; class Actinopteri; order Osteoglossiformes; family Mormyridae; genus Mormyrus; species Mormyrus iriodes. The sequence continues at coordinate 13,532,268 of JAAGVU020000008.1, forward strand.
GTGTCAGGTCTGCAACTGGGTGACACCCCAGCTGTTCCCGGTTTGGGTTCCACTTCACAAATGCTTTATTTTGCTCTGTCCCTTGGCGGGGGGTGGTGGCTGAGGCTGAGCTGAGCTGAGGTTTTGCCACATGGCTATGGGAAAACCAAGAAATCCTAAAGACAGAACCAAAGCTGGCCCTGCGTGTGCGACATGTGATGTCCTTGTGCACCGCAGTCACGCATATTTCCTTCTTAAACCCCCTTCTGCCGGTTTCACCCACACTTCGTATTTCACAGATATGCGTGAAGCCGAGTTAAACACAATGCCCCCCTAGTCAGATTCAATAACCACAATGAATCTCAATTAGGTTCTGAAAACAGTCTCCCAGTTCACTACCGGTGAAGCCCAGGTAGGTTTTATAAACACAAGGTCCACCATATAGATTCAATAACCGCAGTGAGGCTCAATTGTGTTCCAATAACACAATGTCTACCAGATACGGAGGCATGACCTGGACCGTTAGGGTGCTGATGGCTCTGGAGCAGGACTCAAACCTACAAGCGTCTGACTGCTCTGTGTCATGTGCACAGGCAGCGTGTTATCTTAGGAGAAGAGCATTCACAAGGCTGGAAGGTATAGGCCAAGCCGTACAGTCATTTGGGTGAGGCTATGGTTTAAGCTCCTTGTGAATGAAGATTTTAGAGAAAGTTAACTGGATTGTAAAAATTGAACGTAACAATCTGACATTGGGAAAATTAATACCCTAGTTTGGGAGAGCTACTTATAGTAGTTCCTTAAATATCAGGAAATGAATCATACCTTAGACTACTTCAAGAATCAGGTGGTTTCACCTAAAGACCAAAAATCTCGTCAACTCAAATAAAAAGGTTGAGGGAACCAGGCAAGTCTCCTTCACAGAAGAGTCAAAAGACTGACATGATGCAGTCACCTTACCTAGCCAGATTTCAATGATATCCGATTGAAATGCTTCATTAAATCACTTTCGAAAATAACACCATTGATAACAGAAGCCTAGAGATTGACAGCTGGCTGCATTTATTTAATTACATTGAGACCAGGAGAGAGACTATCTTTGCTGGCTAATGTCAGATTATAATAAGACCCTGGTCAGTTAGCAGATGGACGAGCCTAGCATCCAGGCTAATGCCTCTACGTACAAGCTGGGTAAAACAAAGAAGCATGCAACAACAGTTTTTCATATCGGAATCTTCATAGCTAAGTCTGGGGGGGCAGCTATCTAGCTAGCTCAGCTGCTAAGGGTCATCTCTCAGGTCTAGTGGTACTAAAGCTTATATTATTATAATGGAGCTTAAATTCCTGCATTACATTAAATGTGCAAGAATCTAATGAATCTAATAAATCCAAGTCAGCATACATAATATTCATCAATGACCCTATTTATAGCATTTATTTACAACATGTAATATTCTTTATTATCGGTCTGAAAACATACGTCATGTTTCATGGAAGAACAGTTGACCAAGACTAGCTGCTAGGAAGGTCATTATGGCAGGTTCAGGGTGAGACAGTGTTCATTTTGCCCATGCTGCTGCTCCAACTGCAGCTCTAAGTCCAACAAAGTTTCAGCGAACTGACAGACAATAGAATTTGTACTAATATTTGATAGCAGAACCCTAGCTAGCTAGTTCTGTTCAGTTAGCTCATGCTAGCAGCCTTGTTGGCCAACTATTCCTTAACTCTGGACAAGTCCACTCAAATTAGGGTTATGCTGTGCGTTCCAGTCACCACTGCACCGAACATAGTTGAAATTTGTCTTTGTTGGCACAGATTGGCCAAGGTAAAACAGAAGAGCTGTGAATTTACAGTGAATTTTTACGCTTGCCGTGAGAATCACATTAACACAACCAACACACTGAGAAGTGTCCGCAATAATTACTGACTTTAATTATGGAATCATCCAAAAAGCTATAAGCAAATGGCTAGCTACACCCATGCCTTGGGTGCTGTGAGATAAACAGTGACATTAATTAATCATTCATCCATCCTGCCTTCCTTCCTTCCATCCATCCAACAGCTTATGGTCAGGGTTTGGTGGAGCCCCATAGCCTATTCTGGGCAGCCAGTGCAGTACCAAACATACAGCTTCGGGTACCGACAAGGTACATCCTGGATGGGATGCCAGTCCACCCCACGTGCAACAAAGAACTGGATGAGAAATGATGGGGGTCACAAGAAGAAGCAGCTGAAATGATCGAATAATCGACATCTGAGAGATCCAACTGAGTTGTCTATTTGTCTTGTAAAGATAGTTCCTTAACAGAATAAAATGTGAAAATGAGTCCATCTATCTATTTTGTAAAACCACTTGTCCTGTTCAGGGTTGCAGGGGCTCCAGAGCCTATCCTGGAGTCTATGGGCACAAGGTATGGAACAACCCAAGACGGGGCACCAACACATACACCATTCACTCACACATGCACACCTATGGGCAATTTGGTAAAAAGTGTGTCAGTTCATCCCATTTTTATGTTGTACGAATTTTATATCAAAGGGACAGAAAAAAACAGATATGCCTACAAATGTGTCTGGGCCTTTATACCCTCACATCCGAACATCTGAGGGTTCCGGTGGTCCACCTGCCTACCAAGTCTACTGGTCCATGACTCCAGTTTCTGGCCTGAAGGACAGAGTGTCTCCATGTTAGTATGTAGCATGGCAAGGACCCTGGGGGGGGGAATCACGCCACGCCCCCCCACTGTGGGGCCCTTCTTCACAGAGGGGCCCTGGGCGGCCTGGCAGCAGAGCTAATTATCACCCAACCGGGCTCCGCCGGAGAGTCAGGCAGGCAAGCAGGCAGCTGCCGTGCCGTCACACTTTTGGGGGGAGGGGGCGGGAAGGGGGGGGAGGAGGTAGCACACCAACATGCTGGGATTTGAATCTCAGAGAAGGTGAGGTGGGGTGACCAGATGTCACCGTCTGTCCTCAATAACATCCTAAACTTAGCTAAAGAGTGCTGAGCAGCTTATCGAGGCTGCACATCGCGCCGCACGTTCAGTTTAAGCCTGTTTAACGTGAACATTGGCTGAAAAGCTGCAGGGAAGGGGCCACTCATTCCGGGACGTCTTTCAGCTGACCTGGCCTCCATTCTGCTCTTCAGAGATGCGGCAATGTACCTCTAGGCTTACAGGTCAAGCAACCACAGCAGAGGGTTATCAGTTTAAGTACGCGAAGGAATGTATTAACCCCATCCTTTGGTAGACATCAAGTATAAAACAGAAAATTTAAAGTGCTCTTTAGTGTCCTGCTGTTCATATTTACATATGTAGTAATGTGATATGCAAAATATTATTAGCAGTTAATGTTTGACAAAATGACCATACATGTGCCTTACAGCTGTCCACATCAGCTAATGACTCATTAGAGCAGATCTCCTCTTGATGCCCTAAGGGACCAGAAAGGGCACTAGTTTGAGAAGAATATGAGGGCCCATCCCATGGTTCAAAACTCCTAGGAGTACAGCTCAGTTTCCCAACAAGCTGGTCCTTCACTGTGGATACTGCAACATCCCATCCAGGCATCCACACAGAGCACAATTACAGTTTGAATGGAATGCACTGATTACCTGCGGAGCTCCTAACATCGAGCGACGTAAAAGTGGGGCAAACTTTTCATACTACTAACGACCAATGATAAGCTGGCCCTTTGAACCCTATTCAGCTCATACACCACCCTTGAACCACTCACCTTCTCTTGGTACTGGCGACGGGAGGAGTCCAGGGATTGGATTAGTGCTGTGGCATGTCCCACGAACATGGCGTAGCAGGTGGCACCCACGATCATGCTGAGGATGGTGAGCCACACGTCCGTCATGCCCACGGGGGGGTACATGCCGTAGCCGATGCACAGCATGTGGCTCATGGCCTTGAACAGTGCATAGGAGTACTGCTGGCCCCAGGTATCGTTCTGTGGTGGAGAAGGACATGGGTTTACCACCAGGGGGCACTGTGTGTTTCCCAACCGACCCCACCCCCCACCCCAGCACCACGGAGACCATAAGTCCGTGCATGTGGAGACATCGCTGTGATGAGAAAGCTCTCCGTCTCGCTCCGGACAAGCTGTTAAAGGATTAGCAGTTCAAACATACTCCCGTATGCAATGCACAAGTTCAACACCCGTCCCGTGTTTACCTGTCACCTCCTGAATACCGAGCGTATTCATACAAACACGCATATTTGCCGCGCAATGTGAGCAAATAATGAATGAATGATTCAACATATTCGTTTCGCTTCCCGACATGATTCTCCGAAGGCGAAAACGTAGGTGGGCGGCTTAAAAGGAAATGGATGTGGATGAATCGTCCGTCGCCCTTTTGTTTCCAGCGCTGGCGCACGGCGAATCGATATCGTCTCTCTCCCGAGGTGACACGCTAGAATTGGATTCAAACCAAATTCTCGGAGGAGTGAAACCTGGAGGTAGACATGGTGATCACTGCCTATGGAAAGGTCAAGGTCAAAACAAAGAAGCGCCAGCGAGACGCAGATATTCTGAGCATGGCTGCGGCCGAGGGTGGCACAGTCTCGACATGAGCAGAGGACTGCTGGGATGAAGATGTTCAGCATTTGATCAGAATTTGTAAAATCCAGCGATACGTATACTCCCGAGCCTCACATATGGCTGCTTTTGCATTTAAATTTGTATAATTTAATCTGTCCAATTAAGTTGGCCATAGCAACTTTCAGGAGGGAGAGTCAGGTCCGCGTGTTTCGATTTGTTTCATCTGACCCTTATTCTCAGCAATCTCAGCACCCCGAGGCTGACAACAGTCCCAAGACTCCTAATCCCTGCTGATGTCACGCACATATGTCCCTGACATTTAAATTGGCTTCATTTTTGTATAGATATGCAGCTATATTTATCTATTCTTTTACAGTGTTAAGACATTACTGACTAAGTAATATGACTTAATTTGACAAACTATATTTCTTATATTAATGTATTTGCATCGTATTATACTATTACTGTATTTAGGGTATTATAGCATTTTACTACACTCAGGGTTTTACTACACTCACTGACTCATGGTTAATGCATACTCAGACACTCCTCACTTAACGACATGCCTGTTTACCGACCGCCCAGACTTAAGACCAGCTCTCCGGCCTGTCGGCATTGTCCGCTGTACAAGAACTTTGGTCATGGAAACGGCAGCGCGGCGTCTCAGCGCCAGTCATCTCATCTCGCATCAGCCTTTCTCAGTCCCGTTCCCGCAGTAGGTCAGTATTTGCTACACTACTCTGCAATTTCCAAGACTGCGGAGTCCGTCTATAAATGTATCGGAGAATCAACCTGGATAATCAGAATATCAGCGGTGAGGCGGCAAGCGCGGACGTAGAAGCAGCGGAATTTTGTTGACTGATTTGATTAAATCATCGAGATATGTAAATGAAAGCAAAGTGATGAAGCTGGAGTTTCCTTTACACCTTTTGTTTATTCATAATAAATAAAAATGATTACCTGTATTTACAGGAAGCAAACCTAGGTAATGTATAGTACAGCTGATTTTCTCAATTCTGATTATTACAGTATACGGTACACTATTGTATAATCATTTATAAATATACTAAAATGTTATAAATGGTGCAAGGGTGACATTAAAATAATATCTTATGACGGTTCACAAAAGCCCACTACCAGTACAGTATGACTGAAATATCGGTAAGGGGCAACTCCTCCCTTAGCGACCAAGTCACAGGAACGGAACTCGGTCGTTGAGTGAGCAGCCTCTGTATTCCGTTTTACCCAGACAATAATACTTACCAAACAGATTAATGTAAATGTTTATACACTAGTGAATAAAGAGAAAGAGTCAAATACATCTACAAAAATGTCCTGTGTGTTTCTATCTGCAGATATCTTTGCTTAATTTTGATAATCATGATTAATTGCCCTGTGCCTGAGTTGCGTTGCCAACCCACTCACATCTTCTCAGTGAAGCTACCATTAATCTTTTATGTGAAAATTGAATTTTAATGACAAATATTCTTACCAAAAATTGAAGGCTTAAACGTCAAGCCAAGTAAAGACTCCATGCAAATCAACTCAGTCCTGTTGGACCGTAGCAAGTTTTTTACACACTGTGGTGTGGTGTTACACTGCTCCTGTGGTGAAGCTCAGCCACCTGCATTCTCATGAACAAATAAAATCTTCAATTTTTCCAGTAAACTGCTTCTGTAACATTTTGTCTCTGGCAAACAAATCTGTTTTACTTTATGATTTTATAGTGGTGCGATGGAAACCTGGCAGAGACTAGTTTTTTTTTCTTAGAGACTATGCCAGCTGGCTACAAATACTTTGAACAGCCCATACTCACTGCTGAGGCGGCCTTTTGGTGCTGAGAATTTTAAAATTTTACCTCCACCTGGGCTGTGCTGAGAGTAACAGGTGAATATCATCCTATACTGCTCATTTATTGACTTCCTAAATCAAGAACTAGATTCGGAGGACAATTTTCAGATCTTCTCTCTTTTTTAAGTTCCTTTACTTATTACTGAAAAATTTCACCATCTGTATTGATGATCCTGCACGATCCCTGGCTGTGAATTATAAAAACTTGCTTGATTGTTTAAAATGAAACAGAATATTATTATCCCTATTCATAACAAAGGAAAAAGTCTTGATCTAGTCATTTCAGATGCACCTGATATCTTGATATCATTCACTTTGAATGTCACAGCCTCAAATGTCTTAATATCTCTGGGTTTCTCGACATAACTAGCTCAGCCATTTTCTGCGTTGACATACACACGGATGCCAAGCAGCTGGCTAATTTCTCTAATGACATCCTTAACGTTGTCTTTTATTCAATGGCCCATGTCAAAACTCAGACTATGTCCTTCAGTTTACACAAGAACTTCACCTTATGAAGACTCAGGGACAGAGATTGCAATTATGCCTTGGATGGCCTCCAAGTCCCACCAGTTACACTAAACAGCAGCTCTGAAGGCTGCTTGTAGGGAATATTTTATAATGTTAATCAGAAAAGGGAAATGCTAGAGGCTGCTTTTCTACCATAAATCAGCTTATCAATCCTGTTTTTTAGCAGGTACTTCTTCTGCATCTATTGAAACTTGTAACTGGTTTCTTTCAGGGACAAATGACCAACATCAATCTATTAATCCATCTTCCAACCACATATCCTGGGCATGGTGGTTGTGTGGCCTGGAGCCCGTCCCAAGCAACATATAGGGCAGAAAGCATTAGTGTGAACACCAATAAAAGTCCAACATTCAACAAAAAATTCTTCTAATTCAACCAATAAAGTAGATTTGCTATCATAAATCTTCAACTTTGCTCATCTACTCTGATTCAGTTTATTACGATTTTGATTAATAAAACTCTCTGGAGTGCTAAAGTTCCAATACTGTTCTAAACAGCTGCTGTCACTCCTTTATGACAGAAACAAAGTCTTGATCACAATGTATTCTTCTCCAGTTACGGGCCCATCTCTAACTTCCCCTTTATTGCTAAGGTACTTGAAAAGGCAGTTGCTAATCATTTGGTGTTTCACATGAGCTCCCATAATCTCTTTGAAAATTTTCAATCAGGTTTTAAACCTTTACATGCCCTTGTGAAAGTCACCAACAACTGACTAATGGCTACTGACTCTGGTTTTCATTCAATCCCCATTTTTCTCAATCTCTCAACAGCTTTTGACACGGTAGATCAAAACATTCCCTTGGAAAGATTAAGGGATTACATTAGTCTACAAGACACATGTCAGAAATAGTTTTCCTTTTATCTCTCAAATAAGACAACATTTTGTTTCTGTTGTTCAAATTAGGTCTTATGTCACTTGTCACCTATGGTGTCCCCAAGGGTCAATGCTTGGGACATTGTTTTTCTCATCCACATGCTCTTTCTGGGCCTGATATTCAATGTACACAGTTATGTATATGACACACAGCTGTGTATCAACAGCCAACCTGATAACTGCACTGTCATCAAGAACATAAACAGCTGTTTGGAAGAGATCTGGAGATGGGTGGGCTATAATTTTCATACCCAAGGCCTTATGAACTGTATCACTTAACTAGTTTCAGTACCCACTATTGATGAGAATATTATCACCCTAGGTCAAGTGGTTTCTAAACTTATTGTGAAGTTTGATGCCTCTCTTAGTTTTCCTGCTCACAAAACTGCTGACAAGTCGTCATATTCAAACATCTACTCAAAACATTTTCTGGTTAAGCTCCTCAGATGCTGAAAAGCTTATTCATCCATCACGTATTGACTATGGTGATGCATTTTTATGTAGCCTCCCCTGTTGTAGACTTCTTCTCTAGAATATTGCTGCTGTCAGGGGCAGAGTTACTTATCTGGGTTGACATCAACATGGACTCTCAGGTGTTTTAACTAACCATTCAATTTCTCCTGAGGCGGGACAGGGGCCTGATGTTTGCCAGGGGCCTATGACAGCCTATGCATTAGTCTGCCCTTAGCTGCTGTGGTCCTTACAAGAGAAAGAGAGTTGACCCACCACAGTTTGAGTTCTACTGCACTGACTTTATAGTGCTCCTGCTGGTTTCCCAGTCTATCCATGGCAAAGGCCCCACTTATCTTACTGCCCTCCTTTCTGCTCCAACCTCCATGTGTCCTTCATGGTCTCTATGGTTTAATACACTATACTTTCCCAGGACCAAATTATGAACTGTGCGTGTTCACGCCTTGCTGTTTATATTACTTGACTATGGAAGTACCTCCCAGTTCACATTAGACAAGCTATATTTATGGATTCATTTGAAAAAAAGGCCTTAATCTTTGCTTAAATTTGAGATTTTTGGTCATGTAAAGGGCAATAGGAATTTAATATATTATTTCATCCATCCAGGTCCAGCTTTATCCTAACATTATTCTGGGATTTTATTGATGGCAGATGGACCCCACCAGCACTAATCAATCAAGTGACATACCCATTACAGAGGTTCAGGTCACACGACAATACAGAAACCAAAAAAAGATTAACTTGAGAATGCTGAAAAATGTACTTTGCATTTGTGTCCCACTCTGAAACTGTTGCCGAGGAGCTAAAGGTCTTACCTGGCTTGCAGGACATACATCAAAGTAAATTCAATTTCTTTAATTTACTTTCTTCCTTTCAGTTGAGTAAAACTTAGGCAGGGTATACACAATATTGCTTTAAGTTGCCCAATTACTGTAATTTGACAAATAATCTTCTAAAGTATCGTGTCTATAGTATCACACCTGAGTGACCCTCCTAAACACACAAAGGCTGAGGAACCCCATGTGTTTCTGTGCTGCCTCTTGGGGGAAAGGCACAGCCTGTCCACCTGGGTGACACAGGCGAGGCCATGTGCTGCGCTGTTGCATGGAGAACCCCACGTGACCGTGGCAGCTGCTGCTGATCCGCCACCTGGCTTCCTGAAGGACCACGTGTACAAGGTGCTCATGGTACAAAGCCTCAGACAAGGAAGGACCATGTGTACATGTGTGGCACTGCTTTCTCATGAGCATGAAAGCTTTACACGCATCGGGGATCACAGATTTAAGCAGGTCTTAAAGGTTCCAGCTAATGAGGGCCACTGTGTCTACAGTTTCAGGGTCACCTTTAGTGACTAGATCATGGCTGAAACTCCAAGCAACACAAAAACACCAAACAGCCCACTGACCCCCCCGGGCACTACTTCCTTGGCGAGGAACTCACCACCATCTTGTTCTTGGAGACCCAACAATCGGCAGGGAAGTCCTGCAGCATGGGCACCAGGAACTGCAGGCAGCCATCCCAGTGGCACAGCAGCAGCATCATGCCAATGAGGTTGACGATGCGCACCATGGCGCTGGCCAGGTCGTAGGTCATGTGGAAGATCTGCAGGGTCATGGGGAGGCAGGTAGAGGGGTGGTGGATACACTGATCAGTGATCGGAAATTACTGTGGCCATGCAACCTGGCTTAGTCCATGCAATGCTTTTACTCCACAGTAACCTCCAACACATACTAGTTCAACCCACCCCAAGCAACCATACAAAGCAAAGCGCAGAGGATTTAACAGTTAAAAGTTTCGTTTTAATCCTAATCCCTGAATAATTGAGGTTGTAATGTTCTCGGCTTGGCGTGGATGCCAAACCTAAAGAATAATGCATTTTATGTAATGCAATGCTCATTTTTGAGCAAGAACTAAGGTTGCTTTGCCTTTAAGTAGGGAAGATAAGAAGGAGCAACAGAGGGTACAGGCCGTTCTTGGTGACCCGGAACCGAGGTGCTCTTGGAATGTTCAATTCCAGTCTGCATACATCACAGGTTTGAACCCTGACCCAAGTTTCGGGCAGCAAGAGGTGCAGAGGGAATAACCTTAAATGCATTCAGGTAGTCTAATAATTATGTAGTGTAGTAATTAGACAAACAGCATTCTTCACTGACCAGGCATGTTGAAATCCTAAGTGTACTCTGAGGCACCAGGATTAGGCTCGAGAACAGGGGTGTATATAGGTACAGGCCCTAGCTGGCCCTAGTTGAAAGGTGATTGGCCGCTGGAGTGCCCTCTTGCCTGTCACTCACCAATTCAAAGCATATAACTGGCTAATGATAAGTTTGGTTCCTGTGTATGAATTATGGCCCTTCTCATGCCCCTCACCATAAAAAAAATCTTAGGATCTCCCTGTCGTTCTCCACTGGTCTAACGCCATCTGGCCAAGAGCTACAGTACTGAACAGGGCAAAGACTAAGGGCAAGACTCTTCATTCAGTGCCAGTTAGGGCCAGAAGGTGTCTTTGTTTGGAGTTACAGGAACAAGAAAAGGAAGTTTAAACCTCCCCATCCATGACATCTGTAGCAGGGCCGTCAAACTGTTCCATATCAGTTCATTTCCCAGCTTCAAATGAATATTTCCTACCACTTTCTTTGCTATTTACCTTTCATGCCAAACGGTTTCCCTCAAAATACAGCATTGCCTTGATACATAGATGAACATCACAAACCTTGGATGAAGTTAAGTGAAGGAGTGATGAGGTTGGGGAAGGCTCCTGTGTACCTCACTGGGAGTCTGACATCTTTCACCCATGGTGTCATTCTGTGCCGAAACCCAGTGCTGAATACACCAGAAAAACTTGAAAATGCTCCATTGAAACGCATCAATGAAAAAGTCAAAGAAAAAGTCATGTCTCCCTCAGAAAAATTCATTATAGCCCTCCTTTGCAGTCTGGACAGCAGATTCCTGTAGCGTTATCCAAATACACGCCGCAGCAGCCCGACAATGCAATCAGCCACTCAACCTGCAAGGGGGCTTTTCTTATGTGGTCCTATTCTCACGCTAATTCCTCACAGTATCTCTCTGCTGTTACTAATTATGTAAACTAATTTCAGGAATGTTATTTTTGTACAGCTAGCTAGTGTTTGCTTTTAAATGAAGATTTCGGTGTTAGGGGAGAGATTATTTAATGATCTACCACTGAGTAGTCTCAACAGTGAGTGAGATATTGACAAAATTAACCCAATAATAAGGACCACTAAGACTTTTGTGATGTATGTGTGCCCACTGCAGAAAATGAGGATTGTGTATGCATGTGTGTATATGAATACTTTTGGTCCTAGGTGGGTGCGAGTTGGACTTATTATGTAATACTTAGCACCGAATGTTGAAATAATAGTGGCTCCTTTAAATGCATTTCTAAAATTAGAATCAAGCGGAATACCTCTGTCAAAAATTGCTATAAACGAGGCCTTAGCATTTTAGTGGATCTTTTTAGTGCTCATTCAGCACCTATTTACAGTTTCCTGAAGTGCTAAAACCCATGGTAGACGGAACTTTCGTGGACTGCCAACCACTGACAAGTTTAACTCACCTCTCACTGGATAATTCACTGGATCTCATTGGGTTAAACTGAGCGCCACACCCACTCCCATTCTCCCAATGCTAAATAATATTATTCCAATGACTGGAAATTTCTTCTGCCAAAACCCTGTTGAACTTATGAACTATGCGTAGCTGCAGAGTTTCATGGAACTGCCCTCAATAATGCCGCCCAAATCATCACACAGCACGCAACATATTAAATGGCTGTGGCCGCGAAACACACTGAGTTCAAGGCAGACTGATTTACGCAATATTTTTTTCCCTGCTTTACCTTTTTAAAAATAAATTATCTACACAAAGTAGGCCTGGACTCAGCCTCCCTTTCGAGAGACGCTCCTCACAAATTGTTAAAATCTATTCTGATATGCAGTTATTATAAATCAGTCAACCGGGGCCAGAGAAGGTCTCAATCATCTCAATTTTAAAAAATATCAAAATAAAGTTTGCAGAAAGGCCGAGCTGTTGGAATTCAAGCAGATTAAAAAACAGTGGGGAAACTACAATAGGGATGGTATTCTTTTTTATCAGCTAAATGAGCCAAATTATCAGATTTTAATAACAAAAAGACAGTGCCAGATGGATAGCATTGACATTACAAAATGACCACATAAACGCACGTTACAAATGTGAAAGTCACATGACAAGAGAAGAGTCATTGGGGTGAGTGAGTAATTTAAAGACACGGGTGTATATACACACACTTTTAACAGACCATTATTGGTTTTAGGCCAGATGAAACCTTTGTGTTTCGAATACCACCAGCTTATCAGTCAAATAGCATTTTGAAGGATCCTTTGGTTCCAAGATCGCAAACCACGTGAGGGTATTGCATCTGCAGGCTTTTTCCACAGCTGTTCCTCCTACCTTCCTCCATCCATCTTCCATTAGTTTATTCAGCATAGGGGTGCACAGGTCACCTGGAGTCTATCCCAAGCCTCATGAGTCCAATGGCAGGGTTAAACCCTGGAATACATGCCAGTCCATCGCAGAGCACATGCACTATGGGCCATTTAGGCACCAGGCCACACACCTCTATGTTTATGCATTGCAGGAGCACCTGGAGGAAGCCCACATAACTGGTGAAGAACATGCAAACATCACACACAAAGAGCAGGGGCAGCATTTGAAACCCCAGTCCTGGAGGCATTAGGCAATGGTGCTACCCGCTGCGCCACTGGGCTGCCCACTCCTCTCTACCTAATTAGATCAATTAATTTTATGTTTTAAATAATCCTTTCAAATGACAAAGTACATGTGATTATCACAGGTCTCTGTGTCCCATACTTAATGAACACCATTTTTCATGTCACTGATTCTGGAAAGGTGTATAGGGAATGGACTGTAATGGAAGTCAGCACACACACATGCACACACAGAGCTCATGTGGGTAGGGTGGCAGCTGGCAAACAACAATATACTGAAGCACCACCTTTTTTTTGACTAATGCCATATTTCGACTTCCTGTTCCTGTGTCACACGCATCACAGTTGGAGATTACAAAGTTCTGAGGGGCTGGGTCAGGCCCGTGTGGAGGTGAAATGGTTGTTATTCAGCAAGGTGGACCTGTGTGTGGTAGGATAAGGCATTGTCACTTGGAACTATGGAAAGTTTTGTACCTTTGAACTAAGGATGGAACATCCACAGAAGCAGATGGCCAGAAAGTATCTGCTCCCTGCTTTGGTCATACCAGCAAGTGGGGCCAGGTTTAGGAAATATTGTCATCCTGCTCAGATTACATATGTTCATACGGTACTTCCACAGACCCACCAGCATCGGCTGTTGATATCACAAGTTACACTTCCTAGCTTTCGACATGCCTCCCCTGTTGCTGCAATCAAATAACGCCCCATTAAACCCTTTATTATCCAACCTCTTATCTCTGAAAGAGCAGCCGCTGCTAAGCATCTGCTTGCCAAGTGGGCACTGATTAGTTGATTTGCATTGTTTATTATTTGCCTCCTTTATCACCGACCCTTTTTCTTCCTTTAAAATGAAAGGAGAACCCTCCGCCTTGCTGCTCTTCACTTCTGTTTGTACCACCCTTTTGCTGTTCTATTTCTATCACCCCCCACTGCTGTCTGTACTACCCTCCCACTGTTATGTTTGTAAGACTCTCCTGCTGTTTTGTTTGTACAACCCTCCCACTGTTCTGTTTGTAATGCCCACTACTGTTGTGTTTGTGAAACCCTTCCCTTGATTAGATTGTAACACTACGTTACTTTTTGATGTGTAACATTCCATTGTCGTTCTGCTTGTAATATCCTGTGCCATTCTGCTTGTAACCCTTTCCCATTGTTTGCTTTGCAACACCATCTTACTTTTTAATGTGTAACACTCCTTTGATGTCCTGTTTGTAATACCCTGTGCCATTCTGCTTGTAACACCTCCCTATTATTTGTTTTGTAACACCGCCTTACTTGTTGATGTGTAACATTTCTTTATTGTGCCATTTGCAGTAGCCTGTGCAATACTTCTGCTTGTAACACCTTTCCACTGCTTGCTTTGTAACTCCATCAATTTTTTGGAAGTGTAACACTCTTTTGACGTCCTGCTTGTAACACGCAATGTTGTTTCTGACACCATCCCACTGTTTGCTCAGTAACACCATCTCACTCTTTGACGTGTAACACTGCTTTGACAATCTTTCCTGTTTGTGTCACCCTCCTGCCGTTCTGTTGTTTGTTACACCCTCCCACCACTCTGTTCTGCTTGTAACACCCTCCCACTGCCCATATCTACTGGTAATACCAACTTGCTGTACTGTTTCCTCACAATTTTTCCCGTGATACTTCTCTGCTGTTATGTTCTGTTTCCAATGCCCCCGCCATGCCTGCTCCACCAAAGAGTCATGAGATTTCTGTCACATATTATATCATTCCCCCACCAATCCAGCACGTAGCCATTTAGGCCATAAAGCCATAAATCTTAACAATCCCACTTTCCAATATTAATAGGGATGGACTGCCTGGCCGCACACAATAAACAAACACAGATGGTACTCTTCTTGTTCCACTAAAGCTGAGATCAAAACCAGTGGCACTGTTGTTTGGCATATTGAAATAGTTCTACCTTTCATGTTACCCTCATTAACTGTTCATCCCAATGCTATTTTATGATTTCACACTGCATCGATATTCATAGGTGGCCACATCCAGTTGTTTTGTAACCTGATTGGGAAATCAAAAGCTTTTTTAGGTAATTTAACAGGCTTGAAGCATTTATGTCAGTTTCCTCCGTGTTTTTTTTAGCATCAGTAACTTTTTAACAGTTCATATTTTGAACAAATTGCTAAATATGATTGAATGAATATTCTCAGGCAAACAAAATCACATTAGTCCCACGAAGCTCTGGTTTTCTTTAAGTAAAAATCACAGGTATTACCAGTACAACATGGCAAGCTCACCCAGGGTGTTTATGTATGAAATTCTATCTCTATTACCTAATGAAAGACTAATGTTCTGCTTTAATTCGGCAGTCTGAAGCTAAACCACCCTCTCATTGCTCCTGCAATGTCTTGTCACTGGCTTTTGACTGTAAAAATCGTAACATGAACTGACGGTATAAGTTTAGAATAGAGGCGCTTTGAACCAGTTGGCAGCATTCTGACTGTTCTCTCTGTGCAGGAACAAAAACAGGATTTTATAATCCAGTTTGACGCTTATAACCACTGCTAGCTAAATTATAAAGCATAGGATTGCATATGTGCATGGAAAGCATCACGGTATTCATTATCCCCTGAATATCCTGGATATATACATATATTTATTGTGAGAAATAAAAAGCATATATACATGAAAAAGGTTTGCTGTATTTTTGTTTTATCTTCTTTCGCTATTTTGCTTTTTCTGTGGCCAGTGCTGCAATTTGAGCACAATATATATAGTGAGTTGTTACCCACTCTGGTTATTCATTAATGATCATTAGTTATTATTATAAATGGCACCACAAAACTGGCCTCTTCTGGACTCAGATTCTCTACATGTTTAATGTACCCCATTAGAAAGATTTGTAAAATTTATCAAAATATTATAATTGCTAGATTGGCGAGCATGGCTGCCTTACACCTCCAGGGTTGAGAATTCAAACCCTAGCCTTCATGCCTGTGTGTGTGTGTGTGTGTGTGTGTGTGTGTGTGTGTGCACATGTGTGTTCTCCCCATCTTACACAAGTTTCATCCCATAGTCCAAAGACAGCTAGACTAAGTGGCGTCTCTAAAATTACCCATGATGTATGACTGTGTGCGAGTGTGTCTTTGTGTCCTGTGATGAACTGCCTAGTGTCCCGTGCTGCCTAAGAGTGGCTCCAGGTCCCTCTACGACCCTGACCAGGATGGGTAGTGAGAAGATGGATTAGATGAAATTTGAACGATTGACTCCAAAAGACCCTGGTGTTCAGTCCTCAAGTGGAGATAATATGGAGAACAAGCAGTTTTCATACATATCAGTGAGAGGACTCAGTCAGACAGGCAGCAAAGTCACCAAGAAACAAGTTTGCTGAACTCAGGTCAACCCTTTCACACATAAGGGATCCACTACGTATGGCAGACTAATGCAGCTCAGCTGATGAGGGCGTGGCTGGCAGGCATGTCCAACAATGAGAGATATCAGAGAACTGCATAAAGTGACATTACCTCTGTTTGTTTCATCTCTGCCATGTGACCCCAGCTGATATTTTGTGTTACTGTAGGAAAACTCTGCCACTTGGAACAGAATTGTGGACTACTCTGAATATCTCTGTAATCTGGAAGCCACGTGCCTCTGTCTTGAGCCTGACGTTTACTGTAGGGCAGGGTTTCCCAATCCAGTCCTCAGGGACTCACAGACCACAGTCCACATTTTGCTCCCTCCCAGGTCTTGGGTAGGGAGCTGGGAAAGAGCAAAATTGTGGACTGTCTGGCAGGGAGCACAGAGGGAGCAAAAATGTAGATCGACTGTGGGTCCCTGAGGAACAGATTGGGAAACACTGCTGTATTAGAACATACATGTCGGAGGGGAGGGACAGTCATGGCAAATGTACGTGGGAATGGTGGTAAGCAGTCATGGAGAGAGCCATACCTGAACACAACCAAGAGTCACATTCTGAGTGTGGATGGGGCAATCCCACATACCACCCCATGCACAATGGGCAAATTTATTCTTTGTAAGGGATGAACAGGGAGCATTAAAATGCCCAACTGTTTGGAGGAGAACTATCAGAACCAATCTTCAGTGTTTTATAACCATCTCACTTTTAAGAGGATCTATTTTCCTCCAAATTCCCCAAATACACATCCACTGCACTGTTATGCGTTTGGTGTGGTTGGGGCACAATAAGTCCCTCAGTAATTCTCAAATATCAAAAATTCAAAATAAGGGCATATAAATAAGAAGGGAGAAACCTTACAGGACAGCAGGCGATCTTATCGTGCTCATCACTTTCACGGCATATAGAGTAAATTGTGAGAACATGCTGGTAAAGGAGCAGAGTGATAACAACTTTGACAAACCAGCCACAGTTCTTCTTCAAGGAATGGCCATCAGTCCTGAGGGGACCTGTTTCTGACTTTATGCAGAATGGTCATCAGTCCTGAGAGGACCTGTCTCTGACTTTATGGGGATTGGCCATCAGTCCTGAGAGGACCTGTCTCTGACTTTATGGGGAATGGCCATCAGTCCTGAGGGGACCTGTCTCTGACTTTATGGGGATTGG
>JAAGVU020000008.1:13566001-13580569 GCA_011763525.2 Mormyrus iriodes
GCTTGGGAGTACACATGATACTTATATCTGCTCCAGCTTTGGTGTGTGTCAGATGGCAAAGGATGGTGTGTTTGCTGATGGCTGGTTATTGGGAGACACCAGGCAGCCTCTTAGTGAATACCTGATAAGTCCAGTGTTGAATCCCCAACCCGTGGCTGAGGAGAGGTATAACTCCACACATCAAGGAACACACACTGCTGTTGAGGGTGCTTTGGCCATGTGGAAGATGTGATTCTGGTGCTTACACAAGTCCTTGGTAGCTCTAAGAGTTTCCCTGAATTCTGCTTGTACTGTACCATGTGTAGTATGCTGCACAACACTGCAGTAATTATTCTATTAAAATGTGTATTTTTGACCACCTCCTCAGTAAGTTGTTTCCTTGGTTCTGGAAATGCACGTAGACCCCACTCGTTCTTCGCTTAAGTCGTTCGTTATCTTGTTCGTTATTCCCTAAGATCGATTGCTTTCTGGAAAGCCACCCCTGGTTGGTTGAAACAAAAGTTTGGTCTGGATTTGTACTTTGTGGACCTGAATTTTCCACCTCTGCTTTCTCCTCATAAAAATATACCCATTTTTATGGACAGCATTTTCTTAATCCCTTTTAACTTTGGATTTGAACATGATGCTACGATCTCGGTGAAATAGATTTAAAAATATATCAAAGTTTTTATTTATTATTCCCTCTGCTGGAGAGCAGCACAGCAGCGGCTCAGCTGGGGGATAAGATGATTGGCCGTTGGCACTGAGGGGCCTGGGCCAGCTCACCCTTCCAGAGCTCCCAGCAGGGCCGTCCTGGTAGGAATGTTGCAGCTTACATATTTGCAACATTACATAACTCATGCTAAATTTCTGCCTTCTTCTGTGCTGCCCTCAAAACAAAGTGTCGTGCAGATGCTCAACGCCCTTCAAGAGTTTTCAAGTGGTGCACCGATGTGGAAATACTGACCAATACCAATAACATGTATACCGGCGACCCTTCTGCATAGCGACTTCCCCATCACAGTTTCGATATATCGCTGGGTCGGCATAAGAAATTAAATCGAAAAAATGTAGTAACTCATAAATGCATAAAATATACATGCGGTGCTGATGTGCAGAACGCCAGGCATGTTTTCAGAAGCCTATCACATGATATCTTGGAGTGATCTCCCAGTGATCTTTGTATCTTGTGTTTCTCATATCCTTTCGCTTCTTGTATATTTTTGCTAATATCGCAGATATATATATATCTCCTGTAAACACAAGTGGGGGGGGGGCACTGCTGAGCTTGCTGGCGCAGATTAACAGAATAACACTAAATGGTTTCTTTATTCTGTGGGAAACAATAGATCAATCTGCAGCCCAGATTTAATACTGAATTGTAAATATGTCGCAGGCCAGTACTTCGAGACCTCTCTTAAGTGGTAAGCCGACAAAATCCCTCATCCTCCACTATGGAAAAGGGCTTATCGTCCAAAGCATTCATCTCCAAAGCATTTTAGTAGGTGTGTCTTTAGCTCTGGTGCGCTAACTTTGAATATTGATTATGTTTATATATCACCTGGTACTAGCAGCCAAGGCTGACATAAGACTGATGCTGATAATTTGATTTTTAAAAAATATCGGCCTATACTGATATGTTTACCAATATATCATGCATCTCTCGTATTCATTCAACTGCTCTGTCTCCTGGAGCTTCATCTAAGCCAGACATCAGCACGCCCGTCCTAGCTCTCACTAGTCTCTCAAACCCACTTCCACAGAAATCCATGAGAGCCTGTGATGATGGAAAGTGGAAACAGAGCACAGTGAGGAACATTTGTGTGAGCCTCCAGCCTGAAGACAAGCCCTCAGATTATGGTGCGGACTGTAATCCTCAACTCTGTGTAGAATAAACTGCCCCCATCCCGAATCTGCACGTTACACAATGCGGCACTCTGTACACAGCTCTTCAGGATGTCGCCGCTGTATGCTCCACTCCGCAGCCTTTCTGACCTCCTGAATGATACAGGCCAATGTCAACAGTCAGTTAAACAAGCGGGAGGAAGCTATCATTTGCGGTGGCGTTTCCTGGGATTCAGCCTGTTAAAAATAACCTTTTTTTTTCCCCAGCATGTTTCTAAACAGCTTTCAACAATATTTAAATATCACCTGAAATTTACAGGTCACACGAACAACGGACAACGGTAATAGTATCAATTTGCCGTTAATCTGTATAGATTAGATAGATGCCTTAAAGCTAACTTCACCATAGCGCTGCTATTCTAAACATGGGTGATAGAACCAAGGGCAGAGGGGGGAATGGAGAGAATTTGAGGACCCGGTTAGGGCGGGGGGCGGGGGTTATGATACTACTATGATGGGGCCAGGAACAGATGACCCCCCCCCCCGCCAACGACTCCTCCGCTAATAGGAAATCTGCAGTAATTAAGCCAGAATATAGTGGAGTGAAAAGCCAGGAGATGGGGAAGATAAGAAGGTCATTTTCATACCTGTGTAACAGTTGCAATAGCACTGCCCTTCTAATGAGGCTCCAAACATCAATCCATGAATTTTCTGTAACCGCTTATTCTATCCAGGGTTACAGGGTATCCAGAACCTATGGACACAAGGCAGGGACCAACCCATCACAGGGCACACACACACTATTCACTCACACATGCACACCTACTGGCAATTTGGTAACTCCAATTAACCTCGGCATGTTTTTGGACTGTGGGGGAAACCGGAGCACCCAGAGGAAACCCCACGACAACACCGGGAGAACATGCAAACTCCACACACATGAAGCCATGGTGGGGACTCAAACCCTGCACCCAAAGGGCTGAGGCAACAGTGCAAACCACTGCGCCCCCGCCTCCCAAAATGGACACTGAAATGCAGTCATGCAGTTAGTGTTGCTAAAAGGATATTGCATATATATGCATTCTGTTAACACCTCTAAGTGTATTTCCAATTCCTTTCCAGGGGCCAGAGGACGGATATTTCTTAAAATCAAGCGGGGGTGGACCGTTGCAATCGACGCATCCAGATCTTGATCTCTCCGGCATCCTTTACTCAGGCATCGCCCACACTGATTTTTTTTAAAGAGAAATCATCAAAATTTTCACTGGTTAATGTGTTGTAAAGAATCTGAGATCTACTGTAGTGTCTTGCACATAATGTCATGATTAAATTCCCACAAAGACTGAACCCGTTATGACGGGCCAGGAGGGGACCTAATAGCGCTTACAGCAATGCCCTCTAGGGGGTGCTGGAAATTGGCCACCATATGGCGATTCACATCTGTCTGACATATTAAGAGTTTAAATAAGCTGTCAAAATCCTCATGTTTGGGACTGCTAGTGAACATAAGTACAGCGAAAGACTGTCCACGCTGCTGACATGAACAGCTCTGGGTTTGATCTGAATTATGTTTGGATGCGTGCCTTTCTATTACGATGGGTGAACAGAATACAACTTATAAGAATGTATCAGCTCCCTCACCAGAAAAAGTAGACTTATGATGGGTGGATGGATGAATGGATGGATGGATGGATGGATGGATGTATTAAAGGCTATTTCAGTGATTCATCACACAGATGATTCTTCAAAGGAAGCTGCAAGAGATGTATGTGGCTCAGCAGGTTAAGCTTTTGTGTCTTTGATCGGAAGGTTTGAATCCCCTCCTTGGCAGAATAGTCACATTTTCGCTTGGGTCTTAATTCTCTGAAATGGTCCAGAGATGCCAAATAAATGCATTTGGACCCCACAGTTTACACTCAACTGTATATACGCCAATTAACCATAACATCAAAACCACCTACCTAATATTGTACAGGTACTCCTTGTGCCACCAAAACAATTCTGACCCATCAAGGCAAGGATTCCACAAGACCTCTGAAGGTGTCCAAGACATCAACAGGTCCTTTATATCTTCTAATTTGTGAGGTGGGGCCTCCATGGATCCAACTTATTTGTCCTGCATATCCAACAGATGCTCAGTCGGATTGAGATCTGGAGATTTGGGAGGCCAATTCAACACCTTGAACTCTTTTTCATGTTCCTCAAACCATCCCTGAACAATTTTTGCAGTGTGGTAGGGTATATTATCCTGCTGAAAGAGGTCACTGTTATTGGGAAGCCATGAATGGGTGTTCTTGGTCTCCAAGAATATTTAGATAGGTGGTAAGTGCCAAAGTAACATACACACAAATGCCAGGACCCAAGGTTTCCCAGCAGAACATTGCCTAGAGCATCACACTGCCTCCGTTGGCTCGCCTTCTTCCCATAGTGCATCCTGGTGCAATCTCTTTCCCTTCATACCAGGCCACCTTTTTCCATTGCTCCATGAATGGTTTCTGTTGCTCACATGCTCATTGTAAGTGCTTTTGATGGTGGACAGCGGTCAGAATGAGCACTCCGACCGATCTGCAGAAATGCAACTTCAAATGCAGAAAGCTGTGATGCTCTGTATGTTATGTATAACTTTTTCAGCAATTTGTGCTAAAATAGCTCTCCTGCAGCATCACACCAGATGGGTTAGCCTTCACTAGCCATGCGCATCAATGAGCTTCGGGCGCCCATGACCCCATCGCTGATTCACTGGTTGGGCTTCCTTGGACCAATTTTGGTACGTACTAACCACTGCATACCAGGAACACCTCACAAGACCTGGCATTTTGGAGATGCTCTCACCCAGTCGTCTAGCCATCACAATATGGAATTTGTCAAAGTCACTCAGATCCTTACTCTTGCCTTTTCACTTGACTGTTCACTTGCCTAATCTATAATGGCACCCATGACAGGTGTCACTGTAATGAGATAAACAATGTGATTCACTTCACCTGTCAGTGGTTTTAATGTTATGGCTGATTGGTATATTTGTATGTATGAAGAACAAGATGGGATATGTGGGGGAAAAAAGCACTCTAATGTCCCCGTATTTGTGCAATGGGCAAAAAAAAGCATCACAAAATTAAAATGACCAATAAAATGGTTGATTGGGGAAGTGTGGGAAAAGTCAAGTGACAAGACATATGTTTGAGGCCACACCCCCAGATCCTGGAGAGCAACCCTGATCCAGGAGTGTCGGTATCCAGCACATTTTCCCTACCTGGTCTCTGATGAACCACATCTTATCTCAGGCAGATATAAACTCATTTAGGTAGGATAGAGAACCTGCTGGATATCAGCACTCCAAGATCAGGGTTGTCTACTCCTGCTCTATCCCGGACATTTGCTGACCTTCCCCAGACCTGGCACCCATTTCGTGTACTAGTGTATTCCCCCTGTGCTGAAGCCAAAACGGGTGTTTTGTTTCTCCCCACAGTTTTGTAAGACCTGATCCTGAATGATACCCCTGTTCCATTCTCCCACCCTCATGCATTTGTTTGCTAATTCAACTGTGATATTATATAATCATAATTGTAAATGTGCAGAAAAAAAAGACAATCTGAGCACTTTGGCTTAGAAAAAGCCTGGCAAAAACACTACAGTAAATATACCTGCTACTGTAGAAAAGCCAAAAGTCTGTTCTGACTTTGCCAGGCATTTAACTTGATGTGTCTGTTGATAAAAGCATTTGGGAAAACCATTTCATCTGAAGGGCTTTTTGTAGGCTGTACTCTAAACCATTCACACCCACTACATTCATCCCCCAAATGTCATCTTAAACCCACAAGTTTCCTTGTTTGAAATCAGAGTTACAGTGCGGTTGTTATCAACATTTCTATAAAGAAGATCATGCAGCTGTTTGTTTTCAAGAAGGTCACTCTTAACAGAGAAACCTAAGCAGCTATTTGGAAGTTCAGTTTTATGGATAACCACAACCTGCTGGCAATGTGAGCAGAGCAGGAAAGGTGATTTTGGGAGAATATCAGGATAAGTCAGATAGAATCTCAATGGTGAAAAAACAAACATTTCTTAAGAAATGCACCGTTTAACCTAATGGTCAGCAAGTGGAATTTATTAGCACAAAAAATATTGTTATTAAGTCGGCTTAATTTCTTGCTAGCAGTTCATATAAGTTTCAAAAGATTTCACTAATTTGGATAAAGTTTCACTCTTTACTGCTTTTACTGATTTAATTCCTGAATCTTTCAGGATCAAAAAATCCCAGAGTTACTGGAAATCAACGGAATTAACTTTTTAATAAATATAATCTTTCATACTTCATAGTATTAATAAAGATCATATTCATTCAAAAACTATCAGTAAATGCTATATTCTGGTTATCATTGACAATATCTTTGAGATGGTGAACAAATCCATGAGACAAAGGTATTTTTGGAGAACGGAATGGAGAGATTCATTGACTCTCTTGTAGTGAAATAGGCAGACATTCCTGAAGTGTTCAAATACAGTTTTCTCTGCACCTTAAATAAACAAATTAAAAACCTCCCAAAGACCTGAACTATTTCACCTGATCTCTCACTCACAGACTTTATATAATGATATACATCACATAAATCGAGGGGCTTATTCCCTAGATTCACCCCATCCATGGAAAATACCTTCATTCTTCCAAGTTTCACAGTCATGTTTATTATTGCAAGAATGGTTATAGGCAGGTATGAACCAGATTCCAAATAAACATTTTCATGTGAACTAGAGCTTTCAGAATAGAGCTTTTCAACTGTTTCTATCTGTGCAAGCCTCAACATTTAATTGACCACGTAGGCTGGGGGTGGGGGGGTGGGTAAAGTCTCTTGCTAAAACCACTGCATTGCTTATATATTCTGGCTTTGAATCAGTGTCTTTATAGGATATTTGTCGGCCACCAATTAGGGATCCTTAATCTACAGCACTGTTTGCCTTTTCATAGCACCAAGGACTCTCCGGAAGCGGAGGATTAAAAGATGGAAAGGGCCAGGGGTGCCCTCTTTTTAAACGTAAACAGGGGGGGTTGCTGTTTACACACGTGAAACACCTCAGGTAATGAGAAGACAAAGAGCAAAGCATGAAGCAGTATTGAGATATGAAAAAATACCAACAATTTCCAGACGCATCAACTGCATTCTCGAAGGACTGACAGAACACAAATCAGAAAACAAACATTTTTTCATTATGTAAGCAAACAAAGCAAATTTTTGGAAATCAAGAAAATTACGTATTTACCCTGAAATTTCCTTGTCTATCTGACAAGGAACAAAGCAACATAAGTGCCAGAAATTCTTAGCTCAAAATTCTTCATAAAATCGTTCATTTAAATAAAATTTGCATAGCAGTTCTTATATCGAATGTATTTGGGTTAAACCAAAATGATGGCTATAGCTGTCAAAAACATAATTTTATACAAACAAGCGATATTTGATACAGCACTGGATCGGCAGTGATCCGCAACATGCATCAAGTCTATAGCTACTATGACTTCATAAAAATCCCACTGTGAAACACGTTCTTAATCTCAGTCTAAAATATGGATCAATCCAAGTGTCTGAATCACACTTAATGTTCAAATGACTTGTTCAGCTGAGTCATACAGATGAGGGAACAATGTTGTCTCAGTAGTTCACAATCCAGCTGGCATTGCTGAACAATCTCAATGCAAGACACAACCATTCAAGGGAAAATATCCAGTTGAATTTTGGGTAAAACACATATTCTGAAAAAAGTCATTTTACTTAGTTTTACAGTTTTAACATGCACATAGGTACAGTGCAAAAACATGCAAGGAGCTACATTATACGGCCAAAAGTATTTGGATACCCTTATTAATTACAGGATTTGCCACATCCATTGTTGACGCAGGTGTATAATTAAGCACACAGTTGCACAATCGCCTGCAGTAAACGTCAGAAGCAGAATGGATGGTTGTATAAAAGAGGTTAGTGACTTATCACTTGGCACCATCATACGATGCCATGTTTCCAACATGTCAGTTCACCACATTTCTGCCCTGCAAGAGTTGCCCTGCTCAAGCACAAGTGAAGTAATTGTGAAGGTCAAAAGGTCTGGGAGCAAGTTCTGCTGCCCAGTTGTTAGCCACATAAATTCACAGGAAGGGACCTAGTCACCCAACATCAGCTGTGTCCAAATTCAGGGACTGCATCCTTCGAAGGACGTGGTCTCTGAAGGCATACCCTTTGTAGGCTGCATTTTTCAAAGGTCTAATGGAAAGTGCTGGCAAATGGGACAGTCTGGCCATTACCGGCTGTTTCTACCCTTACCCTTGAGTCACAAAGCACCCCTCCTATTGCCTATCCAGAACACATCCACTTTACCTCTGTGCAATGACTCTTGGGATATGTTGGGCTGCGAAGAATTCATTGGGTGGATCATTCGCGACTTGACAAAAATGAGGATGCATTTCTAGACAGCATTTGAAGAACGTTCCAAATGGGACAACCATGTCGCGCCCCTGACACATTTGGTCTTCGATTGCAGCCTAACAAGAGTGCAGCCATCAATAACCAAGCTGAAAGGCAGTAAATCCCACCAGCAATGTTCCAAGACTTAATGACAAGCTTTCCCAGAGGAACAGAGGCTATTACAGCAACAATGGACTTCATATTAATACCCTTAGATTACAGACAAACTGCTGTCTGCTTTCTTTTGGCCAAATAGTGTAACTAACTAGAGCTACTACAATAAGATTATAGACTCAATATATTGTGTTTTTAAAATAACAGAACATACTGAGCTCTTAATGCAGTATCAGAAATGTGTAACTGATGAGTCAAGGTATCGCTAGAGAATGAACCAGATAAATCCAGCTGAACAATGTTTTTTCTGTTCAGTGTTTATTATAAAGCTTTCACACATGGATATGTTTCCGCCTGAGATCCTTCCTTTGTGTCAGGACGACCCAAACTTGTTTGTGTATCCTTCCTTCTTAATAAACACTGAATAGAAAATTTTGCTGAGTGTCTGATCAATCTTCATATTCCACTGTACTGCATTTTCACCACACTGAACATATAGTTTGCTCTAGATAAAAGCATCAGCAAAAAAACACTCAACTGTAAATGCTACTTGTTCGGAAGTCCACTGTACTGTATGGCAGCTGGTATCTCCCAAATGAATTAGAGTTAGATGTAAATACATGTTTATATAAAAAAACATGAAAGGATATGGCATCTGTCCAATAAACAATAGATGCCATTTTAATAGAGTCCTGCTACTTGTATAAGATTTCATGACGTAAAACTGCAGCCAGTTAACCAGAGGCATAATTTGAAACTGTGTCTTTAAGCAGAGCAGCATTATTTACAGGGTTTCTTAATTATTATAATCACATTTGAAAGATCATTGTTTTTTTCCCTGCCATAAATAGTATGCATTCTATATATAGTCCAACATACAAATCTGTATTATTCATTTGCAAACAGATTCCTCTTGGTTATAAGAGTATTATGGATTGAGTTTGTTCATTCATCCACCCATCCATCCAGAAGCTTATCCTGAGCAAGGTCACGGCCGGGCATGGGATGCCAATGCACAAATTCAGTGTGGCCAAATTGCTAACCTGATAATCATCATGAACACTGTTATGCACAAGTACTGAGCCAACACTTACATGTAATAGTGATGCAAGCTAGTGAGGGTTAGCATATTAAGCTTTGTTGGCTAGCCAACACAGTGTACTGAAGTATAAGTCTATAAGTCTTATGGGTAATTCCAAAGCTTTTTACTCTCCTTAAAGATTACAGATTATATTCTCCAAGTCATAAATATCTTAAATTCCTTTTATAACTTTATTCAAATAAATAGTTGATATTTAAACAGCTAAAGAAGCTAGCTACAGTTATGACATTAGTTTTAAATAAATCTGTTAATTTACTAAATGGCTTATAATATCTCACGTTATTTTTAATACCAACAGCATTATTAATAACCCACATTCTCAGGCTATGCCTGTCTGTTTTAAACAGTACTGAAGATCAATACATAAAGTGCAACTAAAAAGTCTCATTGACTTCCAGACAGCACAGTGCGAGCTAAAAACGCCTGTGCAGCTAAATTTAACCAAAGAAACAGAGAGTAATGCTTGATGAATAGCCTTTACTCATGTAAAGATCATAAAACAGAGGTTGGTCCGCAACCATCCCTGAATGAAATGACTCTTTCCAAAAATATTACTAAGATCACTTAAGTAACATTCTTTTTTAGTGTAAAAAATGCTGCAAGCAATGGCAGAGAGAAAGTTATTTTTTTTTAAATCCAGGCAAACCAAATTATGCTTGCATAAAATCCAATCATTTTTGCAAAGGTGCAAAGTGAGGAAATATCTAAAACCAGACAGTACAGTTCCAGAACGGGCTGTAATTCTTTATATTTGCTGGGATAGATTTTATGGGTGCCTATTAAATATTTTTATTACATACTGTACATCAACACTGCTCATTATTCTGTTTCAAAAATAAGAGATTTAACTGGTGTGTCAAAATACCAATGAGGGCTTTCAAAACCCTGGTGACCTGTGTCATTAGAATCCCATTAGCCCAGGGGACACTGGTTCTGTGCATTGCCTCCCCCCAAATTACTCTCCAACTGCAAGATGGCAAAACACACCCAGTCCCCTGCTACCCAAACACCAGCGCTACAGCATCCCAGATTCTGTTCTGCATCCAGTGCATATAGGCAAAGTCATCTCCAAGGGTCGGCTTGTAATACCATCAATTCATGCAGAAGAATGTTAGTGTGCAATTTTAAGACACTGAGGTTCTCTCTGTGATGTTCACGAAGTCTTCACCCAGTGCTTAAGTATAATGAAAAATGTTCTGCGAGGCTTCATCCACATGTTCATATTCTTCAGATATTTCCAAGTACAAGACGTCAATGTCAAGCCATGCTTTCTACATTTAAAGGGGGCATTTCCTATAGAAAGCTGAGGTGTGAATTGTAATACATGAACAATTTTCAATTAAGATTATAAACAAAAACATACCTAGTAGGCCTACTATAATGACTGATAAAGAAAGAAACAATTTTGCAGCAGTGTAAACTGATTATTGGAAAACTATTTTTATTTATTTTCAGGACACCGAGAACAGTGATTAATGTGGACATTGTTTGGTACTTTATTAAGTGGGTGATTTTCCTCAGTCAGAAAAACGTGACTGAACGATTAGAATAATGACAGATGATACATCAGAATTAGTCTCACACAAATTATTGTCTAAAACATCTTTCAAACCAGCTATAAAATTATCCTTTTCGAGCACTGAGTGCACAACCAGTTGCTTTTTGTGAATATGCTATTGAAGCAGATATCTTGGATGTAATATATTGACTTAACCCTTGCAATGTGTCCTTGTCTTAGTTTAACGAAATAATATTTGCATTTTAAATAAATGTGCGTTAGGGCGGATTTCATATGCAGGAACAGGAAACGATCATCTTTATGTTATTCACGCTGAAGACCGAGGCGCAGACGGATTCGGTTGTTTGCGCTTCTCGCTTTCGGTTCCGGAGACCCAGAGTACAGATTAGTCACTGCATGCGTTTCTTAGCAGTTATTTACCACAAGCATGTTGCAAATTAAATCATTGTGGCTAATTGAAAAATCAAAGGTTTTACTAAAGAAATAAACCAAAAAACAACAACATGCAATATGATTATTCGACCGTAGATGTACAAGGCTACAAGGATTAGTGCAATCACTGAATCGAAAACGAATAATCATAGCATTAATTAAAGTAATAATACTTTATTTATATACCTATTTTTATTTCAGAATAGTTTAACAATATAGATTAAATTGAATTTGAAAAGAAGTATCAGTATTTTGACAGACAGATACATCCATCTTCCATCCGCTTATTTTGTATGTAGTCTATGGGTCATATGATTGCCGCGAAAGTAAACTAAAAATATTTCACAATAAAGTTGTTGCAGATAACCGTGGAAGATGTCAAATCCAGACGGATATTCAATTAACAGCTCCATCAAGCCTAGTTAATCAAGAGCTTCAGCGGAACCAGCACAAGTGGCGGCTCACATGGCCCGGGACCGATTCACTCCACTGAATTAATTACCTTCATCAGCACACCCACAAATCACCGACACACATGCACACACCGCTGACTGGACAGCCACGTATGCCAAGTTACCTGAAATCACTATATGGGTGGATTATCCAAAATCCGGCGGATTTAACCCGCTCTTGTTCGCGCTCGACTGCCTTTTCGCTGCCAAACATCCTCAGGGAGAACTTGTTCACTCCCGGCTGGAGCATCGCCCCCAGCTGCCGGTGAATGAATCCTGCTTGATACAACCTCTCGTCGTCCGGCGAAATCTGATCAATGCTATCCAACTTTATAAACCCGGTCTGCTGATCGGGAGCAGAATGCGGGGTTCCGCCGCCGCCTTGCGCCCCAAAGTCCGCCCCGCTATCCAGTGGTCCGGGGGGCTGCTCCTCATTAGGGGTGATGTCCCCTTCGGTGATAAGGCGTCTCTCCTCCGCCGAGTCCGATTCGTGGACGTGCCGACTGGTTATAGATGACAGGCTGCCTTTGAACCTTCTACAGTCTCCGTTCGAGCTGGTCTTGGTGGGCTTTCCAATGTCCGTCTCCATGATCACGCAGTCGCCGGTTTTGGTGTCCCCAATGCCTTTGCAGCCTCCCTCGGAGGAAGGCGAAGGCAAGGGCTTCATCCGTAGACTCTTCCTCCGGGTGTCCTTGTCGCCGTCGTCCCCCTCGCCCATGACCGAAGCTTTATGCCCAATGTGTTGCGGTAAGCTGTACAGCCTTTTGCGCATGGAAGAATGCAACCTGTCCATTGTGGCACTGAAATGGCCAGATGAGCCAAGAATATTAGAAACAGGAGTATTACTCTTAATATTGTTGCCACAGATTGTACAGCTCCGTGGCACAGCTTGGACCTTTTCTCAGCCCTCAAAGGCTTCTGCTGATGCACATGATCGCGGATCGTTTTTGCGAAGGACAGATGATCTCGCGCATTACCTGACGCTTTATATAGCGTACGTCTTTTCGGAAAGCTTTAGGCAGCCCAGAGCGCTTCAGTTCCACCGTCCAGTCTGCAAGGCACCGGGATACTGAATGAAACCCGTGGAACACGAAACGACACAGACACATGAAGCCACTTCAGCCGTACCTGGAGAGAAACGTGCTGGGTGACGGAGCTGAGACCTGGATGTCATTAAAAACGAAGCATGCTCTCTCTCTCTCTCTCTCTCTCTCTCTCTCCTTAAGCCGGTGGCCGCGGTCAATAATAAAGGAAGCATCATACCCACAACACACACCAACAAATTTTGGAGCACTGACATCACCCAACAATCGTTACAGTTGTACTGGGGTATTGTGAATATTCATGTAACTGATCTATTGGGTTGCCATAGGAGCAAAAACTGCAAATAAGCTCAGCCCACCTAGAGCCCCAGTATGGGCTTTTAAAGGGCTAATGCGCATCCAGCGTCCTATTGCGACAATTATTGTTCTGCATCATTTTTTCCGCGGCTGCATTTACGCAGGCAAGCACTGTTAATGTTGCTAAAGCGTTACCTACAAAAGTGCCTGCGGTGGATATAATGCTCCTTAGTTGGCTCACTGATCGATACAACATTTAACTACACTGCGTGAAAGTACTTTGTTTTGGTACGATCGATTGGTACGATGCTGTTTTATATACAAAAATTGCTGTTATGTTAAAAGTTTCAACAATGCTTTTTGTCTCACCACTTTAATAACTTAAGAAGGTATGGGTGCAGATAGGAACTGAACAAAAACTCTTTTTTAAGGCCCGGCCAGGGTATTCCTACAATTATCTCTGCCACTGCCTTTAGGTAATCATCAATAATTCACGCTGACATATATTTGAAGAGCATAGCCTCTGTATAAATGTGTTTGAAAAACGAACAGTGGTGTGATGTTTTCTCATTACCCACACATAGCTTATTCTGTTGGACTTAAAACGTCGCATTTTAATCGCGTGAGTTAACAGTTCTGAGATAACCAGCGCTGTTTGTAAGTGAATTATGTTTCTTAACACTTTCCCCGCTCCACCCACAGTCACCTGAGTAGGACCATACAGATGCTTTTCCTTATTTCATTATATATTGCATCTTGTGTGTGTGTTCAAAATTGATACAAGTATTTCTTGTATTAATCTGGAACATACACACATACACAAGATTTTTTACATAGCTGGACATTGTCTATTTTAGCTCTCTGCATAAGTAAAGGGTATGATTCGATTTCCGATCCCTTGATGTGCTTCGATTTATCCGTTATATAGCCGCGTTAATAAGCGGGCTTTTATTAAGCATTTCCAGTAAATCATGTATGCCAGGATACATTTGCCAGTTAAAGCGTATGGGTGACGCTTTCTGTCATTCAAACCCATCTTAAATACACGTGCATGCTCTCCATTACTGGCCGTTACACTTCAGTGGCCTTATTCATTAACGCCATATTTATGAATTTAATACTTCGAGAAACTAAATGTATTAAACAGTAATGAAGCACGGGCTGTGTTATGTATCAGTAAAGACCCGCAAAGTGCCCATAATTTGGCTATGCACATCACTGACTTCGTAAATTCTGTTAATTCTTCAGAAATTCAGGATTTCTCTCAAGTGTACATTGCATGCACATTGCTTAAATTAAGCAAACCTTACAGACCTTTATAGATTAAGCAAACTGTATA
>JAAGVU020000008.1:13580669-13612024 GCA_011763525.2 Mormyrus iriodes
TCTCAAGTGTACATTGCATGCACATTGCTTAAATTAAGCAAACCTTACAGACCTTTATAGATTAAGCAAACTGTATATACCTTTTTAATGTCCTTTTACAGTGTTGCCAACTTTGCTCAGATGGCTGGCGTGAAACTCTTAATTCAAGACAAGTCTGCACACGCATTTACATGTATGTAACAGTTTTATTATCTTGTAAATAGTCTGTAGGGTTTGCAAACTACCCCAGCGCTTTTGATGCAGCTAATTTTAGGTTTAATAGGAATAATATAGATTTGAAGTCAGATTTCTGGCGTGAGCATGAGAGTCTGAAAGCGTGGGTGTCACGCCAGATGCGTGAGAGTTGGCAACCCTGCCTCTAACACGCGAGCTGAAGAACAGTCACGTGTCCATCACTTTCTCCTTTGATGTTACAAGCCTGAGGCATTTTGGAGTCTTAGCAAACGCTGTTAGGTCCTCTAAAACCGTTTTACTATAAAGATGACTGAAAATACAGATTTTTCAAGTAAAAGCGATGTGGGGAGTAAAACTATTAATGAGACCTGTTGGAAGCTAAAACGATACGGGCGTTTCTCGCGGAGCGCCGCGGAGGGCGAGGGCCGGTCCTCCTGGAAGGTGTGGACAGCACCGACGGCTACGAGGCTAACGGCTAACGCCTGATACCCGCAAACATTCATTAATCGACATTTTTCATTCGAAGGAACTAGGATTATCAGAGGCTAAATATCATGTACTCTAGTGTGCTGTTTGAAAAGATGTTTTGCCTCACGTCAATAAGTTACGAAGTTATGGGTACAAAGACTTAATGTCTGAGACGTAGTCAACTTTTCCTTGTTACACCTCGCCGAGAATTTCCCAGGGCACCTTAACTGTAAATATACCTTCAGAAAGCGTACCAAGATATCTCAATTAGACTATATTATTTGGCGTTGAAAATATTCGAAATGTTCACTTTTCCGGAACGTCTTATCAAATTATTTTTAATCAATCAATGAACATAAATTCGATATTGCAGAAATTGAAGTGCATGTCTCTAACATAAAATACAGTATTTGATAATGGAAAGGTTAAATTATGTTAGTAATAAATACACGGATATTTTTAGAAATGTCTTAGAAATGTATGCATGATAAAAAAGTAATTTATTAATCATTACTGTCCACTTTAGACTGTCCACTTTTTTCTCAGTTATGTATGTCTCAGTATTATAATTTATATTAGGAAAAACATATTTTTACTAAATCCATTCAAACATCTTACACCTGCTTTTGGCATACTGGGTCACTGGATTTTCAGTGTATTTCTCACTTTTATTCAAATTGTAAACCTTTTAAATTTCAAGAATAACCCATGCTTTTCAGGTCTTTGAGAACAGTGAAAATGCAGGTCAGCTGCTATTTAACATAGTGGAGTCTGGACACCTGCTTGTGTCCCAGGGCCTGGAGCTGTTGGTAAGACAGTCCTTTTTTGTCTTTTATACATTTCACTCCTACAGATGTAAACACCTGGAGGTGCTCTCCCTTTGTCCACATGCACACACAACGGGTATGTTTATGATGTGTCTGTTACAAGTGGTTTAACTTACTTCCTATTGGTTACTTTACTGGTTTCCATTTGGTAAAACCATTTGGTGACTGACAGCACATACCTATTGCTGCCAACAATGGCTCTGAAGCGTCTTACTCCCTGTCACTGCTGTGTTGGGTTTCATAAAACAAGTCCAGAATATAAACAACCATTCAGAAAGTTCACACACAGATACTAACTGTATAAATACAGTAAGGTATAGGTAATCATCCCTAAATTACAACTGTTTCTGTGCATTAGAGAAAAGAATGATACACTTAATTATGGATATTAGTAATCTGCTGCAGAGTGAATGTGACTTTTTTCTGACTACAGTCTATGGAATTTCTTTGTTTGAATCTTTTACGGTTCATGTGTCTTTGGTACAAAAATAAACATTTTCAGTGTACTTGGGCTGAATAATGGCAAGACACACAACGGGGTTTTATTTACTCACTGCAGAGAAATATAATTTGGACTTATTTATGCATTGCGCAGAAACACATGGATGAGAATTGCTTTCTGGTTCTTTTTCACTGACTTTACAGTGACTGTTCTAATGTCTCATCTGTACGGATTATTATTTTTGAATTTCACCTAATGTATTTGCAATTATTCAGCAGAAACTAAAGAACATAAAAGGTGTTTTAGATTCTTGGCTCTGCAGTTGTTCTCCAAGAGATATGGTGCTGAATAATCCCCTCGTCAGCACCCCCCACCCCCACCCCCTGTGTTCTCTACACAGCTGAGTGCTTCCGATATATGCCCGACAATAGATGAGAACAGAGCCAGGACAGCTGTTGTAGGGAGTTTGTGTTTGCAGCGGACTTGCTAGCCACTGCTGACAGACATTGTGCCCAGCTAGACAATGAACCAGGGCTGCATACAGTGGTTTGAAGAGAGCTGGTGCCAGTATATAACAAAAATGTGCCCTGAATCTTAATAGTGAACAGGGCCAAAGGGTTTAGGAGGGGAAACTCCTCCTGCAATGTCTACGTTCACTATTATAGGTTGTTTCTTGCTACAAGCAGGATGCTACTCTGGAGGGTGGTCTTCAGATGACCGCATCTCCGTAGACTGTTCAGTATCTTGAGGGATTTTTGAGGGGAAAAGCCAAGAAGGATTAGGAGAGACTATCATTACACAACAGACTGAACCGTTTCCCCAAGCCAGTGGTGACTTACAGTCATGTAGTTTTTAAAATGTCATGTTATTCATGATATGATATTTAGTATCTAATGAAAAATAATCTGATCCTCTCAGAAACATATCCTTGGGTGGGGGGGGGGGGGTTGTATTCAGTTTTGAGTCCCGAAATTCTGTGATGTAATGTTTATGTAACAAATCTGATACAAAGAATGGGTCGTATTCTGTGAACCATTCTGTGATTTAAACCTAGCTGTATTAGTTGCAGTGATAATTTTAAAAAAGGCCGTAAACTAGGTTTGACCAGTGATTCACATAAACCATTGCATATAAATCTAGTGTAATGGTGTGCCATAAATTCTGAGCGCAGACTAACGTGCTTTTCAGCACTGATTATTGACCATGCAGCCACTAAAGTATGTGAGTGCTGGTTTTGTTATGCATTACTATACCGGGGTAGCCTTGTCCCGCGAGGAGACACTGCATAAACGTAACGGCCTTAAAGTATCCCGGTCTTCCCAAATGCACGCCTGTTTTTCCATGGCAGGAGAGGGGTTTCAGTGACAGAGATGCCTGCTACACCCGGTCAAATTTGTCAGTGAAACAGCCTGCTACATCTCTCATTTTCATTGCCGACAGACAGAATTAGCACAGCACTTTTTTAGGATTTATCTGCAACAATGTGAGGGCTGGAATGTTGAAACACTCACAACATAGTTTACATGTTTAATCCGGTTTCATACCATAGAAGGAAAGATATTTTCTGCCCTTGTAAATGTCCCTATTGTTAGTGCTGCCTTCATAACAAAATGGCCCATTAAGGGATATACTAGAAGCATTGAGTATATGCCCAGCATGTTTCTGTGCTAATATTTTGCTCTGGATTATGCAATGTCTTTCGACACTGTTTTATTCACCATCTTCTTCGCTTTTTAGACTTTCTTTTTTAAAATGTTATGTATATTTGGAACTGTTTTCAAAACAAGAATCGGTTTAATTTTATGCTGTTCTTATCATTGGTTTGAGCACTGACTTGCATATAGATTAAATGTGCATATTATTATTGTATCAAAGAGAGGTGTTTGATTGGGATTTATATATACACATCAAATTGGACAATGTTATGGTTCTTCTAGGTGAACTGTGGTCCAAGGTCAGAGTCAGTCAGCTGATAAATACTTAACCATATACAGTTTTATTATAGATGATATTCCAATACATCATACCAAGCCGTTATATATGTTGCCATAGAAAAGCAGCTCTGCTACTGCTTTTTTTAAAATTTAGCTGAGGTGGTGGAGCCCCCTGCTGGATGTATTTGTGTCACACCACCTGAAAGCCAGTTAAATTACTGTGTAACTCAAAAGACAATTTTTAGACATGCTTTTCAATAGTGTTACCACCAGACATTTTCTGTGGGTAGAACAGATAGGACGTCTTGTTTATGTGGTCTTGTTTGATTTCGAACAACTAAATAAGCTAAAATATTTGTTACAAAATCAGTTTAAAAAGAAGAGGATAGGGGAGATGCTGGTTTGGGTTCTGAGAAGCTCACCTGAATGTTTACAGATCATTTCTCCTTCAGGAGGGTTTCTCCTTACTCGATGCATCAAGCTTCCTGAAGGTGCTGCGGAAGACAGACGCCTTACTATTTCGGATAACGGCCAAGGTCAGTACCAGGGCCGCTTCTGGCCATCTTCACGTCGCTGCGTAGCGGACACGCACACTGGTGTGTTCTGATGGTCTGTTTGCGCACGTCGCCTGCTGGATGTCTGGCCTGTTCATGTGCCTGTCAGTTACGTTTTTCTGAACAATATGTATAATCAATTTATAATTTATATTGTGTACACACACACACATACATATATATAATGTGTGTGTGTGGGTACATATATATATATATATATATAAACAAACACGATACAAATGCAGGAGAATCACCATTTCACATGGGCTGGGCCTTTAAAATATCTCTCAGAGCTCTGTCTGCATCTAAGCCACTCCGCCCACTGATTGTGGAGGGTGGGATTAAGTTGGCAAGGTTATCTGCAATGACTGCTACAGAAGGGCCCCCTCCAGGGACCCAGCAGGCACCCGTGGGCTGCACTCAGCTCGTGCCCCTCCTCTTGGCACCAGCTCCCCCGTGTGGCACCACGCTGTGACAAATCACTCTCTGTTCTCCTCCCTGATGCTTCCCAGCAAGTTTTTTTTTGGGGGGGGGGCATCATGGACAGCTGAGTGTAAAGCAGGGGGAGTGCACCGCTGGTAGAGTCAGGGCTGTCATTCAGGAGCTACCCAGGAGCCAGTAAGGGCCAAGACAGGAATATCAGTGCAAATAGGTGCTCTTGATACTGCCCTACAAAGGCTAAATACGATAACTACCCTGACACTGAAACTGCAAAACAGGGCTTAAAAAGTTTTTGATTGTCCACCCACATGTGTGGCAGGTAGGAAAATGATAGTGTTTTCTTAAAAACTGAGCTTAGTTGAAATAAGATATTTAGTTTTGAGATAAAACACAGCTGAGCACACCTGATTTGTTTCAATTTTGATCAGATATGCAGTTACGGTGTTTTGTCTTTGTACGGCAGAACAGCCTCAAGACATACTGCTGCAGCTGATTTTTTTGTTTACTGGGGGTGGGGGGTAAGAAGAGATACAGGCAAAAATATTGAAATGATACTGTATATTTCCGCACAATTATCTTTGAAGGCCACCAGAAAGATGTATCCTCAGGACCAATCAGGTCTCTTCTTTTGCAAAGGGGCGCTGTGCTTCACTACATCCCTTTCATACAATGAACCATTCATTTCCTCTTTCAAGTAATTGATCTCTGAAGTTTTTTGTTGTGTTTTCTTATTTCTCTACCTTCTTCTTTTTGCTTATTTGCCTTACTGCACCCCACACAATTACATCATTGATCAGGGTCTGTCTGTGTCTGAGGATGCCATCGATCTTTTTAATGGCTGCAGTTGTTCTTCAACAAGAAAACTAAAGTTTGCCAAGCACATTTTTTTTTCTTTTTTTACGAGTTCGTCTTTGGCTTTTGTAATGCCATTGATTTTTGGAAGTCAGACTGGAATGAAAGCTAAACAACCTGGAAGCGTCGGCGTCTTCAAACAGAATTCAAACTGTGACCAAAAGGGCAACTCGCTTGACTGTAAGGGAAATCTTCCGGCTCTCCTTAAGTCGATATTGCTTTACGTTCTTTAGTGGCAGCTTTTGTTATTCAACAAATATGTGCGAATAATCTGGGTTTTCTTAGGGAGGCAATGCCAGCAGATTAAGTGAAGCTTAATGCTCAGATAAATAAATGCAGGAAAATTACCCACTGTCAAGCAAAGAGCACCACTCCAGAGCCAGCCGGGGACGCTCCTATTTGTTCTTATTTGCTGGACACGTGGCATATTAATTTTGGTGGGGTGCCCCTTTAATGCCAAGTGAGTGCTGAGTCATTGTTCGCAGCGCTCTCTATGCATGGCAATGGTACCGTGACGGCGAGCTGTCATCCCCCCTCCAGTGATCCCTGTCTCATGATTCATCGCTTTCAGCTTTGTTGGAGCTGAAAGCAGCACCACACCAGCTGATCTCAGTCCAGATTACGCAGATTCCTTATATCAATATAGCACACATTATTTTGGTGATTTGGAGGTCATCCTGTAAGACAACTACTCTTTAATAAACCATACATTTTCCAACTTCTCATTGTGCTCTGGGTTATGGGGGGCATTGAGCCTATCCCAGGCAGCACAGGGTACAAGGCTCAGGCACACCCTGGATGGAATACTAGTTCATTGCAGGGCACACGTACCCAGATACACACACACGTGCAATCCTTCAATATGAGCAATTTAGAGACATCAATTAGCAACTGCATATCTGCTGTAGCAATCCAGTGCACCCAAAGAAAACCGTTATCACACAGAGAGGACATGCCCCTCCTTAATAATTGCATCTGATGTGACTTACATTTTAAACCTGTTTTTACTGCTGCATATTTAACTGGAACAAGTTATTTTAAACATTTTTCTCAAGGCTTCTGCTGCAGGTCCCATCTGGGCCTTGAAAAAGTTCCATGTCCTCAACCATCATCCCACACTCTTCCTATCATCATTCAAAATTTGTTATCCAAAAATAACATTAAATACTACTACACATATTTTAACAAATTTGCATCTTCATATTTTCATGATTATTTTGCCATATTTCTCTCAAAATGATTTTATTTGCTCAGAATCTTATACTAGCACAATAAAGCTCAGGCATTGTACACGAGGAGGTGCACTTGTGTTGCATGGATTTCCTTATTCTGTAGAGAGCGAGCAGGTTCCTAATGTCCTTCAGTCCTGTCAGCTTCCCATCAGTTCTCATGTGACGCAGCCGTGTGTCCACAGGGCGAGGGCCGTGTGTTCCAGGTGCAGTTTGCGGGCTTAAGCAGGGAGGAGGCCCTGGAACTGTGTGGCTCAGCTATTGTCTGCCTGAGGCAGTATGTCCCAGTGGAGGACGCACCTGTGCCCAACAGCAGTGCCCAAACCACCCTGCGGGCTGACCCAGAGCTCCGGCCCAGCCTGCAGCAGCCAGGGGTATGGCTCAGCACCAAACACGGGTGGTCATGCCCTGAACCTCCACGTAGTTTGTTTGGTCTGGTATGGGCACCACCTATGTGACTGTCACACGATTAAGAGAGATTAATGAAATTCACATTTAATAATACATCCATTAATCATAGGGAGCATAGTGCACAAGGCTGGGATACACCTTGGATAGGATGCCAGTTCGTCACAGGGCACATTCACACATAGACTTTGGGCAGTATAGAGATGCCTAACTACACATTTTTGGGCTGTGGGAGGAAAATCCACCCACACATGGTGGGATTTAACCCCAAACCTTTAAGATATCTTGCAACCATGCTTTTCATTATCTGGTAATGATGCCCCTGTGTTAAGGGTTTTTAATGTTCAGTATTTTAACCTGACAAGTTATTTATATTCTTATTTTAGAGACTACTTAATTCAAAGCATCATTCTCTTGTGACTACTGTGTTATAATTAAATTCAAAGTTCTCCACCCAGCTCTACTTCCTTTCTCAAGGTCAAGATCATTTGGTGTCCACTAGATGGCGCAATTTACACTCTTACATCATACTACTGGTCTGGCACTATATGAAATAGCGCAGATGAAAAAATCTGCAGTACTGAAAATTAAGAATAATGTGTTCACTGTACTTTACACTATACTGTACTTAAGCTAAAATGCATATTGTGTACAAAACGTCTGGTAACATCACATTAACTGTACCTTCATAATGCATTCATAGAACATTCATAAGCAGCATGTACATATACCTTAACAGCTTTAATATACATTAATAATGAACATTATAATAAGCATATTGTATAATCATATAATGTTAAATGAATTTCAGTATCTTAAGCATTATAATCACATCACATGATGTTTGTTAATTATATATATTGCAAGGAATGTTAGGATGTTAAGGAATATTTACATGCTGCTTATGAATGTTCTGCGAATGCATCATGAAGGTGCACTAAATGTTCCACAAATGCATTATGAAAGTGCAGTTAATGTAAAGTATTACCAGACTTTCATAACAAAATAATTATATCATCTGACCTGGTAACAAACTATGACAATGGCAAAGAAGTTTCTTCATTTCTAGGATCCAGACGCCCGTGCAACTTTCCGAACTATTGGACGATGGATGGTTATCATTTATTTGCAATTTATCTGCTATAAATAATTGTACTGTATATTATATATTCTTTACGTATCTATACACAAGTTGTTCAGTTTCTTAGCTAGCTGAGGACCTGTGCTGTGACTCTCATTTGGCTTGACATCACAGGCTTGTGTTGAGCAGCCAGCTGGAAGATTGAAGCCTGAAGAAACTGAAAGCTCCCTGT
Source organism: Mormyrus iriodes (assembly GCA_011763525.2). Classification (NCBI taxonomy): domain Eukaryota; kingdom Metazoa; phylum Chordata; class Actinopteri; order Osteoglossiformes; family Mormyridae; genus Mormyrus; species Mormyrus iriodes. The sequence continues at coordinate 13,589,312 of JAAGVU020000008.1, forward strand.
CCATCCAACGGCTTGCCCAGGTATCGTAGGCTGATAGCTGTGGGGTCAGGCAATGCTCAGACAGTTTCTGCTGTGGGAGTGGAACAAAGGGAGGGGGGGATCCATGCTTTCTGAAACACTGACACCTGCTGGCAAACCAAGGGAGTCAGCGGTATATAAACATAAATGTGTGGAAGCTGAGCAATGGTAAAAGCTGACCCCTATATCCAGGTCTGGCTAAAACTATTTGTGTGAATCGGTGACAGAACTAGAACCTCTTGTGTTTAATCTCAAATTCACCAGACAAAGTGCAACAGAAACCAGGTATGGTTAGTGATTCCTTGCATTGCACGCCATAGCCAGCAGCTACAGGCACCTTTGCCATGTTCTCTCGTTGGACTGGCACATGAACTGGGCCAGCTTTGGCACATTAGTTTCACCTGCTTGTCTGCTCAGTGCTTCCTGGGCCAAGCGGGACTCTCCCTGCCCCTGGCATACCGTCACCAGGCCCTCTCCGGCGGCAGTCTGGGGCTCCTGTTGCGCCTGTGCCTGCTCGACTGCACCTTCCCTGCCTGGGTGGAGCAGGTGGAGGCTGAGCTGATGCAGCTGGCTCAGCAATGAAAGAGGGGTGACAGGACAGACACCACTGTGGCTGCAAGCTACAGCTCCGCCCGGCGTCCGAGCGCTGCAGTCCGCCTGTTGGACATTTAACAAGCTCATTTAAAAAGTACCAAACATTGTTTGTTCAGAGGCTTTTATTTCTTAAAAATGTTCCGCTTCACATGTTTCATAAATGATAAGTTACCCGCCCCCCCAGTCTGTCTTCCTCCCTCTCAAAGGCCCAGCAGCACTGCAACAAACATGGGTACTGTACTTTAGAGGAGTCATGCAGCTACAGCAGTGCAGTCTGTTACACCAGCTCAGTAAAAAGTTTATCCCACAACATTAAAGCTCCATCGTCATGAGAAAAACCTAATAGCTTTCACCTCAAGGTTCTGTATCTCTATAGGAATAATATTGCATAGGATAGTAGCCATGCTGTACGGTAAATATTTCCAATAAATTAAATGAATGAAGTAAGGAATGTGCATTACAAAATGAAGTTTATACATGTTTGCTATAATCTGTAATTTTTAACACTCCATTGCAACATATACAGGACATCTAACTATAGAAAATAGTAAAACATAGAATTTTTTCTTAAATTGGATAAATATTACAGTAATAAATATTTTCGTTATTTTCTCTTGGTTAAATACTGGACATGGTGAGATCCTTATGTTGTAACTTAACCTTAAATTATCTTTTAAGATTTGACACTTCTATCAAATTTTATGCAGTGGAACGATATATATGTATGTATATATATTTTTTTGCCAGTTTCTTTCAAAAGTAATTTTAAAGAGTTTAAAAAATACAAACAATTCAGTTGGACGCAAAGCCATCCAAGAAAAAAAAAGTTGTACAGTAAGGTGAGACTTTTGCATGCATTTGCAGACAGTTATGTAAAATGAAAAATACTCTCTGCCTGAGGGGAAAATAGAATAAATTAAAAAAAGCAACACCAATCAACAGCACACAGCACAAAAGTGTACACCTTCATAAAGGACTCAGTCATCTCCATTCCCGCTGCCCCAGAAGACTGAGCAAGGCATGCTTATGACCCATTTTGTTGTCCTCTGTCAATGTCTTGATGCAATATAGTTGCCCTGGAAATGAGCCCATATATGCTTTGCTAAAAACAACCTGCTGATGCTTCCTCAGTTACCTTCCTGTGGTCAGGAGATGCTTTTGGTCATCTGAAAAGGAAAAGCAGCAGAGAGCATCAGAAGTGACCGGCTGCAGCTTGTGTCAGCCCCCCCCGGCTAGGGCAGAATTAATGCACATGCGTGCTCCAAAATGCCTTTCCCTATGAGGCCCCGCTGTACTCACTCGGGGGGCGCCAGTCCATTCAGTTGGTGGTCCTCTGACGAAGGTTTTTGTCCTTATGGTTGTTTGTGGAGTTGGTTTTCCTGGTGGAAGGAGAGCATTCACAGTCACCTCCGGCCATTGGCTTCGAAGGACACAAGCAATGTTCCTGCCTCTGAAAGCCACCCCATACGGATCAAAGACCCGTTTACACTCACAGACTGCAACAGTCCAAGCCTAATAAATAAATGAACCACACAAGGCACCCTGACAGGCTCCAATGGGGGGAATCACAGATAACAAACACAGTGCTAAAAGAACAAAACAGAACCTCTATACTATACTTATGGTGTTTCAAAACTACCAAAATATTACATTGTGTAAATACACAATAACAATACACCAAATTTGCTGTTTACAAGCAGTGCCCAGGTTAAGAACGTCCAACTTAGAGACAACTCGTACTGGACAGGAAGAGACTGCCTTAAAGTCCATTACATAAAAAATTTGGATTAATACAATGGTTCATAATAAAGGGCACTACTCTGTGATGCTCGTGAAAACATCGTGCGACTTCAGTAGTTTGTCGGTTCGAGGTACAGTACATTTCCTTACATAGTTACTTTTATTATTACTCTATATTTTGTTAGTATGTACTGTATTTTTATTTTCAGACTTAACTACTAATTCGACAAAGACAGACTTAGGAAATGGATCTTGTCTGTAACCTGGGGACTGCTGGTATATACTTGATATAAACGTATAATTTTCCCGGATTTTTTTTTTCCCCCAATATTAGTCCATCCATCCATCTTCTATACAAGTTTGTCCAGTGCAGCGTTGTGGGGATCCAGACTCAATCCCGGAAGCTACAGATGCAAAGCACGGAATAACCCAGGAAGGGGCGCCAACCCATCGCAGGACACACACACCTATGGAAAATTAAGCAACTCCAATTCACCTTAGTATGTTTTTGGATTGTGTATGTAATCCCCACAGGGAGAATATGCAAACTCTACACACAGACACAAACCCTGGTCTTACAGGTGTGAGGCAACAATGCTAGTCACTGTGCCACCGTGCCGCCCTAGTCCATCGATGTTTTTTTTTCCTGTGACTGGAGAAATACTGCCATTGTGCAGATGTATGACTGTTTAAGTAACTTGATTAATGTAGAGATTCCAGCAGATAAAGTGTCCATAACTCATTATAATATACGAGTAAGCAGAGACATTTGGGGATATTTCTGATGTATCAGAACCAACTAAATTAAGGCTTTCGTTGGTATAACAGAGAGGCACATCAGATTTGACAAAGAATTTCTCTGGGACTTAGCTGTCATCTTTTGGGTGCAGTGATATGAAGAATGAGTCTGGTAGCAGGGATTATCGAGTGCTGTCAATCACAGACAACTTATTTGCCACTGGGCTAACTGTCAGCAATCCTTAATCCCGCCCACCAAGGATTTCAAGGCCCAACTTATTCTATTACTTGTATCTGGATCTTGAAGCATACAAGAAAGAGGCTTAATACAGCTATCAAACAAGCTCAGAAGCAGATGCTCATTATGAATCTGAATATGAGCATTTCTGAAAAGGAAGTTCATTAAATGTGATTCTTACATTGGTCCAGCTGGCTCGTCATCTTCAGGAGGAAGGGCAAAAGAGGAAGAAAAATAAGAAAAACCAAGTTAGACATCATTAGACATATGTTAAAGCAACATCCAGCACACACACAAATGCTGCCAGTACTGGAATCTTTTTTTCTTGTATTTTTTTTTTATGTGTTAGTTCAGTTCTCTTAAATTAAGATAAAGCAATTTCATTAACAAAAAGCGATGCATGGCTGTTACATGACTGTGCTGAACACTGAAAATGGGCAGCGTGTCATGCTGCGGTGGATGGGGATGCGTAGCATCTTCCATTCTTTAGGATAACTCAGGATTACAATGATCCTGTTCATTTCCACCCCAAGTGTCTGTGATTCAGTCGCTGGAGAGTAAGTCAGCCGTGAATAAACACCTTGAGTGTGGAATCCTGCTGACTCCAGCCTCCAGGCCTCAGCAAGCACTTAACCTTTCAGGTGAAATGATCCTGCTGCTAATTGGCACATGCTAATTGTCCACAACTGACTGAACTCAGCGTATTTAGCAGAGATGAGCTAATTTAGAGTTAATTTGCTATCTGATATGCAGGATTCAGGTCTTTGTGGGGATGCATAAGTCAAATGATTTAAAATAAACTTTACATAAATAAAGTATTAATGAGGCCTTGACAGGTGACTGTATCTGTAGGCTACAGACTATGACACCCATCTTCCATAAAGGTCATGTTAGCAGATCGTGGGTGCAGATCTGAAAACCACAGCACCCAGGCGGGGGCGTTTTGGTTTTCGGCAGCCTGAAGTCTGAGGTTAGCGGGGTTCCAGCGGTGTTCAAAAGGCATGGAGGCAACAGTCCAGAGCGGCATAGGTCTGGGGGCAGGGATGGCCTAAGGCAGAGACCAAGACTCCCTCCCATGCCACCATGCCAGATAGGTCACAGCAGCTAACAGGGCACACTGGCCAGGCAAATAAAAAAATAGGAAATAGCACGTCTGACAAGATCAAAATCAGAAATCAGAGCAAACACGTATGCACGCATGACGGACCCAGGGAACAAAATGAATACAACCACAAAATCTTGAGCATGAATCACTCAATATAACAAAAAAAACAACAACTGCTTTATAAAAGTAATTTAGCTGTATCAAACGAGGCTGTGTTGAACGAGTTTCTGTTATGGAAACTGAAAACAACATAAAGAAGCAGCTGCAGTGTAAAAAGCAGTGATTCAGAGCAGAGCCCTGGATGGCCACCATCCTTATTAATGTGGTTCAAAAACCACATGAGAAAGAAAACACCCATAAGTTTACATACATAAGAAATTAGACCAAAAATTAAAACAAGCTAGACACAGTCTACAGCTATGTGTTTGTATCTCCAGGCCTGTTGACGAGACCCCAGGGGACAAAATTTCCTCTTGTTCCTAATCTACTCCTCCCCCCTGAACACATGCAGATTAACCCTGTGTAAACCACAGTGCATCACTACAGGCAGAGCCAATTGAGCTCAAGGCTATTTGTAGACATGCAAAAAACCAAATGCAACAAAAGCGTCACCTGAGGACAGGGTACCTGACCATGGTCCTTGGGGGCCTGATTTCTGCAGCTTTCAGAAATGTTTTAGTTGGCACCTAACTAACAATTAAAACTATTTTTAAACTGAAATAAAGCAATTAAGCACAACCAAGAAGAACCTATGGCTTTAAAAGCAATGGCTGAAAACCCTTGATTTAGTTTTCACAGGAGAGCCCCCCACCAATGATAGCTGACCTTCCCTAGTATGACAGATAACATTCCCTGTTATGGTAGAGATTCCCTACAATAGTAGATAACATTCCCTGTTATGGTAGTGGTTCCCCCCTATGATAGTTGACATTTCCTGCTATGGCAGACATTCCATCCTATAGTAGATGACAGTCCATGCTTTGGCAGACATTACCTGCTATAGTCAATGTCCCCTCCTCGCCTGTGCAGTTAACAGACCACGCTTCAGGCTGCCCTAATTGTTCTCATACCTAATCCAAGTAGATTTGCCAATCACCATGACACCTTGTCATGGTCTAAAAGTTGTCATTGTCTACATGTGCCCTCATATCAAACTGCCTTAGATGTTTGGCCTTGTGTGATTTACTTGTGATCTGATTTTTCTAAGCAAGCAAAATCAAGAATATACAGTTGTATTTGCCTAAAATAATAAATCCTGTCTTAAACAGTACAATATTTTTCAATGGGCTCAACAACCATGCTTCCTGGTAAAATCTGAATTCTGACCTCCCAGAACCACCTCAGGAAAAAAAAAACATAGCGCAAATAAAAAAATAAAATACAAGTAAAAATACTGTAATTTAAATGAAGCAAATGGAAGGGATATTGAGACTTTGAGATGGTAGGCTTATGTCCAGAACCAGCCATGACTGCATGGAAAAGTATGAAGTTTAACACACAATCAACAGCACAATTTTTCATTTTTATATCCAAATAAACATCATGGTCTGGATGGACTATAGAGAAGAAGCAGCTGATTGGAAGACAAACTCCAGAGGCATGCACGGGATCTCGCACTTACCACCCATTTTAGGTTACGAAGCAGATTGGAAAAGGTGGGGGGAAAGGAGAAATCATAGTAACCCATCATGTCAAAAAAAAAAAACAAAAAAAACACCTGCCCGTCTCGTTCAATTTGGTCATATTTCCTGTGTCTGAACGAGAAACAACAGGCCATCAGATCAGGGTGGGGGAGTGTCCAATAAAATCAAACGCCTCGTGAGTGAGGTTGCCTGTTGAAAACCGCTACATACGATGACAGGGTGACAACGTACAGAAAGGAAGAAGAATGTGAAGTTGCTGCGTGTTGCTAAACCTCACAGAGCTCCTTACGGCATCATTCGAGCTCTGCAGCCTCTTCAACTCCATCATTTAGAACCTTCACAGCGTTTTCAAAACAAGTTCATGCAGAGCAGAATTAAAACACTAACTAGTCTCCAAGTGGACGAAGAACACAGCGTGACTATTGGATGTTAGTGACACTGCTCTGTTACACATGAAGATATTTATTAAGGGCTGTGACCTTCAGAGGGATTACGAGTCACACATTAGGTGTACATAAGTATGTGTGTTTAATATTTATTCACTGGTTTCTTAGTGGATTAAAAACTTAGGTTTGTGATCAAGGGTTAGAGCATAAGCTTTTGATTTGGCACTACACATCTTGTACCCTAAATTAAGCTAAGTGTTTAACTGTTTTGTTAAAAATATCCAGGGTGTAAACCGTGAGCTGCGCAAGTCTCTCTGCACAGAAGTGCCTGCTTATGACCTTAATGATACTACTGCGATTTTACTTTAAAATAGCTCATATCTGAGACATGCACAGTAGGGACTGGAAACTGGGGCCCGTGACCGCTTACCACTTCACACAGTGCATCTCTACACAGGAGCCAGGGTATGTCCATTTTGTCTCACTGATAACAGCTTTACAAACATATAAACAGCAAGCAATTACAAGCTGTGCACAAACTGTTTGTGTTCAGAGCTTCTTATGGATAAGTAATGTCTGGGCATTAATAATTTAAGTTTAAGTTTAAGATGGCAATTTTAAAATTACACTTTTTAAAATACTGCCCTGTAGAAGGTTCTTCTTATTTACTTACCTGAAGGACAGCAAAAAGAGTGGTAAATAAATCATGATTAGTTTTGCAGCATTATGACAATTAAAGAACAAACAGTGATTATTCATGTCTTTTACCCAAGTAGAGTCAACACTGAATCTGCCACATAGAAATTAAACCAAGGACACAAAGATAAATGTTCTTTTTTTTAACCTCAAATAATACAACTAATCTTTTTTGCAGTAGTCAGATCAGCATCGTGGATTCATTCCCCCTGTAAATCTAGGTAAAATGGCATTACTTTCTCATTTCCACACATCTAGGAAGAGGTCTTTACACTGTCTAGCGAGGTCGTGCAGTAGTCAGATTAAAAAACGTCCTGGAAACTGCTACACACAGTTTAAGCGAGTCATTGGATTTACACAAACATCTCCAAAGTTCGCCCTGCATTGGTCAGTAGGTAAAATGTTAGTGCATTGAGTAATGTATCCCTGTAATTTCAGTCCTTATTCTGTCATCGCTTAATCATATTTCATCATGGTGTGCAGCTATCTCTGCTTCCCTTTACAAAACATATTTTAAAAACATTGGCTAGCCCAGGCTTCTCCTCCGGGAGTTAGTGAAGGCCTCTTTAGCTTGTGACCATGACAGGCAGATGGTAACTGTGTGTGGTGATCTTCAACACCAGAGACGTACAGAACTCCCCACAGGCCTAGGGCTCTGCCTTTACACAGCAATGAATAATTCACAGCAGGCCACTCCTGCCGTCAGCAAGGAATCACGTTGCTTATTAATATTAACAGGTGAGATGGAGCCTGTGAGATTCTCCTCAGTAGGGTTAGGCTCTGTGAGAACGCACCACCGAGGGACGGTGATTATCACAGAAACTGCATTCACGCTTACGGTTACCATACAGGAACCGAGCGATGCATCTCAAAGCCGGGATTACATCAGAGGTTAAACATCGAAAACCTCCTTCGTGGTAATACCCAATCCACTACGAAATGACACGACCCTCAAGAAGAAACACTCGATTTGAACCGTGAGGTGCGAAATCTGAAGTTAACCAGGCCACTTACCGTCGGGCACCTCGTCCGGCCGCTTGCGCTTCTCGTAAATCACGATGATGATCACCAGGATGATGATCTCAGCCAGAACACCCAGGAAGGGCCAGAGGGGAGCCAGGTGGCTGCGAACCCGCAGGATGGAGATCATGGAGGCCGTGCCGATGATGTTCGTGGCGTTGCACTGATACTCGCCCGGATCCATGTCGATGTCCAGGTGCATGATCTGCAGCTCTGAATAGTTGTCCTTGTTGGTGATGAAAAAGCGACCACTGGAGTTTTCAATATCCTGCAGGGGAAGGAGATGGACAAGTGTGCGATAACTCAAAGGGAAACACCAAGCTCCTCTGGAAGGGCCACCATACCAGCCACAACAACCTCATTAACTACATATTTGCTTATAAATTCATCATCAACTATAATTATTTACAGAACTCAATGTGTATTTCCTAATTATTTCTACCCCTTATATTAAGATATTGCACATTTCGTACTTGAACATATACAGTATGGTCGTATTTATATAAAGCTTTAAATACATACATTACCAGTCAAAAGTTTTTGCACACAACAGGTTTTTACCACTTTTCCATTTATTTCATAAACTGTTATTTCTTAAACTTCTTGTTAAGCATTGGAAAGCTGAGTGAACAACTATAAATGAAAATATAAGTCAAATAAAACAAGTTTCCTTTATAACATGGAAAGAGTATGTAACAGTGCATGTCTGGCATCCCATTAACTGGTTGTGTGGTGATAGTATAATTACATTCTAGGCTGCTCTTTACCTTTAAATACACTAGTTAACGGTTTCATCCCATGAAACATAGCAGTATTTAATGTCCCTTGTAGAAAGAATTCCTCAAATTTTCATTGCCGTTATAACTGCTAGAGGGTACGTTGATGAATCAAATATGACATTTTCTTGCTAATGAAGGTACTCAAATGGTGAACATACTGTAAATTTGTTAACAAAGAATATTGAGTGTATTTTTCGTAAATGTTTAGTGAGTAACATATAAATGCAGAAAATCTCAGTGTGCGCAAAAACGTTTGACAGGTAGTGTATACTCTGTACTTCTTATTCTATTATGTTATTATTTGCTATTCTACTTATTGTGGTGTTCTATTCTATTATTCTATTTTAAACTTGTGGCACCAGCTCTATGAATCACAAGACACTTCTTGTTATGTGTACCTTTGTATGCTATAATCGGAAGTGAAAGTTCAGGTCCAGAAAGTACAAATCCAGACCAAGGTTTTGTTTCAACCAACCAGTTTAGTATATAGAGTCAGTCACAGAGTATTCAACTGACTGGTTGAAACAAAACTTTGGTCTGGATTTGTACTTTCTGGAACTGAACCTTCCACCTCTGACTATAATGACAAAGTTGAACTGAAGTGGACTGTATAAAACCCAAAAGCCTAAAGCCTCACTGAGACCTGCATTGGTCACACACCATGACATTTCCCCCTTCCAGCTTGCGCCAAGTCCACACAGGATGGGGGTAACCCACAGACTTGCAGTACAGCAATGCATTCTGTCCTTCATTCTTATTGTCGCTCCTCTTGTGGCCCGTTATATCAGGAGCGGCTAGGAAAAAAAAAAACAACACAGAGTCAACGGGCAATGGCTCCAAGAGATGCAGGTCCAACTGGCGGATTTAGCAGGCGCGGGATTCAAGTAGTGCACCAGATGACAGATGACATGGAAATTTCACTTTGACATCCAGCTTTTTATCATCATCATGGCCAAAAGGGACACACATACTAAAATGTATCATTTCCACCATTAACAGAATAAAGACCACAGCATGACATTATGTTTATGTGAGGGATGTGTGCCACACCAGCACTGTACAGATGGAAGCAGATATTAGTAGAATATCCATAAGAATTAAACATGTTTTCAGAAGAAGAACGGTCATAGAATGAGTATTGCCTTGTAGCTGCTATTTCTATCACCAGCTGACCTTGTGGGAAGAAGGAAAGTAAGTGTGTCGCAGTGCAAAGTCTTTGTCTAGCTGCAGAGGACAAAACATGGAAGATGTATCTACACAAACACTACAGTAAGGCTAAAAACAAGGTAAACAATGTATTCTGGGACAAAAGCACATCAGTAATGCACTCAAATATCTTGTAATGGAACCGCTTCCTTGTCAATCTGTGCCGAGTGTCTCCATTTTTATTATTTGTGTATGACAAAATTTATTTTCTATAAGCATGATCAAGCAGCTTCTCCACTCTTGTCCACTTTTCTCCACTGACACTGATAATTGCTTTTCTGCCCATTTGTCACTGATTATTCTCTGCGGATTCTTTTAAACGATTATAATTTTTTAATATTAATGGCAAATCAAACAAAGCAGCTGTTCAATGATTCAATGCCACATGTTGAGTGATTCCACTTTTCCACTAGTCAAGCATTTTCCATTTCTTCTGGTCTGACCTCCCCTTACTTGCTAAGCTCTCGTTACATTGTAAAGTATGAGCATAAATAGGTAAGCTGTGCGTATCCTGTTGCAAGCCTGTTGTTGAATAATAAAAATATGTAAGGTATCTCCTCAAGCACCAAGACAGCCTCGGTCAGGGATTCATTATGGAGCATAAATTCAGTTCAGACAAAGTGGGTTATCTCATTAGGTGTCCTAGTTCTAATAAAATGTGAAGCACACATGCTTTAATTTAGTCTCAACCGGCAAACTCAAAGGCACAGCCCACAGCAAGGCTGTCTTGCTGGAGGCGGTGACTACAGGCTACAGCTCTCTGCGGCCTCAGCCCTGACTGACGTCAGCTGACACGTGACGCCCGAGTAGGGGGTGGCATTTAATCTCACTGTCCTCATAGATGCTTAGCAGAGTGTGGCCAAGCAGTGCCCAAAACAGGACAGAGCAGCCTACTCCTGCGTGCCAGAGCATCTTCCCTATGAAGCGAGGCAGGGTTGTCATGGTAAAGGACCAGACTATGAAGCAACAACAGTCACTATATTCCATTGATCTACCAGCGTGAACTGTATAAGATCACATTACATAATTTCCATTATGCCATTTCTGCCCAGTCATTAATCATTAATTAATTTTTTTCCCCTATTCATTAGTAATTCATTAGAGTCTGAAAAATTTTACAGGGACATTTCAGAGAATCCCCCTCCACCCTCCCCAGCTGTGTTATGATACTTTTCATTGACATGACATAATTTACCATTGAATCACTCTTATCTCATCCTGGAAATCCACTAAATGGGAAAGTTCACTGCGGGTTTCCATTTATCCTTACCCAGATTTTGTCGCTGTAATGTGATGTTACAGCACTTGGAATCCAGAGAGAAGATTTGAGAGGAAAAATACTGTATTTGAAAATGATTGGTTCATAATAGGTGAAGCAGTCCACCAAAAAAATGCCAGGCCTAGCTGCAAAACATGTCCATTCAGAACAGATTAACATGATATACAAAAGAGTCTCGCTATTAGGAGAGACTGGGACCGGATCCAGAGGCTTAATCCCCAACCATCACACACAAGCCTCCATCTGTTGCCTCTGAGCTGTGTTCCTAGTCGATGGAAAAGTCAAGGGTACTACAGACTGCAGCTAATGCTGTGTTAATACAGCAAACCGAGCTGCCTGTGCTATTACAGCTAACCCCACTACCCTGTGCTATTATAGCTAACCCAGCTCCCTGTGCTATTACAGCTAACTCCACTACCTTGTGCTATTATAGCTAACCCAGCTCCCTGTGCTATTACAGCTAACCCCACTACCTTGTGCTATTATAGCTAACCCAGCTATCCTTTGCTACTATAGCTAACCCAGCTACTGTGTGCTATTACGGCTAACCCAGCTAATCTGTGCTATTATGGATAACCCAGATACCCTGTGCTATTACGGCTAACTCAGCTACCCTGTGCTATTACAGCTAACCCCGCTACCCTGTGCTATTACGGCTAACTCAGCTACCCTGTGCTATTACAGCTAACCCCGCTACCCTGTGCTATTATAGCTAACCCAGCTCCCTGTGCTATTACAGCTAACCCCACTACCCTGTGCTATTACAGCTAACCCAGCTCCCTGTGCTATTACAGCTAACCCAGCTACCCTGTGCTATTACAGCTAGCCCAGCTATCCTGTGTTCCTGCTGTTAACCCATTTAAACTTGATTGCTACAGCTTGCTAGGCTGTCCTGCGTTGCTAAGCGTAACATAAACCCAGCTATCCTGTGGGGCCCAGCCTGTCCTGCTACTGTGTGGTGTACTGAGGCAATTCAGGCCACTCATTCATATTCAGCAGCACAGGATATTCCAGTGTGCTGAGCGGCTCCGGCAGCACATGACGTTGATCACACGTAACATACCTACAGTCCTGTTTAATAGCCTCACTGAATCCCTGTGCCCTTCAGCCAGAGCTGCTGTCAGGCTCAGTGCTGCCTGCGCACGTCCCACATTTTCACACGCTGGCAGCTGCAGGATGCGACAGTCCGACTCGCGCTGATCTCGTCCCCCGCTGACGGGGTGCAGGACCTAGTCCTGCAGCGGGGAAGACTGCACTGCCCGTCATGCCACTTGGGAACTCCGTCGTCATTCATTACGAGTCCCATCCAACCCCAAATGCTGGAGAACTGCTGCAGTGACCCACATAATCAGGCTACTAAATACATTTTCAGGGCATAACCATTATGAATATATGGTTATTATGAACCATATTATGAACCATCCCTGCTGCTGCTATGAGGTCACTAAATAACCAGTGACCCACATCTGTCCCCACTGCACTGTATTGCAAAATGTACTTAAAAATTCCACTTCCGCATTTTATCAGTACTGCACTACCTCTGTGGCTATTTGCACGTCCTTCCCCGATGCACCACCTATTTATTGCATATTTATTGTTCCACTTGCATTTCTTGTCTTGCATTGTCTTGTCTTTCACTGCACTACAGTTTGTCCTGTATTGCACTGCTATTTCTCCTATTGTCTCCCTCATTTACCTGTCCTCAACCCTGCAACTGTGGAGAATTTCCCTGTGTTCCTCAGAATATGTAACAATAAAAACTGAAACCTGAATAATAAGTAAACCTGTTAATATATATACAGGGGCGCAGAACACAGTTTCTACCAATGATCCCGAATTTCGTACTCCTCTGTCCTTCTTGACCGGCAGCTGTTGTCATGGCAGTGGTCATAAAGGGGAACCACACCACGCCTCAATCACTGGACTCTAAACCAGTCAAACAAGTGAATGAGAAAAAGACCCACCTTGCATATTCTAATGAATGGTATTGGCAATGTAGCCAGCAGGATCACACTCCTACCTTTCACCTCGATTGTGGCGTTGGCGTCAGGTGCCATTTCGAAGGTGTAGACGCACATGTACTCCCCAGCATCCTCTGTTCTTGGTTTGTTCAGCCTGTAGAAAGACAAGCCGGGTAGGATGCAGTCACTCTCAGCTCAGGGCGTCTCCATGACTCAATGTACATCCTCCGCACAGAGAAGTACAAACGGAACCTAGAAAGCTGTGATATGGACTGCTGATAAGGGTGCCGAGTCCTCAGCTCAAGTGGCACTGCAGGGCAACAACAGAACGGAGCAAAGTGGCTACGACAAAGATGCAGATGGACTGAAGACCAAGGTGGCCGTGGCTAAAATCTCCCAGAGCCAGCACAGCAGTAATCATACTCAAGTGTAGAAAATGGAAACATGAACACACATACACACGTTTGTATCCATATCTTTCTGGTGACCGTCCATTCATTTCTATGGGAAAAAAACCTAATTAGAATATGTAACTGCAGAGGGGAGCTGGTCACGTGCCCTACTTGTACTCGGTCAGCTTAAACTTCATGCGGGTCCCTGCAATCTCCTCGCCGTTTTTCATCCAATAGCTCTCTTTGTGGTTGCTGGAGGCGCTGGTCAAGTTGCACTGCAGCGTGATGGGGGCAGTGCCGTGGGGGTCCATGGAGATCACCACATGATCTGAGGCGTTGATCCGGGGCTCTGAAACACAAGCATGGCGAACACTTGACAATCTGAGGCGCTGGAGATGGGAGGGGACACGGGGCCCGACTGCATAGGAGAAACACAGTTCCTCCAAAGCAGACCAGTAGGATGCTGGGAACAGGGCACTCCAGGCTCATGGGAAAGGCACGTACAGATGCCCATAAAGGACAAACTGTGCAAAACATTAACATCTATTACATTCAACAGTTTGAACACAATAAATTGGCTATCTTGAGATTCGGTTTCCAATAATAAAACGTTAGAAATGCAGAAAATTTTGATACATTGCATATACTGTGATACATTACTGTGCAAAAGTCTATGAAAGAGAATTATGTTTAAATGATCTTAATACTGGTGTAAATCTGTATCTGTCAAAAAGTATTAGCTTGACCATTTCAAAACCTCCTGCTCCCATGAATGTTTTGATTCAAACACTAGCACACCTCATATGGCTAACCAACTTGTTTAAACTAATTAATTAATTAACTCTGTTGATTGATTTATTAATTAGTCAAGTAAGTTGGTGGTGAAATTTAGTAAATGCATGGAATGGCTGGGGTGCCCCTGAGGAGAGGTTTGGGAACTGAAGCATTATTCTTCTAGCCATCCAACAGGATTTCAGTAACATAAGAAATTTTTGCAAGTGCTTACTGTGTTAAACTTAATTTGCATACGTTCTAATGTTAAATTGTTTTTTGTTGAAAAAAATGTGCACTCACTACCCAAATAAATAGCTTTACATATTTCCTTTGACTGCCTAAGACTTTTTCACAATGCTGTATGTCAAAAACCTCATAGATGGTATAATATTACATGATACACTATGCTGCATGTCACATCCGCACATTACAACTTGTGAGTTACTACTCATTGCTAAGTTTATGAGGTTTGCAAACACCAAGACACCCAAAAACACTTACAGGTTCCCCGTCCCCTGTCTTTGCTTGCTGCTTACACAGATCATTAATCCGGTACAATGGTTTCTTGTGGAAGCAGTTCAGCCTGTTAAGCCTGAGCAAGCTATGTATTATATCTTCCATAACTGAGGACCCCCATGACGCAAGACCATTGTAGGGCACACAGAAATGCACACACTCCATTGGCAATTTAGAGACACCAATTAACCTTAAATTAAACCTGTTTTTGGACTGCTGGAGGAGAACTGTAAAAACACAGGGAAAACATGCAGGCTTCACACAGAGAGGGCCAGGGGCTGGACTCAAAATGCCAGCCCTGGAGGTCCAAGGCAGCAGAGATTCTGAATCACCGATCTACTGTGCTGCCTGTAGTATGACATCAGCAAAAATATTCAGAATTATTATCAAGGCCATCATCTGATATAAACTGTTACGATGCCACCTCTTAGGAAGGTCACCTGAACCCAAAACCCAGAACAACCGACTGAACCCGAGTGAACTGAAAGGCATTTTTTATCATGACCTACATACAACTCTGCTGTTTCAGATTTCACAGAATAAGCTGACGATTTTCATACCTCTCGAGTTCTCCCATCATTTGAATTTTAAGCAGACACTTTCCACACTGAGATTACACAGAGTTCGGTCATCATATGCTCATATACACCTACCTTGAAGACAGTCGATAAAAGAATGGAACTGTTAAAAAAAACACGTTATGTAAAACCAGGGAAAGAAACCGGCAAATGAAAAAATTCATGAGTCATAAAGGAGATACATCACTCATGCACCTTAAAACTACGGAAAGATGGAATGCAGCGAAGCTACAGAAAGATGAACACAGGGGTCATTACTCGTGCTCAGCTCTGTGTCGGCCCTCAGCGCCGGTTCACTCTGAGTGAACCGCCTCGGCTCCATTAACAGGCCCTCTGCCGTCGCTCCTTTCCAGGCCCGCCACCTTCAGCTCCATCTGTCCGGGGGCGTACCGTGTGGTGAGGGTTTCCTGTGAAACCCACATCGCCTGCAAGCCGACTAATGTGGCCCCGGACCGCTCCGCTTGGCCATAGTTTGCCCCTGGGATTACACGGGAAGCTGACTTCTGTGGGTTATTTGGGGGTGGCATGGGTGGGGGGTCAGTAATGCTGAGGGATTATCCCCCAACTTGACAGCTGTGAAAATGAGTGGGCAGTAGCTCCCGCCTCTATATGTGCAGATCCCTCACCTTACGGAGGAGAACCATTACACACCTAACGTCCAGGAGACATCTTACTGCATTCAAGACCATATAACCACACTTCAGCTAGAATTTTATTTAATTTTATGTATTCCTTCTATCTTGTAAATAGTTCTACACAAGACAGTACCATCACAACTGGATGCTGATTTCAAATACAGGTGCTCCTCAGCTTACGATGGGGTTACCTTTCTGATGAACCGATCGTAAGTGGAAGATATCGTAACCCAAAATGCATATATGATAGATAAGTAACTATTGTCACTGAATAAAGAAATACTGTAACTAAGTAAATACCAATAATTGAAGAGTAAATAAATAAACGTTAATAAAGAAGTTTATTTGGTTAAACACAGAAAAAAACACCGTATGATACATTGTTATAAACACTGTATGAAATGTTCACGCTCATGTTCGTTACAGACTAGAAAGCGTGGCTGTGTGGATGCTGCCATCGCCCAGCATCAAAAGAAGGTATGGTACACATATCCCTAGCCTGGGGACAGATCGAAATTCAAAGCTGAGTACTGAATGCGCATCGCTATCACACCAACATGAAGTCGAAATATTATAAACTGGAGAGCATCTGCATTATGTGCTGTAATAGATATTCTAGAACAATCTAGCAGCATTTCTTATTTTAGTCACACTCGTTACCTGTCACATTCTCTTATCCGCTCAAACACCTTCAGTGACTCATTAAAAGGTGCAAATTTGATTTTATTAGCTTTCCATGAGTGTGATCTGTGACTTCCATTTAAAACAATATGCCTTTTATGTCGCTCCTAATAATTTGACTGTTTTGTTGCCCCTTGTTTCTAATAATAACACATTTTTATTTTTATTGTTATTATTACCAACAAAAAAAATGATAATGCTGCTCCAAAGAAAAACAACCCAGGTGCCAACAAGGACGGACCCAGAAGGAGGCAAAGAGAGACAAGGTCGACAGAGTGCAGCAGTCAGCTCCAGGCTGTGAGAGCACGCCATGTATGACGAGGGAGGGGGGGCTCCTCCTCTACCACAGGGCAGGTCTGTCAGGGGACAGAATCCCAGCCTGGTTCGGGGGAGGCAGAAAGAGCACAGTCCTCCAATCTCAGCCCTGGCTCCGGCATTAAAGCTCCACGCTGGTGCCATTCTTGATAGCAGGCCTGCTGGCCCGTGACTACTATTAGGATTCACAGCACCTTCTCCTGCAGTGCCTTGCAGCCAATAGCCTGAGAGAGCCCCGTGGCCAATTGCTTGCGACGGGCCGTTCTGATTGGCTGCCGCCAAAAGCGTGCCGCCCATCTACAGTTCCGTCTCTCTCACTACGTTCAGCCATCATGAACACCGCCAATATGCTTACATACATGCGCACAGGCTTTGCACTGTTGATATTTTAGAAAAAAAGGCACAATGGTACTAAGGTAAGGTACTCCTTTGAAGGGTCTCTGTAGCACACCTGTTTAGAAGAGGAATATAAAAATCAGTAAACCAGCAGAATTCATCTGAAGGAGGCCTTCATCATGTAAAAGCCACCTGCTAACTGTTCTCCTTAGCTTGGCGTTAGCTAGGCGCTAATGCTTCTCTTATTCGTGTGGGTACTTGGCATTAGCCCAGTTAACCACAAAGCTGTTAGCAAAATACCTGCCACTGCCCGTTTGTGTGACTTCCTGTTTCCTCCTGACCCAGTGTTGACTGATATGGGTGTGACATGCTGTGCAGACATCCTCCACGTTCCCGCCCCCACACGGGGAAAATGAACCACAGGCATGTTGGTATCTTTAAGCTCATTGCTGTCAATGCTGTCCTATGGACGCATCCACTGATTCACAGAGAGGCATCACCGTGACGACTGAGGGGGGGGGGGGTGGTTGGGAACTGCAGGCAGGCATCTGTTTCTAATTTCCCTGCAGTAATGTCAACGCATGCCAGAAGAACAAATTAATTATACATAAAAAGGACATTTTAAAAGCTCGTCGAGTCCTGTTGCATAAGCCGCTAATTGCATTATGATTCTTGATGCAATGCAGAAACCTACACGGCCAGCTGCAAAGTGAATACCACACAGCCAGCAGGAGACTTCATGGTTTCTAAACAACAAAACATAAATTATTACCCACAATCCCAGTGTGTATAGCCTGCCATATACACAAGTCATCAAAATTTACATCTATATAATTGAAGAACATCAACTTTCAGTAATGACATAATATTATATAAATATATTAAAGGTTTTTCCATATTAAGACCTTCACTTCTGCAGTTATATTTCACTTATTTTTATTCATCGAGTTTCTGAACTGCAGCAGGAAGATGCATGTTCAGCTGATAAACAAGCTTGTGCCTACATGACGCCGGAATACAGCAGCCCACTGAAGAAAAGCTAAAACGGATAGTTTTACATAATCCCGATCCATTCCCGTCTTCTTCTCACGTCCTTTCGGGCCCCTTCCAGGCACAAAAAGGCACGGTGGAGTGCCGGAGATCTTCAAAGCGCCGCGAGGCTCAGCGCAATGCCAAGAGGCTAAGGGAAGTCAGCCTTTGAAGTAAATAATAAGCCATATGACACAAAAACTGCGCAACAAAAACAATACCTCTGAAAGATAAATCCTTGGGAGGTTTATGCAGATGTGCCAGTGGATGGAAGGAAGAAAACCAAGTTAGACACAGAACATAAATCAGAAGGCCACAGAGGGGTCTAGTGAAGGTAATGGGACAGGTAGGCAGGTATGGAGGGAGGTAGAGACTGGGGCTGCATTTGGGACTGATCATCTTCGGCAAGACCCTCAGGGAAAGAAAAGAATTCTGCATAGTAGCTCTACACCATTGAAAAATATGGGTTTTTAATTGCATCAAAAAAGTAAAAGTTGCTCATTTTGTCTTCCATATTCTTCCTGGGAGGCTGGTCACAGGGGTGGTAGAACACTGGGAGCACTAGGACAGGGGTGGGAGTCGGATGAGGGGGAGCCGCTAGCTGGTCACCATACGCAGTCACTCACTCTGCAGCACGGTCACGGTGGCTTGCGCCCGGATCCAGGTGAGGGCGGGGTTCTGGCGCAGGTCATTGCGTCGGGGGTCGTTGCTGGCCCGGCACTCGTAGGTCCCAGAGTCCTCCAGAGTCAGGCGCGTGATGGCCAGCACGCTCACACCATTGGTGCCGTATGCTGTGTTGATGGAGACACGCCGCCGGCGTGCGCCATCCCACAGCTGCTTGAAGGCGTCGGCGCGGTTGGTCTCGGCGTACCACCACTGGATCTCCGGGGTGGGGATTCCAACCACGTCGCAGTACAGCTCGAAGGTGTCCCCTGCAAGCTTGGTCTCGGACAAGGGGGACTTCACGAACCCGGCTGGAGGGAAGGTGCATGTTGGGGGACCAGGGATGAGGGACAAGGGGCATGGGCCGAAGACGAGGGACGGGGCGAAAGAAGAGGGCAGATTTGGGGGTACAAAGAGAAAAGACCCCGAAGACAGGGCGAGTGAACATGGAAGAGTTTGTGTGGAGTGAAAGATGGGGATGAAAGTGGGAAAGAGAGTAAACAGAGCGAGAGGGAGGAGGAAGCGGCAAAGAGGAAGGGTGTGACGAGGGACAGGAAGACAAGGTTAGAGGGGCATGACAAAAGGGATGAGGAGGCAGAGAAGGTGCAGAGAATGGAAAGATGAAGCAAAGGTAAAGAGAGCAGGGGTCAGGATGGAGAAGTAAGCAGGATTAAGGGTGACAAAAGGGATCAGTCAAAAAACAAAAAGGCCAGTGATTAAAAGCAAAGAAAGAAAAGTGTCAAATCATACAGAAACGGACAACACATAATGCATGAGAGACTGAATGAAGAACAGGTCAATGGCTCCCTGTGACACTGAAGCTTCCTCCCGACAGGGCCTGGTCCGGGCGGCAGGCCAACCGCAAACCTGAGTGGGCTTCGCTGTTGGCGCTCATCAGAAATGACAGGAAAAAACAACAACAAACTACAAGGGACCCCCCCCACCACCACTGTAAGCCTCCCAAACCCCCAACTTGCATTCATTACCATACTACGTCAAAGGTGCACTTCAAAGACCACCTTTGTGAATTAAGTAGTGCTTTTCTGTCCTTTTCCTAATTCATGAATATATTCTGGCTGTTGCCAAGTACTCAGGTCTAAATAAAAGTGAAGAAAAAAAAAAAACTCATTATTAACTCCCTTTCAAAAGGCTATTGTGTGTTGAAAATTGTTATTTTAACACATAATGCTCATTTCCAAAGAAAATTTTTGCACGATATACTGCCGTGTTAGGAAAACCTAGACAACACGCTATGATCTAGATACATAAGATACAAACATCGTAAATTGTCAACGGAGCACTGACCGATAGATCAAGAGTAGAACAGTTACTGTGGCAATCACACCAGTAAAGGCTCCTTGTGGTGTAACACCAATAATCAACAGCATGACTGAAGAACACAAGGGCCTGATGAGAAGTCCCCCTGCTGCTGAGCTCTGCAGGATGGGTATAAATATCCAGGTGCATAAATTTGTAATGATGAAAGTCCGTTTTGATTAAAGCCTTTCCCAAGCTAAAAAACCTCTACCCAAACAGGCTGACTTTCCTCCTGGGTTTTGACCCATTTCAGGGCAATCTTACACATGATTAATGGAAAACTTAAGCAAAAATCGACATTTAGGTGACTGTTTAGCTATCCCTTAGCGTACTGGGAAGGTGCTCAATTAATAGCACTACAAACAGCACCATTCCCTGCACAGGTAGATTACAGTCTCATAGGATCCCTGACTATGACTCACTGGCAACAACTAAGCAGGAGAACACTAAAAGTATCGTGAATATTTAATGCCATCTTTGAGTTTCACCAACACTGATGCAACAGAAGTATTCTTCAGAATACTCATGTCATGCCCATACCCTCTCTGCCTCGAGATACCAGGCCAGACTTTATGCTAACTCCTGTTCAGCGTGGAAACAGCATGTGACGGTTCCCTTACGGGCCCACAAGGCACGCAGCCACTTCACAAGGTGTGCATTTGACAGTGAATATGAGGCAAACCCGAATCTCAAGCCGCAGGAGAAGGAGAATGAAGAAACTCACACCCACCAAGCATCAAACTACATACCGATTGAGGACGAGCTGCGGACACAACCTGAACTCAGCCCTCTCCGCTGGTCCGCAGAGACCGGGCACAGCGCGGCCTGCTGGAGCACCGCCAGAGATCGCGCAGGAGATGGTTTCCTGGCAACGTACCAGCAGCTGTAAGAGACCCGTTGCTAGGGGCCAATAATAGAACTTGTGCATTAAGAACTTGTTAAATCAGCCAAGTGCCTGACAGACAAATTAAAGGCAGTCATTTTGCACCTTCAGATTAATTCTTTGACAAATAAACAACTGAGTAAATTAATTAATGAATATGGCAGTTCTTTTTTTTTCCCCAACAAAACTGCAGGATAAAAGCGAATTTTACACTATGTGGGCCACATTTTTACATCACGCGCAATTAGAGAGCCCAAGAAAATGAGATTACGGTCATACTCCCCCGAGTCAAATAGATTATCCCCACGTTACAGCGTGGGCAGGATCACAGGACAGGAACACAGGGCTTATGATGAGATCCGAATCCTGGGAGGACATTGCGAGGCTCCTGGGTCGAAGGAGGCCTCGTCCACATTTCAAGAAGAACCCAGAGTAACATCCGGGGTGGGTGTGGCAGAGCTGATCTGGTATAACGGCTCTTGACTTCGGCCTTGCAGCGAGATGAGTAAACTAGGCTAGCACATTACTACCGCTTCACGGGGCCTGTTACTGTTTCGGCTGCCGCACCCCCCACCCCCGTGGGAGCTGTCCCATGCATACTGAACAGCCTCGAAACAGAAGGGATGCCGCTCACAGGCAGCATGGCGCCAGTCAGCCATTTTAACGGACGAGACCCGCCAACCTCCAGCAGGCACACTCTCTCTCCCATCATGCAACCTGCCATTGCTGACGGCTGCCGCCAGAGTGGGCCGTAATCTTACGCTGTCTACGGCGATTAGACTGGGTTTCAAAAAAGATACAAAAATCTCATAATAAATGCGCTTAGAAATTGAATCAATGACCCAGGAAACCACTCAATTAACGGGTTTTTGCCAGGGGAAATTAATTAAAATACTCTCCGATTATCTTATTAATAGACTTACTTCGTGGCCACCAGCAAGACTCAAAAAAAAAAACATCCGGCAGAAACTGGTTTTGTTTGGAGATGGGAAGCATCTCGCCTGGCTTCAGAGGGGTTGTTGCCACCACAAGATGTTCCCTCTCCCGAGGCCACTGCAAGCGTCACACCTCCTGGCAGCCTGGGGAACTGCCTCCTAGCTACCCCCCCACCCCCCCCCCCCCCCCCCCCCCCACCCAAGACACAACACCACAACAACAACCACACCCCCCCACCCACCCACAGACCCACCA
>JAAGVU020000008.1:13612034-13629421 GCA_011763525.2 Mormyrus iriodes
GCCGCGGTGTTCGTTCCCCCCCACAATATTCCCCCCCCGCGGCCCACCTCAAAGCCTCACCCCCCCGGCCACCCAGGGAAAACGATACCACTCCACCCCCCCCCCCCCCCCATTAATGAAATGAACAGAACCAAAACACAGCACGGTCGCTCTGTAACGTCCATGTGCAGAAACGCCTCACCAACTGTCCACTCCAAGCACAATGGAATTCTGATTAGCTACAGATCTGCAGCATCAGGCATTTGGAAAATATCATGCCAGGACGTTTGCTACGGATTCGCCAGCTTCCATAACTGATTTATTCCACCGCCCCGTAATGGAATCTCATTGCAGCCCCGGCCGCAAAAAGGTCACTTATGGGAATCACCCGTCTAATGACGTCCATCCCGTGCATGTCTCCGGTGTTTTAGAAATCAACATCCAGGGCACCTGAGGAAGTCTGTCCCAACCAAACCTGCGGGGAGCATGCTGGGGCGTTTCAGGATGCTACAGCATCCGCCCGCCAGGCCCGGGGGAGCCAAGGCCTTATTCCATGAGATGTAGACCGTGGCAACCCCAGCCCCACATACAGTGTGTTAATCACTCCTCCTCCTTCCAAGAAGTCCTGACCTGGCTGCCTAGCATCTGCCTGCTGTGCCACAGACCTCTCTGACCTGGCCTTTTCACCACAGAGGCTTGGCAGGTGGCCTCTTACAGGGATGTAAATCGTATCACATGGCACACTGGGAATCCAAAAACGTCCCGATATTCCTGACGGACGCACATCTCTTTTAGCCTGAGAATGCATCCGAACGTCTGTGTCCCAGATTTTAGCCTCAACATGATTCAACCAACACCAAGGGGCACATATTAGACAGGCAAACGGAGAAGAAAACCTTGTGATCTTTTTTTCTTATTTTAAATGAGACTTTCCAAGTAATGGCTGATGACAACTTTACAGAGGCCTTTGTAACTTGGTGAATGGAGCATTATATGGCTCTGAGACTCCAAGTGAACTATGACCTCAACTATTTGAGGCCAGAGATCCTGCGATCAAGCCTCTGACAAAAGCTGGCAATCCTCCGCCCACAGCCCCCGTCTGTAAGCTGCCAGAACCTCCCAGAAATCCCTGTCATGCTGCTTCAGAACAATTATTTTTTTCGGGCCAAAAGAGAGAAATCTGTTGACTGCGTGACTTTTTAAACTGAGGTTAAAATGTCATTTACGCTGGAGTGGGATGTAGTCCAAAATGCTGAGTTTTTCAATGTTTCCTCTTGATGAGCAAACTCCCATCTTTCCCTGGAAACACTGGACACAAACGGGCAGGCAAGCACACCTTCCCCACCCACCCGCGTCGAACTCCACAGAACAGCGATTCGAATACCCACAGTACAGGAAAAGGACGGCAAAGGCCCTGGTCCCTGCGCTGCATCTCAGCTCTAAATATAGAACCGGGCAACAGAATGAGAAAGTGCATTGCAGAAGATGCCTATTGCACAGACTGGACGCTGCCCATCTCTACCAACACAAACAAAATCGGAGGGAGGGGGCTGGGGTTCACGCTATCCCAAATCCAAAACAATGTCTGTATCCTTATATACTGCAAGGATATATACAGCCATGGTCCTATAGGAAATGCCTGTAAAGCAATTCAACCCCAGACAAGATGCAGACAAGCCACGTCGTTATTTTACCGCAAGCAAAGAGAAATGCCAAAGGAGAGGCATGCATCACGAGGCAACCTTTAATTCTAGAGGTCATTCAAATAATGAGCCGCACAAGAAATCAATTAAGACAAACGACCGCACCCCCCCATCCAATTCACATCTTCAGCACTCAAAGTTGCAGCACAGACACAGCATCGAGGCACAGATAAGGCTGGTGCACAGTCCTGAAACTCGAGAACAGTGGAAAGGATACGGTACATACTACAGTGGGTCTTAGCTTGCATGCCAAGCAGGCTTTAATTGGACAATGTGGTTGAAGCAACCCTACAGGCTTCCTGTATTTTCACTGTCAAAATAACACAGAAGTAACCACACACTTTTTTCAAAATTCTAAATAGTACAGCACTAAAACAAGCCTTTTAAATGACAAAAGACACCTTATCCAGTATATTGCTGAGTCCTAGAAAACAGCCCCTAGTCTGGCAAAGTGTAAAAACAGGCCACACACTGGGATTGAGAACATAATAGCAGTAATGCACCAAGTAAAACTAAGAGAATAACATTAAATAAAAGTGTCAGACGGCACCATGCGATGTAATGTGTGGTGTTAAATTTTCAAAGGAAGAAACAAACAGCGCATGTTATTAATAATGAGATACACATCATCAATTCATGCCATCGCACAATGTAATTACAGACTCCAGATTTCAATTTGAAATCATGGCTCTCCCGGGCTTCTCTGTGGTCACATTATTGTCACAATTCGGGAGACAACTCTTCACTGCCCATGGACAGTAATGTATTTCCATACAGTGGGATATTGATTACCAGGCAGAAGTCCAAAGCTTGAGACCACATTTCAAAAGTGCATTATTCCTCCCTTACGGTCACTAATGACTTAACCGTGTGATTTGGAATGGAAAAAAAATAATTAAAGGCTTTCGTTAAGCTCAGTGCAATAATGCATATCTACAGCCTTTGGAAACCAGGGCTCAGATTCCATTACAGGGTACACAGGAAGGACAAAGATTCAGAACAGAAAGAATTCAAGTAACAGATAAAGGACCCCCACCCCTAAAAGAAATCCAAAACCTAAAGTTAAGAACAGTAAGACGTGTTTTACTACAAAAATGATTATTAGTCTTACAATTAACTAACCAATCTATAACGTCCACAGATTTTTTTAATGAAGCATGGGATTGGAGGAAGAATGAAATAGATTTGGTGGTATAACAAGCTTAACCCCCAGGCCTTCCTCCAATCCGGCTTGTTTTTTCCCATAATATAATCATAAAAGTCTCTTAGCAAAGCCCTCCAAATTCCTCTCCACATTACCGAGCTGCTTGTGAAATTACCAGCATAAGTCAAGCAAACATTTGTACTGGCTACAGGCAAATGGAACTCCACAGCCCCGGCACCTCCGTCCCGCTGATTAAAATGACCACTGGCTTGTTTCTGGACTGTACTGAGGGGACTGAAATCACATTAAAATACACGTCCTCTCACTGAACATCAGGGATGCACTTGGCAGCTGTGTGGAGCTGGCAGAAATATGGGACTTGCTTTTTAGTGCTTTTCATTAGATTTTCATTAATGTACGCTTAGTCATGGTATTGCCCTTGTTCAAAAATCCATGTAATAACCCACACCACCCCCCCACTACAATCTGGGCTGGAATGACAAACTACCAAAGAATCATCTTACAGAACACCCCCCATATATATGACAGACAGACAGACAGACATGTGCACCTTATCATGCCGGAGACTTTTCATTTCAAGTTTACTGGTTCGCATACAAAGTATTAAATAGCTGCGACATAAAGCAAGATTTTAACCATACTCTGTTAAAAATGTGAATTTTAGAACAAAAGAGGTGATTTAGATGCTTTATCCTCATAAAATCTTTTTTTTTTTTTTTAAATATCTTGTTTATTCCAACTCTCCGGACACTGATAGTGTCATAGATGTCCTAGCAGTGTTCCCTCGGACACGTACTGCCGGAGTGGTTTTCTGTAACATATTTTCCGCAGAGCTATCAGTCTCTGTGACATTTCCACCATGTTAAGTGGAAAAGGCTGTGTGTGATTCGCTGCAATGGAGGAGCTCTTAGCATGTATAGCGTGTGACTTCTGTAAAGGGGGCCAGAATGTCGCTGGGCCTACCGCAGCCGGCTGCCGTTACTTTCAGCCAGCATCAAGCTCCTTTATTCTTAAACAAGAATCTGCGTTTTTGCTGAGTGGCAAACTGAATGATGGTACTCGTACAATATTTAGAAATATTTTCCAGGAACCAGTTTAAAAACCCAGTCAGTAAGAACACACACAGTAATGGGATTTCATATGATTATCTCCAGAATTACCAGGAGCAAACAGCAGTCGTGCCTATAATTATTGCGATTTTAAATGCAGAATTACACGACCTTGTGAAAGGCTGCACAGTAAAAAGCACGTAAAAAATCACCCTCAGGTTTATGTTACAGCAGTCCAAATTATGCATTCATTATTCACCTTTGTATCACTGTCTTTCGATAGCAACAAGCGCCGTAAGACCTGCTCAAACTAAATTTCTAAACAACTTTTAAAAAATTACCCTGAAAGAAAAACGAGGCCGCAACCTCATCATTTCTAAACACAAGATAATACGAACCGTATAAAACAATACATATATTGGGCAGAAATTTTGAAAAACATATAATAAAAATGTGTCAAACTGTTTACCCAGATATAATTGCTTGTACTTAAATTATTATGCGGTATCATATAATGATTAATACATTAGTTGCATCAGTCACACAAGTTACACAATTTCCTGTGGAGGCTGCCTCCCGCAACGGTGTAACATGGTCCCGCCTCTCCCGTGAACTGAGGACAACCGGGCCACCAAAGCCCCGCATTCAGGGCACCCTTGGAGTTCCGCTCGCCTGGCGGATGGCGAGTTTGACAGCCGGCAAACACACACACACACACACACACACTCCCCCAAAAACACACCTCGACCCGCAGCCTCGCGCGACACCCACGCAGCCGCATCACCGACAGGCTCCAAACTGCGGGCTAACATTTCTCACAACTATGTATTTACGATTAAATATTGAAATAAAAACGCCAACGCACAGCTAAAACACGGGCTAATTCATAACCGAGCGGCGGCTGCGGCGTTAGCGAGCAAATAAGACACTAATAAGTTTACCTTTATCCCATAAGCATTTATCGTCGCTAGGCTTTTAAAATGTCTTTTTTTTACTTCCCATCCACACGACCGAAAATGCATGTATTTCAAGAGTGGAAAAAATAGAAAATAACGATATGTACTGAAATAAAGGGTAAAAAAACACCTATGCAGCCGGATAAACTAATCCCAATTACACACCGAGCGACGGCATTTTCATTGCAGCCGTTTAGCCTGCCGTAACGGTATTAATGAAATGTTTTATCCGTTCATCTTATACAGCCGCAGTCCATCCTCCGTCCCCCCTTGGATACGGTACTCAGAGCAGGATCGTCCCCGGTGTCGATCCACCGAGCCCCAGGGTTCGACTGCGGTGCGGTGGAGAGTCTTACCGTTCTGCGCCCGGGCGGAATGCAGCACCGAGACGGCAGAGAAGACGGCCAGAAGCATCACCGGACAGGGCATGGTTCCCAGGCTTCGGTCGGGAGATCAGGGGCCGGCGAGGGATTCAGATGTAGATAACGGGGCTGAGGAAGGGAAAGGAGGAGGAGCAGCGGAGGGGACACTGCAGCCTTCTGCCGCGCTCGAAGCGGGTCACCTAGTAGCGCGTCGTCGAGAGGTGGGAGGAGAATGACGGCAGCTGGGCATAGGCGGCGTTTCTGCGTCCGGGCGTGTGCGGCGGGGGGCTGAGCGCCGGCGCAGCACTTAGGACTCAGTTCCGTCGTAAAGGGGAAGACGAACCCGAGGCGTTTCTATTGCTGTTCTGCGGAGGACAGGTCCCTCCGTGGGCAGGGAGGCGGCTCGCAGGGAATTTGTGTGCGCCGCGGCTCGCAGGGAATATGTGTGTAATACGTGCGCCTTGGTTGGGTGGGCAGTGGAGCGGTGCGCTTCGTGCGTTCAGTTGGGGTGGCTCCGCTTCAGGATCGGGTCACTCTCTCCAGCACGCTACACTGTCATGTAAACGTGCTCTTTTTTCATAATGCATCTCATACAGAAAGCACGTTAGGTTGCAGATCCGGCGTGACAGTTTTCTCTTATTTATTCATATATATACACGAGACCATTTAATACATGCTATTTTAATGACATATCCACATTTATCAATTATCACATATACATCATTTATCTCTATAAGAAGGTGCCACCCATATAATCGTATGCATATGCTTTATTATGAATACAAATGAATGATGAATCTATTATGAGTAAACCAAGAGTTCGCCGTCCTGGTTTACCAAGCACTGTTTCAAGGAAATAGGACAGAAAAGGCAGGTCCTAATGATTTATGTGCTAAATGGGCGGGAAGGACCTGAGGCTTTTTATTTACAGGACTGTATGCTGCACTACAGGTTGGACATTGTTGTAACAGTGACCCGTAATTAGAAAAACACGATAAATCATTAACAATTTAATAATAATTTACTATGTTTATATTTATCTATTTGTACTCCATTTTCAAACAGCTGGTGCCTTTTTACCAAAGGACATGATGCTAGCAGAAGGATTACTGGTTGCCTGTAAGATGCAATCAATAGTTTGGTTGCCTTGTATCATATTATGTATCTAGCAAAAATAAAAAAGACATAGTCCATAGCCATGTTTAAGCTGAGGAAATCAACATTTGGCCAGCTTGAGAGAATTTGGTGTTTTCTAATTTTCCAGTAACAGAAGACGGGAGTGTTGGGACAAAGCTGGGACTCACAGCTGTGTAATGACATGACTGTTAATCTATGAAGGCCCTGATTGGGGGCCTGCTATAATCATTAAAGAATATGTAAATAATTATATGTAGAAAATACATATGGTGTGGTTAGATTAAAGTCTTTGTTGGTGCCATAGCATCTCATTGTCCTTATAAAGAATCTCTACAGTGCTCACATACAAAATATTGATAAACTGAGTATGTCCATATTGGTAAGGGAGCTGGACAAAGTTATGCACTGTCACTATACTTAAGGAAAGTTGGACAGTTAAGAAGCAGGGCTAGAACTATATTTATGGTTTTTAAAATATGCCTAGACCATCAGGAAACAATTACATTCCAGATCAATTCAAGCCTTACTTTTTACTTGAAGCACAAATGCTTGGAAAAAATGAAGGTGAAAGATGGAGAAATAACTGACAGCAAGATTAATGGGAACAGTCAACACAACAATGAGCATGCCTTGGGGAAGCTGGAAGACCTGACAGAACATGGCATTCTGGAGGAAAGACATCTATACAATCATTGGGAGTTGAAGTCAACTTGATCGCCCATCAAGTATATCTCTGGTTTGGTTCTTAATATCTTGAAAATGGTACTAGACAGTTTTTTAATGCTTACGCTAGCTGCCAGTTAGAACTGATGGTAATCACTGCCGTAATAACAGCAGTGATGTACTATTAGTTTAGTAATACCATGTCAGTGGATACTTAGTCATGTGATTCAGATGGAATTGATACAAGAAAACATCTGCCTGCTTAGTGGAAATTCATACAGCAACACAACTAATGATATAAATGCATCAACATACCTGTCAAGTGAAAGGGAAAAGGATTCACTTTTATTATTGGTGACAGGAATTAGAGCTACAATCAATAAATAGTTCTGGAGAATTAAAATGGAAAGTATGTTTGGACACAGAGGGGCACCTACAGATAGCAGGTGGAGGCAACTGAAGAGATGAAGAGTTCAACAATTACATGGAAAATTCATTCATAACCCCTGGAATACAGAAAGACAAGATTGTCTTTAGTCGTGGCCTATAGATTTTATTAGATCCATCTTTTTACTCAGGGATAACTCCTAATCCACAATCTGTGCCACTGCCTTTTCACACAAGACCATCAAAAGCTATAGTTGAATCCTGGTATACACAGACAGCACCTCTTGTGATTAATCTTTCCTCAGTTGCAGGTATTGATCATTTGTAGCACAGTGCTATTTGTGCTGCCCTAGGCTCTGCTGCGATGCTGTTGGGCTGCTGATTGTCCTGGCAAGATGTAGGTGGCGGTCTAGTCCATCTTCTAAATGCACTTCTTTAACACGATGGAAGAGTTGTTGGCACTACTTCTTCTGTGACATTCCATCCATTTTGCAACTGCTTATCACAGTGTTTGCCATGACAGACAATCCACATTTTTGCTCCCTCCCATCTACCAGGAACTGGGAGGGAGCAAAAATATAGGCTTTTTGGAGGACCTCGAGGACCCGTTTGGTAAACACTGTTGAGAGCTTCTCCTGGTCGGGCATCGCTGGTATCCTGTGCAGAGTATCCCCAGCTAAACTTCCAGGGACAGAGCCTTGCCTCATGAACATCAGATAAGCAGCTGTGGAAAATGAATGGTTGGAAATTCAAAGGCCAAACTGAAAAGTAAAGGAAATACAAACTCTCACTTCTAAGGTCCAGATCCTTTATAGCTCAAAGATTCTCAAAAATACTAGCAGATATTCAAAAATACTAGTGATTATTCTTAATTTGGATGGGAGCACAGAAAAATAATAATTTAAGATCTTTTACTGGAGACTTGACACACTAGTTGAAGAGGATGGCACAAAGTCTTCAGGTGACTGTCAGGAATCTTCATCATCAGTATTCATCTTCACATATGTCAACTACACTTCACGTCACTTTAATGATACATTTTTAACTTAATATCTTGTAAAATTATACTGCACTGTGTCATTAGCATAACACAAATTTTATGATTATTGCAGAATATTTCAGTTAATTATTTTACTGATGCTCAGGAGTGAGACTCTGCGTCTTTTGAAATGAGAAACACAAACGTAAGACGGGCTGTTAGTGCAGAGAAGCACCTGCCGCTCGCAGACTGTATCCAAGGAGTTTTTGCAGCGCAATGGAGAAAAACACAGAAAAAAGCCAAAGAACTAGTACTGGCAAAAACAAAACATAATGAAATCTGTAAATCGATCAGTACATAATTATTCAATGACATTCTTAACTGTATAGCAAATAGAATTTGTATATAAAAAGTGTCAAATATGCAATGCAGTACTGACTGATCAGTCAGATGCAGGTAGGGGGCAGACAGCATCAAAGCACAAAAGCCTGTACAGTAGATACATTTATTGCAGATGACTGGATCCACCTTGACTTGATCCAACATCTTTATTTTCACAATTTAATAACATTTAGAATAAATTATTTATTGTTCCTTTTCTCTTGGCTTGGTTTTCCTTTGATTTGCAAGGTCTTTCAGCTTGGAGTCCAGTTTCCTCTGGAGGAAGGCCTTTTTGCTGGGGTCTAAGGATTTATCCTTTGGGCCACTGCCCGCATACAGAACCCCTTCTTTGATTATTCTCCTCCGGGTCTCGGTCTTGGCCTGGCCCCCGCAGCCATGCACCTGTGTGACAAAGTCCAGGTGAACTTCTGGAAGGGGCATTACTCACCCTTCTTCTCACCCTTCTGCACCATCATCCCAGTAGATGCCAGGCGACCTGTGTGTGGTAACTGCAGGATCTGCTGATTGTTTGCAGACAGATCAATTTGTCCCATTTACGGATCTCTTGGTTACCTCGATTCTGTGCATTATTCTACTTCCTGTGCAGAATGTGAGGTGGAGTATATAACGAGTAAGGTGAGGAGCTAGTTAGATGTGCCCATGGGATGATGTTTATTTAAAAACACTCGGTTACAGGGAGTGTGCCAATCCTTGTTTTTTCAGGTAAGTGTAGCATAGCAGTGTCCATTCAGTGGCTAGGTATGCTAGGGTTATTAGAGCAACGTTTTATTCTTTTCTTTCCTTTAGCACCTCCCTTGCTCCTTGCCCTGGCGAAGACAACTACCCAGGTTGACTACTACCCTGCAGCATTGTATATATTTCTTTTGTATATAGTTCATTGGAGCATTAAAAGAGTAGTCTCTGATCTGGTTGTGTCCGAGTTATTCCAATCTGGCTGCTGCTGATCCACACCACATGCTACTGTCACCAGACCTAGACCAGGGGTCATAGCAAAAATGAACCCCTGGGCTCCCAGACACGGCCCCTACCTCTGGGATGTGATGACTCAGGCAGTAGCGCCTGTTGCAGAAGGGGCAAAGCTGGCCCAGGGTCAGCACGCTGGCTTTACACTTCACAAAGCCACAGATGCTCTCAGCCTTCACCACAGCATCGATGAGCGTGTCAAAGTCATCCTCGTCGGGGGGCACCACTGTTTTGATGGTGCTCTTTCCTTAGGGGAGAGAAACATCATTAGCCTCAAGCTCATTACGCTACATGACTTGGTTAGCATCCCACTAACCTCGAGTCCATAAAACTGCACAGTTTACTGACCCAGTAACCAAATTACCTTTGTTTGCATGCTTGGCCTTCTTAGAAGTCTTACTCTGAGTCGCTACTTCTGGAACCTTCCGCTGTTCGGCCTTCTCCTCTCTCTTGGCCTTCTCTCGCTTCATCCGCTCCAGGTACAGAGACTTCAGGTCTACCTGGTTGGCCGCCAGGGTCGACCCCTGAAGATGCTCCTCAGGGTCAGCCTGTGGCAGTTCTGGAGGGGGAGCCTCTGCTACAGTCCCCTCCTCCTCCTTGTGGGTCACGCGGGTGACAGTGATACGCCGCTCCTTGCCTGTGCCTGCACTCTTGTGATTCAGGCCCAGCTCCTCTGCAATCTGGTGCACCAGCAAGCGATCACGGGCACTTAGTGATGCGGGGAAGTCCAAGCGGGTCCTCTCTGGGTCCTCTATGAACCCCAGGAGCTGCTCTTTCAATTCGTCTTCACGGTTCTTTGTCTGTCCCTCCACAGTGGGGTGGGAGACCCTGTCGTTTCCTGTGCAGGAGGCCAGTGGTCTATCCACTGCCAGGTTCCTCTTCTCAGACACTTTCCTCCTCTCTGCCTCCCTCCTCTTTCCCTGCGTCCACACCTCCTTCTTCTGACCAGTCTCCTGGTTCCGGCTGTAGTTCTGAGGCACAGCATCCTCCAAGTACTCGAAGGCCGTCCGTACCTCTCCATGCTCTGTTAAGTAGTCCACGAGTGAGCGCAAGAAGGCATGGTGCCGCACTGTCTGCGAATCACAAACCACCGCCAGGTGGCGCCGAGCACGGGTCACTGCCACATTGATCCTCCTGTCCTCAGCCAGGAAACCCACTTCTCCTGAAGAACCCAAAAAAAAACATATAGCATGAACATCTGTGTGAGAGAACTCACTAGCTTAAGGATTGCTATGTAATAAAGGTTGATGAGAATATCTACAGTAAGAAAAACATTATAATCAATTATAATCACACATCTTTCTATTATTTTGAACCGACTAGTTGCAGTAGACCACAGAATGCATTTGACGATCAAAGCCAAAACCAGTTCTGTTGAGTTTATCCAATGCAGCAGCCTTTGATTGGACAGTTGAAAGCTGTCCCCAGGTCTACTAAACCCAAAAACAATTCTATCCTACCTTTCCTGTTAGATCTGACCAATGAAAGCACCACAGCCTCCTTCTCCCTCCCCTGGAAGCCATCCACAGACTTGATCTCCAGCTCAGGATGTTTCTGTGAGAGTCTCTGCCTAAGGAGTTCCACCTTTGGAGAAATAAGCACATTTCAGTTCAGACAAATGCATGACACAGCGAAATGTTACAATGTGTTGCCAGTAAACTGCGCAGCTGCTTGAGTGCTCCACCTGCAGGTTATAAGGTGCAATGACGGCTATGTCCCTGGCCTTCACTCCTGCCTTGGTCAGCGTTTCCACATGCATCGCCACCACGTCTGCTTCACCTGCCGCCAATGACATAACTCTCACATAACGGGAACTGAGCTCCATAAGCAGTGCTTCATCATTCCCACAGTACAGCTCAAAATGGGCAGTATGTGGTCACTGCCAAAGAGGGCACTAGAGTCCGTGTATGGCAGTACAGCCACGGTCGTTTAAAGCCTCATTACATTTGAGAAACTATGATAAACTGGTGAATAATCTGGTTAAAACTGGGGTAATCAATTCCACCCACTCCCAATTTCTGCCATGTCAGTGAGACATCACCGATATTACAATGCCAGTGGCCTGTATATCCAGGTGATGTTCACCTGACAGTTTCACTAGAGGGCCTGGATGTGGCTGGTCACCTTCATTGCCTCGGGACTGCTCATCTGCGGCCTCTGTCTCACAGAGGCCACAACCCGCCGTGTCGATCAGGAAGAGTGGAGTGTCCGTCTCCTCCACGCTGGACACTCCAGCCAGATCTCTGGGAAGCAAGAGGAGATGCACTTGACACAGCATGAGGACCAAACAGGCCTAAAGCAGCCCAGTGTAGGTCATACCAAACCAATTTCCTAAGCCAAACACGGCCCCCACACTGCAGTAAACAGTGCACTCCAGCCTGCTGTAAAAACAGACCAGACTGATCTGTTCTGGCATTATTTTAACTAGGGAGTGAATGATTGTGTTCTGGATATTAGCAGAAGGCGTTCATTGATTATGTTTCCATCAAACTGCATTAATCCATGGGATAAATCAGTTATACATTATTAATAATTCATAAAATACTGGTCATTCCAAATGAACATTTGCCTCATCAGATACTGTTATCCAAAGCAAACTTCATGACTTAGAGGTTTATAACCCCTCTGGATGCTAAACTTCCAGCCAAGAATTTCCTGATTTTCTGTGAGTAATGACGGGATCCTGTAAGAGTTGCCATAGTAACAAGGTCCAGGTCAGGCCCTCCATGATGGCCCAAAGTGCCAAGAGAATGTCCTCCGCAGCAGCTGAGCCACACCTACCTCAGCAGATGCCCCTCCACGGAGGCGTGAGCGGAAAGCCTGCCCTGGTACATCTGCGCGGATGCCCAGCGCATGATGCCGGCGTGCATGCGGTATTGCATGGTCAGCATTCGCACCACGCCATCGCCCAGCTTCTGGATGAGCCTCTCCATCAGGCTCAAGCCCAGGCCTTTAGAGGCTGCCCTGAGGGAGACAGGGCAGACGGGGCATGGAAGGAAACGTGGGTGAACCTACTTACATATTTACATTTACAAATTTAGCAGAAGCTCTTATCCAAAGCAATGTACAATTTAGAAAACAGGGTCAGTCAGTTCCTGGAGCAGCTGGGGTTAAGGACCTTGCTCAAGGGCCCCACAGTGAAATCACTCTGCATGACCCTGGGAGTGGAACCACTGACCTTCCAATCACAGGCACAAAGGCCAAGACTCCAGAGCTATACACCACGCCTATGTCAACTCTAACTATTCAAGGACAATCTTGACTATTCAGCCTCCTTACAAATCTATCCACTGATCCCCATCAGTCAAGGTGTCACAGTTACAATCATTGGTTAGATAGAATCACTGCGTCAAGCTTTCTTTGCACGTGCAAATGAATAACCCTGGAAATGCAATGACAGCTTAAGGGCTAGTGACAAGGCCTTACATGGGTGACTTGACAACTGGCGGGAGTTGCTGGTGGTCTCCGGCCAGGACACAGCGACGGGCCCTGAGCAGGGGGATCCAGCAGCTGCTCTCCAGCGCCTGGCCACATTCGTCAATCACCAGTAGGTCAAAGTGTTCATCGGGCAGGACCTTCAGTGGCCCGTCATCGCTGGCCCCTGGCAAGGGTGGGACAGCATTTACATCATCATCACCATGTGGCAAAGCAGGACAGATGACAATGGGCTCGTCTGTCAGGCAGAACTGCTGTCTGCAACTACAGTGCTCATTCTGGCAGTTTAGAAACGCTGTCATTCGCATCATAAACCATATTCTGCAAGAAAGTGATTTTTCAGGGACAGGTCAGCAGGGGACGCAGTCATTAAGGATCTAAACCAAAAGACTAAAGAAGGGGGTCTCTTCTAATATTCAGGTGCATGACCTGCCATGTAGGAGAGCATGAATGTGAGACAGGGTCTCCTGTCTATCTGCAGCTCACCCGTGTTGGTGGCCAGTATGACGTCGACGCCCTTGAGAGTCTGCTTCATGGCTGTCAACTCCCTGCCTGCCAGTTCCTTCCGCAGCTCCCGCACTTCCGCCCAAAGCTGACTCCGCTCGCCTTTCTCACGCACCCTCTTCATCTTCGCCTTCATCAAGAAAGGAGGAGAAACAGACCCGAATACACATTAAGGAAAAAGGAAACCTTTGGAATTTGTGACAAGGTTGGGACAGCGCTGTGGGTCTGAGAGTCCCAACAGCCACATCTGCATGGTGACAGTGCAAAATATGACACAAATTACATAGTGCTGAATTACGTAACTAACCGCAGCCTTCTTGGCATAACACCCTGGATGGTATCTCACACCCCCATATTACAGAAACAGTGTCAGGCCACAAATTTAAGTCCTAAATTTGTCTAGGACCGGAGAACTAAATTTGTCCAAAAGTTAACCAAATTCTCTGACCGGACTGACTATTCCAGAGTCTCAGTTTTAATACCCAAGGTTCAGAGTGTTACTGTGAATACTGGAAGTCAATGGTAGATATGGGTAGGGGGGCAGTGTGAGACCCAGCAGGTTCGGCTTCCATGCCTGTGATCAGAAGGTCACCAGTTCAAATCTCATCCTCAGCAGAATAGACATGTGTCCATTGGGCCTTTAACAAGCCCCCTGACCCTGCATTCAAACCCAGGCATCAATGTCGACTGTATGTGTGCATGTCTCAAAGGAGAACACAATGGGCATTACAATGCACCCGTACCTGATGTTGTATTTGCTATTTACACATCATTTTTTTTTTATTTCCGATCAAAAGCAACCCCAGCCCAATAAACAACCCCCATATCTACCCCATCAAGCAGACAGACGCAGGGTAACAAAGCTATGATGCTGGGCTGATGTACCGTTTCTGTTCTATGTTTATCAGCCGGGCTAATGGCTAGCCACTTCCTGTGTGGCTGGGATATTTTAAACTTGCCAGAATGCCCCACGATGCGTTCACGTCTGCACTACAAAACTGTCTGTGCTCCCTGCTGCAATGCCATAATTCTCTGTTCTCACTGGATGAATGTTCAGGCAAAAAAAGATATAATTATCCCAAAAAAAATATCTCAGGGTCCATTTTGCTGCAAGCAACACATGTAGTGAGTCATACTGGTGAGAAAGAGAGTTTACATACTCGGAGTTTAACACTGTACAGTCGCGACGACTCCTGTCACTTCAAACAGAAGTGAGCAAACTGGCATCCAATACGATTAAACTCAATAAAAATACCTAAATAAAGGCAGCAAACGAAGCCAAACAAAAAATATAACTAAAATGACTTTTCTGTCCGTATCAATTGTTCCCATTGTTCGTAGAGGCTATGTTTGTAACTTCGTGTATAACAGTTGAGAATGGTCATGAACACAGAATAGTAACACTGCATCATAGAGTTTTGTAATGCTTTTTTTATGACGTGTGTGATGCGCAGTTTAAAAAGCACACAGATTAAAACGCACATTCTGTCCCCTGCTCCATTGAGAGAGCGTCTACGGGACCAACAAGTCTAAGCCCCTTAGGAAAATGGGCTGACTGGCTTCATCCAGACCCCAGGGAGAGATGAGAACAAGGCCTTGGACTTTTATGGCTTGGTGGGTGTGTTTGTGTGTGGTCCAAGCATACCTTACATTTTGGGGACAAAACCTGTTATTTTGACGTTGTGGGAACCATTTTTTCGGTCGCCACAAGGGGAAATTCAATTATATAAAAATCTGTTACTGCAATCAAAAAACTAAAAATGCGATAAAAGTTGTATTTCGTTTGGTTACTTATGGTTAAGGTTAGTGCTGGGTAGGGGTTACGGTTGTCATTGTTGGGACTGGGATTTTTACCATAGAAATGAATGGACGCCCCTCACAAAAATATGAATACAAATGTCTGTGTGTGTGTGCATGCATAAACCACACATCAGCGTTGTCCATAAAATAACATATGGCTTGTTGTCTACAGCTTCCAAGGAGTCCAACGGGGCAGCACACGTACCAAGGCCTTGTCAATGTCGCTGCGGATGTCAGCAACGATGGAGGCGCCATCACCATGGGCCAGCGCAGCCTCCAGGGAGTGCCTCTGCGCTGCCTTCAGCAACCGTGCGGGGTGGCCCAGGCGCAGCACGCGGGCCTTGCCGCCTACCAGTCTCTCTAGCAGGTTATCAACAGCCACGTTGGATGGAGCACAGCAGAGGACCTGTGGGAAAGCCCTGGATTAGCGCTGAGTTTTCTGCAAACATTGTAAAGGACAACTAAATCTACATTAGGCACAAACACTGTAGCAGGTAATCAACATTTTAGCTTTCAACAAACACTACAGAATTAGCCTAGCATTATGCATTAACATCACAACAGACAACTAAGCAACCTTTTGGGTTGATATTAGAATAATATCCAAAATGTATCTCCTGGCATCTGCAGTGCAGTTACTTCCTAAAGACAATGGTCACTGCTGTAATTTGGCTAACCTACCAATGAAAACAAGTCTTTTTTTATTTAAATAAAGCAACAGGAAAAAGAAGTAACATTCCCATGGAGACAGGTCTCCTGTTCACCTTCAGCCCACGTTGAACAGCTTGCAGGATAATCTCCACCACAGTGGTGGTCTTCCCTGTTCCAGGGGGCCCGTGGATGATGGCGACTTCCCGCTGGGACAGAGCGAAGGACACAGCTTCCCTCTGGGACTCGTCCAAATCAGGGTTGAGGAACTCAACGTCACCTGAAGGTAAAAAAAAGGAAGCCAATCAGAAACGGAACAAAAGGATGCCAATCAGAAAAAAGGACCCATAAGCACATGCAGAATAATCCCACTTCTGGAATGCCTAATGGTTGAGGAGACTGACTTTGTTTATTAAAAAAAAAATCCCTTTGGGATATAGTGCCTTTTCTTCACGATGGGTAGCAAAATAAAAGATAATTCTGAGTGTTTTCTTATGAGTAATAATATTTTTACTATTACATGGATTGCTTGTTGGAAAGCTCAAAAAGAGGGAGAGGATTTTTTTAATGAACAAAAAACAATTCTGAGCTCTGGAAGGTACGTGTGATTCACATGCCAACTTTCATCAAAATCAAAAATGGTGATTCAAAGGCCATTTATTGAATTAAAATTGAATGATCTATACATAATATATGTAGAAATATAATCATGTTTTTAAAAGACAATTTTTTCCTCAAAGCAACTGACATTCACCCATTTATTTAGCACAATATTTAGAAAAAAATTCAAGCTGTTCATGGGTACAGCGACCATGCTACAGAGATATTTCAGTAATCATGCAATAAGCAATGACAAACATAAATTAAGACCGGTAAACTTACTTGACTGTAGAGGGGTGCCTGGTTGAGATGAACCAAAAAATACATTTACAAGACTGGAAGCTACACCACCACGGTAGTTGTTGAGGGCGGTCAGGGCACTATAGGTAGAGCCAGAAATTGTATTAGAAACTGTCAATGCAGGACATACAAGGCTAATGATCTGTAAGAGAGCACTTCTCATAGACTTTCCACACAGAGAAAAAAATTGCATACTATTACAAAAGATAATACATAAAGAGCCACATTTTCAGTGGTTACAGTGATACCGCGTCTATCGCGGGGGCTGCGTTCCAGATCCCCCCGCGAAAGGTGAAAATCCGCAAAGTAAAAACCATATGTTTATATGGTTATTTTTGTATATTTTAAGCCCTTA
>JAAGVU020000008.1:13636585-13655714 GCA_011763525.2 Mormyrus iriodes
TATGCAAATTGCCATCATAAAAACTGAAGCAGCAAACTTTGTGAAAAACAATATTTGTGTCATTCTCAAAACTTTTGAACACGACTGTACTAATTTATGAAATTATAGACATATCTCAAACCTTCCTTTCATTTCAAAGATCCTGGAAAAAGTTCTTGTCCATCAGCTGTCTTCCTTCCTTCAGCAATATAATGCTAATGAATTATATCAGTCTGGCTTTAGACCAAACCATAGCACGGAAACAGCGTTAACAAAAGTAATGAATGATCTGCTTATGGCTTCTGAGTGTGGCTGCATATCTTTGCTGGTATTACTAGATCTAACTGCAGCATTTGATACTGTGGACCATAATATTTTCTTGGACCAGCTAGAATCTGGGGTTGGCATTAAAGGAACAGCTCTCTCTTGGTTTTACCCTTATTTAACTGTTTGTTATCAGTTTGTCCACGTGAACAACGAATCTTCCAAGCCCACTAAAGTCAGATATGGTGTCCCACAGGGATCAGTGCTGGGCCCGCTACTGTTCACTTTCTATATGCTACCACTTGGTAACATTATTAGATATCATGGTATTGGGTTTCATTGTTATGCTGATGATGTCATGTCCAGCCCTGCCCTACCAGTCTTTTCCCGTTGTTTACCACAGGCGGGGCTGCTAATCAGCCACGCCTGTTGCTCGTTGTTGTTACCTCGTGTTCCTGCCCTTTGTTAACCAGCCACAGGTGCCCCTCATTTATTCTTATGTGTTCCTCTGTATAAGAGTTCCCATGTTCAGTGTTTCCTTGTGGGTCATTGTTGTAGTTTTGTGTAGCCAGTCGGATGTCTGTGTGCCCCGCTCCCTTTTGGAGAATAAAGTCCCCACACGGGGTTTACCGTTCGTGTCTTACGGCTGCATCCTTTCCACCAACATCATGCCTAAGCGTCGTACCCGCAGCATGACAGAATGACCGACCACCATCACCAACCCCACCTCGACTTTCCAGTTTACCCCGTGAGGGAGCCGGATCTGTTCGTCCCGCGGTTGCCCGAAAACAGGCACCTGTTAGACCCTTGCCTTTACTGGCCTGATACCGTTGTGATAGGTACTCCTTCTAAGAGGGTTCCAACCCTCAGATGGAGGGAGCCTGTCTCTGAGTCCATCCAAGGCCAACAGCAGGGGCCGATGGCGGACAATGATGAGCGGAGTCTGCAAGGCACGGAGGGCGCTGCTGGCGACCCCCTCCCCAGGTCTCCTTCAGAAGTTTTTTACCCTCCAGGGGTTATTCTGGAGGTTGTGGGATAGCCCCAAGGTCCCGGACACCCCCGACCTTCAAGCAATGTTCCAGGCGTTGGACCGGGACTTTGCGGCAGTGAGCCCCGCCTCCCTCGCACAGGAGATTGCTGGCACCCAGGCGAAGATGTGCCTGATTGTTGCCGCCCAGAAAAGGGCAGCGGCCAATGTGGCTCAGCTTCACCCAAGCACCAGAGAGGCAGACCCACTCTTGCCGCCTGAGGGTCCTGTTGAGTCGCTCCTGCCTCCCAGAAGGCTTGGACTTACCCGCCTTCGGCCGCAGTCTCAATGATTCCCTCTTGCTTGCCTCTCCGCTTGCTTGCGAGTGTCTCCCAGCCGGCTCCTGTTGGCTTCCCCTCAGGCCTCCTCCTGGCCTCACCAGCCTGAACTCTGCCCAGGGGAACCTGCTGCCACAGCCCCCGAGCCCTGCCCAGGGAGACTAGTCGCTGCAACGTCTAAGCCAGGACCCGGAGGCCCCATCCGGGGCCCTGCCGAGTCCCCAGAGCCCATTTGGGGCTCCGGTCTCCTCTCTGGCCTGGGGGAAAAAGGCCTTGAGGGCAGCCTGGAGTGGGACCCTTGGGACCTGAGGCCCACGTTTTTGGCTCCCGTGGTCCCTAGGGGTTCTGATTGAGTTAGACTTATGTTTTGATGCTCACATAAGTAGTATTACTAGAACTGCGTTCTACCATCTATGGAACATAGTCAAGCTTCGGAAGATGCTCTCTTTTCATGACACAGAAAAACTGATACATGCCTTTATAACTTCCAGACTTGACTACTGTAATGCCCTCCTTTCTTTTTTTGTGATCAAATATTTATTATTTAAGAATTATGTACAAGGAACAGAACACGGAACAAAACAGAGCCACACATATACCACCCCTCCCCCAACCACCCACCCTTGTACACCCTGAGACAGCACCCCAAAAGGAAGGAACAAAGGACCAACAATGGAAGAGATCACCGGCACACCCGAGAGAGAGCGCAGCTGAAAACTATCAGAAAAGGAAATGAAGCAATTATACCAATGAGAAATGTGAAAATTGGAGAAAGTGAGAGTCAAAACAGAAAACAAGAAATACGGCCTCAGGACGTAACCCTCAGCCAGCCCCTGACCAACTGGACATCATGAAGCCAACTCTGGATTGTGGAGCCAGACGAGTTGTGAATCTGGGCCGCAGAGAGTTCCAAGAGAAGTAGATCCAGGAAGGTGGACCTCCAGACAGAGGGAATGGCGCGGTCAGGAGATTTCCAGCGAGAGGCCAGTAGCAACTTAGCCGCTAGGGAGGCGGACATTAGAAGCCTCTGGTGGAAGCGAGAAAATGAGAGGGAAGAGAAGTCCAGAAGAAGGACCATGGGAGAAAGAGGGATAGAGCATGAAAGAATTGAAGAGAGAGATTTGGCCACATAATCCCAAAGAGCTACAGCAGGAGGACAGTCCCAGAACATATGGGAAAAGGTACCCAGGACTTGAAGAGGACAGAGGTGACATAATGGGTCAGGCTCTAAGCCCATGAGATGTCGTTTCCTGGGAGTGGGGTACAACCTATGAACAAACTTAAATTGTGTGTGCTGGTGATTGGGATTTTTAGAGCAGTTTTTAATATTATGAAAGATAATAGTCCAGGACAAGGCAGGAGTGGGAGAGAGCTCCTTCTGCCAGACAGAAGTGATGGAGAGAGGTATACAAGAGGATTTGCAGAGGAGGGAATAGAGACTGGACACAGGCTTAGAAATGGGGGAAAGAGACGAAGCAAATCTGCACAGTGGATGAAGTGGAAGAGGAGAGGAGAAAGACAGACTACAGGCCCTAAGCATGGACCTCAGCTGGAGGTAGAAAAAGTATGAGGAGGAAGGAAGATTAAATGTGACCTTGAGAGACTGGAACGATTTGAGACCCAAGCTGTCAAAAATATCACCCAGGGTGGAGATACCTGACTGAGACCACGGTGAGGAGAAGATGGGGCGGCCTCCAATGTTCAGGGCAGGATTGTGGAGCAACGGTACGTTAGGGTGCCATTTAGGAAAGGGGCCCAACAACTTCTCGACCCTTCTCCATGTGCGAAGGGCGTGGGAGATAATCGGACCGACAGTGGAGACAGATTTTAGTTTAACAGAGAGGAAAGGGAATGAGGCTAGATGATGGGCGAGAACATATTCTGCCTCGATAGGAAGCCAAGCAGGGGGATACTGGAGAGGACTGATCCAGCT
Organism: Mormyrus iriodes; assembly: GCA_011763525.2. Classification (NCBI taxonomy): domain Eukaryota; kingdom Metazoa; phylum Chordata; class Actinopteri; order Osteoglossiformes; family Mormyridae; genus Mormyrus; species Mormyrus iriodes. The sequence continues at coordinate 13,640,067 of JAAGVU020000008.1, forward strand.
CCAAACTGGCCTAAGGGTGAAAGCTAGGTGGTACATTTCAAAATCCTGTGAAATTATCGCCATTTCACCAGCAGATTCTGTTTTACTGGAGAATGTTATACAACCATAATTTTACACCACATAACACGCCTATTTGGAATAATTGGTACATCATTTACAGAAACAAATCAATGGTGAATATTGGTTGGATGGATAGGGGTGTATGGTCTGTGTTACATCTACTAAGTCCCAGAGGTGGAATTATGACGTTTGCAGAATTTTCTTCTAGATTTAATATGTGACAGTAAGCAGTTTCTCACTGTTGTAAAAGCAATTCCATATTTGATTATTCAAATGTGTGAAGCTGTCTCTCAAAATATTACTCCACGGCTTCCCCAACTTTTAATTCAAGGGCATAATTTTATGACTTTCAAAATGTCCAATCTGTTTATTAGAAACTGTTTTGTCCAAATACAATATCCCAACTTATCATTCAGAAACTCAATTTTAAAATACCTTTGCAAACCAGCTATTTGTAAGATTCGTACCATGTACCTTGCATTTCCTGAACCCCCTAAAGCAAAGGAGATTCATTTTAAGATCTTGAGTGGAATTTACCCTTCTGGAGAATTCTTACAACTCAGATTTGGGATAAACCAGAACAAGTGTGTTTTCTGTAAGGAAGATATTGAGTGAGTAGAGCATTTGTTTTTTCTTTGTAAATACACTGTGGCTTTTTGGGAATATTTGCACTATTGGTTGCATCCAAAGACTTTTGGTCTGGCAGAATTTAGCATGGCTGATGTTATGTATGGTCTGTTGATAGAAAACAAAGATTCTGAACTGATAATTAATGTAATACTAGTACTAGCTAAATTTTTTGTACACAAAGTGTTCGGGATCAGTGCCTTTGTTTTACACATTCCAGAAAGAGCTCTCTGATTATTTTGAATGCCTCTTATATATGGGAAAAAGAATGCAAAGAAATTAACAACTGTAATTCATACATTATATCTTTTAGACAGTCTCTAGTGTGCTGAATCTGTTAATCTTACTGAAAACTGTGTCTTTTCTCTCTTTTGTTTTTCTTTCTGTAATAACCTCGGTCAAAATTGAAGGAAGTCATGTTATGTATGTTTATTTGCCATTGTTGTTCTGTATATACAAGCAATAAAACACAAATAATAATGGATGGAAGGACATCTTTAAGATGGCGTTGCACTCCTCGTTCATTAACCTATAGCTGGAGACTTGCCTGTCATGTCTAGTAAATATACGTTATTGGTAGTATCTCAATGCGCTTGCGCTTAACGGCGCTTTTCCAGTGCCCCCAGAAACCGTGCCGTACCGTGAACTGGTTTTCCATTATGAAGTATTCCAACTATGCCTGACTCGTACCCGTGCTTAAACCCAGCTGGTTGCGTCCCACCATCTGATTGGTCCAAATACACGGGGACAAGAAAGAACCAGTGATCTGCATCCGCTCTCCATGACATATAACACATTGCGATGTATTTATGCGTTCCGGATAAGTCGGAACTTGTGAATTTCCAACCTACTAAGTTCTATAGGGAAACTGAACGGAATGGATTCGTAATGTAATTTTTCTCAAGATAATGCTGCACCCGTTCCATTCTAACATACAGTGATTTTCACAGAAGTGGAAATTATCACACAATAAATCATGGTGTACACCGTGTGACCCGTAAACAAGCGTCTGTTCAGATTTCCATCACTGTCGCTCTCCAGCCCAGCCACGCCTATACCGAGCCGACCCTTCTGCAGTGGAAAATCGAAGCGAGCTGAAACCTTACACTAACAAGTCTCTCCTTGAGGTACCAACGTGGGTACGGCTTGGTTCTTGTTTCCCAATGGAAAAGTACCATAAGTAGAGTAAATGGGACGAAGCCAGCCTTCCTAAACCGCGCCCTTCTAAGGTTGCTGCTCCTGAATTTTTTTATTTTATTTTTGAATTCTGGTATTCCATGCAATGTCATAATCTAAACTCTTGCGTCATTTACAGCCTGAAAGGAATATTATAGGCCTCTATTGAAAATCTTTACTTGTACTATTCTCTTATTTTGGTATCAAAATACTGCATGCGTAAATTCGATCAAAGAATAAAACGCGTTACAACTTTAAAATTAATGCTGTGATTTATGCGGTAAATTCCCCAGTCCTGACTCAAAGTGTACACAAAATAATGTAAATATTTCCTTGCAAAGGATTCAGAATGTCCTTGGCAAGTTTCATAAATGTATAAAATTGCAAAGAAAAAGTAGCAGGTCCAGTTATCACTGAAGTGCACTAGTATACCAGAACCAGCAATTTATATAATATATTCCTACATTCCTGAAGGAGACAAGCAGATGTCAAGATGGATCAGTTTCCTTGCCATCTGTCAGCTCCTCAGCTCTTTTCTAAATAAATAGTGCGAACGCGTGCAGCTTGCCAGCAGGAGGAGCTGTAGAGCTTTCAGATACTGTAACAGCTGGTCAGGAAGAGGAAATACAGCAGCCTAGCCTGCAGTCATATATTCAACAGATCTCAGATCTAAAAAAAAAATGAATCCAAAGCCTGTCACAACTCCTGCAGCTATCATGATTTTCTGTATTACTGTATGCTGCTTTCTGTGGAAATTTTGTACTGAAAATTAGGGTTTCCATGCAGAATATTCTTTTTAATAATGACACTCTGGTGATGCTGGTGGGGAAATTATCTTTTTTTCCTACCCAGTCTTGCTCTCCATGACATATGTGGGTGAGAGCAAGCATGGCAACAAAGGCTAGTCGCCTGCAGTGGCATCCATGGAGCTAGGCATTAAAGGCTTTGCTCAAGGGTTCACAGATGTGACTGTTCGGCCAACAGCGGACTCAAACCAGCAACCTTCCGATTACAGGCACAGAGGCTTAGCCTGCTGAGCTGCACCCAACTCCTATTTGCTACTTATTTATGTTGTTTGAAGATCCAAATATGTATGATATAATATTTTCTTCAGAATACCTCTCAGTGAGGTACCTGGTTTATAGTTCTTGTTGAAAATATTTTGTTAATGTGGACATGAGACTTATGGTCTCTCAAGCCATAGATGTTGTTGGATTCCAAATGTATAGAGTGATTAGACATGGCAGAATGGTGAATACTGACCCGTTTTGGTCAGTAGCAAATAATTTCTTTACATGAGTTGAAACCGATACAAAACTGGGCCAGGCAACAAAATGATATTTAGATGACTTGTATACAAAACAGTTGATGCGCGAATTATAAATTTTCTTTTTTAAATTGGGTAAGACTAGACCCAAATAATATTTCAATATTGCGACAGAACATCCCAAACCCAACCATTAATCGAGAATGATCTCAAATGGTGAAACTTTGTCCTTTGAAAGAAATCAGTTTTCACATAATACTGCACTTTTAAAAAGTGTATCCATATTAAGTTTTGCTTGTCCTAAGAACTTGACAAATAATAGACCATTTCCTTCTGCAAGTAGGTACTAAATAGAACAGTACTCTCAACCAAAGCAGGCTTTGTGAATGATGCAGGCATGGATCATACACAGTATACTATGGGACTCTGGCTTGGGGTATAAAAAACCTATTTTGTGTTCTCAGCCCTTGAATTACTTTTAAAGTACCATAATTCTGGTTGTATGGGGATGACATTGCTGCATCTATTTCAATTCAAAATCTGGATATGTTTGACCCTTTCTAAGCAATTATGTTATTGTCCATCTCTCTGGTTAAAATAAATGTTCTACTCTCTCTTGATCCAACTCTGTTTGCTACTGTGGATAAGCTAGCTAGTTAATTTGCTGCCACTCTAAATAATGCAATGAACATGTATTGAATTGTAAACATAAAAAGCATGCAGTATAGTGTAATGACCACAATTAGGCACTAAAGCTAGATTATCAAAGAACAGAACACTAATGATGCTGTTTTAAATTTAAAGCTGTTTCATCCCACCCTGGAATATTGTCAAGTATGCTGTGAAAATGCACTTTAATGACCATGATGACTGATTTAGATCTAATTGATTACAATAAACAACAATATATGTAAATAAAGTATGTAAATAATTCTTCTTAATAAAGTAACCTAAGAATCACACAGAATAATAAACTGAACATATAGTAAAGATTTATTAACATCGACAAAATGTCTCCAAGCCCTAACAGCGACCTTCAGTTCTGTTTCAGATGATTTGATCATGCTGCTGCTTCAAAAACTGGTCAGCCCAAAAGTTATTTGAACATTTTACATTGGGCTACACACACACACACACACACACACACACACACACACACACACATTTTTCAGCCATTTACATTTTTACTTGATATAATACTCACAAACCAAACAAATGAGCTATGTTACTTTCCAGACATGTTCCCATGTCTCTTAAGCCAACAAGCGTCTCAAGTATCTTATTAGTAACAGGCTTAAGGTCGAGCCTTCATCACGCCTCAGATCCGTTCCAATCTGCAAACTCACACTCATCCTAATCCTAACTTTCCAGCCCCCAAGAGGGGAATTGGCATTACATCCTGATGTATAAGGGTGGCTGTCTGCAGCAACATTAATCACTGGAATGTCCAACAGTCTGCTTTAGATGATGTTTGCTACAAATTTTATTTCCTAATGTTTTTTTCCTCACCTTAAAATATATATATTCGAGTCTGATATTTTAGATCATTCAGATTTGTTGTACCCTTTTTTAGAAAAGACGACTCAGTTTAAACATTTATGCATGGGTTTGTATTGCCCATTTACAACAGGAAAAGGCGTATGTCAATGTAAAAATCTCACGTAGCAGTTGGACCTCCAAGCAGAAGGGGGCATCAAAGAGTATTGCAGCGTTACATAAAATCTACTAGGCTGGTGTTGTGTGTTGTATATTTCGATGGTTGGACTTACTGAAGACAGAACAAAATTCATCCTTTAACTGTTTTTTGCTTTATCTATTAACACCATGTCTTACAACTACGTAGTTACCGCACAGAAACCCACGGCCGTCAATGCCTGCATTACTGGTAATTCGTTTGTTTTTTAAGGAGACGTCACGGTGAGATTTGGGGTTATTAGCTAGGCAGATCCCGTTTCCTCAAGTGTACTGCGCGGGTTATTCCAGGCTGTGCAAGGGCCTTGCATTGTTTCACATCGAACTGATACCAGCAGCAGTGGCTTTTTTTTTTTTTACTTTATTGAGTACAGTTATTAAAGACAGTATTTCAGGAAAGTCGCTGACAAACGGTTGCTTGGTTTTCTTATTTATTTGTTTATTATTTGCCGCGATATTCTGCTTTTGCATATGGCGCACATTCAGCCACTTTGCTGTCGGTGGTGATACAGCAAGCTGCGTTCGCCGTTAGTTCAGCGTATTTTCAATTTGGTCGCATTTTAGCTTATGCACAACGAGGTTTTAACTTAACATGTCTTGCCACCACATGCAGACTACGTTTTATTTAGGAGTGTTTTGTTACTGCTCATTTTAAGTGTACATTACAGATTATTACAAATCTGTTAAGGTGTGTAATATTACAGAGTGACGATCAAATGCATGCATTTCCAAAACTGTTTAGATTAAACCCAGTAACAAAATGATCAATGTCATTGATTATCCTCGCAATCATATCGCGGCAGTTCATATTAAGGCCAGTGATTAGAACAGGTCTGGGAATCCTTCTGATGATGCTTGATTGCAGTTTTTATCCCTTTTAAGAGCTGCATTTTTTTTTCTTTTTTCTTAATTGGGTTGAGTGCCGCTTGGGATTTGAACTGGAAGCTATAGGGCTGCAAGTCAAATTTCCTTACCACTGCATTCTGTCCCATTTTTCTTATTTGGCACAGTTTTGAAATTGAATCTGAAACCTCTTGAATATAGTTTATTTGTCATTTCATTAACTAATCCCAACAGATGAGTTTAAAATGCAGTTTTGCAAAATAGGCAGTTCCTTTGAATTTGATGTACTTTGTATTTCATTTTATAATTATTGTATTTTTAAGTCTGACACGTACAGGTTGTGTTGGATTTAGACTTGGATTAGCAGGTCACGATGTTTTGCAGGGATGGTAAGATTCAGAGATTTGAATCGGTGCATTGGCATAAAAGTTCACAATGTGATTTCCCAGATAAAATAAAATAAAAAAAAAAAAGTGTTCCCCGAATACAATTTGGGACTTGTGCATTGTTTCTAACATCTTTGCATTGGTAAAATTCATTAATATATGATGCTTATTGAGTTGCAGTACTAGAGACTGAAATATATGAAGTAAAAATGGCACTTTTTTAATTTATGATTTTCTGTCTACTTAAAAAGAAACAATCTCTGTACCATATTGAATAGTATAGCATCATATTCTTTTGCATGACGTTGTATGGTGTTGAATCGGATCATGTCAAATCGCACTGCATCATATTGGGGTGTATATAGTATCGCATTAGTAGTTGCTTCATGTTAGGGCTGCCACTAATGTCTATTTTTCTATAGATTATCAATTATTTTATCAAGTGGTCGATTAATCTAAACAATTAGTTTTCCTTCAGAAAATCAACTTGACTGTTTAAGTTAATTTTATTTTGACAACAATAAACTGTATGCTATTGCAGGGCTTTAGATAATGTACACCAGCTTTCTGGCACTATACGCATATTATTTTCGCCTACAATTTGACAAGCAGATTAGTAGTATGCCTAAAAATGCGTATTGCGATGCCCGAAAGTTCAATACCATACAGAGAAAAAGTATTGAAATTCGATACGTTATACATTGTGATGAGTATCGAAAATGGTATCTCAGTAAAAATATCTATTTCAATTGTAATTTTGTTTGCATTGACAACTTTGCTAACTTTTGTAAACACATCACTGTATCTAAAAAAAAAAAACTTTGCATTGCATTGTCAGTCACTGTAATCGCATTGAGTAGCGTTATCACAATACCAAAATTTCAAACTTTGATAGGATATCAAGAAAACTATTGAAATTCGACTCCATTTTTGGTACTCAACAGTATACAATGTATCTCAATACAAAAATTTCGATTGCAATTTTATTTGCTTTGAAAACTTTACTGACTTTTGTAAACTCATGTCGCTGTATCTAAAAAAACTTTGCATTGTCAGTCACTGTAATCGTGTTCAGAGATATTCACAAGCAGTAAATAAACTATTAAAAATGAGATGTTACCTTGTATTATTATTACAATGCATAATAGAACAGACATACATTACTATACATTATTATATGCCTTCTTTATCTTATATCTCAAAATACAAACGCTTCTAACAATTGCACGACTCTAAAACTTTGAATCTGAATGATAAACACTAATCAACACAACCTCAGGAGATCGTATGTAGCATAACAACCCACAGGTAAAAATAATTGCGGACCATTTTCTTAATGTTAATGTTTAACCGATTACAAAAAAAGTTTTAATTTGTCTAAAAACATACATCACATCTATACTTCAAAGTTGTTTGCCCCCTTTGTCAGCATTATCGCATACAGGTTCACAGATGTCCTGTGGTTTACTGTCTTCATTTGGCACAAAGACAAAGTATTTCCAGACGCCACTCTGGCCACACTGTTTATTGATTAAGTGCAATGGTGAAAGTTCTAATGCTTCTGAACTAGTGATGCCCACATGTGAGACTGCACTCAGGTGTAGGCATGCGCCTTGGCCTCAGTGGTCAGAGTGAACCAGAAATGCAGGCATGAAAAATGAGTATTGAAACTAGTTTATGCATGATAGAATAGATACATTCGATACTTTTGACAACACTATGGTAGTTTACATTTAAAAGTATGTGACCCCTGTCCCCTCCCTTCAGGACATTTTACGTCCGCTGAGGATTTGAATTTGCTGATTGCCAAGAACACACGGCTGGAGATCTACGTTGTGACGGCAGAGGGACTGCGGCCCGTAAAGGAAGTGGGCATGTATGGCAAGATCGCTGTCATGGAGCTCTTCAGGCCAAAGGTGAGGCATGGAGCTGGCTGGGAGGACAAGCAGGAAGATCTCAAAACTGACCATAGAGAACATTTTTAGCTTGTACAGTGGCATTGTATGTTGTTCCAATTTAGCACACTGTCAGATTTTAAGGGCAGTGACTGTGTGTGCAGGGTGAGAGTAAGGACCTGCTGTTCATCCTGACGGCCAAGTACAACGCCTGCATTCTGGAGTACAAGCAGACTGGGGAGAGCATTGACATCATCACCAGGGCCCATGGCAATGTCCAGGTACTCACGGGACCAGGCTTGCATAAAGTATAGTGTATGTGCATGAACTGGCCATACTTGGTCAGTCAGTTGCATCAGGCTGCAGCAGCAGTAGGGTGGTGAGTGGCTCAGTGGGCCAAGCCTCTGTGCATGTGATCGGAAGGTCGTTGGTTCAAGTCCCGGCCTCTGCAGAACAGTCACATGTCCGTGGGCCCTTGAGTGCCAACTCTAGGGGCACTGCACATTGGTAGACCCTGTGCTGTGACCCCCAAAGCTATGGAGAGCAGGATGGGGCAGGCATAGAGAAGAATTCCAATATACCTGTACTTTGCAAATGGCAAATAAAGGATTTATCATAAGTCATGCATTTCAGAGGAAAACAGGAATAATTCATGTCACATGTTTTTGTCTTAAGAGCATGGAAGTAGGGTGCCACCCCCACAGCGATCCTGGATAAATGGATATTAACCAGTGATGGAGCCTTACTTGTGATTACTAGCTTTATAGTTTGTGATTAGGAACTAGCTTTAATTCAGATGTAAAATTTGACACACTAAGGAATACAGGTGTTTCTGCTGTGACCTGCTGGCTTACTGGGTGTGTTCCTGTTACTAGGACCGCATTGGACGGCCGTCTGAGACGGGAATCATCGGTATTGTGGACCCGGAATGTCGCATGATCGGGTTGCGGCTCTATGACGGCCTTTTCAAAGTCATCCCCCTAGATCGGGAGAACCGTGAACTCAAGGCCTTCAACATACGGCTAGAGGAGCTGCAGGTCATCGACGTGCACTTCCTGTATGGCTGTCAAGTCCCCACTGTCTGCTTCATCTACCAGGTAGGTCCTGAGGGTGGGTCGCACCTGGGAGTATATCTCTAGCACTCTTTTTGTGAAGATATATGAATGGAAGGCCCATAAGACATTTAGGGTTCCATGTGTGTTGCTGGGTAGTGAGCGTGTGTGAATGCAGAAGATTTAGTCTCTGCATATGTCACGCTACAGGACCCCCAGGGACGTCACGTGAAAACGTATGAGGTGTCGCTTCGTGAAAAGGAGTTCAACAAAGGGCCCTGGAAGCAGGAGAATGTAGAGGCTGAAGCATCTATGGTCATTCCGGGTGAGGAAGAAGAGAAATGCGGGGTGGTGGCTTTGAGCTTACTTTGTTTTTTTTTCCTAAATGTTAAGAAATGATAATGTAACACAAATTTTTTCCATGGACCTTGAAATGTTTAGTCTTAAAGAATTTTGTATTTGCGGTCTACAGTTCTTGATGTTCTGCGTGGTTGTATGCATGTCTTTTTGTCGCTGTTATCTGACAGTTTGAAATTTGCCTCGTGAAATAAATCCCACCTGGTTCTGCCACTTTCCCCTTGGTAGTGGACCTTCTGCAGTGATTTGTGAGTCTATATCTGTTTTTTTGTGTTCTAGTCCCAGAGCCGTTTGGAGGTGCAATAATCATTGGCCAAGAGTCCATCACCTACCACAATGGAGACAAATACCTGGCCATAGCTCCTCCTACCATCAAGGTACGAGCTGTCTGCTTCTCCCTCTCTGCCATATGGTGCTTCCCTGTTGAGTGGAAGGGGCTGTGTCAGTGTTGGAGCAAAGGGGTCTCTGAGAAACCAGGTCACAAAAATGGTGTGTTCTCTGCAGCAAAGCACCATTGTTTGCCACAACCGCGTGGACCCCAATGGCTCCCGCTATCTCCTGGGAGATATGGAGGGCCGACTCTTCATGCTACTGCTAGAGAAGGAGGAGCTGATGGATGGGGCAGTGGTACTGAAGGACCTGCGGGTGGAGCTGCTGGGAGAGGTGGGTATTTGTATGTGAAATTTTAATGGAGGAGAGTTGTGATTAAGATGACATAAGCAACATCTGGATAGGCTGAGCACTCAGGTCACCAAGATGCAGTTAGGAGGTATCTTTGGTTCATTTTGTGACCAATGTTTAAAGGATTTGTGTGAGGGTTCCCTTCTTAAAGATATTTACCTGCATGATTAAAGGGGTGGTGTTTTCTTAAGCTGAAATACTGATTAAGGGGGTGGGGGGGGGTTGGGAGTTTTATGTCACGTGAATGCACCTGTGTCCCTAGACTTCCATTGCCGAATGCCTGACATACTTGGACAATGGAGTGGTTTTTGTTGGCTCTCGTCTTGGGGACTCCCAACTTGTGAAGGTTAGTTTGCTGTGTTAATTTGCGTTATTTACCCCTGTGTTATTTTTGGGGTTGAAGTTACCCCAGTCTGTTTTCAAAATGAGGATAAATTCTATAGAATCTAAAATTTAGAACGGAAGAAGTAAAATACACAACGGTAAACCTGGAGTTTATGGATAATCCTTCAAAATATTGAAGGATATACAAATATTTGTATATCTTAGTCTGTGATTAAAATATTGGAAATGCTATAGAATACTGTTGTAATGATACATATAATCGCAGAGATCAGCAGTTGTAAAGTAATTTGTGTGCAAATTTTTAGGTGTGCTCATAGATATTTTTGAAGATGTAGTTTTTGACCAGGAGTCACTATTGTTGCTGCACTGACGAGTCTCGTAAGGATGCAGTGTTTTTGTGTACGCTTCTCAGCCTGCACCCAGCTTTGTTTCAGGGTAAAGCATGCTTAAGGCATTCTGTTGTTTTCCCAGCTGAACGTGGACAGTAATGATCAGGGCTCTTACGTGGCCGTGATGGAGACTTTTACGAATCTGGGGCCCATCGTGGACATGTGTGTAGTGGATCTTGAGAGACAAGGCCAGGGACAGGTGAGGTTTGGCCAAAGGGGGTATAGCTACCGAGAGTAATTATTGATGCTGCGTACCCCGTTTTCCCCAGAGATCCTAACGTTGCTGTCAGCTGTTATTTCTTGTACGATGATCACAGAAGATACTTCGTCTCCCCAAAAACATCTCACTTTTAACGATGAAATGCAGCTTGACACCAGAAAGATCTTGTGTGGTATAGCTGTAACGTGCTGTCGAATTCTGTATGTATGTTGCTAGGCTACCGTTAGCCAGCTTACACTAACTAATGCTAAATGAGATTTGATCATAAACAAAGCAAAGCTGAGAGTTTTGGCACATTGTGACGGTATCCGTTTTGTTGACGCCTCCTGCCTCTGCTGACTCACCTGTACACGCTCGTTCCCCCGTAGCTGGTCACCTGTTCTGGGGCATTCAAGGAAGGGTCCCTAAGGATCATCCGAAATGGCATTGGGATCCACGAGCACGCCAGCATCGACTTGCCAGGGATCAAGGGTCAGTAGCAGCCTGCCCATGTGCCAGTGTTGTGGCTTCACATCCTCCACTCACCACCTGTTCATTCCCCAGTGGCTTTATTTGATGTGGCTCCCTTGTTCTTTCTTACAGATTCCCTACATGGTGTTCCATTTAGTACATTATATAAGCAGTGCGATCACGTTGAATCGGTGCCATAGGGTTTTTTCAAAATCTTTTGAACGGTGGTTGCATACATAATGCATTTCTTGCATCAGTGGCTTAATCTGACATGAACACCTTTTGGCACTTTTAGATAACAAAAACCTGACTGAACAGAATGTTATATTTGTGTGTATATGTAATTTTACAAAGCATTTAATCTAGCCGAGCTATCCAAGGTACCCCCCCAAGAGAATCTTCAAGTGTTCTCTTGGTCGTGTTAGCAGAGCAGATGCTTTTATCTCACAGAAGAGAGAGACTTCAAAAGTATAGCTGGGGAAGTGTAGTCACTGTATTTTACAAATATGTTACAGAGGAATATGTTAATGCAAGAAGTATAAGTTAATATTGCTAGTATTCTTGAAGTTCACTTGTATTACAAGTGGACTGCACAGGGCATAATGTTTCCCACATGGGACCCGGACAGCCCTACAGAATAGCTGACACCAGAGATTTTGCCCACCCAGGTGGTTCTCATAGCATGTAGGAAGCTATTTTGAACACAGACTGTCTACACCATTTCTCCTTTAATAGCTTTTTAAATAAGCGTAGCTGTGAAACTCTCCTCTCCATTATGCGCGCTCCTGGTGGGCGGGCCGCCAGTTAGGTCCCGCTGAGCCATGTGTCTGTACTGACTCTATCTGTACAGGCTTGTGGCCGCTGCGCTCCGTGGCTGGCCGGGAGACGGACGACATGCTGGTGCTCTCCTTTGTTGGCCAGACGAGGTGAGAACTTTCAAGTTCAGTCCCACCATTCGATACGGTCCTTACAAACTGGTCTGGCTGTTTGTGTTGTTCTGCCCTGACCTCCAAAATTAAATGTGACTGGATAGTTACCCTCTCATAAATGGTGCAAACTCAAGTCACATTTCCAGTTGAGTGTTTATTCTAAAGACCCAGTGCATCATAGGTCTGTCAACAATCAAGGGTAATATCCTGAAATAGAATGTTCTAAATCTCTGGACATAATTGGATAACAAAAATAGTGGTGAGAATATCCCATAGAAGCAAAGATTTAAATAGTAAATTCTAGAAGCAATGCTTATTCTTTATTTTAAAGCATAAGCAGACCTTTTAAACCAAGCGTCTTGTATACAATTAATTGCGGCTCCTACATTTGCCTTTTAAATAGAGGTCATAGGCACAAATATTCAGTAGGGATTTCCATTGGCGAGGCATATTTAACGCTAAGGCGGTAATTGAAGCCATCCTGAAGCTGAAGCCGAATTATTTGCTCGTTAAGATATCGCTAACGACCTGGTAAAGGGCAAGGCGCCTGTGAGAGAATCCCGCCAGCAGGCACTTATTTTTCCAGCGCTACCTGGGGGTATGCGTGAGAGCTAAAGCTCAGTGTTAATGAGCCTATAGAGGGTGCAGGTCTGCTCCAAATGCCAGAGGCTTCATTTCTGAATGCATACATGGAGAATGATTTGACAGTTCAGATGAGTAATTTTGAAATGGCGCCAAATGCAGCGCTTATGACACTGTTAATCGTTCAACGGGAGAATGAGTATTTATACCAACTGTAAATACTCATTTCGAATGAGTTATGTGAGGCTGATTTGTTCTGAACGAGCCTTTGATTAGGCTATTGAGAGCATGTTTGGAAGCGATCTGTATTAATGATGCTGTAGGGTGCCACTGTGTAGTAAACCCAGCTGTTAATGGATCTCTGTAGGGTCCTGATGTTGAGTGGGGAGGAAGTGGAGGAGACAGAGCTTCCAGGATTCGTGGATAACCAGCAGACCTTCTACTGTGGAAATGTGGCTCACCAACAGCTCATCCAGGTATCACTCAAGCACGTCGGTAAACAGACTGACACTGTTGGCATATTTAAACACATTGTTGATGGTGTATGTATATCTGTGCCTGGATCTGTAAGATGAAGGCTCAAGCATGTGCTTATGCTGCTGTATTTGTGTACCTTTACAGATCACATCAGGCTCAGTGAGGCTTGTGCTGCCAAATACCAAGGCACTGGTAAGCGACTGGAAGGAACCACAGGGCAGGAACATCAGCGTGGCCGCCTGCAACTCCACCCAGGTGGTTCTGGCCGTGGGCCGTGTGCTCTACTATCTGGAGATCCACGCTGGAGAGCTCAAACAGATCAGGTGCCTGCTGTGAAAATCCCAGAGTGGGATCTGTCAGTGGGAGTAACAAAACAGTTTGTGGCCTAAATACCATTCAAACTCCCAGGCTTATCAGACTTAGACCAGTACACTGCCGTACAAAGGCAAAACACCATAACTTCATATTGTATCAAAATTGACTTATGACCAAAATTGGTGTCTTGGACTCGGTTTTAGCTCATGACAGAATATCTTGGTTCAACTAGGCTTATTTTTGAAGAAAGCACTGTTGTTTACCTAGCTACTACACTTACAGATGGACACTCAAAAAACTTTCTCTGTTTCAGTGTCAGTGTAGTTACTGTGTTCTGACTTTGGAGGGCAGTATAAAACTGTGACTGCCTCTGAGAGAATCGCAAGCCTCATCAGCAGGGCCAGAGGGTTTGTGTGAAGTACATGTGATTTAGCTGCACCAGTGACACTTAATGTTTCACGTTGGCCTGTACAAACCAGAAACTGCAGAATGTCTCTTCCATCTCTGTCCAGAGGTTTCTCCCTTTTACTTAACACTTTCAATTTATTTATTTTTTTATGTTCACTAAATGTATTCTGAGAAGATTATAATCTGTATTTCCCCTCAGTATCTTGTTAGCCGTGCCCCCCACTCACAGCTACTAACAACTTGCATGTTCTCCTCCTCTCTCACAGCTCCACGGAGATGGAGCACGAGGTGGCCTGCCTGGATATCACGCCCTTGGGAGAGGGAGCCGACTCCCCCCTCTGTGCTGTGGGGCTCTGGACCGACATCTCTGCCCGTATTCTCAAGCTTCCCAACTTCACCACCCTGCATAAGGAGATGCTGGGTGGAGGTAAGTGCGACAGGCAGTGATTCCCTCCCAGAGATGGTGCAAGACCAAAGCTTTTACAATAGATATAATATACATGCAAGGCCTGATTGGCTTTGCCTGCAGCAGGTGCCCCCTGTCTTTTTTTTGACTCAATTTGTGTCACATTATTCGGTGTCATTTGCATTTTTTTTTTTTAAGTGGTCTTATGGTGATTTCAGCTGTAGTGCATTTTAATGGGGATCCAGTAAAACAACCAGCATTTTAATACTAAGGTCATTTTTTTGTGCTCAGTCGTAAAGGTTAACATCTTAATGAGTTCTCTGTATCCCCCTGCCTTTTGAGTCCCTTGATGTCCGTCTGTCCCTGTGGTGCAGAGATCATCCCCCGTTCCATCCTGATGACCACGTTTGAGGGCTGCCACTACCTGCTGTGCGCACTGGGGGATGGAGCTCTCTTCTACTTCGGTCTGGATCTCCAGACAGGTCAGATGTGGGCACCCCGCTGCCACCTGTTTGGCGTCACTGTGGTGACGGGAACCGTGGCTCACTTAGTGTGTTTCCGTGCAGGTGTCCTCAGTGAGCGTAAGAAGGTGACCCTTGGCACGCAGCCCACGGTCCTGCGCACCTTCCGATCCCTCTCCACGTCCAATGTGTTTGCCTGCTCCGACCGACCCACTGTCATTTACTCCAGCAACCATAAACTGGTCTTCTCCAATGTCAACCTCAAGGAGGTCAATTACATGTGTCCCCTCAACTCTGAGGGCTACCCTGACAGGTACCTATTGTCTGCCACTCATTGCTGACAGTTATTGGGAACATAGAGGGCTTTCTTTTTATTCCACTCCTAATTGTATTCCCCAGACAGGGAATTCCTATGGTTTTAAGGCCTGGGTGCCACCACAGACACTTGTCCCAGTAGCACAATGATAAAAAAATGTGACATATCTTTTTCAAACATTGCAGCCACATTGTATGGTTAAAGATCTGGAACTTTTCATTCTGAGACAAATCACACCTGTGTGTGTGTCTGTCTGTGTGTGTGTCTGTCTGTGTGTGTGTCTGTCTGTGTGTGTGTCTGTCTGTGTGTGTGTC
>JAAGVU020000008.1:13655756-13668487 GCA_011763525.2 Mormyrus iriodes
GTCTGTCTGTGTGTGTGTCTGTCTGTGTGTGTGTCTGTCTGTGTGTGTGTCTGTCTGTGTGTGTGTCTGTCTGTGTGTGTGTCTGTCTGTGTGCGTGCGATTGCAAGGATTGTGTCTGTGGAAGGACTAGAGATTAGATGGGGCAGGGGGTGATGGGGCCATCCAGGAAATACATTATTGTCATTCCAACAGCATCTAGTTTTACCATCTATTCAGTGTCTGTGGTCATCCTCCTCCAATTTGTACTCCCTCTCTGATAATTGGTCTGGTAGACTGCCTGTCAGTGGCCTGATTTGAGCTTTGCTCTCTTCCTACCCCTCTGTTATACAGCTTCATGTTTTGTGCGATTGTGCTGTAATGTTGTGCTCTTTCTCGGTGACCCATCTGCCGTGATGTGTGTTGACCGCTGTCCTCCTTTTTGGCAGCCTGGCTCTCGCCAATAACAGCACTTTGACCATCGGCACCATCGATGAGATCCAGAAGCTGCACATCCGCACTGTGCCCCTTTATGAATCCCCCAGGTGAGGCTCCAGGCTGCGGGGTGGTGGGTAGGAGCACCGCTGCTGTGCTTTGAGGACTGGCCATCCTGGGGGAGGGATTTAAAAGGCTGGCTGTCGGCACAGTTTTTCTTTGGCTTCTTTTGATGTGCATTTCTTACAGCCAGATGGACACATCTTGAAACTGGGGCTCTTCAGCTATAAACTACACTGCGCTCCCTTACACATATACAATAAAAGCACAGTGTTCTTGTTCTATATACTTATTATTCTATATACTATTTACCATACTAGGCCTTTTCACATATATCCCTGTGTGTGTTTGTTTGCATATTGTGGTAGATTAAAGCATTGATGTAGAATAAGTGATTATAAACCTGTCTGAATGTTCTCTCGCAGGAGGATCTGCTACCAGGAGGTGTCTCAGTGTTTTGGGGTGCTCTCCAGCAGGGTTGAGATGCAGGATGCGAGTGGGGCCACCTCTCCTGTTCGGCCCAGTGCCAGCACCCAGGTTCTAGCTACACGCCTGTCCTTCTAGCCATGTCCTGAATAGCCAAGTCATCCTGACTCAAACTCCCTCTTAGCATGCTTCTTGTCTGGTAACACCTCCCACCCTGTGTTCTCCTGCTCCCCCCACTACCCCCCAGGCCCTGTCCAGCAGTGTCAGCTCCAGCAAGCTCTTCCCCAGTAGCACCTCCCCCCATGAGACCTCCTTCGGGGAGGAGGTGGAGGTGCACAGCCTTCTGGTGGTGGACCAACACACTTTTGAGGGTAAACCTGACCACTTAAGGTCAACCTGCTACCCTAGAATCTGTTACTTATTGTGTGTGATGTATTCAGTGCAGCTCCTGTGCTTGCCTCTATCCACCAGTCCTCCATGCCCACCAGTTCCTGCAGAGCGAATATGCCCTGAGCATGGTGTCCTGCCGCTTGGGCAAAGACCCTGCCGTCTACTTTGTCGTCGGCACAGCAATGGTGTACCCCGAGGAGGCGGAGCCTAAGCAGGGACGCATTATTGTGTTCCACTACACTGATGGTGAGGGGGAGGAGATTCATTTCACCTGCTCTGCCATTGGTCGGATTGTTTTTGTTTCTGCTTCCAGTTTGTAACGTGGCCCAGTAGGTTTTTACAGCTTTCTAAAGGTATTTTATATAACATGGAGAGAATAATTGTATGCTTTCCTGCTGTAGTTTTAGTTTTATGGTGAAATAGCCTATAAGGCTATTTGAATAGCCTTATTTCTTCCACAATACCCATCACACAACCCAAGCCTTATTTCACAAAGTATTTGATGCCAAAGTAGTTTTAACTTGTGGTGCACTCAGCATGTCATGCCCATGAAAGCTTTGACACAAAAAGAACAATTGGATCCTCACACATACAGTACATGCTGACTGTCCACAAGGGGTCATCAGATAGGTTCTCTTTATGACAATTGTCTGATATGCTTGTGTTTATTATGATCGGATCCCATGCCCTCTAGTGTTGGCTGCCGCTTGCTGATCTTTGGGTCTGTACTGACTGTGTGCCTCACTGCTAACAGGGAAGCTGCAAACAGTGGCTGAGAAGGAAGTGAAGGGCGCCGTCTACTCTATGGTGGAGTTTAATGGCAAACTTCTGGCCAGTATCAACAGCACTGTGAGTTGCTACGTTACTGATCATCTGGTGGTCTCTGCGCCCAGTTTCACATCTTTGAGATACTGCTTAAGTCCAGCAATGTTTGAAGATCATGGAGCATCCCAAGCATTTCTGTCCCCTAAAATCAGCATCTCTTAACTTAGTCCTCTGTGATCCCTAGACAGACACATTTTTGCTCCATCCCAGCATACCTGAACTAAACAATCAAGAACCCTGAATGTCTGGTACAGTGTTTTGGGAGATGGGAGGGAGCAAAAATGTGGACTGTCTGAGGGTCTCCAAGGATGAGGTTGAGACACCCTGTCCTAAATGAACCAGCAAATTAAGGGCATGAAATACAAGGTGCAACGAGCATGGCAATGTGTCACAGGACTATACATCAGACACACAGGAAAGGGTGTGCCCTCCACAGGTGCGTCTGTATGAGTGGACAGCTGAGAAGGAGCTGAGGACGGAGTGTAATCACTACAACAACATCATGGCGCTCTACCTGAAGACCAAGGGTGACTTCATCCTGGTGGGCGACCTCATGAGATCTGTGCTGCTGCTGGCATACAAACCCATGGAGGGAAACTTTGAGGAAGTAAGTGGACCAATCAGAAAGACCGAGCACATTGGTCCATACAGTTGGTTATACATACGTAGTTTATACGTGATACATATTTTAGAGGTTATGATTAGTTTCTCTGAAGAGGGAAGCATTGGTGGTCTAATCGTGGACTCAGACATGAATAAGGTTAAGTGTCAAAGAAAGTAATAATGGAACTGAAATCGACAAACATCAGTTCAGCCAAGGGGCTGTCTGGTCTTAAGGGTAAGTTCAAACTGATTATTTACAATCCTATAAGCTATAGTCTCTGTACTCTTGCTGCATAGGGTTTGGCTGTTTTAAATGCTTCCGATTTGTGCAGCTATGTTGTGAATGGTCTGTTACACACTAGCGATACCAATCTAGCCTTCATAATGGATAACACTCTCCCTCCTTCTGTCAGATTGCCAGGGACTTCAACCCCAACTGGATGAGCGCCATTGAGATTTTGGATGATGATAACTTCCTAGGGGCAGAGAATGCCTTCAATCTGTTTGTGTGTCAGAAAGACAGGTATTGTTTTATCTTTAATCAAAGCACTTTGTCACCCACAGTGACTCAAGGCCCATATGTACACAAACTCAACTTCTGATCTCTTAGTGCACAGTTACAAAATGAACATGGCTTATTCAAATGAATACCTTTGAAAGTGCACAAGTGCAATAGTGTTCTAGCAAAATTCTAGAAATGCAGCTGTAATTTATGCTTTGCAAGCATGGGTCACATTTCCCCACCACCATCCCCTCCCCCACAAATGTAGTGCTGCAACCACGGATGAGGAGCGTCAGCATCTGCAGGAGGTTGGGGTTTTCCACCTGGGGGAGTTTGTCAACGTATTCTGCCATGGCTCCCTGGTCTTGCAAAACTTGGGCGAGAGCTCCACCCCCACCCAGGGGTCTGTGTTGTTTGGAACCGTTAACGGCATGATTGGTGAGGCCATGCTCAGCATCTCACAGCATCTCAGTACAGTGCATGCCCCACCCCCCTTGCCATCCAATTAATGATTGTTTTCTTGTTCCAGGCTTGGTCACTTCTCTATCTGAGGGCTGGTACAGTCTGCTGATGGACCTGCAAAACCGACTGAACAAGGTTATCAAGAGTGTTGGCAAGATTGAGCACAGCTTATATCCTTTCTACAAAAACTGTATTTGTACATGAGAGTGGCATCGGTCACCTTGGTATGCGTCCTTTTTCCCACTGCACTGTTTCTTTGACAGTCTTTGTTTTGGGCCAGAAATTTGACATAAAGTAAGATGGGAACCCCACTGCATACTCAGACGTGTCAGAATTCCTATGCGTCACTGGCGCCATAGCCTGCAGCAGACTGTGTCCTTTCCTTGACGAGCTGTACCTGGAGGTCCTTCCACACAGAGCGAAAGACTGAGCAAGCCACTGGCTTTATTGATGGAGACCTGATTGAGAGCTTCTTGGACCTGGGCCGAGCCAAAATGCAGGAAGTAGTTAGCACCCTACAGGTGAAACTTTTTTTGACATGTGCTGTGATAGGGGAGGGAGAAATTACAGGCTGTCTACTGCTGTCTACTAACTACACAGGTTCACAGCTTCATTCCTTGCTAATTGCTATTGGCAGTCTGGCCTTTGCTCCCGATAGACTGTTTGTTAACCCCGATCTTGGCAGAATGCCGTGTGTCCAGAACTTCCGGCTCTCTATAATGGTTTAAAACAGCTGGAAAGAAAGAATTGGTGAATGTTTCCTTTAGTGTGACTATTTAGCACAGGAGACTGTTTTGTCAAGACTGGGGTGAGGGGAGTCCTGCACAGTTCCCCTGCTTTATGCCGCATTTTGGGACTCGGTGGTTTTGGCATTTATGTATGTGAAGCGCTGAGGGAATGAGAATGAGTGGGCTGTCCGTGTGCTTTTCAGATTGACGACGGCAGTGGGATGAAGCGGGAGGCTACTGTAGACGAGGTCATCAAGATCGTGGAGGAACTGACCAGGATTCATTAGCCACGCCCCTGACGTTCGGGTGGCAGTCTGTAAATAATTATAAATAGACTACAATTAAGGAAGATACAGAGACCCCGACTTTCCCCAGACTGACCAGACATTATCTCCCATCGGCACAGCACCGTGAAGACTACATTATTGTCAAAGAGATGGCGCAAAGGTGGTGTAAAGTGAGGCCATAGTCTGTGAACACAGCAGAATCATTTGTGTCGTCAGTTTGGTAAAAACTAGGGTGTGGAAAGGGTGGGGGTGGCTGGGAGTGTGTGATTCCTAGTGCTTTGTGTTTGTGCAGAATATTGTTTTAATAAAGTTTACCTGCTGTATTATGTGGTGTTGTCGTGTGTACACACAACTCGAAATTGAAAGCCTGTGGTACATCTGTTGTAGGTGCTATATTTATGTAAGGTACATTCTGTTAAAAGTAATAAACTGCCATTTTGTATGAAGCACACATTTCCACTATTGAAATCACAAGCTGAGTATATAGCCTGTATAGGGCATTGCACTGTTTTTAAGCAATCACACTATATCAACTATACGTAATGTCCATTTTATTTTTTGTTACACTGTACAGTTTATTATAGTGTAATGTCAATAAAATGTTTTCTTGGTAAGGTTACTGTGTAGGAATGATTGACCGCCGCATAACAATATGTGCCCAGATACCAGCAAGCTATGGTATTTTCGTTCTAAGAACTCGTTTGCAATCGAATTACCTTATTCAGGTAAATCATATTCAATAATTTTAATCATCCAGGGTAAGTAGCCAAGGGTAAAATGCGTTTGTACCTGCACGCCAAGTACAGAAGCGGGGTAAATGTCACTGAAAATAAGCCAATAGAAAATACTTCCGGTAACTCGTTTCAGCCAATCAAAAACGAAGGCGTGTAATCCCAGTCTGGTTTCGCTATTAACCATCTGAATATCTTAATACATCGATCAATAATCTTATGTGCAATGCTTGGAGATGTTTCCTATTAGATGTTGATTACGAAGTAATCAAGGATCAAAACGTAGTTATAGACAGCATATCAGTCAGGTTGGTGAGTCTGCGGCAAAGTGGCCTGTGACGTGTTAACATTAGCTAGCTAGTGGCTAGAAATCTTCATTGAATATACTTAGAAATAAAATATTAAAAGTTATTGCAGTGGTGATCAACAGCAATTTAAGATGATTTTTCGCGCGCGTATTTTCCGTGAGCTAAATAAATGTGGATTGTAAATTGCTGCAGAACTCTCTTAGTACTTTTAATTTTGGTTGTCTTCCGTTTCACATGTTCTCACATGTAAGATCCTTAATATTTACTTTTGACAGACCTGGTTTTGATTTGTGAAACATTTTTAAACCGAGAAAAACAGGGGGAAAATACAAATATCGTTGTGGTTTCAAAAGCAGATTTGCAGAAAAAAAAATCAATGTTAACTTAACAGGAGCAGCACTGAGATGAGGGGTGCGTTGGTTCTTCTGTGCGTCTCCTTGTCTGCCCTGCTGGTCAGTGGCACTCTGTCGAAAACAGACGCAAAGAAGTCCTCTAAAACTCTGGAGACGGAGGTGAGGATATCTGACAGAGTGAGAAAGCATATCATTTGAAGACTAACTCTCTTTGTGACGCGCTCTGTATGTTGTGTCATCGTGCTTATTTAGATTATAGTGTAATTGTAATGTGTAGGATTGCATCCAGTGTATATAGATTGAACGGGAATAATATTGAAAATCAAGGTTTTCTTCCGTTTCGTAAAGAGGCTTAGGATGCTTTTGGTTGCACTTATTAAAACGTCTGGAATATTACTGGGCAGCAGGTGCTGCAGTTAACAAATACGGTTCTCCGAGCTCTTCTGCAGATGGCTCACTTAAAACGCTGTAGTGTAAGGGGGTCGCAGGTATTTTCCGCTCTGTGTGTAACGCCGGCTGATAGATAGTGTTGGCCATGTCTCTGGGACAGACGACGCCAGCCGACCGTCCTGTGCAGGACCGGGGCCTGGTGGTGTCCGACGTCCAGTGGAGGGACATCGTACGGGAGGAGAAGAGATACTGCCCAAAAACCACGGGGGTCCACAACTTTCAGGGCACAGTGCTGGGGTACATCACACCAGTGAGTCTGGCTGAGTGGGGTTCTGCTACCCACTTACCTCAACCACTAAATTGCACTATAACTATGTCCTTAAAGATACTATTTATTAGTATTTTTTAGAAACGTAGTCAGTCATTATTGCAATAATATGCTAAACACACAGTAGATAATAAGCGTGTTCAAAATATATTAAAAGAGCTAACATTTGTATGAATGTTTATCTTTGTGTCTGGTGGTGACCTGCTTGAGGTTAATGGTGGGGGGGCAGTGAACCTCAGTATTCATATATAGAGCATCCCTGTCCCACAGTGGAACTCCCACGGCTATGACATCACCAAGCTGTTTGGACCCAAGTTGAGCTCTGTGTCCCCAGTGTGGCTGCAGCTACGACGGCGGGGACAGGAGAGCTTCCACGTCACCGGCCTACAGGACCACGATCCTGGTGACCGCTGCGCGCACACACACACACACGCACACGCATGCGCGTGTTCCCGCACTGACACGGTGCACATGTTTATCATTCGCACGGCGCTTGTTTGTTGGCACACTGACGTCCACAGGTGCACATTCCAGGATTCTCCGATGGCTCAATTGCCTTGCACGCCTTTTGAACACCGCTGCACATCTGCATCTCTAGCTCTCCCAGCGGGCTCTGCTGGCACATCAGTCAACTGTGGTGCCAAGTCTTTTCACGGTGTTGGTGTGTCAGGCTTACAGGATTTTCACCATTAGTTTAGGGTTCTTTTCTCAGTGTGCTTCCCCCTGCTTCCCCCTGGGGATGTGAACCCACAGGTCCCCTTAGGATCACATGAACCCGCAGGCATCTTCCTGTGCACATTTATGTTTATTTGTATAGCAGACACTTTTGTCCAAAGTGGCGTACAAGTGAGGATCAGAGAGCAGGGACAGCCAGTGTACCTGGTGCATTTGTGGTTAAGAGCCTTGCTCAGTGACTTGCCAGTGAAATCACTCTGCCAGCCACAGGATTTGAACCAGTGACCTTCACATTTAAAGGGTCCCCTTGTTACAACACCGGGCCATGTAACACAAAACTGACATGTGACTTCTTTCCAGGGTGGGTGAAGGCAGTGAAGAAGAGCAACAGGAAGATGAAGATGTGTAAGTCCTTCCGTCGGCTCCTGTATCCCTTGGATCTGTTGGTTATATGTCAAACCAGAGAATCGTTGGGACGTTGTTTCCTGGTTGCATCAGATCTACCTATTTATGTTTGTATGTATGTGTGGGCAAGTACTATATTTGCCATAGCAACTAGCTGTCGTTGTTGTTGGGAGCAGGTGGTGATTCGAATATCTATTACTGTCTGGTCTGATCCCCTGAAGAGTGTCCACCAGCTCAGCACATCTCTCTTTCTCTCTCTCTCTCTCTCTCTCTCTCAGTACCCCGCCTGCTGTTCGATGGATGGTCCTACCAAGACTATATGAGCGTGCTCGACAGTGAGGATGAAATCGAGGAGCTGGGCAGAGAGGTGGTGGAGGTGGCTAAGGTACCCCCCGACGGGATGCCTGTCCATTGCAGGCCACACGCACACACACTCTCACAGTCACACACCCCATTAACCTAACTAATAGGACTGTGGGAGGACCCAGTTCTGAACTCAGTTCTGGAGGTGTGAAGGAACAGTGCTGCCTACTGTTACTACTCTGCTGCTGCCTTTTTATCATTTATTTTTAGCATTTTTGTGTGCCTCGCTGTCTGGTACACCTGGGTATTGAGATTAATAAATAATAATATTAATTTTCCGGAGGCTAGTCCTGAATCAAGTCTAATTTAATTTATAACCATTGTATTTTTAAATGATTTAAAATAATTTCTGTGCATTTGGGCTGCAGCAACCTTGAGGCTGTGAGGGTATTCGGGTCAGGTATCAGTGTGGTCGAGGTGCTGGGGTTTTGCGGTCGTGTGGCACCATGCTGAGAGCCCTCTCCTTGACTGCAGGCAGAGGGATTTGACGGCTATGTCCTGGAGCTCTGGAGTCAGCTGGGGGGGAACAAAAGGAAGTGAGCACCTGACAGCCTGCCTGCTTTTTAGCCGATGTATCATCCTACGCCCGTCTGCCTGTCTTTTACAGTTTCTGTGTTATTATTAGTAGTATTTAATTTCCCATGTGAATTTATGTGAAGCGATGTACAATTTGTCTCCTGAGTTTATCTCTATTTGCCTATTTCTTCTGTTCCTATGTGTCATTCGTCATTTCATCCACCTGTTCTCACCACATTAATTCGCAGTGGCGTTTGTTTACCTCGCTGCAGTTTTCAAGTGTGTGTCTCTGTGTTTGTGTGTTTCCAACTCAGTTTTGTTTTTCGGTGGGCCCATCTTGCTCTCAGGAGCAGAGATGGCACTGAGCTGTGCCTCATGCCCCTGTCAGCCAGTGGAATTTTTACACACTGCGTGCTGCACTGGAGAGCACATGCAGACTGGAGGGAATTTGTTTCCCACTTCTGCAGCACTCGTGCTAGCAATCAAATCAGCATAACCCAGAGTCAAACTGTAAGGTGGGCTTTGGGGACCGAATGAATCGGAAGGGATGTCTGTACAAGCTTAACATCCTAGAATAGACCTTTGAGTACTTGACTTAACCTAAAAGAGAACCAGCTGTTAGGTTGTCTATGGCCTTCAATCGAATTTTTGTTGCAGTTGCTAATGCTTCATTTGCTCTATGTTTCCTAGGGAACTGGTTCACCTGGTGACGCACCTGTGTGAGACTCTGAAGGCTGCTCAGCTCAGCTGTGTGCTTGTCATCCCTCCCCCTGTATCTCCAGTGTAAGAACCTGCTTTTGTGAGCTTCTGGCAGATTGTCTTCCGTTAAGCCCATTGGTTGGACAGGCTCCTGATCTGCAGCGTGTCTCCACCAGCTCTGGGCAGCCTGGGATGTTTGGGCGTGACGAATTCCAGCAGCTGGCCCCTGTGGTGGACGGCTTCAGCCTCATGACCTATGATTTCTCCAATCCCAGCAGGTCAGTTGTTCCCACCAATCATAGCTTGCTTATTTAGTTACCACATGAATCGAAGGTACTGATTCGCTGACTGAACAGTGCAGAATGAATGAGCATCCCCTGGTTTTTATGTAGGATACAGCTATGAGAGACGTTACCACACAATGACTGACTGGCCTGGAACAAGCAGAGAAGCAGTGAATAAAGTCTTTGTTCCTCTGCCTGTGTGTCCTTAGGCCAGGCCCGAGTTCACCCCTGCCCTGGGTGCGGGACTGTGTTCTGCAGCTGTCCCCTCAGACTCAGTGGAGGCACAAGATTTTGCTGGGCATCAATCTGTACGGTTTGGACTTCTCCAGCCAGGGTGGAGCTGAACCTCTGCTTGGGGGCAGGTTAGACCCACAAAGGATATGCACTAATACCCGGCAACACAGATAATACCCACTGCTACACTACAGACCACATGAACCACTTTCCCCCCCATTGCTTGATATACTAAGTCTGTGGTAAAGCAACAAAAAAAAATCTAACCTGTTGGAGGAGTGGGGCAGGAGAGTTCGTCAGCTCACAGGGCTCAGATTCCTTGTGTATTTGTTTGCACTGGCATCTCATGCCAGGCAAGGTCATCGCGCCTTGGTGTGACCCGTCTACCTGAGCGAATAGCTTTGTCTGCGGTGCCATTCAACTGACATGTACTCCCCGCTCTGCTGCAAGGACAAGGAGCATACGGAGTCTGTTGAGTGTTTTCTGCTGCGGAAGGTGACGCCCCTGTTTATGTTTTGTTTTTGTGCGCTGAAGGTTTCGTGTCAGTCTGGCACTGGCCAGCTGATTCAGCGAGACGCTCAAGGTTCTGCTAAAGGTTGTTGTTCACGACCATGTGAAGCACAGTGATGCCGTTTCAGGTATCTGGCTGCTTGATAAATACAAAAAAGTTAGATAAGAAAAAATATTTTATGGACAATTTCAAAATTGCTTGTAAATTCAAGATTAATAGAAAATAAGTTAGCGTTTTACGTGACGGGGCACAAATAATATAATATTATACTATTACTTATGTATTAATTCACCACAAACTAAGTCTTAGTTACATACAGATCTCATGTTAATTCATCATTAATGAATTGTGACGCATGTTTTATGTCAAGCAGTTACTATATTTCTTATTATATCTGTTAATTCTGTAAACCTTTCTGAAGGAACAAGTCATGAATAACACAAGTCAAGTACTGATCTCATGTTTGTTCAGCATCAATGAATCATGATGCGTCTTTTATCTCAAATAGCAACTATATTTGTTCCTGATTTGTTCATAATTTGTACTTCAGTAGCAACTGAGTTTTTCGAAGTATTTGTGCCCGGTCAAGTAAAGCGTTACTGAAAATAATATGGAATCTGATCCAGTAAATAAATCCTTCAGCTTCAAAATAACATATCTGTAGTCGAATGTGATGTGATAATAAACAAACAAACAAACAAAACAAACAAATAAATAATTGGATAAACATAGAAAACAAAACACCATACAATACATTGTTAAACATTGTACAAAATGGTTCCACTCGCGATGGCTGCAGTACAGAGCCTGAAATCGTGATCGTGTGGATGTTGCCATTGCCTGGCATCAGTAGAAAGTATCGTTCGGCATATCGTTGCCCTGGAACAGATCACAATTCACTACTGAATGTGCGTCGCTATCACACCATCGTAAAGTCTAAATATCGTAAGCTGAACCATCGTAAAGCGAGAAGTATCTGTACTGTAAATATGGTGTCTGCGGATCTAACATTGAACAGAGTGTTGCTGTTCACCAGGCGCATTGCTGCCATTTCCATGCACACAAAGTTGTACCAGTATTAAACAGAGTAATGTCACCGTTTTCGCTTGCTTTTATAATAGTGTAAATGGCTGAGCAAAGCCCCTTCTTGGGGAATCAGCTATGGGTTCTAATGTGAATTTAAATCAGCCGTTTGCACACGGTACGAAAGACAGACGAGAATCGAGAAAACCCAGCTTTTTAAAATTTAATTACTGACTGGACAGGACTGGAGGATTAAAGCTGTCCACATAAAATAAATGAATGATTCATTATTAAAGTGAATGATTAAATAGTAGACTGCATAAATAAATAAAATAGGAAAAAATTTTAAACTGAATACATAGTGAAAAGTGGTACATAAGATATTAAAACAAAAACATTTAGCATTTCAATTAGTGTGAGATTTAATGAAAAATAACTGTAAATCAAAAACATTAAGAAACTCCAGTACATTTTGAATTTGATTATTTCCTCATTTACTCTCATTGGTGTATGCGATTATTTATAAACTGCGTCGTAAAACATTAAGTTTAGACAAATAAGACTTGCTCTGGGTAACAGGGTCGAGCTCTGTAACTAAGCATACTGCAAACCAAGCTGCGGCTGAGGTCGGCCTCTGCTCCAGCCCTGGGCCCCTGAGGCTGTCCTTTAAGTTCATATTCAGTCACCTCACACCTTTTAATGGTCTTCGCTGTGATTGCTTGCATGATACGCCGCCCACATGGCCTTCAGGTGTAAATGCCTATAATTAAAATCTCCTTTATGAAATCTGCACCCCCGCCTTCACCCTTACCTGCTCCGTACAGCTCCTTTCGCTCATGTCTTTGACAACTGTGTGACGTTTTAGGTGTGAGAGTCACAGTTTGAATCATATTTAAACCAGCATTTGCGTAATTTGTGATGTTACCAGAACGTATTGTTCTGTCCATATTGATCTATTTTGGGGCTAGTAATTATGGTACGGATGCAGAAGTTTTGTATGGATTCTGTATACGATAAGGTACATTTTGACATGTTCACAATTGTATTAGTCTGTGCGTGTGTGTGTATGTATGTGTGTGTATATAGTGTATACACACACACACACACTATATTGACAAAAATATTGGGACGCCTGCCTTGACACACACATGAACTTTAATGACATCCCATTCTTAATACATAGGCTTTAATATGGAGTTGGCCCACCCTTTGCAGCT
>JAAGVU020000008.1:13668623-13705267 GCA_011763525.2 Mormyrus iriodes
TATGGAGTTGGCCCACCCTTTGCAGCTATAACAGCTTCAACTCTTCTGGGAAGGCTTTCCACAAGGTTTAGGAGTGTCTTTATGGGAATTTTTGACCATTCTTCCTGGAGAGCATTCTGAGGTCAGGCACTGATGCTGGACGAGAAGGCCTGGCTCACATTCTCCGCTCTAATTCTAAAATGTGTTCTACCGGGTTGACCAAACTTGCTCATCCATGTCTTTATAGACCTTGGTTTGCCATTTTGGAACAGGAAGGGGCTATCCCAAAATGATTCCCACAAAGTTGGGAGCATGAAATTTTCTAAAATGGCTTTGTTTGCTGAGGCATTAAGAGTTCCTTTCACTGGAACTAAGGGGCCAAGACCAACCCCTGTAAAACAACCCCACACCATAATCTCCCCTCCACCAAACTTTACAACTGGCACAATGCAGTCAGGCAAGTACTGTTCTCCTGGCAACCACCAAACCCAGACTCATCCATCGGATTGCCAGACAGAGAAGCGTGATTCGTTACTCCAGAGAACACGTCTCCACTGCTCTAGAGTCCAGTGGCGGTGTGCTTTACACCACTGCATCCGACACTTTGCATTGCACTTGGTGATGTAAGCCTTGGATGCAACTGCTCGCCCATGGAAACCCATTCCATGAAGCTCTCTACGCACTGTTCTTGAGCTAATCTAAAGGCCACACGAAGCGTGAACACCATTTGGAGGGGTGTCCCAATACTTTTGGCAATATCGTGTATATGCGTGTGTGTGTATGTGTGTCTGTGTATATAATTGTTATTGATTGATTCATTATTGCTTTAATCCTCCATTTGCAGCAAATCACAAACTAAAACACAATCAATCTGCCACATAACCCTTCCATGCTTTGCCGCCTCCTCCTTTCACTTTCTGCCCTGCAGGCATTGCAGATGAACGTAGTTTTATTTACCCTCATCACTCTCCTTAGTGAGAAGATGGCCAGACGTTTAACGTTCATATGAGTCTGGGTTCCGAGCAATCAGAGGGGACAAAACGGCCCTCTAATGTACGGCTGGGTGCTCCTGATGAAATATCCTCTCTGAGGGGAGTCGAATGGATGAATTTGCAGCTGACCGTGTCTGTTTATTCAGCTCCTCTCTCTGAAATAGTGGGCCAGCCCAGCTATCTTTATGTCAGGAAGTACTTTGGAGCAGTTCTGTCGATTTTAGCTCTGCTCTAATCTAGACAAAATTCTGAAAGGGGTCAGATCCAAGAACGCTGTCTTATGCCTTGAGTTGTGTGTCTGTCCAATGCCGACAGCAGAGGCTTTCACGGAAAATGAAAGATTGCAGTTCACAATAAAAAGAAAAATGCTGAAAAGCTTTTTATGCATGTATGAAATGACACATAATTTTCGCTGTTATACAGGGATCACTTATCCTTAAAGTATGATGTAAACAGGAATGCACAATTGACTTGTATAATAGCAGTTGGTGGGTGAATCGGTAAAATGGCACAACTGGCACAGTCTGTGTAATGCATAAACTGTGCTACATATTGGTACACTGCACATTATATAACAATATGTTGACTGATAAGACATAACCTATACTGTCCTATAAAGGCAAAACCTTAGTCACTACACTAACACTACTGGAACTAAGAAAAATGGCTTCAAAGTTTTTCGACTGTCCACTTGGGCGGCTCGATTATAAAATTGTGATTATTTTGGTCAATACTGAGATCATGATTATTTAGCATGATTACTCATTGACTTCGGAAATATCATGCTTTTGTTAAACTTCTCTTTTTAACATTTTTAATTTCCTTGATCATCATTGGAAGCCAAAATCAAAATTAAAATTAAAATTTGATTAATTGCACAGCCCACCCATATGTGTAGTGAGTAGGTAAATGATAATGTTTTCTCACAAGATCAAACAGAGCCGATTTTGTTCGTAGCTCCATTATATTAAAATATACAGTTATGGTATTTTGCCTTTGTACAGCAATGTATAATCCTCTACTTTTTGGTTTCTTTGCAGGTACATCGAGCTTCTGAAGGAGCTGAAGCCAAAGTTGTTATGGGACGAGCAGGCGGGGGAGCACTACTTCAGCTACAAGAGGTTCGCCTCGCCTTCTCAGTCATTTGTAGCAGACATACTAAGTAAGGGTTAATGCACTCCAAGCCACGCATTATACATTTATAAACGCACGGCTGCGGAGGCAAGGAACCAGCTGACGCACAGCGGAGAGCATTAACCTGTTTATAAAGACAGTACGACATAGCTGGCTGCCCTATGCCCGAGCCTGGCGCCCACCTCCCCAGAAATGTAACTCCAGATGTTTGGCTGCGGTGTAGGGCTAAATCAGCATTTATACTATAGTTACTACACATTTAGCTTACAGGTTTGTACCTAAAGAAGTTTACAAGCGGAAAATGCATTTATTAGAAGAACTACTTTCTTCTGTCGATGATCAATTAAACATTTTTATAGTTTCTGTTCATTTTAAATTGTGTTCTCTGTCTGGAATTTTAAATAACATTAGTTAGAACTAAAGATTGTAACAGTGCTTTGATTTACTACTGTGATTCACCTGGCTGACACTGCATGTGCGATTTAATGGAATTAATGGATATCTTTCTGACTAGTCAGATTGGAGAATTCAACAGCACTATCGTGTAAAGGGTCATTAAACCACTACCCATCATATCAGGGTCATTTCAACAAATAGTAGCAAAGTAGAGCTTGTGTCGTCCTTTTGGGTAGGTGTGATATAAAATTAAAAGATATATGAAAGATGTTTTGGGTAAAGTGCCAGCTTAGTCTTCTGCTAGCTGAGTGGATGAGTAAATGCTAAGAGTGGGTCCACGCTATTAAACCTGGGAGCATGTCAGCGACGCTGGTTGCTCTGCTGTCCCTCATGCTGCCGCCGTCGGCTTTGTGATTGGCTGGAAGCACATGGGGGCTGTGGGACACCCTGTCAGAAGTGAGCGATAGTGGCTTCGTGGATATAAGCATTTCTGTCCTTCACAGAGCATTGTTGATGAAGTACTTAAGGTGGTCTCATTCTCTGTGCACAGGTATATCCCTGTAGCTTAGCGTTTACAGAGAAATGTGACCTTAAGTATACACAAAAGGCAGCCAGTGGGATTTTTTTTACTTGACACTTAGATGTCAGTATGAAACACTTTTGTAATCGTTACTGTAAGTGTGATAATTACATCTTCTGTCGAGCTTTCTTAAAGTGTGGAGAGGGGACCCCCTATCCATCTGCCTAGGGCAGGCAGTCCTGTTTCCTTGGAACCACTGAATTTCTTGCAGCACAGAGAGAGCCTAAATCAGTGGTTTTTGCAGGTGCTTCTATGCTGATATGGTAATGTGAACAGTCCTAGCACACAGCACTGGGTTTTTAGGACCAGATATGAAAATCAGTGATCTAAATACTCAGTGGGTTATCCAAAATCTGGGAAACAAACCATGAAGATACTCATTATACAGCTCACAGTAATTTTACATAGGTAAGGTGTATCATTTATTCGATAGTCATTTTACAGTAAACATGAGAAATGTATAAAATGAAAGTTAATACGGAAATTCCCCTTTATCTTTCCATCCATCCATCCATCCATCCATATCTTCTAGCCTCTTTTTGCCAGGAATGGGGGGGAAGAGGTGGCAGCATGGAGGACAGGGCTGAGTCCATCACAAGACACACACACACACACACACACACACACACACACACACACACACACACACACACACAATGATGAATTATTGGGTATGTCAGAAACCCCAGTTAAGCAAATAGCATGTCTATGTAGTACGGGAGGAAACCGCATTACCTGGAGGAGACAATGTAACACAGGGGGAACATGTTCTACACATGCACTGCACGGAGGCGGGACTGGAAAGGAACAGAGAATAGAACCTGCTCTCCGGGAGGTATGAG
Organism: Mormyrus iriodes; assembly: GCA_011763525.2. Lineage (NCBI taxonomy): Eukaryota > Metazoa > Chordata > Actinopteri > Osteoglossiformes > Mormyridae > Mormyrus > Mormyrus iriodes. The sequence continues at coordinate 13,672,547 of JAAGVU020000008.1, forward strand.
GCAACAGCACTCCTACCCGCTGAGCCCCTGTGCTTTCCTGCTTTTTCGTCTGATTATTATTGATAGTACTATTATAATTGTTACTGGTTCAGTGAGCAGCACTGTGGCATCACTCTTGCAGGTTAGTGATTTCTGTTTCCTCCTGAGGTCTGTTCGTGTGGAGTTTGCATGTTCTCCCCACCACGGCCTGCAGGCTCTCAGTCACCCAACAAAGGATAAGCAGCTATGGAAAATGGATGGATAATGATTTGCTGTGTAAAAATACAAACAGAACTGGGGTATTGCTGAAGGAAACACGTTTGAGGACAATATATTAGTTTGTGTGGCTTTGTGACCTGACCTGGCTGGGGTTAAGATAAAACGATGAGGATAAAATATAAAGATTAAGGTAAAAAAAAACTGGCTTGGATAAAGTTCACAAAAATGTTTCTTTCTGGAATCCCAGGGGAAGCTCGGCCAAGCATGTAGTCTACTACCCAACACTGAAGGTAAGCCCAGACTGTGTCATCAGCCCTCTTTGACCTTGTGTGTGTATTTGTGCCCTCCTGCCACTGTCACTGCCTCCCCCCCCCCCCGTACTACTATTACCCCCTGCTCCGATAAAATCATTTATTTCTCCTCTTTAGTTTATCCAGCTGCGACTGTCCTTAGCGTCAGAGTTGGGGACCGGAATCTCAATGTGGGAACTGGGACAAGGACTGGACTATTTCTATGATCTGTTGTGACAGAAGATGGTCAAGGACAATGTACGGACGCCCTCTGTTCTGACCAAATTTTACCTACAGACAGTGGATGCAAGACATCACAACTTGCGTCGAGTCAGTCAGTTGATCTTCATTCAGCATGCCAATAAATATTATTACTTAAAGGACAGGTTCCTCCCCAAAATCTGCTCCTGAAAGCAGGAAGCTGTGTGTGTGTGTGTGTGTGTGTGTGTGTGCGCGCGCGCGCATCAGAGCTGTGTGAACAACCCCCCGATTGGCCAGTGGCCATAGCTGAGCCATTGATTGTGCATGGATCTGCTGAGTGTTGCTAAAGCCTGAGTTAGTATGATTAACCTCCTGCAGCTCCAGGCTTGTGGGATGGATTGTTGCTAAATCTTCCCTGTGTCTGATTCCACCCGGTCATTCAAAAACCATGAAAGGACTTGCCTGCCACACAGGTAGTAAGAAAGTTTTTTTTTTTTATTTATACTTTAATAAGGGTTTGTCTACATAAATATGTTTACATTTTATCAGTCCCAGTTTAGTAAATATTCTGAGAGGATAGTACAAATTTTTTTCTCAGATAAACATCTCAGCTTCTAGAAACATCCAGCGGCTTGTTTTTTTTTCTGATATACACATGTACACGCATCATAAGAGCTACAGCGTGCTATATTATTGGTTGGCAGCCCTGGCCCTACCTTTCTCCAATCCATCTGGTTTATGTGCTATCCTTTAATCATCTATTGTTGGAGAATTAGATTCCTTATGTACTGGGCAATTAATTTGACAATAGGAAGTGATAAGTAAAATAAGCTTGGTTAAAGATTTCTAGTTCCAGGGCTGATGAACCTCTGTGCCGCATTGTGTGATGTGTTTGGGTCGAGCGACCCTCACGTGGAAGAGAATCAAATTTTATGGAGGGCAGTCACCTCTGAACCAAAGCAAAGAGTCGAACTGGCATCATCCAGAAGAGAGTAAAGTATGACAATAGTCATGCCTTCTTCACGCAGTGTGGGAAACAATAGTGCTTATGGGGTTTATAAGAGTATAGTAAGTATACAAGTGGCTTTTGACCAAATCTTGAAGACCAAGGATTGTGCTGTGCCTTTTAACAGTAGAATGTGTTTTCTGGTATTATACATAGTGTTTTAGTAATATATACAAACAGCTGAATCACAATCAGTATAAAATCATGAAATAATGTATCCTCAGTGAGTGTAGCAGGAAAAGGTTCCTGTCTGGTGACCGCAGACGGGCCATTCAGTCACATCCTGTTGTAGTACCCAATTTGCCTATAAAACCTTGGCAATTACCATATAATGCCATTGAATCTCATAATTTATTTACACATCTGTGAAATAATGACTAATTGAAATAGGGCTTGGGGTTAAAAAACGCATTGTGTCCCATCGCTGAAATTCATTTCAGTACTATTCAGCTGCATGATTTCACATGAATTGTGCATGAACAGAGTTGTTGTGTTATGTTCCGAAGCGGAGCCGTTGTTACTGTAGAAGCTGCAGAATGACAAAGGGCTTGTTAACACCTCTCACTAATAGCACATCATGCTATAAACCTTTAATGGATCTTTATTTGTTTGAAATAGAAGTGAATTATTAGCAGGTTGGAAAAAAGGGAAGATGTGGGAGGGAGGAACGTAAATCTGTGTACAGAAGCCATGAACGACAACAGTGTTGCAGGCCGGGCCTCCAGCAGCCTGTATAACATATGCACGTCGCTTCATTAACTGAACAATTGTCTGCCACGGGCCTGTAGAAAAACTACATCAATTCTTCATCAAGGGAATCTGCACATTTACATGGGATATCAGAGCCAGATGGGACCTGTCTTAAATATGGTGGTCAACTGAATTCTAATGACCTGGAGGTTTGTGGTACATGGGTCACTTAATATTTGTTCTTTTCCAAGGACAACCAGTGTTTTGTGGAGTATGTTTTTCCTTATATGCTATACAAACATGGTGGAAATCCTCTATCCAGGATTACTATTTTTACAGAGATAAAATCAGTGACCTGTCCTCTCCTTTGTCATCTAAATCTAGAGTGTCAAGGCCAGGTCCTAAAGTGCTGTGTTGGCTTTCACTGTAGCTCAGATGTAAACTCAAGTCATCTGGGTCATACCTCACCTGGTATTTCAATAAAACAGGTTCTGCTTTAAAATTATTCTGAAATCTGCAGGACTCCAGAGAGAACTCCTGTTCCAAATAGAAAAGTCAAATAAATCTAAAAGCTGTTTCCCTGTCAGTGGTATCAGGATCTCTCACTGCTGACCAGTTATCAACCCCCACAAATGCATCTTGTCTTGCACTTCTGTTTGGCCTTAGAAGTCTAGACTTAAACTCCTATGCTGAATATCACACCCCATCTCTTCTTGCCTTGGGACCGTCTTTTACGTCCTCGCAACCTCTGCAGCCTTTGTCACTGAAAGAGCGGCTGAATGTGCTACAAGAATTACATCTAGTTCAAGTGTCATCTTGAAGCTATAATGGCTATTCATAGTGGGCTGGCAGCCCCTATAAACATATAAGCCTGGGGTCCAGGGACAGAAAATGTCAGCCTTGCAGATTCGAGGGTTTTGTTCTTTTTTGCCTTACACAGCTGATGTGCAATGTCAATTAAAGTTTTTGTCCAAAACTTAAAAGATAAGTGTAGTACTACGTACAAAGTAACCCCCTTATCCGAAGCATATTTGCATATTGTACAAGCTGTAATTCTCTAAAAAGATTTTGGTCACATTTTACAGTTATGTGTTTTAATTAGTTTGATGGACTACACAGGTTAGTTACAGAGGTATACCATTCAAATTTCTTTCCCATCTAAGTGAACCAAATCTGTTGGTGCAAAACATCTATCTGGTTCTGCCATCTTCTAGTGTATCATTCTAGTGTATTATTGGAAAATTCAATGTGTGAGCTCATGGTTCTGTTCCAGCTGGATGACCTGATAAAATAAATGGCACATATGGACAAAATTCACATTTCTTGATGAAGAGAGGACTTTTAAGTTATTCTGCGAAGGATCATTATCTTTACTAGGTGAATCCAATATTCAGCTAGAGGTTTCATTACCTAACTGAGAGGTCACAAAGACATCTTTTGGTTATAAAATGGTATTTTACTGGACAGCTCATTTTAAACAGGTAATGTAATTGAGACTGAATTATTGACTTCAATAATTTAAATTTGTGAGAAAACAGTATATTAAGCATTGCTCATTAAACTGAACTCTTGGTATGGTGTTGTAAATGTCAGTCCTGGCAAGCTGCCATACCCATAAAGATCTTGATGTTCAGTGACCTGGATTTAATGATAATATTATTTTCTATCTATGCTATCTGTAAAATTACACCAGCATTGGGTTTGGATATTCATATTTATTTAAATATTAATATAACTTTTGTTGGACCCCAGACATCAGAAAACAAGTGAGTTTAACTTAGCTATGTTCAACTCAGCAGTGATTTCGCTTGGTTCATGTAATGAAACAAAGGCCCACATCACACCATCTACATGTCACTTTAAGTTTTCGTGGTTCTTCAACGGCAGAAGGTAACTGATGTACGGATGCCATTCTGAGGAAGAGAACCCAACACGTGCCAAAGAGGACATGAAATGAGCCTTACAGAAAAGTCCACTCGATGTAGCATTTGCCTTTGCAGGTCACCCATATCCCAGCATGCTCCCCGTCCATGAACACTCTGGGAGATTTAGGCATAGAAGGTGGTCGTTTTCTCTGCCTGGCAGAACATGGTCATAGAGAAGACCAAACCCAAGATCTGCAAGCAGAAACATGCCAAGCATCATCGGTAGCTGGTCCAGTTTGAATTGCTGCTACTTGTAGATACGGTACATGTGTACAAAGAAGTTTCTTGTGTCCGTCAAAACTGCTTGGTTCTCTTGTTAATTTTTTTTGTGTAATTTAGTCGCTCCTGACATGGATGAACATCTGCATTGTGCAGCAGAACTCCACGAGTGACTTATGTTCATACCTGTGTCAGGGCTGTGCATAAGGCAAAGATCCACAAGGCCACCAGGTTCTCCTGCAACCAGCCCTTCACACGCTCATAGCAAGGCTGTGGGTGAAACAAATGCACACATCAATCAGATGCAGGGCAAACACACCTCACACATTATTCACACCCGTGGTTGAAGCACAAAAACATGGGACATGTGAAGGAATGAAACAGATGCTCATAAACAGGACACCATAGGAAATGCACACAACACAGCTCAGATCAAAAGGCGATATCTAGGAAGAATTTTTTATTACCATAAGCACCAGGTCTAATAAATATGTTTTAATTAGCATAAATAATAAAAAAGTCCCAACCACATATTCTACTATTTATAATTAAGTAGCTATTTTGAATACATTTTCAAGAAATATTTTTATGTCTACTCATGTGAGTATATAAATACTGTATAGCTTCATAAGGTGCTTATTTAGGGCATTACTTTAATAAGCTGTGGTGTAATTAGTATTGTCAGCAATCCTGTGAGCTTCCCATTAAATTAATGTTGAATGTCTCAGGTCTGAGCAGATGGACTGGGTCCTCATTGCTTGCTATGCACGAGTATCACAAGGAAATTATACTTAGAATTAATCAAAAATCTGTGCTTCGTATTTTTATTTTTATTTCTGAAGATGAAAAAAAGCAGAATCAGTAATAAGCCTGCACTATGCACCGAAGTTTAAAATGTAAATATTTTCTTCTTTTCAAATTCAAAGGGAGGCGACATGGTGATCACTGGGTACCACTGACAGCTGACACCTCCAGGCTTGTTTGCATGGTCTCTTTATGTCATCTGCTTCCCCTCTGTATCCTGGCTTCCTCCCACGGTCCAAAGATGTGCAGTTAGTCGAATTAGCATCTCTCATTTGCCCTTAGTGTACGATTGTGATTGCGTGCATGTCTGTGTGTCCTGCAGAGAGCTAGCATCCCATGCAGGTCATAACCATGGTCTATGCCCTCCACAGCTGCTCTGCTTCCCTCTATGAACCTTCAGTGGATAAGGTTTTGGAAAATATATATATCTTTTGATGGATAGAAATTCAAAGGCAAGGCTGACATGTAAAGGAAACAGAAAGGCCATCAACTTTAGTTTTTTTGTCCTTTGGTGAGTGCAGGACATGACCAAACTGCCAAGCGCATATTGGCCCTATCTGCTAATACCTAATAAATGTAGGTTGTATTTTCACTTGGGACTGAAAATAAGTGATTGGAATATGAAGACTGGCTTTACAAATTCTGTCATCAGGCTACATACAGCTAGCATTGACAGTGTGTTATAAAGTGGGAGGTATGGGGATTTTGCGCGGAATTCTATTTCTGATTTATTTCATCTCCGATCGGCTGAGTCCCAAGAGAGATGGTCTGCAAAAGCTCAGCTGTCGGGAAAAGTAACTGGAAGTAAATTTCAGTAATATAATCAGATAGCTCTGTTGTTTCCAAATGCTTTGGTGCGTGGTAAGGTTCTGTGATTAATTTATGGAGACTTTGTTATCGACTGGGATCATCTGAATTGATAAATAAAATTAATTATGATGATTAAAAAAAGCCAAGATCATCGGCACGCTGAATAAGACAAGTGTATTATTTCAACACTATATAAACATAAGAATGATGTGTGGACCTACTGGTTAGGCTGCTGTGCTCGTGATGGGAAAGTCACTGGTTCATAACAGCAGAGTGATATTACCATTGGGCTCTTGAGCAAGACCCCTCACCCCAGTTACTCCAGGGACTTTCTGACACTGCTCTGTCAAATGTGCTTCACTTTGACTAAAAGTGTCTGCCAAAAAAGTTAATGTAAATTGTGAAAAGGAGATCTTTGATGCCCCAACCAGAATACCGCTGAGCATGGCTGGACTGGCCATCTGGCATAACAGGCATTCTCCCAGTGGGCCAACGGGAATGTGGGCTGTCAAAATTTATTATCCCCCTTCCCACTCCACCCAGTCAGCAAAATGTATCTCCAGGGGTGTAGGAACTGGGATAGACTTTTCATTCATTCCTCCCAATAAATAGATCTTTTGTATTCAGATTTTTAAGTTGTGCCCCGCCACAATATCAGACTGTCTTCTAGGCTGTTGGATATCTCACCGCAGTCCACCAGGTTCCAGGGTTCTCCAGGCCGCAGTTGTCACTGTACTCCAGGCAGCAGGAGTCCGGGACGCGGGTCATATTGTACACCTCAAACCAGTCCGTGTGATTGGTCACTCCACAGCAACGGAACTGTGGCACACACACAGCACACGGCCAGAGGAAACACCCCAGGCCAAGTCAGAGTAACAGCCATGTTGGGTTCTGTCATGCCTTGCACAAGAACAGAAACAAACTACATTGCCTGTCTAACATACATACACTGTCTCCTCACTCTTTTCCTCTCCAAGTTTCCAATTTTTTTCAATTTCATGGTGTCTTACATCTGACATTGTTAAAGCTGAGAGTATAATGAAGAATGCTAAAAACAATGTTACCGCAGATAAGGAGTAATTGGCTCAGCACATGAACAATACATTTTACTCTCAAGCAAGAAGAATAAGTGTCAATAAATAATAATGGAATAAAAATAGCAGAAGGATAAATCTGCTTGTATAATGATGACTGTATAATATTTTTCCTTAGAAGTTTCTCCAGCAATGCATATATGCAATATATTTTATCTGTGGTATATGTCCTACTTAACAGCAGGCTGGACTATATTGATCAGTTAATAGCATTAAGAGTCTATTTTTTTCACGAAATTGTATTTCTTGTCTCCGAGAGTGCTAAAATTGGTTTTATATTTGTATTTGTTTGCTGTAATGAAAAGAGATCACATTTGTTACACGTTGACTGAGCTTCTGACACGTTGAAAATCAGGTTTACAAACCCAAAGCCTTTCAGTGGCAGTGTAAATGTATAAAACCATACATCTGAATTGTTATCCATACTGACAGCTTGACAACTCCATCCTTAAACTGACCCAAATTCCCTGTATTTTATCTGCTCTGATTTCTCACTTCCGTTGCTGTGACTCTAAGTACTTCATCATTAAATATGTACTGAATTAAACTGTGGGACTAAATTTGCATAAATCAAGTGGTACAATTGATGGGAGGCTCCCACATTTTAAATCGGTTTCAACAGTGGCAGCACAAGCTAAATCACTAAATCTATGGCCTTCATCAGCCAACCTTCATAAGAAGTGTTCTTTAATTGACATGTTTAATCTGTCAATGCACCTATTATCTTATGCCTCTATTATCTGTATTTATTTGATTATATCTTCCCATACACTCCTTTTTCATTTTTTTCTTTGTTTTTGGTCAATACATGTTTTCAATTGTACTTTATAAATAAATTTGACTTTGACTTTTGACTTCAGTGACATCAGGGAGACCGATACGGTACTCACATCAGTTTGGACAATACTCCAGGCATTGGTGAGGCCCACGTTTCCCTCCGTGCCAAAGAGCTGAAGCCCCTTTTTGAGGTCCGACTGGGCGTACTGATCTATCTACAGTAACAGAGACCACGGGTCAAAAATACCAACACACTCTAGAGAACATGTTTCAAGTTCACTTGTGTAAACATCGTATTTTTCATCTTGATAAATTAATTTAGACATGAAAGGCAATGGAAGTAACATGGCTGCATCACATCTCTAGGACTGGGGGCTCATTTTAAATGCAGTTTATGGGACAATATGGTAAATAAAAGACAAAATCCACTGAGGCTTTGTAACATAAAAATGTATTATGAGCTGGTAATTCTCAATTTCCTGTCCTTAATATTTGATCATTTATTATAAAGCTTGTAAACCCCTACATTCATATTATGCATTTTACTCATTGCTGCCCTTAAAGAAAGTAACAATGGAACAATGGTGCCTGTTAGCGCACATGTTAGGGCTCTGTTCCCGGGCTAAGTCTTGGGACCAGGAGGAAAAGGGTGTTCTCTAAGTGTGGCTGGAAGCCACAAACTGTTGCGGTTTACGTCAATGTGTGGCTGTTGTTCATGGCTGTTTACATCCCAGGTGCCCCCTTTGTTTCATACGTCCCGCCTGGCCTAGAGATGAGGGCATGAGTGAGCAATGTTGCTCTGAGGGGGGTGAATGAATTCTCTTTCCCCCGGAGCCTGGGCTCAACAGGACAGCAACATCAATAATTCAGCAGTGAGTTTGGGGGAGGGGGTTGCATTGGGACGTGAGGTGAGTTGAGAACAAGCAACGGGAACTAAGAGCAAAGATGAGGGACGTTTAAAAGTGCAGAGGGCGAGACACTTCCATACTCCACCGCTCAGTGGACATCTGGCAGGAGAGCCCGGGGAAATGCCTTGTTTTGGCGTGATTATGTCACAGTGAGGAAACCATTAATAAGCACTCAAAGAGAAGTGGGCATCTGCAAATTAAATTCCCCCAGCATCAACCTCTCTCCTTGGCAGAGGATACAGCACAAACACAGGTCTTTGGCTCACCCCTCTGCCGCACAGCAGAGAGCCATCCAAACTAGTATGCACTGAACATGTGTGGATTCCCCATCAAAAGCATGAATTAGCTAATTTAGCTATGCTGGTCTTAAGTTAAAGGACGCTCTAATTGTGCCCCTGAATTTTGCTGTATGTGTAGTACCAATCCGGATGGCCAATAACCTACATACATTGGTCTCTGGGGCTGTTAGTAATATCACACACTCTTTACTGCAGGGATGGTGCCTGCCTACTTCTATTCCAATTTGATAGACTGCAGCACTGAACCCTTAAAAAATGTGTGCCTGTTAGTGCATTAAGCCATCAGCCCAATTAATCCAAATTCGGCCGGGAAAATGGACACTTAATGAGGTTTGTAAATAGTGACCTTCGGAAAAACCATTTATGCCGACTTTGATTAAGACCTGAAGGCCAAAATGATAGCTCCCCATTGAGTCCGTAAAAAGCTAACATGGACTGAATGGCTAAAATGAGCCTCTCTTGCTTTTACAGTCACATTATCCCACCGTTATACATAACTGGGCGTCAGCTAACAGTCGGCTTTCAAATAGCAGTGCTTACAGAGAATAGAGGGGCTGCTGGTGACATCATACTAAAGGAAAAAGCAACATACTTCAGAGCTTTAGAAACTGTTGAATATGACAGTCTCTGCATTATTAATGCTAGGCTCCAACAGTACAAACACTGTTATTATCAGGTTATGACAGTGTTCATATGAAGTAAAGTATAACCCAGCTGTGCAGCTGCTGGAAAATAAACCATAATGACAGTAATGATGTAGAGCCAATGTATTATTTTCCCACAACTGCACAGCCCAAAATGATTAATTCCAGCTATACCAGAGTCGCTGATTGTTCATTGATTAATTTAGAGTGATGATAAGCCTTATATTTGGTGGAGCAACTGCCATTCATTATCATTTCCAGCCATGTCACTATCTAAAATGACTTGGCTCCTTCTCACCCGATCAGTGCTGGGTATTTATTCATGGTATAAGGGCATAACGATGGAAACAGGAGCGCACATATTGGGAGACGCTGGGCTATAACAGCGCAGATTATTTTTTGTCTACTGATCAATCATACACATTCAATTTGTTTTCATGCAATGCATGTCGCATTATAGTTGTTATTATGCGTTTAATGAAAAATATAGTAGTTTATTAGGTCATCAGATTAGGTACATGTTGTAATCCACTGGTTCATTTAGTCATCAAACCTTTAAAATGATGTGGCCATTGGTGCATTTCTTCAGCAGTAAAATACAGACTGGGGCAAAACCACATGCAATGGAATAATGGGCTGTAACAATACACATACTGTGAGGCACCAGTCTGTAGCAGGACATACACTGTAGGTTACACCAAATCATGCATTGTCCATAATCATGCCTTGGAGCCCATTTAAGTAATGTGAATTTGGTCTACAAAAGCCAGTAAATAGGAACTATATTAAATTGGGAGGTTATCTTCAGGACACAAAAAAACAATCTGGTAAGTTTTACACTGTACATTTGATGGATCGTTCCTCCGGACAATTGACATTTATTCTAAGATCAACTTTGAGAAGGGGCTGTGGGCTATATCCTTACCTGGTTTTGATAGGCAAAGAAGAGGACGATGGAGAGAATCTCCAGCAGGAAGATCAAGAGGAGGAGAATGAAGAACTGCATAAAAGAGGAAGTATAGGTAAGTTATGCGTGAAGGAAACTTCCAACTTCCAAGTCTCAGTTCAGGATTCTTCTTACTGCCCTATCTTAACTGTGCCAAGTTTCATTTAATCAAATGTAGTATTTACTGCAATTCATTTCTCTCAAATCACTGAAGTGCAGAAAATTGAATGTTTATTAGGTAAGGGGCAAAAAGAGTTACTAGTCTGAAACATTTAAATTAATTTCACTAATTGATTAATCAAGAAGATCGTTTGCAGGAAGTTTATGCAGAAGCATGTTCTTCTGGGTAATGAGTTTAAGATCCCTGTATTAGAGTATTTTAAATAAATCGTCATGAAGTAATGCCAGTGCAACATTTTCCCTTTTTTGCTGTTTTAGAGAGCACTTCATGTGGAGAGAGAGTAAAATGAGAACAATGAAAAAGGAAGAAGGAAAGGAAAAAGGAAGATCATTGCCTGTCAAACAAAAAGGATGTGGAAATGGCTTCCTCTCCTACTCTGACCTTTAATTTCATTTACATTAATTATCTTCTTGGCAAATTTTTCCAGATTCAATATCCAATAGTATACAAATGTTCACTTCTCCCCATTATACTGCAGAATATTTACTGAGGGAGTTCATGAAAATTGCTTTTCATAACGACTGAACACCAGGTACTCTAATGAGAATTCAGCTCTACACCACCTGCTACGTTGTGTCTCACTGCAAATGCTATTACATTTTACTATACTACTATTGCTATACAACTCAGCAATTAGGGATTTCAAACTGATTCATAGTAAACTAGATTATCAAAAAAAGTATTAAAAGCGATTTCAAATTAAATTATTGGGCCCGATAAGATAATATAAAGGGGCGGAATTGTTGCCTCACAACTCTGGGACCAAGGTTTAAGTCTCTATCATGGCTCCATGTGTGTGGAGTTTGCATGTTCTCCCTATGCCATAGTGAGGTTTCCTCCAGGGACTCTGGTTTCCCCCCAGAGTCCAAAAACATGCTGAGGTTTATTGAGGCCTGCCTGTGTGAGTGAATGGTGTGTGAGTGTGCCCTGCAATGGGATGACGCCCCGTCCTCGGTTGTTCCCTGCCTTGTGCCATAGCCTCTGGGATAAGCTCTCGATCCCCCACAACCCTGAATAGGACAAGCAGCTACATGGAGTAAGTACGGTAAATAATCTACAGAAGCAATCTACAGAAAAGTGTGTGCGGCTCTTCATCATTCCTGAGCGTTATGGTGATCGGCCGACTGGATGAGAAGGTAGAGTAGGATAGGATACCCCTATACTAACACCTTGTAGGCCAAGCTCCTTTGTAGGTCTCATGTTGTTAAATCAAGATTGGAGGACTCCAGAGGCCACAAACTACACCATAAAACCACTTACTGTGCTAAAACATCACTACACTCGCTTTAACAGCCGAGCCTCTGCAGCAGCACCACTGGCTTTGCAAATAAAATACTGCAAATACAAACTCTGCTGGTTTAAGAAAGTCAGGTTTACAGACCACCCCCCCATTAGTTTTGTTTGGGGGGACTAAAGTAGCACACACAAGGATGACCTGCTCCTAAGTTCAGGCTCTTCATATCTTTCATTCCCAGATCTCCCTCGGTTGTGCATTTGTCTCCTGGGCAAAGATAGTATGCAGTTGGTTTAACTGCATCTTGTATTTGCTTCCCAAGGCAGTACTATAGATTACACAGTCGACCATCCTGAACTGCAACTTTCCCCATCGCAGTTTTAATATATCGTGGGGTCAGCAAAACACTGCACTTGAGGGAGCACAAATACTTATTAGTAACTCAGTTACTACTGAAGCACAAATCATTAACAAATATAGTAGATACTTGAGATAAAAGATGCGTCACATTTCATTAATGATGAACAAACATAACATTAGCATTTCACTTGTGTTATTCATTACTTGTTCCTTTAGTAGTTCCTTAGTTCCTTAATAGTTCACAAAGGTTTACAGAATTAACAGATATAGTAACTGCTTAGGATAAAAGATGCATCACAATTCATTAATGAGTAGCAAACATTAGATCAGTATTTCACATATTATTCATTATTTGTGCCTTCAGTACTTTAGTAGTTCACAAAGGTTAACAAAACAAACAGACATAGTAACAAATTTAGTAACTGCTTAAGATAAAAGAAGCATCATGATTCATTAATGATGAACAAACATGAGATCAGTATGTAACTAAGACTTAGATTGTGGTTAATTAATACATATGTAACAGCACAATACTATTACACTATATAGTATTGGGATGCCTGCCTTTACAAACATATGAACTTTAATGACATCCCATTTGTAATACAGTGACCCCATGTCTATCGTGGGGTTTGCGTTCCAGATCCCCCCGCGAAAGTTGAAAATCCGCGAAGTAAAAACCATATGTTTATATGGTTATTTTTGTATATTTTAAGCCCTTATAAACCCTTCATATTCTCTTAGATATTAGGTAAGATTCGTTTTGTATGTAATTATGTAAACACACTGTTTATATACTACGCACAAATATACGTATCATATATCATTGAAGAGTTTTATTTAATACTTAAAACGTAGTTGTAAACACATTGTAATAATACATACTTTAACAAAAATAATTTTATATTTATTATAATATACAGTAATGCACTCGTTTTACTTACCCAGTTATATTAGATATAATATGATTATTCCTTTAATATCAGTATCATATTTCTAAAATACAAGCACTGCAGTCATGCGCTATTGGCATTCTGGTAATGTTTACATTCTCAGCTGATTTCGGTCGGTGAAATCAACAGGGCAAACCAACAGAGGAAGCATGTACCAGAAATAAAAAGACTCAACGTCCGCAGAAATCCGCGAACTAGCGAAAAATCCGCAATATATATTTAGATATGTTTGCATATATAATCTGCGATACAGTCGAAGCGCGATATACTGTAGCGAGGGATCACTGTACATAGGTTTTAATATGGAGATGCTCCACCCTTTGCAGCTATAGCAGCGTCAGCTTTTCTGGTAAGGCTTTCCACAAGGTTTATGGGAATTTTTGATCATTCATCCAGGGGAGCATTTGTGAGGTCAGGCACTGATGCTGGACGAGAAGGCCTGGCTTGCAGTCTCTGCTCTAATTCATCCTAAAGGTGTTCTATCGGGTTGAAGTCAGGGCTCTATGCAGGCCAGTCATGTTCCTCCACACTACTCCAAACTCACTCATCCATGTCTTTATAGACCTTGCTTTGTGCACTGGTGCACAGTCATGTTGGAACAGGAAGGGGCTATCCCCAAACTGTTGACCAGAAAGTTAGTAGCACAAAATTCTGACTCCCCAGTTCAAATGGAACGCACCGTAAGAGTATGCTACTTGATGGTGAAACAGAAAATAGGAAATGATATGAAAGAAACTGTCTTACTCATTAGTCTACTCAGTTGATATAACAGGAAGAGTCTCACTGATTACAGTCTACTCAATTATATAACAGGAAGTATCTCACTGGATACAGTTTACTCAAGTGAGACAACAGGCATTTCACTGATTGCAGTCTACTCAGTGATACAACAGGAACCGTCACACTAATTACAGTCTGCTTAATAGATACAATACAAAGTGTCTCATTGAATATTGTCTGATTAGGGGTGGAACAATTAATCTATTCTGATAGTGCTATTAATGAGGGGGAAATTTCCCTGAACCATCCAGCCAACGCAAGTCATTTCTAAACATCTCAAAGCACAGCTCTCTACTTCACTTCCTGCTGTGGCTCAGCAGCCTCTATATGAGGCTTTTAAAATAATTCATAAGTTATTTAAACGACAGACCTGTAGACATTTCCTTACCCACTCTGCCTTCACTTAACCTTTATATGTTTTTTTGTGAGATAATGCTTGTCTCACTGCAGGAGGACAGGCAGGCAGCCTGGGTGCTGAAGACGGCCACAGCCAATCTACCTGCAGACTTAACAAGATCTGAGAAAAAGTAAATTATGGATATTATCCAGAAATGTTTAATCTTTTTCTCTCCTAGTTTAATTTGCTCCTTCTGCTGAGTTACTGCTAAGTGCAGCTATTATACAGTCTCTGATATGGTGTCCTGATTGAGTGGCAGTGTGCCTGTCACAGGCACAATACGGATTG
The DNA here is from genome assembly GCA_011763525.2 of Mormyrus iriodes. Taxonomy (NCBI): domain Eukaryota; kingdom Metazoa; phylum Chordata; class Actinopteri; order Osteoglossiformes; family Mormyridae; genus Mormyrus; species Mormyrus iriodes. Next base: position 13,687,551 of record JAAGVU020000008.1, read on the forward strand.
CTAATCATGACTGATACAAGGTACATTACTTATTATGGGAATGCTTGAATCCACTATTAAGTATGATTTGTCACCCTCACATAAAAGTTCATTTCTATCCAGCAGTATAAAGACCAGGTAAGGTTTTTTGGTCTTGGATCACTGGCCTTTTCAGCCACATCTAGGCAGAGTATTAATTAGCAAGTTACCAATATGCTTTGTATGACTCAATTTAGCATTGAGAAAATAATTAAATGCCTTGCTAATTATTATGTAGTAAGCTTCCCTTCCTACCCTGAAAATAAGTTTAGAGAACTATTCTTATGCACAAAGCGGGAACTTTATTTCACATAGCGCACATTCACATTAATTTCATGAAGTCAACTTAAAGCCAAAAATTTCATGTATTGAGTGAGAGGTGGGTCTTCTGCAATGTGGCAGTCTAGTTTAATCATAATGATTCCCTCAACCTGTCCGTCATTATCACAAATTGTATAAACTGTTGCGGTTCTGGTTAACCCTGAATTCTCTTTCCTGTATTTTCAGCACTTCACCCCTGCAGTGCGTGCTACAGCTGTGATCCACATTATTAGCGTCCCATTGACACAATGGCACTCAGTCCTAATCAGTCCTGTTGATTTTTTTTAATGATTTTCTAAATATTTGGGCTTTGTTCTTCTGAATGAATTATAGTCATGGTTTTACATGACATTTCATAATGTTTGTGTTAAAAGTAACTACAATGAATTAATTGTCCAATTAAGGATTGCTGAATAGTTTCAAGCCATCGAACAACAAGGTAATTAAATAAACGGAATAATTGATTTTATCTTGAGTTGAATTAGCTGATTTAATTTGCACTATTTGTTTGGGGAGAGTTACAAATGAACCAAATCATGCTAAAGGGACGAAATTTACATTTTTATTAGCATAGAATGCACCGGTGCATTGTAACCAACAAATACGATGTCTTAATAAGCTTTTAAAAATGTGAATGAAGATGCTGTTCAGTATAATGGGTGTGAAAAATAACAACTGGGAAGGAGTAGTGAAACTTGAACAGTCTGTTACAAAAATATCCTGTAAGGTGAAGTGTCCTTCCTGAAATAAGAGCAATGATCAGAAAGGAAAGTAGTAAAGAGCTCAGCCCAGCCTTCATGCACAGCAGGGGTGACTTCAATGCCCTTATATGGCTTTGGAATCCCACCATCTTGAGAGGGATTGTCTATGACACCAGAGGTGCTTTGTATTGCTCAACATTCACCTTTGCGTTCAAAGCTCAGGAGAAGATGAGAAGTGTCAAGATGGAAAAGATGATTTAATTCTTGTGTATTTTACTTCTTCCGCTCTAAATTCTAGAATCTATAGAATTTAACCTCATTTTTGAAAATGGACTGGGGTCACTTCAACCTGAAAAATAACACAGGGGTTAAAGCAAATCACCTCCATAGCCAGTTATCAGATATTATCTTTGTCTCTCTCAGCATATTTGGCATTGTTTTCATACTTGTGTATATGGACTAGCAAAGTTCCACAGCATGTAGATTGATCACCTTGGCAAGCTTTTTGGTCACACTCTACTACCTCATTTTTATCACTGAATGCCAGTGATATGATCCTCCTTGCATAAAGACCCTATCCAATTGACAGATGCCTGTACGTACAGCAGTTGTGGAATGAACACAAAATGCAGATGGGTATACCTCGCTATTGCGAAAAGTCAATTTTGCCAACATTACCTTGATGGAAAACCTTCAAAATACTGAACACCTTTTAAAATCCCGCATGTATTATTAACCTCCAAATGAGGATTAATTTGGTCTCAATCTAAATAAATGTGCAAAAACATATCTTATGTGATAATGAGAACGTCTCAGGTTTTGCCCATGTCATTAAGGTGTTTGAGTGCACTGTTTGTCTTTAACTCCACTTCCTGGAGCTGTTCACGCTCGCTACTCACACCTAATGTCTGCCTTTCAGATCCTCCAAGCACTGCCTATTCTATTCTGCTTCAGATTTCCATTAAACTGTATCCTTTGTGAGATACTGCAGACATGACTCTCCTCGTGCACCTACACATTTATACGTAGACGGTTACCACATAATAAAGCCAAGCTTAGTTTTAAGCCTCTGTGCTCTGTTTAGAGAGACCCCCAGCCAAATGAAAGCTATTATTCAAGCGAATGATAGTTGCCCAGCATCAGAGGTGTTCCAGTTGTGATCATTATCAGTGAGAAGTGTGATGAGGACAAATGTAATCAAGGCTTAGGAGAAATTGATCCAGGGATCCTATCCATTAACTGCAAGCTATTCTTTCCATGCCAATCCTATCGGTCTGAGCTATGTAAGTCCATTGCCAGCAATCATATGGTGAGATTGGGGAGAGTGAGAGAGTAACAGCTCTGGGCCTGAGGCTCCCACTGAGTCATGCCGTCCCACACATCGCCATCCCATAATGGCCCGTCCATCTCAGCAGCCACTGGTCCCCCCCACCACATCACATGCAGGATCTTGCGTGCATTCCTGATGCAGGCTCAGAGACAGAATATGTCAATACTGAAGACATTAATGAAATTTCTCAGAAACATATTCAGTATGCTAACAGAACAACCATTATAGAAAAAAAAGTAAAAATCAATGGTAATTACTATCTTGAGACACTGGCAAGGTTGTCCCTAAGGGTGCGTCATGTGTGCAACAGAGACAGCTTCCACCAATATTTGAGGGAGGTACTTTATAATCATAGCCTGACTTGGGGGAAAACATAATTTTCCAGAATCATTGCAAACAGTGAGTGGAAAAGTAATCATTTCAGAACTGCAGACAGACAGACCGATAGATAGAGAGACAGACAGACAGACAGACAGACAGGATACTCACACTAAGAAGCAGGGGTCGACTTTCCTTGACTGCCCCCACACACCCCAGGCAGCCTATCACCATGACGATGGTCCCCACGGCAATGAGGACGTTGGCAGCAGTCAGGGATGGTAGGGAGGAGGAGAGAGTGGCAAAGTTTCCCTGTGTCACTGACAGCCACACTCCCACCCCAAGAATCCCACAGCCACCTAGCTGGAAGAGGAACACAGAGGGGGAAAAATTCTAATAAATGTGTCTCATAGACGGTAAGCTTTACTGTCTCATTCATGCTCAATCACACAGTCAACCGTCCATACCAGGAAAGGGAAGGAATATTTTTTTCTCTCAGTGATACACAAAGGACTATAACGGAGGCCGTAAAACAAGACCTGATTCTGCACGGCTAGTAAGATCAAGGCATCAATCTGGCTAGGAAACATAAAAACAACAGCTCATTCAATACAACCCAATGTAAATGAAGACAGAAACAGACATCTTCCCCTGCTCAGAAACATCTGGAAAATGGATAGTTCTCTTAATGGGTGCTGACAGGCTTAATTTCACAACAAAGCTATAGTTTATTCCCTGGTAAAGTGACACTGGTGACATGTTGGCGTTACTGTATCACTTGCATAGAAGATTTTGTTACTGTTAACGGTATGTTGACAAAAATGACAATTCCCCTAAAAACACTCCATTTAACAGGCAAATATTTTACTCCGTGTTCAATGAAACAGAACAGTTTTGCAGTGGAAGTACCGTTTAACGTCAACATTCTAATACATAAAAAACAAAATGAAGCGCTAACATTAGCTCACAACATTTATCTAAAACAGTATAAATGTGTCTGCAGACCATGAACAACATTCTCTTTGTTTTTCACAATTTATTCTTGCATAGGAACCACATTACCTCGTGGAAATATTTAATGAATGCATCTGATTATGCATTTAAAACACATGCATGTAAACAACTGTAATTTTTATTAATGTTGGACAAGCATTCCCTAAAAGAAACGAGGTCCGTGACAAGGCACTTTGCACACTTGACCTTTAAGCACCTCTGCATTTTGAATAGATCACGGCACCTCGAGGCTCCCAGCTTCATTAACGATGTTTGTCCCTCATGGACACTTATCTATGGGAGAATTTTATTCTGTTTATGAACATGATATAAACAGTGCCATGCTCATTTTACAGGGAAAGCCAGTGGACATGCAGAAGGGAGGAATGTAGTCCTGCTTTGATCTGCCTACAGGGGAGCCTGCGATGGGGGGGGTGGCGGACGGCTCTTAATCAGATACTGAGATACCGAGGCAGGAAATTAGAGAAAAATTTATAACATAGTCTTAAGCCAAGTACTTTTAGCCCAAGCAGCATAGAATCGGTACAGCTGGACATCTTACAGGAGCAATTCTACACTGTTCTCTGGGGTTTTGCAGCAGGACACGCTTGAGGGACTTGAGCCAGCAACCTCTGTGTCACCAGTCCATGTCCTTATTTGCCATCCACCTATGACTTGCTGGCAATGTGCAGCTGCTCTCTATAAATATCTGAATATTACTCTCATCTACATCTGCCTGACAGTGTAGCTTTCTGAATGCACACATGCTCAGAGATGAGCTCTGCGACGCCAAAGCTACTCTCATATGAGGTTGGTCAATGGAGCAAAAACAATACCCAGTTTGTTGACTATAGCCAGCCAAAGCGCACCATGTGTATTGCTACACGGGAGTGAACAGTGAAATTACAGGCAGACTTGAGCACCCGTACGGGTAATTGAGGTTTGTCATGTGAAGCAAAGTCATTTCAATTAGTGAATTAAAGGAGTGACCCTCATAAACTGCATAGTGCAAGGGCGAACCGTTGAGTCGAGACTTGGTCACATGATGCACGCAGAACAGCCATCTCCTCCTCTTCCTTAATCTTTCTGTTGCAGGTTTTAGATGTGAAAGACAAAGGTGGGACCTAGAAAATAAACTGGGTCACAGCTAGGTGGGTATCTGGGTGCCCTGATGCTTGCTCTGTGCTCCTCTGACACGTCCCCTGCTTACACAGGCACGGGACCTCCTGTAAATAAGCCCATGTGAACGTCAAAGCATTAACAGCGACCAGGGGCTAGTTAAAGCTGTAACTCATTAAATGGCACGTGGCGTGACTATGGATAAGCGATACAGTGAAGAGCACAGAGGGAAGCTAACCCCACATTAATTCCCAACATTCCACTGAAGGCTAAACCAAACTCATAGTGCCTGGAGGAATGTCGGCCAATATGAGTGAAGGCTTCGAGGGATGGATACAGATCCTGGTGTCTCACCAAGCTTATACTCTGTGTGTTCAACATGTGCTTTTGAATTAAATGTAACTGCAGCCCCTATAAATAAATTGGCCTGTTTATCTGAGCAGGAGCCTGGGGGGGGCAGTATTGCAAAAAAACAATCGATATTGCTGTAATCTTGAGGGAGATGTTTCTCGAATGAAACGCTAAGACTGGTTTGAGCTTGATTTCTAGTTCTGGAGTTCATTGCCAGCCACAGCCTGGAGCCACTCAGAAGAGACGCAAATATAAATACACTCCCCAGTCAGTCTTAAATGGTTATTTTTCTATTATATTTATATGCCATTATATGTATGCTGGTCCATTTTAAATCAATATAGTAGAAATGAGTGGCAGGAAGCAATTATGGTTATTTTCCACATTATATTGACAGAGACATAGAGCTGGGGCAACTGGCACAATGCAGGAGGAAGAGCTATGGAGCCGGGGTAACTGACAGTGCTTGAGGAAGAGCTATGGAGCTGCAGCAACTGTCACAGTGCTGGTGGATGAGCTATGGAGCTGGGGTGACTGCCAGTGCCTGAGGAAGAGCTATGGAGCTGGGGTAACTGCCAGTGCCTGAGGAAGAGCTATGGAGCTGGAGCAACTGACAAAGTGCTAGAAGAAGAACTGTGGAGCTGGTGCAACTGACACAGTGCTGGGGACTCTGACACAGAGTTGGATACACTGAGACAAATCTAGGAGCCTTAAAAGATAGCTGGCAATATTCACAAACCTAGAAAAAAAGGAAAGGGAAATAAAGGAAAAAAGGAATGCAAATTCAACTTAAAAGACAAATTTGGGACTCATTAGCAGGTGAATGTTTTCAAGAGAGTTATTTTCCGCCAAGTGGCAATAATGCTGCAGTCTCTCTAAGGGCTTTTCACACTAATGCCTAATTCAATCTAGCTACATAAAGTTCTACAATAAAGTTATTTCCAGCTCACTTATTGCTTTCATAAATGTGAATGTGTGTTATAATGTGGACAGGTGCAGGTGTGTGTGTTTTCATATTCATGTCTGTAGGCATATGTGTATCTTCTTCCATTGCCTGTCTCTGCTCTCTCCAGTCCTTGTCTACTTCATTGCTAATTCGTTTTAGTGCAGGACCTCTGGCATTTCACACTATGCAAATAAACTGTGTAAATGACTCTTACAGAAGATGACACAGAGCGGGCCTGGTCACAAGAGGCCTGGGAATCTGGTAATGAAAGACTTCAGGCAACAGATAATAAGGAAGTCTTAAATATTTCAAAAGAGTTCAGCATCAAGCAAATTAGGCCGTAGCACAGTGGTTCCGGAGTTGAATCAGCAAAGACAACACCAACACAGAAAGGAAAAACACTCAGTCCTTCACATAAAAGCAATAGTCGGCATGACCCAGAGCAGTCATACCAAAATGGTTTTAGTCTCTAATCTGTCTCTGATTTTGACTCTAATCTTTTACACATGCATCTGAAAGACCTGCATGGATTCCTGGTAAATCAAAAGCTTGAACACACATGCACGCTCTTCACACTTTTATTCCCAGTGACACAATATACAAGCCGTCTTCAGTTTCAAGTGTAGCTGTAGCATTTTATCGCAGTATTACAGATATTAACATTACAATTGGAGTTGAAGGACTTAGTGTTCTAAATTTTCTACTCCAGTCAGAAAAGCTGTTACTTTGAAGTTGTGCCATTCACACTCTATCCAAACTCTGAATGTATTAGGGCTCAGTGAGCAGTTACTGGTATTGCTCTACAGAAATTACTGAACCCTACTCTGACAAAGTCAGGCTGTAAGAGAGTTATCGTGGGGGGAAGGGAGGCAGTGTAATGGCCAGCTTTTAAACAGAGTAAACAGAGCATGAATCAAAGGGCAAACTGTCACATACAAAGCATACGGGGAAACAAACAGCTACTCCAGCACAGGAGCTGCCCTGCCCACGATGCTTGTTCAACGCAAGACACGACTGAGCACTAAATCAGCAGCTATTTTGTGTAAACGAGGCAAACTTTTCAATGAACAAGCAATTACTGTCAACATGATTAGTGAACAGGTAATTACTGTTACCATGTGATTAGCGCACAATTCGTTACATTTGTCATGTGATTAGTGAACCGCTAATTACCTATTCACTAATTGCATGCCTACAGTGTACATTTTTCACTGTAGCCATGCAATGAGCAAATGTCATAACCATGTGATTAGTGAATACAGTACCAGTCAAAAGTCTGGACACGCCTACCCATAGAAAGGTTTATTTGTATTATTCTCTACATCTTAGAAAAATTATAAAGACATCAAAACTATAAAATAACATAAATGGAATTATGTGCTGACTAAAATATTTTGTTGGAGGTGGGGTCGGGCTGCTCTGTGACTTCAGACTCAGAAGGTTGCCAGCTCAAATCTCTGGATCGGCAGAGTGATCCCACCATTGGGCCCTTGAGTAAGGCCATCCATCCATCTGTCCATCCATTTTCTGTAACTGCTTATCCCATTTGGGGTCGCGGGGGGTCCAGAGCCTATCCCGGAGGCTGTGGGCGTAAGGCAGGGAACAACCCAGGATGGGGTGCCAACCCATCGCAGGGCACACTCACACACCATTCACATACACATGCACACCTACAGGCAATTTGCCAACTCCAATAAGCCTCAGTATGTATTTTGGACTGTGGGGGGGAAACTGGCGTACCTGGAGGAAACCCCACGATAACATGGGGAGAACATGCAAACTCCACACACATGGAACTAGAGCTGGGCGATATGACAAAAAAAACACAATAATTTTACCTGTATCGATCGATGTCAATAATTATCGATATTATAACTTTATAATGCTGTTCCAGTTTCCAATAAGTATGTATCCTAATATAAACTGAATGAACAAGTTAAAATAAACAAACAAATAAGATTTATTTTTAATGAATAGCACAAACTATATAAATACAAAATTCCCTTCAATTATTAAAGGTTATTATCAAGTACTGAAAATAACATGTACCATAGCTAAAGTGAACAAAACAACATAACACAGTATCTATAATAATAGGGTTCTTTTTGGCAATCAGCGTGCTCGACTGGATGGTATTTTTGGAGGTGGTGAAACAGATTTGTTGTATTTCCAGACTTTGTTGGAATCTGTCGGCAGCATATTTTGCAAACTGGCTTTATCTGTGTTTTGTCCGTTCGGAGATAGCCGAACCACTAACATACTTTGGACGACGTATGCCCTTTATTCGGTATTATCTCCTCCTGTGCAATTATCACATTCTCCTCCTCCGCTTCACTTTGCGGTGCATCTGCGCTCCCCAGCATCTTTTTTTCCAAACACATGACCACGTTGCTGTTGTTTACAACATCGCCTACTTAATAGGGACGGGTACATTTGCAGGGTCGTCGGTGATTGGCTTTTGCGCTGGCTTCGGCCACGCCTACGTGCTGCGCGATAGGCCACAGCGCTGTCGGTCTCCGCGCACAGTCTAAAACGGAGCAAACAGGTTTGATCGAATTTTATAGCCTACGTTTATCATCATTATCGTCCTCCTTTTTTATCGATAAAAATTGAGATTGTTTTATTGTCCAGGACTACATAGAACCCTGGTGTAGACTTGAATGCTGGTCCCAGAGGTGTGAGGCAACAGTGCTAACCACTGCTCCACCATGCCACCCCCCCCTTGAGTAAGGCCCTTAACTGCAATTGGCTCCTGGGATGCTTTTCCAGCTTCCCTGAAGTAGTTCCCACACATGCTGAGCACACATTGGCTGCTTTTCCTTCACTCTCTGGTCAAACTCCAAAACCGTTTCTACTGTGTTTAGGTCAGGTGGTCAGGTCATGTGATGTGACACTATCACTCTCCTTTATAGATCGCTTGGCGTGTCCAAACTTTGGACAGATATTGTAGGTATAACTGGACCTGCTTCTACTGAATAGTAAACAAGCAGGTAGTATTGTGGGAATGCTATTAGTGTTCATTAATATGACCATGGGGCCGGTCAGAAGCCAATTATCTCAGTACAGCTATTGAGATGTGACTAGTGAGCTGGTATGTTGCCTTGGGGATTGTGAAAAGGTCGTTAATGTAACCAAGCTTAAAGTGGAAAAGAGATTTCCATGAGTGGCATACGCTGTCAAATAAAGAAACCTATACCCCTTACATTACCCACCTACTTCACCCGTTATTAAAAAAGGTCAGATACCAATCGTTAAAGTATAGCAGCAATACCCTTTGAGGGATTTGACTCAAAAGTTTTAATCACCATGCCACGTGCTGTCTAACTGTGGTCCTTCTCCTTTCAGACAGTGGGATTGAGATTCTGCTGCAGTGAGCATGACTATTGAAATCAAACGCATAGCACCGTAGCAACTGTCACCATTAGCCTAACTCCCTCCCACATCTCTTATTTCCCCTAGTTTAGCCTCCTTCATCTTTACAACATCAACCTTCCTCTCTCTCGCTCACTCTCTGTCTTTGTATCTTTACTTTCCACCCTCCCCTCCCCCACCTACTGAAAGAAAGGATTTATGTCTGTGTTAGCAAGCAATCCTTTTTATAGCCTAGGGAAATATCACTTAGAGGACAGTGTGGTGATTCTCTGTGTGTTTATGCTTATGTGTGTGTATTTAAGTAGCTATTCCTAAAGTAAAAATACGGTACCATAATATTTAAAACAGCCTCATTGTTTGCTTTATACTTGATTTCCAAATGTCTGTTTCAGAGTTTCATTGCACATGAACAATGACAATAAAGACTATTCCATATACAGCTACTCCTTCTCAGAGATGCAGTTCCATAACCCATTTCACTCACGTAAACAACCTTAAAACACTCCAAAAACCCTGTATCAAGAAAACCACTGCACTATGTGTACAACCAATTTGAGTCAAGTAACATACTAAAAATTCCCTGTTGCAAAACATATTTGTCCCAGAAACACCTAAAAACATGTACGGGATGCATTTTACTCATCTGATAACCCAGAACACCATTGCGAAAGTCTAGTAGGCCCATAAAACCCACCTCACAGCAGTCTCTACAGAACTCATTTGAACCCTGAACCCAGTGAACCCTTTCTGCCTATGTGGTCCACGCAAAACAACACTGTCATTGTAATAGTGACTGACAGAAGTCCAGTAGTTCCATTTTGCTCCCAAGTCAAATAGATGGAATACGGGTCAGTTCCTACGTGCTGTAATTGCATATTTTTCACAACTTGAGGGCGATGCCTGGGTGAGGGCTGGGTCAGGTTCACACCGCAGCCATGAAACCAGATGGTGAAACCCCAGATGGACTCCAAGCACCCTGAACGAAAAATCCACTGCCCCACTTAAGTGCGCTTTGCTTTCAAGGCTGACTTCTCTGACTTTCAATTGCCATCGATCTAGGGTGTTACCGTGGAGATTAGGCCCCTCTTTTCCTGATGTGGCCCAGGCCTTGTGCCCCACAGCTCAGAGCAAAGTCAAACACTCTTTATCTCAGAGCAGAGGCTGGCTCCCTTTTGCCAAGATCCATAACTCTTCCTGTTAAATCTGAAACAACTGACCGATATGGTGACTTTTATTTAGCTGGGTAATGTAATAACATAAAAAATAATTGTGAAAAACTCTGTTAAATCCCTGGCACATTCTCCTGCAGTTTTTTATCCACCGTTACACCCTTACCCTAAAAGGTCTTTCCCCCCTTCTTCTGCTTCTCTCTATTTGTTCTTCTACGGAATCATAAAATGCATCTTTATGTCAAGCTACAAATCGCTAGTGAGACCATCAGTGTCTGTCGGCCATTTTTTTCACTGGACACTGGAGAGAAGCACTCAGTAGTAACTCAAAGCACTCCATGGTCATGGTGTTGATGTAGGGCTTCGAAGCATCTGCTGTAACTCGCCAAGTATCTACACTAATCCTTTTTTCTATTGCTCATATATAGAGGTCTATCTTTCTGTTTGATAATTTCATCCTTTAAATTCTCAAGGTGATCACATCAATCTTGACAGTGCTACCGTCTGTCAGTGTTTCAGTTCTTAGCCTTTGCAGGCCCTGCACTGAAATACGCAGGTGAGCCGGGTTCCAGTCTGCAGCATCCGCTTCCCTGTGGCACAGGCTCGCACAACTTCTATCACGATTATCTCCTGCCCTAGTTGCGGAATTTCAATGTCCCTGTTTCCCTTCTAAAATTGCTCCAATTATATCCTGTGAAATTTAAATCCTGCTCTCACAGAACTCAACCCGAGCAAAGGTAGCAGGGCGGCCATCACCACTGTGTGCCGATGTCAACTTGTTTGTGACACACGGTTGGGAGTTAAAATAATTCCAATGAGATGATAAGCAAATGGGATACGGGGAGGGAGATCAACCTAATGCTGCATGCACACATAGGATAAGTATCACTGAATTAAAAAACGTAATTGAAAGCTGAAACATGGACTTCAGTGCCTTGGATCCCTCATCTGCAATAGCTAAGCTACTCGACTGCTGTTTTGTGACCTAGTTTCAATGCCAATAAAGACGACTTCTGAAGGGAGAACTTCAATACGGCTCCCCCGCAGGGCCTGCTGTGTGTAAATGCCAAGTCCGTGCTAACGAGATTAATAACGGAGAGACGGTAATTGAGTGCATTATTGGGCATTTCAAGCCGCTGAGCACCCACCTACAGCTCCGGCAGTCACATTAGCTAGCAGCAGTGCCCTTTGTGCGCTTCTGGCTTCTGTTCTGGCAACATGTGTGCCACTGCTGTGAATTCTGTTTGGGTTTTGTCTGAAGGAAAGCAATACATGTGAAAATATTTGGGTAAACACATTTAGCTCATGGGTGGCAAAGCAGTAGATATATTGTATAATAAACATGGGACCCACACAGTCATCATATAACCATTATCCTCAGTATCTCTGGAGTTAATCATGAGATAAATGTCACAGATTTTTACATCCACAGGTCTACTTGCTGCATATATATACAGTATATATATATATATATATGTACACACACACACATATATATATATAAATGGCTATTTGTATTATTTTTTAATTATATTATAGTCAGATATATACATTATATTATAATATTTAGACATTTAATATTTTTGCAATATAAACACTCATATAACATTATTTGGATAAATAGAACTAAGCACAAATTTCACCGCTATTACCCTTTAAAATACTAAAACAAACTTACATTTGTCTCATCTTGCAGGCAGTACGGAGGTCGGACTAATACCAGCACGATTAAAATTGTCCAAAAATTAGGTAAACCTAACCTTAGGTAACAAACACATAACATATTCCATTTCAGTTGAACCAACTTCAGAATCAATAACTTTAAGTTAATTTGTCAGTCCAGCTCAACATTTTGAAGGTATTTTAGTGATTTTTTTTCTTATAATATTGCATCAGTTCATTGGGGTTTGAGGGTATTTATTTGCACACAACCCTCTAAATGTCTCATCACAGTATCTCAATGAGGTTCAGGTCTGGACTTTGACTTGGCCTTTCCAAAAGCTTCATTCCTTTCCTTTTAAGCCATTCAGTTGTACATTTGTTTGGATGTTTGTGATTCTAGCTATGCATTAGCTGTCGGGCAGATGACCTCACATGCGCCTCTCAAATACTTTGATAAGAACATTCCTGGTAGTGGTAGTGGTGGTCAGAGTATACTGATTTTGAAAATGAAAATGATACTCCGTCGTTAAAAACGACAGTATTTTCCGTTTTATTAGTATCGGTACTCTAAGAGTATTCCCTATGATTTTTGTCACTTTGCACCTGCGGGTCAGCAGCTCGACTTTCTCTCCCCCTCCCTACAGGCACAGTGGGCGTGTTAACCGTTTTCCCTGTCACCCTGCAGCTTTCACTGATAAGAGAGTAGTGATGGGCGAAATGACACTTTTTTGGAACACAGTTCATTTGATTCAGTTCACCTAAAATATTCATTTGTTCTTCAATTTGTTTAGTGGCACTTCCTGTTTGCATATCAAAAATATAGCATGTCAAAATAGCCAGTTATTTACACAAAATAGTGCTAAGGAGTAAGCTAAAAAACCCAATAAGTCATGTGAGAAAAACATTTGCTACTGAAATATACTCTAAGTTTCTCAACATTGTAAGGTGCCTTAACTACTCATGTTTGTTAAAAACGCAAACCAAACAACTCATCACATAGTCAGCTAACGAGTCCAAGCGCTAACAAATCTTAGTTAAATCATTTTAATTGTAAAAATGTTGCATCTCTAAAATCTAATTGCAGCATATAGAAAGTAACGTCTCTCTTAAGGCTCCCTAGCTCTCCAACTCCGTCGTTCGCTCACTGTAGGCGTATACATAGGCCCATGTTTAGTTTACAGCCAATCACATGCTCGCTTACAGCACGCTCTTATATGCCTCGCTGGCTCTCATTGGACATAGTCGAGGAGGGAGGCAGCAGTCACGTCATATTTCTGAGGACGAGCAGATTCTATACGGGACTCGTTCCCCGCGAATCGTTCGCGAATGTCACATCTTCACAGCAGAAATATAGCTGCAAGTACAAGTGCTGCTACCAACCGTCTAAAGCTTGTCGACAAAGCGGACGTGCGAGGCAAAATATGACATTATTTCGTTTACGTTGCCAACAGTCAAGCCCACAAACAACGCAACGCTTGTGTGTGAACGATGTTTTAAATCTCCCAAGGGAGCCAACACGTTGAACTTGGCAAAGCATCTCGCTGACAGACATTCCGCCCTATTTGAAGAGCGACAGGTAAGTGAATGTGATACATAATTATCATCCCTGCCCCTCAAATATAAGTCAAACGAATGAGATTTATTATGCGACAAGCGAACTTTTTACCACTTAAGTTTGAGAAGCGAAATTAATGGCAATGATAGCCTCACTGTTTAATTTGACTTTGATATTTGATATTTTTAGGTAATCTTTTTAGTTAAGGTAATCATTGCATGCATTACATTGTGTAAATATTCTCTGTTACTAGAAAATTCGCTCAGTAGAGTGCAGACTTCGGCCAAGAAGGTGTACTTCTGGTTATTAAGTGATATCTTGCAAATATAAAGAACTGTAAAATAAATCACATAAACTCAAGCATAGGGGACAATACTGGATACCATGTAAGCTTTAATAATATTTTGACCTTGATCTAATTATTTACAATAATCCAATTATCAGCATTATAAATGTATTAAAACATGTTCAATGGCTGCATAGCTCAGCAGCTGCAACTGAATAATTTTAGTTTTGTTAAAACATGTTCAGTATCAGCTCTGCACCAGTGACAAAATAGGCTATATTTTATTTACTTTGACATTATATGTTATTTAATTAATTTAAAAAATTATTATTATAAGTTCTGTTTTCTGTCATCTATTTATCAGTAATTTTCCTGATGTGATATTGTTTCAGTATCGGTATCGAAATATTTTAGGCAGGCATCGTATCAAAGTTATGATTTTGGTATTGTAACAACACTAATTCATGGTCAACTCAATGGCTATAAGGTGTCAAGGTCCTTTGGTTGAAAAACCAGCCGACACCATTACCCCTCCACTACTGTGCTATGACAGTTGCTATGTTTGTGGTGATATGCTACTTATGATTCCACCAAACACAGTGTTATATGCATTATAACCAGGTATCTCCACTCTTGTATTGTCCATCCAAAGGAGATTGCTCCAGAAATCTTGTTGTTTGTTTAGATACAACTTTGCAAACTGAAGCGTAATGGGCTTTTACCATGGGCATGGTGTTAACACAAACCTGAATGGCCACCAAACGCTAAATGTACTGCTTTTATAATGGTGATAAGAGATGCTGATAGCCAACTACTCAAGTGCATTTGAAATGGCAGCCTGTGGCTGTTATTATGTTTCTAATTCCTATGGAATCAGTAATCATTTATAAGTGGAATCTTCTGGGTGGGACTTTGAATATTCAAAGACCCCAACTTTGAATTGGCAGAGATGTAGATGGACAGGGTTTCTGTGGTTTTATATGTAACCATAGGAATAAGTTGTATATATTGTAAATATTTTTTTCTTGACTTTTGAAATATTCTTGTGCCCTTTTCCCACAGCGTGCTGGGGATGCACAAATACAGCACCACTGCAGTGAAGTGCTATTGCGGTTTTGCTATCCAGTTTGTTTATTTTTTGTTTATACAAAAAGGCAAAGCTAAGTAGGCCCACATGACGGGGAGTACTTAGCTCTTTTCCCACATGGCTTCTACATGTTGGTGTCCTTTTTGTTGAATAAATAATGGCATAGTGAAATCCGCTATGTGTTGTCTGTCATCTGGGGCTAGATTTGAGTAATTTGAAAAACTGGTTAAATCCAGATAATGTTTTTTTTATGTTGTGTAAAACCATAGAACTAAAAAGGGTGTACTCCCTTCTTCATATCACTGGAAATAATGACATATTGGACTATCACAATTTGCTGCAATAACCTATGCAGCAGCTTCAGGAATTGAACTCGATCCTCTAGGTATAAATTAATTTTTCACTTATTGTTAGAACAGCCACAGTGAAAGGCCAAACTGAATATTTACAAGCAAATTATTCCACAGCCTGACATTCTATCTGCATAGTTTAGACATGTTTCGCATTCAGAGTT
The DNA here is from genome assembly GCA_011763525.2 of Mormyrus iriodes. Taxonomy (NCBI): domain Eukaryota; kingdom Metazoa; phylum Chordata; class Actinopteri; order Osteoglossiformes; family Mormyridae; genus Mormyrus; species Mormyrus iriodes. The sequence continues at coordinate 13,703,293 of JAAGVU020000008.1, forward strand.
GGGAACAGAGCTTCGCACCACTGATAAACTGGACATGGGAAAGTCTGTGTCTGATTGTTCTAGTCCATTATGAGAATCAGGGGTCTTCCATGCAAATTAGGTTGGCATCAAAGCCTTCAGTCCACTTGATGGCTTTTGGCTTAGCCTCTCATCAGCTATATTCTTCTGCCCCCCCCCCCCCAGCCCAAACATGCCGAAGTGATAAATAAATTATTTGTTGCTATCTGCAGTTTCCTGTGGTGTAACTACTACTAGAATGAGATTTACTGGTTTTATACACAATTCAGTCTCTCAATCTCTCTGGTCTAAGGGACAGATTATCGAACCGGGTGAAAATCTTCTAAATATCCTTGCAAATAGACACTAGGATACAGATGGGATTTTAGGAGAGGAAATAGACGCCAATATTGACAGGAGCACATAAAGAGTCATTAACACGCCCCTCCAGGCAGCACAGGTAGCAGGTAAGCAGACAGGCGGAGATGTTAACATCCGAAACGCCAAGCAAGACGCAGTCAGTGAGACAGGCACGCCTGCTGTTCACACGGCTACGCAGATAATATCAGTGACAGACCCTGTCTGAAGCATGAAAAAACACTTAACCACAGGATGCAGCAAAATCAGCATGCAGCAAAGGACACACACCGGCACGCAAACCACACGTTAATAGAGGAGCACACCTTTAATACAGCGCGGCGCTTCACCTGTGTAATTTGATTTTGAGCGCATTACCTTAATAATATTATGTTAATTCTGATGCATATTGTTGTAGATGCGGTTTTTTTTTCTCTGGGGGATAAGGAGGGGGGAGCACCCGCAGTGAAATTAATGCCCAGATTGTCTCACTTTTTACCACTTTCCTAACACATAAACCTACAGTCTCAATATCCCGCAAAGGAATGAATAATGGATGAATTTTGGGACTCCAGGATGCCTTGACTAGTAAGGTGCTTCTCCTGCGCTCTGCAGCTTATATCACGCTATGAGTTATATCACCTGCCAGCTGTGACTGGCAATACAGCAGCAACAGGAAATAACTATAGCAGTGAGCCTGCCAGTCTCAATCCAGCACTAGCTAGACACCAATGAGCCCTGAGTGCAGAATAAATAATAACATATTTAGTTTAGCTAACAAGTCAGAGATTATTCTGAAATGCAGGAGCCTGAGCTAGGTTAAAGTAGCAGGCAGTATATCCACACATGTAATATTACACAAGTTAAAACTGTATATTGAACTGTATACTGTATTATTAACTAGTTATAAATGTTTTTTGACAACTGTGCATTGGTATTAACCATCTCTATTGTGGTAATTAACATGTTAAATAGGCTAAAGAGAGTGAAGTAAGCGTATTTTCATGCTGGAGTATGGTTACTAGATTATGCTTAACCTATGCAGAGGTAAGATTTCAACAGAGAAATTCTAGCTGAGGAGGTAATTTCCATCACGACCAGACACACAGAACCAGTAGGTTCTCCGGTAGCCTCCAGTCCTGCTTTGAGCCCTGTCTCATTTCATATGCCACCAGTCTCAAATGTGCAAGTAATGTGTGACTCTAGATACCCCGCATGTGGGAATCAGGAAGTTGGACTCTCCTATTGTCAGCGACAGCTCCGATCTGTACCAGTACACTCAGCATAGTCTTTCACAGCATTTCACACATACTGTCAAGTTCTGGAAGTAGCACATGTCCACACATAAATACATACACACTGGAAACTCTTATACAGACACACATACTTATCCATATCCACACCTACACAGACAGACACACACACACACTAAAACACATCCTCAGAGTTACACACAGGTGTGCGCATTCATCTGTGACGTGACACATTTTTTGTGCAGGGTAACCCATGTGCACACACAAACCCACACATACACACATACACACACACACACACACACACACACACAGAGGCATGCGCATACATTCCTGATTAGCCATAATGTGGGTGCTGAAGAAGGTGA
>JAAGVU020000008.1:13713426-13724949 GCA_011763525.2 Mormyrus iriodes
GAAAAGAATGCTGTTTTAAAAAGACATATAGCCCTATCTTAAATTCTCTAATGCTTTTAAAACCATCACAGTTAAATGAGGATGAGTGCAATACAATATGATAATAATTCATCATCAAACAACATTGACAGAATCAAAAGTCAAACAAGCAATACTGTCAGAGCAATATCAAAAATAACGTGACAAATGCTAACAGCAGCAGTAATAAGCGTGATTATAAAATCATATAAGAAACATTCACTTTCTATGCCACTTGTGCTGTACAGGGTTGAGGGGGTCTGGAGGTTATTAAGGAAACAATGGGCGCAAGGCAGGGTATAAAAAAACGTTAGTTATAAAATTATAAAAACCAGAAAGAAACCAAACTACCATGCTAAGAAATCCCTGCTACTGCAACTGAAATGACAGGTGTTTCTCCTGCTTCTAATAGATTACAATATTTGTAGTACTATTTATTTACAGGGCTTGTGTATCTAAGCTTCGCCTGTCTCTCTGTTATGATTATTTTGGGCACAAAGTTTGCGTGTGCCATCCTCTTCCTGTAGTTTCATTTTTTTACAGCAAAGCCTATATTTGGTCAAAATCTGATTCTATATCTGTAACAATGACACAAAGACATTCTGCGAAAAATGCTGCCTGTTACAATCCAGCACATTCCTCCTTTGCGGAGTATACCTTAGTAAACTCAACACTCCAGTAGACCCTGCCATGACCTCCCGCAGCCAGCTGCCTACTAATTTGAAAATCCATCAGGCTTTCAAGGCATTCTGTTACAGGGCAAATCCATTAAAATGTCCAGCGTAACAGAAACACCTTCCATCGATATCTGCATATTTTCTCAGCTCTGAGAAGCATTTATCAAAGAATTGCAAGTTATCTGCAATCACATTTTTATTTGGAAAGCTTACCTTAGTTGTGGCTTTTAGAAAAGGAAGATTTGTCCCACAGCATTCTGAAAGCAAAAAAAAAAAAATCTATAAAAAGCTAAAAAACTAAAAGGCAAGTGAGAATGGTTTGGTACTGTATACTAACCATCCCGTGTAGCATGTTGTGCTGTCAGCGAGACTGAGGTCCACTTACGCAAATGTAAGGCAGCTTTTAACTGGCAGAACAGAAGAGTGTTTCTTTCTAAAAGCAACCACAACACTGCTATTTAAAACACCTTGTCTGGAATGTAAGCAAGAGATTTTCGACAGAAGTGTGTTTAAATTAAACTAATGCTTGACAGTTTTATGTAAATTCTTATTGCATGCCGTTTTCGGCAGAAACCCAGAAGAGAGCCTTGAAAGAAGACCAGCTCCAAAAAGAGGCCTGTTCTGTGCTGAATTCTAATAGGAGTTCAAGGTCATTGGTGGCAAACGATTCCTTTTGGATTTTAATAGCCCTTTGTGTTTTAAAGGCACTTTAAAATGTGGCCAGGAAAATTTTTTTTACTGTTTAATATCAACAATTTATCTCTCCTTCCTTTTACATGATCTCACTAGTTGAACTTACAAAACTGTGCAAGAACTGCATTAGCCATGTCATATGAATGAACTTTTCTGTAAATTTAAATGTTGAAGTCAATAGAGTAACTGGCTAATGTCATTATACTGCCTGTTTATTTTAGTTTCTCTGGTTTGATTTGGCCCCTCCAAGGTTTGTGACCTCTGTGTGGTGGTGGGGCGTTCCTTCCTTAATTATCATGTCATATGGAGCTTCAGCTCCTGTTAGAATCTACTCTGGCAAACATATCTGTGGTGATAGGCCAGATAAACTATGACCCAACGAATGGAAGTATTGACCAATGAATTGTGCTAAAAAGAACAAGTGTTCTCTCAGCAGGACCGGGGACACCAGGGCCCACCCCAGTCTTGGATGTTTGCTGGCAAGCACATGGTTCATGGGCTCAGCCAAAAATTGCTACATGGATCCATCTTGTGCGCTCACCACCCACAGGATGAAAGGTGGGAATCAGTTGCAAGCTTGAGTGGTAACAACTACATGCTAATCAGTCCCTATATGAATGCGGAAAGAGTTGCGTCCACATCCTTGGCACAAAACTGAAGACATTTAGACTGGATCTTGGCCTCCATCAACTGCATGGCTTGTCTTCACTCTTTTGTGATTTTCATGGACAGGATACCAGGGTACAGCTGTACCTGTAAGCGTGTCTGGCATGGGGAGCTTGAAGTGACATCTCTGATATTTGCAGAAAATATTGTGCTTTTAGCCATTTGACTAGGACCTCCTGCATGCACTTTGATCCATTGTAAAGCAGCATGGATGAGAAACAGCACCTTCAAATCCAAGGTCACAGTACTCTCTCGGAAAAAAAGTGCATTACTCCATTCGGGGGGTGGGGGAGTCTGGCCTTAGTCAAGGAGTTTAAGTACCTTGGGATCTTGTTCCTGAGTGATAGTTAGAGGGAACAGGAGACTGACAGGCGGATCAGTTTGGTAACTGTAGAGGTCTGTGGAGGTAAAGCAGCAATTAAGTTGTAAGATGAGACTCGTGATTTACCGGTCAATCTATGCCCTTACCCTCATCTCAGGTCATGGGCTGTGGGAAATGACCAAAAAAAAACAAAGTTGTGAGAACAAGCAGCTAGAATAAAGTTTCTCTCCTGGATTGCTGGATTCGGTCTGCATGATGGGGTGAGAAGGGTGGAGATCTGGATGGACCTTGAAATAGAGCCACTGCTTCTTCGGATTGAGAGAAGTCAGCTGATGCGGTTCTGGAATCTTAAAACGAAGCCACCTGGATGGCTCCCAAGGGAGCTATTCCAGGCATGTCTCACTGGGTGAAGACCGCGGGGGAAGACCCAGGACACACAGGACACACAATGTATATCTCCTAGGTGGCTTGAGCCATGATAAAATACGCCTGGCCTAATCTGCTCACCATGCCGTCACTGCAGTCCTCACCAGGAAAAGCAGCAAAAAATGATAATGATGAGGTGGATATAACAGATGATAACAATTTAATGCCAATTTAATTCATTTTTCTTATTTACCAGGATAATAAAGCTCCCTTTGCATCTCAGTCTTTTTTCCTCTATATCCTTTCTTCAGTCTTTCCTTTTCCTACAGATTCCTGTAGATTAGGGTGGTGCCTGGACTAAAGCCATCAGGTTACACTTATGAACTTCAGGTGTAAACAGCTGTCCCTCTGTGTCCATCTGAGGATGTGTAGGTGGATACTTCAGTTTCTGCCCTGGCTAAACACACACATAAAAGGCAACCAAAGCATTCATTTAAGTCATTTATTTTTTGAAAAACCCATTCATTTCCCAATATGTGTCCAAAATGCTATGTTGGCCTCGCTATTCCTGTTGTTATGGTAAGTGCCAAAACCACAGCTATATTCAGCTGCAAACCACGAGAAGTTACAACAACAACAATTACAGGAGAAGAAACTAACCCCTTCCCTCTCCAGGACAAAAATAAACAAAATCATAAAGTGAGACACATACACAAGCAAACGGTTTGTGTGGCACTGAAAAGATCCACCGAAACTGATCAAATCCAGGTTCCAAGTTCAAGACCCAGGTGGAAACTTATCTTAAATACAAGTGTATGTCTAGCTAGGTAACAAGAAAATCTGACCCTAGATATCCTGTGTTAAGGTTCTGAGTACAAATGGATCAACTTGCAGAACATGTTTAATGGCTCAAAAAAATAATTAAATAAAGTACATTTAATAAAATATTGATACTTCTATCCCCCACGAGTAATCAACTAAAGGTATGAGAGAAATTAGTCAAATTAGTATTCAGTTACATAAATAGGCTTATAGGCAGCAGGCTTAGTAAGCACAAAGATTGTGACAGAAAAAGATGAGCCCAGCAATGTGGTCTCCACACGAGCCATTTTGCTGTACTGCAGCATACTGCCCCTTAGTGGTCATCAATCACTTTCAGTGCGCTCTACAATATGTGATGTGTTGTTCCCACTGAGGGCGTGTCTCAAGTGCAGTAAAAGTCATGTAGAGTCTTTCAAAAAAAAAAGAAAAAAAAACTAAATTTTTCTGCACTGCTGGATGGAATGCTGAAGTGTTCTTGCGACTTCCCCCATTTCCTCCAGTCTCTCCCCGCCTCATATTCAGGTAGACAAAGACACCTTTCTCTCGCGCCACTCCACTCAACTTCCAGACGTAAGTGATATTTTAACTCTGAATAACACTTCTCTTGTTGCCTAAAAATGTGGAAAAAATGTGCTTAAATTTATATGTGCCTGTGAAATGGATCAAGTGGATATACGTTGTTCGTGGCAAGTCTAAATAAACAAATTTTAACAAATACGTAAACGTACACTCAGATATTATTAAAAATAAAATATTTTATATTAAAACATAGAACATTTCAATTCCACTTAAAAACCCAGCTCAGCCTCCATTAATTGGTATACTACTGATGCCTAACCATCTTATTATTATTGTTACATAAGTTATATTAAATGGTTGCTGGTCCCTCGTTTTCAGTTTTTTTTCCTCCCCTCTACTGTGTTACACTAGAACTGTAACCTGCTTCATGAATAACGATACGGACCAGTGCTGGGTGCTACCGATTAACGAGCACATCAAGCCACACTGGTACAGTAAGACACACCTGATAACTACAAACTCATTATAGGCATTAAAGTTCCCTATGCGATCAGAACAACACCAGAAAATGTTGTACATCCTTTACATCATAATTGTAGCGCACTTTTAAATCTGTTTATTTGTGACTAAAATTAGTGACGTACAATAACTTTACACTATGACATACTTGCGAGAAAGACGGAATGGGAGCAGTACACTGGTAGGCATGACATTGTAATTATTTTTAGAGTGCTACATTTTTGTGGGTTTGCTTTGTTTTTAATGTTTAAAAAATAGATACATCCTTACCTATGTGTCTCTCTCTGCCTGTTCAAATCCTCCTTTTAACGCTTGATCCTAGTCAAAGTTATCCACCAAGAGTTAGGGGTATCCAAGAAATATGTCTTAGTTTCTAAACTATTCCGTTAAGTAAACCACCAACGGAAGACTTTCCCTCCCTGTTTGCCATCGTGTAACCACCCTCCTCTGACAAATGTAAGGATTTGAGAAAAATGCCACATGCGGGGCAACATTTTAATTTGAACCAAATCACGCGGTAATACTGACATCTAGTGGGGATAGTAAAGTTATGTTCTACGTGCTTAGCTTATCATTAACTTACTGAATTTATTAATATTTTTCCGGCACAGACTGTAGGTCCCTTGCGCGAGGTTTAATAGTTCTAGTAATATATCCAGACTCATAAATGGACATACAACAGGAAATCCGCCTAAAGAAAGCCGACTGCTGAATTTAATCGAAATAGGCGGACGGCTGTATAATGCTACTCTCGGCAATACTCATGTAATCTTGGTTTCTCGTCAAATAATTTTTTTTCCAAATATCAGAAGCATATAGAAAAGCAGTAAAAACATCATATGTATTAACTGAAATTCTCAGTTATTTAAAATGGGAGGTACTATTCGTCTGAAAAACTCTGTTTCATGCTTACAGTGCAATTCACGGACTTCGTAATTAATACACATCGGAAATTCTACGGCGTAAGGTCTGGGAGGAGCCGGACAAGCTAAGGTGCATCGTCCAAATATAATCATTTTGCAGTTATCCAATATCTATTTATAGTATTATCGAGACAAAAAGGAAATAACGCCAATTTAAACAAAAATAAATATTGGCAACGAAGAATTCAAGAAGTATTTACTTTTTATAGTTGGATTCTATTACATCGACTGCTTCAACGAGTTCATAGTCTGCTGCATACTAAAAATTCTCCATATGTCGTTGCCGATTGGCCAAAGTCAGTGGGTGTGGGCGATCTGAAGGTGAGAGCTTGTTTCCCGTTGGCTGCACAGACATTCTCTTCATGCGACTCCGCCCACGCAGAAGCGCGCCGCCGCTACCTTTGGCCGCGCTCTCGGTTTTCTCGTAGATTCGAAGCTGCGCTCCGTCTCACGCGCCCCGGTATAAAAAGGGCTCGAGCTCGGCGCCAGTCATGTCAGTCTCAGTCGCTCCGGAGAAACGGCAAAAGATGGAGTCTGCACTTGACCAGCTGAAGAAGTACACCGTGGTCGTAGCGGACACCGGCGATTTTAATGGTAAACGACCGATAACTAGTGGTTGGGCCTTTTCGGTCGAATTGGTGCCACTTCCTCTAAAGCCGTGTTTAGTATTTATCATGTGAGGAGCATATTATAACGGAGAGTTGTCTATTCTTCTACGTGCTTAAGAATGAGGCAGCTTGCTTCTCGGATTCGGCCTTTCTCCCTTGCTAGTTCGAGGCATTAGGATTTCTCGGCCTTGCCATCATTTTGATCGGCCTGATAATGCCTTCGGCATTTTATCGTGTGGCATATGTACTTTTGTGTAGCTGTAACCGTAGGCGTGGCCTTCGTGTGAGTCTTTCAATGGAATGTACTATCGGGTTTACTTGGCGTTTACGTGACATGCAGGTGTTGTTCCTTTAACCGGCCTTTCTTTTTCGGATGGGCTAATGTTGTTCAACTTTAGGTTGTTAATGTAAAGTAGGGGAGCATCGAAAAGGGCGTTGTGTAAGATGAAAATCAGAGAATGATTGACCACATCTACACGTGTTCATGTCTAGCTTTAATGTATAATGAGCCTCATGTTGACGGCTTCTGATCTGGAGAAAGACTCCTTTCGATTTCAACGCAGATCTGTGTCAGTCGCTTTGCTAAAACTTCAGATGGCACAGTAGCTCTCGTGCACGTTGCGATGTTTCCTGATTAACTTTATGGGTGCTAGTTCGAAGGCTGCACGCAAGAAATTAATTGTACTCTGCGCACATGCTAGAACTTGGAAACTTTATTTTCTTTAGATATCTGGTTATGTTTTCCTGTACTGTTTCTCTGGATTGTCGTTCGGAAGCGTATTTTTTTTTCCAGGAACAGGATTCAGTCCTGCTGTCAGATGGGGAGCACGTGACTTTTGGTCCTGTTTCCTGGAGCTCTGCTAACCATTGGCTGTCATACCCACCATGTAATCTTATTTGACTTTTTTTTTTTTAGTCAAAGGGGCAGTGTGTAGTAATATTAAATGGTTTCTGCTTATGTTAATGAGCTTGTTTTCTCGTTTTTGCTATTGGCTGCTAGTACTGAGGTTTAGCATTTTTTTCATTTTTTTTCCCCTCATTGTGAAAGTCCCCCCATTGCACAAGTGGTGTGCATTTGTTTAAGGAGCCTCATCTCAGATGAAAAGTTGCTGCTTTGACTTCCATCCTCTACTGCTAACAAATTTAAAATTTTAATGCTCAAAAAGGTTGTTATGAGCACAAATGTTGATGTATATAACCCTCTAAAAGTCTCAAGTTACTGTTGGTAAAGTCTCCAAGATCTTGCTGAAATTACAGCAAGGAATTTTAGTATGGATTTATTAATTCTATATTTTTTGCGTATGCTCAGTAGTACATCAGTGAAGATCAGTAGTAATCTAGTAGCGAGGTGTTGCTCAATCAACTACTGTGAACAGGCAGACCCTTGTGTGGGTGGAGCTCTCTGGTGCCATTAGCTGACATTCTCTCCTGCTTACTGGTCCAGCAGCGTGGTCTGACTGCCCCTGCTAAGCTCACTAGAGTTATTAGAAACTTGTGTGGGTTCCCAGCTTTCATGGGGTTTTGACTATCCAGTCCATGGCATGTGGCATTACCGATAATCTGGTAATTACATGTCACATGATGTGACAAAGTGATTTGATTTGATGATATCTGTCAGATTTGAAAGTGCAGTAAGGCTAGCCAAGTTGTATTTAATTATACTTAAATATTTTTGGAATGCAACTGTTGCAAAACATATCTTGTCATGGGTGAGGTTGGAGTGACAATATCGGGCTTATGTATGGATTATAATTTTGCTGACTCACTGCCCTGTCTTTGTTTTACTTTTGTGGTGTATGATTTTGCTTGTTTGCAGTTGGGGAGGAATCTGTTTTGTGCAAATAAGTGAATTTTCAGTAAGTCAACAAAGTGAAATGGCAAACTGGGTATAATTTTATTAATGCTTGTCATGCGAATAAGCTAATATTTTCCATTTATCTTTCAGCAAGCAAGATTTAAGATTCAGTTCTCGTGCTTTAACATGGAGTGGACTTTCCATGAGTTCTCTAGCTCTAGAAGAACTAATTATCATGTCCTGAGTACCTCCTAGTTAGGTTTCCATTGCAGTTCTGCGAATTAGGCCAACTACTTTTTCAACTTGATGCAAAAACTACCTTGAGCAAATTATTTTTTTTTGCAAATTTGAGGGTGGAAGACAAAGGGAGATGTGTACCATTGGGTACTGGTATCTTTACACAAGAACGGTACCAGCCCTACTGCCAGCTACATCCCTACATGGTTTCCATTGGGTGCTGTTTGCCTACTCCTTGTTTTACCATAGCTACATTATATTGCCAAAGGTATTGGGACACCCCTTCAAATCATTGAATTCAGGTGTTCCAATCGTTTCCATGGCTGCAAGTGTATCAAATCAAGCACCTAGGCATGCAGATTGCTTCTACAAACATTTGTGAAAGAATGAGTCACTCTCAGAAGCTCAGTAAATTCGAATGTGGCACAGTGATAGTGCCACCTAAGCAATAAGTCCATTTGTGAAATTTCGTTGCTGCTAAATATTCCACGGTCAACTCTTAAGTTGTATAAGTGATATTACAACAAAGTGTAAGTAGTTGGGAACAGCAACTCAGCCACAAAGTGGTAGGCCACACAAAATCACAGAGCAGGGACAGCAGATGCTGAGGCGCACAGTGTGCTGAAGTTGCCAACTTTCTCTAGAGTCAATAGATGCAGACCTCCAAACTTTGTGTGGCCTTCAGATTAGCTCAAGAACACTGTGCAGAGAGCTTGATGGAATGGGTTTCCATGGCCACCATTCCATTGCAACAAGTGCGACACAAAGTGTTGGATGCAGTGACGTAAAGCACACTGCCACTGGACTCTAGAGCAGTGGAGACATGTTCTCTAGAATGACGAATCACACTTCTACTTCTGTTTGGCAATCCAATGGACGAGTCTGGGTTTGGCGGTTGCCAGGAGAACAGTACTTTCCTGACTGCATTGTGCCAGTTGTAAAGTTTGATGGAGGGGGGGATTATGGTGTAGGGTTGCTTTTCAGGGTTTGGGCTTGAGCCCCTTGGTTCCAGTGAAAGGATCTCTTAATGCCTCAGCATACGAAGCCATTTTGGGCAATTTCATGCTCCCAACTTTGTGGGAACAGTTTGGGGATAGCCCCTTCCTGTTCCAACATGACTGTGCACAAAGCAAGGTCTATAAAGACATGGATGAGTGCATTTCATGTGGAGGAACTTGACTGGCCTGCACAGAGCCCTGACCTCAACCCAATAGAACGCCTTTGGGATGAATTAGAACAGAGACTGCAAGCCAGGCCTTCTCGTCCAGCATCAGTGCCTGACCTCACAAATGCTCTCCTGGATGAATGGTCAAAAATTCCCATAAACACACCCCTAAACCTTGTGGAAGGCCTTCCCAGAGAAGTTGAAGCTGCTATAGCTGCAAAGGGTGGGCCGTCTCTGTATTAAAGCCTATGTATTACGAATGGGATATCATTAAAGTTCATGTGTGTGCAAAGGCAGGCGTCCCAATACTTTTGGCAATATTGTTTGTCCTGTCTGGCTGAATTACTGGAATGGTGTTTGAAATATTACAATTTGATCTTCACTATCTGCCAATGTTTCTAACAGCCATTGAGGAGTACAAGCCACAGGATGCCACAACAAACCCTTCCCTCATTCTGGCTGCTGCAAAGATGCCCACCTATCAACATTTATTGGACCAAGCCATTAAATACGGAATTGCTAATGGAGGGTAAGGCTAGTGCTTCACTGGGACTTGTTGACTTTCTGTCGTCACCCTTCGAGTTAATGGGTTGCGTACCATGATCACAGGAGTGAAGAGGAACAGGTGAAAAATACCATGGACAAGCTCTTTGTGAGCTTTGGCTTGGAGATCCTGAAAAAAATCCCTGGGAGAGTGTCTACAGAAGTTGATGCCAGGTACTTCCTATATGATCTCCATCTTGTCCTTTCAAGTCAGAGGATCTGTAAATGTTGATCTGGAGACTCTGCAGTGTTCCATATTCCAGCTGAGCCCTCACCCTTGAATTTATTTTACTCTGGAGTCCCAGTCTGGTAGTTAACGGAACTCTTAAGTAGGTTTTGTTAGATGTAACTTGCCAGTTTTTGTTAAACTGTTTTTTGATAAAAAAATTTGAAGTGGCAATTGAGTTCTACAATAGCTAGAAGAAACTGCCTACAATCCATTATCAGTGTTTCTCAGCCCGGTCTTTGGGGACCCCCCGATGGTCCATGTTTTTGCTCCCTCCCAGCTCCCAGGAAAAACGTGCCCTGTCTGGGGGTCCCAAGGACTGGGCTAGGAGCTGCTTTAGCAAGTTCTTGGAGTTGCAACCCCTTGCCCTATGTGAATGCTGACCTGATTATTGACCTCTGCTGCCCTCTAGGCTGTCATTTGACAAGAATGCAATGGTGTCTCGTGCACTGCGGCTCGTCGCTCTGTATGAGGAGGCAGGAGTGAACAAGGACCGGGTGCTGATCAAGCTGTCTTCCACCTGGGAGGGGATCCAGGCTGGCAGGTGTGCCTTTGGGTTCTAATGTAGCCAGTCATTTTGACTGGAATCTCCATACCCCCTTGGCAGCCGTCTGCTTAATTTAACCTTACGTGATTCATTCAGCCATCCAGGGTGTACCCCAGCTTTGTGCCTTCTGCTACCTAGGATAGGCTTCAGGCCCTCATCACAATCCTGACCAGGATGTGCTGGAAGGATGGATGATTCAGTCAGATTAGTAGAGCATTAACCCAACCCTGTGACCAGCTGAAGTGATTAAAGGTCAGACGGCCATCGTATAAGAAATGCACTTCTGATTTGATCATGCCTGTTCTGTAGGGAGCTGGAGGAGAAGCATGGAGTCCACTGCAACATGACATTGCTCTTCTCATTTGCCCAAGCTGTGGCATGTGCTGAAGCCCACGTCACTCTCATCTCTCCCTTTGTGGGCCGTATCCTGGACTGGTACAAGGAAAACACAGATAAAAAGACTTATGAGCCCAATGAAGATCCAGGTAAGTAACTAAGGCTATAGAAGTGGTCTCTCCCGTGAACTGTTTGAAGAATGATACAATCTTGCCAGAACTTGAGCAACTTGTTGGGTAGCCTTTCAATGAGGATGCAGCCATGGTTAATTTCTCAAGGCATGTCAAGCTTCCCGTTTAGCTTGTGGCCAGATTTGCAACATGTATCCTTCCCACTCCTAGCTTGCAATGGCCAACGTATCTGCAGGTTTGACAGATCATATACTTTTGAACATCCTTTTTCAGTTCCAGAACATTTGAGCCTGGAGAGCTGCTGTTCATCCTTGCAATTTACATGCACCTTTTCTTAATCAACAGGTGTGGTGAGTGTGACAAAGATCTACAACTACTACAAGAAGTTTGACTACCCAACTGTGGTTATG
>JAAGVU020000008.1:13766306-13781917 GCA_011763525.2 Mormyrus iriodes
CACACACACACACACACACACACACACACACACACACACACACACAGCTGAAAAACCTGAGTGTAAAATACCGATTTGTTTGAGACAAACCCTGAACACCCTTACTCACAATAGTACTAGATATACATCACCATAACTTGAGAGAAGCTGATAAATGGACACAGAGAAATTACGGTCATGTTTGTTTCGTATTGAAAGTGTAACATGGCCACATAACCATACATAACACAACCACATAACCAAATGTTACTGCACTAATGTTAAGCTAGTTTGGAGAACAGATCAAGATCTGGGCTTGTCAGGTCTTTTAGGCAAACAGGGCAACTGTCATCATGCTTGTAACGTTTATACACACAGAGCAGGTGATGAGGAAGTAAAAACACTTTAAAATTGCCTGGGCTGACCAGAGTTACAACAAAAAGCTAACAGACCCAGCACCTGGGCATCCACTGTGAACTGTGAGCACAAAAATATCATTTCAAGGCTGGAAAAGGGCACTGAGGAGCAAACATGGGGCTTTCCCCCCTGGAAATGCCTCAGACTAGTCAAACGGCACCAGTCATCTGTGATATTCATTACCAATCTCTCGCAGTTGTATCACACACTTTTCTGCATCACGACAATCAACATCTGATCGCCAATAATCATTTAGATGCGAGCCCAGAGAATCACCTGTGACAATCACTGTCATCCACTCATTAGCAATTTCACAGTGGTCACAAAAACAAACCACCGGTGTCAATTACGATCAAAGACACCTCATATCTATATTTTTAGTCAGAAAGTCAACAGTGCAAAAAGCCACATCATCAAATCATCACAATCAGCAGTAACACAGTACCCGCTACGCCGTTACTTTGAGGATATTTTTCCCATTGATATTTAGTGGGTTGTTATGAAGAGCTCAGTGAATTCAAGTATGGTACCATTGCAGAATGCCACCTTTGCAATAAGTCAGTTTGTGAAATTTCTTCCCTGCTAGATATTCCATGGTCAACTGTAAGTGGCACCACTGCAAAGTGAAATATTTAGGGACAACAGACACCCAGCCACAAAGTGGCAGACGACAAAGTAACAGAGCAGGGTTGTCAAGTGCTGAGGCGCATAGTGTGTAAAAGTCATCAGCACTTCATTGACTCAGTAACTGCAGAGTTCCAAACTTCCTCTGGCATTAACGCAAACACAAAACTGTGCCAGGAGCTTCATGGAATGGGCTTCCATGACCGAGCAGCTGCATGCAAGCCTCACATCACCAAGCACAAAAACAAGCATTGGATGGAGGGGTGTAAAGCATGCCGCCATTGGACTCTGGAACAGCTTAAACGTGTTCTGTGGAGTGACACATCACGCTTCCCTGTCTGACAGTCTGATGGACAAGTCTGGGTTTGGTGGATGCCAGGAGAATGTTACCTGCCTGACTGAATTTTGCCAACTGTAAAGTTTGGTGGAGGAGGGATAATGGTATGGGGTTGTTTTTCAAGGGTTGGTCTAGGCCCCTTAGTTTGAGTAAAGAGAACCCTTAATACTTCAGCACACCAAGACATTTTGGACAATTCTATGCTTCCAATTTTGTGAGAACAGTTTGGGGAAGGCCCTCTTCTGTTTCAGCATGACTATGATCCAGGGCATAAAGCCAAGTTCATTAGGACATAGTTGGGTGAGTTTGGTATGGAAGAACTTGACTGCCCTGCACAGAACCCTGACCTCAACCCCACCGAACACCTATTAGATGAACTAGAACAGAGATTGAGCCAGGCTTTCATGTCCAACATCAGCGCCTGACCTCACAAATGCTCTTTTGGATGAATGGGCAAAAAATCCCACAGACGCATTCAAAAATCTTGAGGAAAGCCTTCCCAGAAGAGTGGCAGCTGTTACAGCTGCAAATGGGGGACCAACTCCATATTGATGTCTATGGATTTTGAATGGGATGTCATAAAAGTTCCTATTGGTGTAATGGCAAGGTGTTCCAATATGTTCATCCATATAGTAGACATTTGAGAAAGCAGAGTCAGCCAGTCCCTGGAGAAACTGGAATGAAGGGCCTTGCTCAAGGACTCAACAGTGGTAGTGCTCTGCCAAGCACAAGATTTCAACCAGTGACCTTCCGATCACAGGCATAGAGTCCTAATCCACAAGGTCACACACCACCCTGCAGATAATCAGACTAAATAATCCAAGGGAATGGGATTGAATAGCTAGTAAATAACCTGTTTGAGACATCATCTATACACTGACACAAACTAGTACAGTGTAATGTCCAGTGTGTCAAATTTTCTAAACCTAGTGAAAAAACTGGATTAATCAACAGACAACAGTGTCAAGAGTTCCCACAGTATGCGTTCTGCACAAATCTGATTCTTCAGATTCCTCATCCTGGCCACTCCCGGCATGCTAAACGCATTAGCATGATCAAAACATTATAGACAGTGAATTATTATTTTACCATGTGCCTGTATTTCTTTGCTTGTGGGCAGATTAATGTTACTCAGTATCTGTTTTTCTTCCTACCGAGACTCTCTGTTTACAGAGAGATTCCCATGACAGGATCCTGCAGTGATTGGCCAATGCTTTAGTTCTGTGACGTCCTCCCCTCCCACACTGGCCTCAGACACACTTCAGCCAGGTTTGCACACAGACCAGCAGCAGGAGCATTTCCCTCTCTCTCTCTCCATCTCTCTCCAAGTCCTCCAGGATGTTGCTCTGAAGGAACAGGATGTGTCATTATGATGGGAGTCATACAAGGCACAGTGGCAAAGAGTTTATATACATTCCAGCAACATTGTCCTTATTGTGTTTGAGAAGCCTGTGCTACACTGGCATCCATTCCAAGGTGTAGCCTGCCTCAAGCCTGGTGCTTCAAGCTCGTTGTGAATCTGTTGTGTGAAGTTGTGGCAAGTAGATGGATCATTATTACTTTTAATTAATGGAAGGAGCGGTTATTTCAGTGGCGAACAGCCCTGGTCTTCAAAGGCTTACAGTATGACTAAAGCAATTATAGTATTATAAAAAGCGTCTTATGTCAGTCTCAAACTAAAAGACAGGTACCAAATCAAAGTTGGGCTAACCACTTCTGCACCCTGTAATTACACAGGGACATGAGACGTGATAAACATGCAGAAAAGCAATTTCTCCTTCACACCGATAAATAAGACCAATGCCAGTAGGTGGTTTAAAAAAAAAAAACCCACAAATCTTTCCTCATTTCTGAGATTTAAGAAAGGTGTTCAAGGAGAGAGGGACATTACCATGACTTGAGTTTACATCAGCCTACCATCCTTAAATTGCTGCTACGGTCACTGTCCTGCAGAGATACTCAGCTCTTTCAAAATGACTAATTATACTCATGTCTGTTTGTAAGGACAAGCCCTTTTTTGAGGCAATTCCACTTTTTATGGGTTGACTGCCAGATACATTCTGAATTCTCCTGATGGCGCACCTTTGCACATTTTTCTATAATAATTCATTGTCAGAAAGTTACTATAAACTCTTCATATGTACTTTCTAAAAGGTATACAGGCATGTACCTTTAAAACAATGGACTAACAACAGCAGCTTGCCTACTGTGGGTAATGGAAACACCGAGTACCTGGAATGTGGTAAATTTGTTTAGCATTTGAGAATGAGCTCAGCGACACACCTGGAATAAGAACAAAAATTTTAGGAACATTATCTTACCACTCTGCTTACACCACTTCCATAGCTCATATTACTGCTTTTCTTATTTGATCATTTTTGGTTCCTTCTAAAACCCATTACCTTTTATTTGTAACTTTTTTCTGTGGTTGCCCAGGTGTGCAATCTGTGTATAAGTATCTTTATCAACAATTACAGTGTTTTTATGGCAATGAAGCTTCATTTAAATTTGAGTCTAGGGCAGGGCTGCTGAATTATGGCAAAAATCATAATCACGATTATTTTGGTCCACATTCAGATCACAATTTTTTTTAAACACGATTACGCAATGAGTTTGGAATTTTTTTAACAGTGTATTTCCTTGAACTTGAAATATAATTCAACAGAGAAACAAATAAAAAGGGGCTGGAATGGGATGTGCTGGACAAAACGGGAGCATCACCGCGAAACAGAATGCGGCACAATAATCGTTTTACATCAATAATTTTGTTTTGATAATCGCTGGAATCCAAAAACAAAATTGGAAATTTTAAAATTTGATTAAATGCCCAGCCCTTGTCTAGGCTAGACAAAGAGAGATGGGAATGGAAAGAAAGGTCATTTGCATACAAAAAAGCCCAACAAGCAAACATCAGAAAGTGTTTAAACAGCACAACAATGAGACAAATGACCAAACAGATGACACATCAACCCGTACATATGACGAGCTACACACATTAATTACTATGTCTAAGTGACATTACACATGAAAAGTTACAAGCATTACCCATTAATTATGAAAGCCTAAAACATCAATTACTACATCTGATGGATTACATTACATGGGTCGAGTGACATGCATTAATCACATCATATCACATCAGGCATTAAATATGACATGTCGACCGGCACCTCATTCTTATTCTGTCCCCTGAAAGGAAAAGTTTGCAGCTCCATAACTGGTCACAAAAAGCACACACTCCTGTGTCAATATTTATTGCTTTTCCCTTTTTCATAATAAATGAATTATAACCATGACAAACAAGACGCTCTCTGCATTGCTTACCCCCAGATCAATCTTAAATTATGCATCAAATAGTGTTGGGCCACAATATGGACCAGGGCTATCAGTGGTCATATGAAAGTTTGTTTTCTATATTATTTGTTAGGTTTACATTCTGAAAGCAGAACTATATCTTTATCTATTTTCTACTTTCCAGACAGGCTGATTCACTGGTTGCCTCAACTGTCATTACTTATTCTGTAATACTTCACTCCCGAATTTGCTTGAATACAGAGGATGCCGCAGGTGATGTTTCCCCTTAATTAGGTTTGGTTGGGCTGGAAATAATGACCAAAATCAGAGACACGCAGAAGTCCGGTGCAGCGGGTTGATCTGGGTTTAACCCAATCTCATTTTTTAAGGCTTTATTAAAATCACCCAGAGTTTCAGGTGTAAATCAGGTGCTAGTTAAAATGCGACAGACCTCTTCGTCTAGATATTAAAAGCTACAAACCCAGACTGTGCAGAGCATGTGAGAAAAAAGCAATTTCTTTGCTTTGATTAAGCGCATGAAATGACAAATTAGGACTGAAATGTTTCCATTTCGCGTTTTTCGTATTTTCTAGAACTTTATATAGCTCCAATTCACTGATCATGTATTCTGGTCAGGTATGTGGTGCATCACGCTATAGGCTAATAATAATAATAATAATAATAGTAATAATAATAATAATAATAATAAATTATGCAGCTGTATAAGGTATATCTATAAGTAACGTTTGTCAGTAAACAGATATTTGGATTCTTCATCGTTTGAAAATAATTGAGCCTTTGAGTAGCTATTGAATCAGGACAGATATTTAATAAATGAAGCAATTTCTGTTCTCTCTTCAGATTCAATTTCAGGAGCAAATAATTACTATTAAACCAAATAACACTGGTTAATGTTTAAAGTCTGTGTGCAACGACTCTTTTTCGAAGTTAAACTTCTACTACATTCAAAGAGATCTTCCGATCCCCCTGAAACACGGGCAACTCAAAACGATATGCTTAAATTTTAAACAATTTATATAATTTTGTGACACAGAACATAAAATCTAGCAGTTCCTTTTACACATTAAGAAATTTGCCGCAATGGCCTCATTCCCCAAAAGACAAATAAATAAAAATTTACTACTTTTAAAAATACCAAAATACCTATCAATTTTAAAAGGCCCATTTATACAAATGATAAATATTGTACAGATCAGAGGAGGTATTTCGCCTCTTTATGTAACACAAATAATAAGAATACCTGTTCCCGTCTAACATTATTGAAACAAACAACTTCAGACGCCGTCCTCACCTGATTCAATGCGTAGTTCCGGATTGCTTGCTCTTTAGAGACAAATCGTTTCAGTAAAGGAACGCTGACTGCCAAGTGAAAAGCAAACCATCCAGAAGACCAAAGCGGGCCATACTGACCATTGGTGTGACTGCGTGTCTGCAGCAGGTGGATGCCGTTCAGACGCCGGTCTGTGCGTCTGTTGCAGTCTGCTCCTTATGCAGGTGTTACTTCGTGCTGACGTACACTGTTTCATGTACGATTCTGTAGTAAAACCTCTCTAAGAAAATGTAAGAATCTAAATTAATAACTATATAGGAAACTGTACTAATTATACACTAGTTTACAGTGTTGGTTTTATAGTTTAGGAGGACATCATTAAAAAAAAGAAAATCGAATGAAAGCAAATAACTTTCACAGTTATCCCTTAACATATAACACGATTAAGTTTTTAGCAGTATCTGATCCCACTAGGTGGTAGTATTTTGCTTATAAATTCAAAGGTGAAGCAAAGGTTAGTTGATATACCGTCCTATAGACTAAAGGTGATGTAGTGATTTCAAAAATTACCCCGCTTTAGAAACTGCTGTTTCGCATACAAGTTAGATGAAACTAAACGAATCTGATTTGGAACGGCGTTTTAAAAGTATGCTTCTACCCGGAGCTAAATGCGTAAGCACCCTCGTCACACACGCATTGCCGTAATACAGGGTAAATATGCGCATGTGGGTAAATGTTTCAAACTTTCATGTATTTTATGTTGACGTTAATGTAAGTTTTTTTTTATATTACTAATTTTCAGTTTTGTTGGAAGATGTGCCCTTAACATCTTTATTGAACAATCGGCTGTTGAATATAAATTGGTTATAAAATTATTTCAAAATAATATTATAATTATACAAAAGCACGATATTATGGACACATACCGTCCTATATTTAAATATGACATCAGTATTTAACATGTGTTGTTCATGACTTGTTCCTTCAGTAGTTCTTTCAGTAGTTCAGAAGGGTTTACAGAATTAACAGATATAGTAAAAAATATAGTAAATGCTTGAGATAAAATCATGATTCATTAATGATAAATTTACATGAGATGAGTATGCAACTAAGACTTAGGTAGCGTAACACTACATTATTTGTGCTGCGTCAAGTACAGTGTTACCTAAACAATGTATTCTATTGTCCTTCGTCGCGAGTTAGCAATTTCTGGGCGCTTTCTATAAGGAGTGCGGTAGCGGATAAGCCTCGTTTCTATGGAGACGCAGGGTGGAGCCGTGGAGGAGGACGCCGCGAGCTAACGGTGGGCGACGGTCATGCAGGGACCACTAACTGCAACACACAAAGCGCTAAATCAAAGACGCACTTAAGGTAAATTTTCATGGTATGGAGATTTCTGAACAACGGTTACATTATTTAAGGTTTTAAACTCTGTTCTATAAGCCATGCTGTGAAATTGGCTTTCTTCTTGGTAGCAAGTCACCCCAGCTTTCATTTGTTTATTTTTACTGTTTAAGCGTAGCTAGCTACAAAAAAATTATATCAAATTAACTAATATCTCTTCATAAGTGATACCTAACAAGAATGTTAACACCAGTTTTACTAATTTAATAAATATTCTTGTAGTGTTTTTGTTTGGAAATAGGAAATGTGTTCCAAGTACCTTAACAAATACCAGTTATAGAGCCATTGTCCTACAATCGAATTAGTCATGCGTTTCTTGAATTTGTCTAAGACTTCTTCAGAAATATTTGTGGCTTTCTAGCCGGTGTAGCTGGCCATAATCCCTTTCATACTGTCCGTGCGCACCTCCTAATACTGCTTTGTTCCTGTTATTTATACTAACCATCTGTAATAACTGGTTAATTACCATTGTATCCTATGTCACGCTGAGTCCAAGTAGGAGTACCTCTCCTAGTCTCACTCGGTGTTCGAGCTGCGATTTCACTGATCTTTAGACTGTGCTGAGAGATGTGCTGCTGATGCGGTGCTGTCTTAACTTAATGTTTTTTTTCATCCCCAAAGCCCCATTAAAGAAAACGTGAAGTACGGATTTTGTTAACTGAAAGTAAGTGGACGTGAAAAGCTGGTGCAAGATTCTGTGCTTGTTTCCTTTCGTTTTTGGTTTCTGCAGTATTTCCATCCGAAAACTTGAGGACAGTCACAGGTTCTGTTTATCTTCATGTCTGTCTTTTTTATTAGTAATTTCATGCTTTTTAAGTGGAATATTTTAGATTCTGCAATGAAACAGGATGTTTTTATTTAAAAAGATAATCCTTGGCCACATCCAGATGTAGACATGTGTTTTGTCATTAGGTGCATGTGAATTGCAAGCACTTTTATATAATTGCATTTTTTTACCTCTTTTAGTTTCTC
The DNA here is from genome assembly GCA_011763525.2 of Mormyrus iriodes. NCBI lineage: Eukaryota > Metazoa > Chordata > Actinopteri > Osteoglossiformes > Mormyridae > Mormyrus > Mormyrus iriodes. Next base: position 13,774,625 of record JAAGVU020000008.1, read on the forward strand.
CATGGTCCTAAAGCTGGCATCCTCATTCTTTTGTCATGGCTGATACCAAGCTGGTGAGTGTTGTTTGCCTGGCATCACACACACACACACACACACACACACACACACACACACACACATACCCATACCCATACCCATACACTTCTAGTGTTCTAGACTGAAGCTGAATATGTCTAAGTTGTATTTAACATAATCCATATTAGACTAGGCATGTACTGAAATGCATCTGGTGCTGAAACTTGTGAACTTGCCCCACTGGATGCTCCAGGATCCTCAGTGACATACTGGCATGCTGCTTTAGCTGGGGCCCCAGCTCAGCACAGAGATGCTTCAGACCAGCAACTACTCACTGGTGCTGCTGATCCAGCTGGTTCTGCTGGCCTATGACCTCTTCGTCAACTCCTTTAGTGAGCTGCTGAGGGCAGCGCCTGTCATCCAGCTAGTGCTTTTCATGTGAGTCTACGGGGCAAAAGGGCGGAAATGCTATCAGCAGGAGGGGCTTAGGTTTAGTGAATATCTGATTCTGATTCAGAATTCTGATTCTGTTACATCATTGCCCAGATGGGTTTAGTTCTTCCCCTGCCTAAGCAAGGGTTAAGCAAGACTAGATGTGATAAGCATGACATTGATATAGATATCTTAATGGGGCAATGATCTATGTCACAGTTGATTTCAGTTAATGGCATTAGCTTTGGACCTGTATCTTTGTATAGTGTATCCACACAAAAAACTGATATTTGTAGCAGAGGCATCATTAGGCCTATTGTAGGGGGGCTTTAGCCCCCCTAAAATGTTCTTTTAGCCCCCCTGATAAATGTGTATTTATTGGCTTAAGTCATGAATAGATTGCCATCAGCCTCCCTCCCAGTAAAGACTTAGCCCCCCCATCAAGTAATTTCAAACTACTCCTAATGATTTATACTGCTGGAAATGTAGAAACGGGCTTTGTTGAACAAAAGGGACAGAATAAGATAGCAATCCTTGACTTAACTTGGATGTAGCTTTCTGTATTTATAAGGTGTTAGCCTGTCACCCAGTTTGCTTTGGGATACTGAACGTCATCAGGCTGTGTTAGGGATAACTAAGAGAGGCAGTGTGGGTGGAAGCACTAACAAAAGGTAGTGAGTCGATGCTAATGTTGGCATAAAGCATTACAGGTCCTAATCCATCTGACCTCTGGGCTCAGAGCTAGAGGGTCTGGATGGCTTATATAACCAGTTTTCCCTCTGAGAATTTTATCTTTTACATGAAGAGAAACCCACAAAAACACTACTGCTTTAATTTTTAAATGAGTTCCCGATGGTTGTTGATTTTCCAAAGGTGTTGCCTTATATAACTTCATTATTGGTGTTGCCCTTTTTTCAGCGCTAACATTGTTGGCCCTTTCAAGTTGTCAGTGCCTGAGAATGAAGCTAGCAGGGAGTTAACACAGTGAAAATGGGTTTCTGCTAGGGTTATTTGGGCTTTGAGTGAGCTTTGACAATGCAGTCTGTGTAATATGCTAATCTTCTTTATCCCCCTGATAGCCAAAATGCTGTAACCTTCACCCTCTGTTATGATGTCATTGTTGCAGTTATTGTATTGGTGTCCTTTAGACTATTACAACTGACAAAAACCTGTAGAGGATTTAAGGCGTAACTATGATTTGACCGTGACAGTATGATGATCTGTTGGACAGTATGTGTTGGCTAATGCTGCTTCTTTATAGGCTCACAGTCCCTCTGATTTTCCGTGTTTCAGCATCCAGGACATCGCCATCCTGTTCAATGTGATCATCATTCTGCTCATGATGTTCAACACCTACGTATTCCAGGTGGGCCTGGTTTCACTCCTGCTGGAGCGCTTCCGGGCGTTGCTGCTGCTGTCAGCCCTCTACCTCAGCCTCAGCATCTCCTTCCACTGCTGGATCATGGTACGGAAAACCATCTAGGCCATGTCAGCAGGACTTACTGGCTTATTGTTTGTTACTGTTTTCCTCCTGTGTATGGGACTGTGTGGGTGTGTTCAGGCTCTGTTCCAAGTTTACAAGCATGTATTAGGTTATATATTTTATATATATAGGAGAGGGGTGCATTCATGTTTGTAGGATGTAGGTGTAAAAACAGTGTGGGTAGTAGACCATGATATTAAAATGGAAAATGCACAATAAAATGCATTCATTGCTAACTAAATGGAATTACTGTTAGTGTTGTTCAATTTTTGATCGTCGACTTTCTGTTCACATCGTTTCTGTCCTATATTTTCTATATTAATTTTTAACAGAATTTACGCTGGCTGGACTCAAATCGCTTCATTTGGACAGATGGACTACAGGTGCTGTTTGTCTTCCAGCGACTGTGTAAGTAATACTGCTGTATCTTACACTGCATTGCATCTCATACATTGGCCACTTTACACAGGCACACAATGCATGCATCTTATTTACTGTATTGCACTGGAACACGGCTATCATGTAACACAGAAACGCAGTGCATAGTTCTCATTGGCAATGTTATGCAGCTGTTTGGATTTCTTCAAGAAAATGCCTCTGATGTCTAAAGTCTTTCTAAAGTTCATGTCTGTGTGTGTTTTATTTCCAACCTTGGTTGTGTGTTTGCTTGCATATTTTCTCCATGTTTCCTTTGGATTTCGCCTATACTTGGTGTTTAAGATTGAGGTTACAGCTGGTGTCTCTTAATTGCACTTAGTGTGTTTGTGCTTTGTGATGGACTGGCTTCCTGATCAGGGTGTCCCCTGCCTAGTGCCTTCTGCTCACTCACATAGGCTTCAGGCTATGTTGTTTGCTCCATGTGAAATTTACACCATCATATCACATTAACTTAATGGGTAGTAGCAAAAGCAACTGAATCTGGTGGAAAATGCGGTCACAGTTACCTTGGTTGGCAAAAGTGTGCGCTGTCATTTTATACATTTATGCATACACTATGTAGACCAAACACTTATGTCTTTAACATTTCTGCATTTTAGTATGTGATCTAAAATAGATCTCATTATCGATAATGTGTTTGCAGTATGGAGTGTGTTCATGTTTTATTAAAGTGATTGTGTCTGCACAGCGGCTGTGCTGTACTACTATTTCTATAAACGTACCACGGAGTACCTGGGCGACCCACGGCTCTACGAGGATTCCACCTGGCTGCGTGACGCCTTCGCTCGAGCACGACAGTGAGGATTGCACAGCCTAGTGCAGGAGGGAGTGGGTGAAGACTTTCTTTTGGGCCTGGCCGAGCCCAAAGTGCATGTGGATACAAGGATAAGGAAGAACACTGTTCAAGGCAGCGTGCCCTGAAACACTGCCAAAACGGGCACTGCTGAGTACGTGAAGCAGATCGGAGACTGGAAAACGAAAAGGATACATTCGTGCCTAACAAGCAAAAAAAGCTAAAGGTCGTGCACAAAAGAGTAACTTTCATAGGAGGAGGCTGAGTTTTTAGATGCTGGTTAGAGTAAAATCAGTCTCTTTCAGAGCATGGTTGTTGACACTATTTAATGGGCTCAAAACTGTTTTTGTCTCTGATGACATGCTCGCAGACCTTAAGAGATCCCCATAACTGAATCTACCTGAAAGTGAACTGAGTTATAGTTTTAGGCACCTTTTTTGGAGTTAAGTTGTCAGTTTTTCAATCCAATTTTAGATATGGACAGTAAACTTGCAGTGTGGCCAGGTAAATATATTTTTATACATTTTTAGAATAAAGAGTTTGTATTAACTTCATATTTATTCTTGGCTGTAGAAAACGCTTTGTTGATGATAGAGCAATTTAACATTTTGTTCTTTCTTACAGAATCACACAGCCTACTTGTTGTGTATGTTTAAGTAAGAGGCCTTTTAGACATGTCAGCTGTAATAATAACTGCTTATGACCATTCAACAGAGTTGGTGTTGTCCAGCATATATTGTATTAATGGGCTTAAATTATTTGGCTTGCACTGCCTGGTCATTTTGTTTTGCTTTGATCTGTATATATGTAGTGTGCTGTGAACAGACACATCTATTAGTACTGTTACTGTATATCCAGTGTGGATATAGGAGCATAAACCTCAGGGCAATCTGCACTCTGCTTAGTGGATGTGTTAACTCTTGCCAGCTCACAAAGGTATCAAGAAATGTTTCTGTCAGGAATATCCCCATAGAACTGCAAAGGAAACAGAGCTGATGTCAGCATATGTTCCCAATGGGAATATTTTGTGATACTGTATATAGATTCTGCTGATTCCCAAACCTACACTACTAGAAAGCCACAAACTCTTAAAGGTACATTACTGAGGAGCTGTACCACTAGATCCTGCCAACTTCTGTCTGTGATAAAACTTGAAACTTGACACTACTCATGTAGGTGATCTTACACTTGTTCTGCAGAGCCTGTTGTGGGCGTGGTCATTGGAGTAGCCATGAGTATAACTGTGGGCTGACTGCACTCTATATTTATCTACTGCTTTAATCCAGGATTGAGGTTTTAGTGCTTACAACAGAAAGCACTCTACAAATACCCACCTGTGTATACAAGTCCAAGTCATCCAAGGCTTTACAACCCTGTCAGCAGTTACCTGTGTCCTCCCAGACTTTTATAATATTAAGAAGTGCCTTTATTATGGCCTCTGTATAAAAAAAGAAGTCACATCAGGAATGCAGTAAAATCTTAAATATTAAAATGCATGCATGGTACAGCTGCATGCCTTGAAAGTTCTCGCTTTGCTAGGTCTTTGTTAATCAGTCTGGATTTTGTGTCTCCAATTGTTGTTAAATTGTCCTGTAAACAATTGAGATCAAATGCCGGTCTCTTTGGTATTGATCAAGTGAGGTTATGAAGAAATCAATAAACTGTTTAGTGTTTCTGGTAGGCAAGGTTTAATTTTTTGAAAGGTCAAAATGAATGTTTCCTTGCTATGCAGATTGCCACACTTCCAGGGTTTAGTTACACAAATTGGGTTCAACCCACATGTTCACTGTAGTCAATGTTTCTTAAATTCTTTTGCCTGACTATGACAGAAGCATTGACTAACACAATATGTCCTTATCCTTCGTTGACAGAGATAAACACTGCTGCGGTAACGAGGAAAGTAATGCAAGACCTACTGACAAAATAATGATGGTTAAAAAAAAAACAAAAAATAGCATTATTGAATGCAGAGAAGTAATCACATACAGTACCATGCAAAAGTCCTAGGCAGGCAAAAGCTTATCTGAGAAGTAAGTGTATATTGTCTCAGAAAGAAAAAACAAAATAAAAAATAGACAAGAATTTTTCCTGCTCTTAAAAAAACAGCTGGACAGCTAGATAAACATGACTTTGGTTACCAAACCACTCCTCAGGGCCACATCAGCCCTTCCATCCATCCATTTTCTGTAAGTGCTTTTCCTGTTCAGGATCACAGGGGGTCCAGAGCCTATCCCAGAGGCTATGAGCGCAAGGCAGGGAACTACCCAGGATGGGGCGCCAACCCATTGCAGGGCACACTTACAAACCATTCACACACTCATGCAGACATTGAGGTATTGATTAGCCAAAAAAGGTGGGGTAGTGGTCAAAAAAATACATTGGTATATTGATGATTGCTGACAATATCGTAGTGATTGTAGGAGAGGTTTTTGAAATGGATGCACATTGCCAAAATCATCCCTCCCCTGCTAACATGAACTGTGTTGCAGCTACACTCTTGTAATTTCTAGGGAATAATTTAGGCGGTGGGGGGGATAATTTTGGCAGGGAGGAAAATCACATTACAGGGGGTGATAATTCTGGAAAAAGTTCTTGATGTTGGGAGCTACAGAAAGTTCCACCAGTGTAGTTACAGAACAGCTAGATTAAACAGCGGATGCCTTTTCTGGCAGCAGGGTGTCGAAAAAAGCATCCCCTTTGATTTTGTATTTCTGTAGCTCTCAGGTATTTTGTAATTTGTATTTGAGAGTGTCGTAACTAACCTGTGCAAGTTTCACCAGTGTAGCTTCTTGATGGTCAGTTTTGACTAACTGAGCTAATAAAATAATTTAAAAATGTCCAATGGAAATTAATTCCCTGTACAGGCAGTCTCCAGGTTACGAACAAGATCTGTTTTCTGTCTTTAAGTCAAGTTAGTAGGTAAGTTGGAAAAATAATAATACAGTGCATAATGATATTTATACAGCAATAATAAAAGTAATTACATACTGTACTGTACTGAACCTCGAGCTGACAAACTGCTGAAGCTGTGCAATGTTAATGTAATAGGCTTTATAGCAGTTCATTTGATGTACGAGTTGTCTGTACGTCAGACGTTCTTAACCCAGGGACTGCCTATATATCCTTACCATTTTGTCCTGGCACCCTTGTTATTTGGATATCGAAATAAACAAATACATTTTATCGATGCATGTGCAGCTCTTGATGGAAACGTGCCTGAAAGTGATTTTTTTGGCGGTAAGGCAAAATTTATGTGACACAGATTTTCCCCAGATATGACGTTATTACGCATGCCCATTTTTATCTATAAAAGTCCATACTTATGGAAATGCATTTTTTTTGTCGCTAAGAGTATAGGCATCACATGGATGGAAAGATGTTTACAGTTACATATTGCCAGTTACATGCATTTAGGGATGGGAAGCTGGAGGTCTTCATCATTCTCCTGAAAAGTGAGCTTCCAGATGCAAGTGCTACCCTTTCCCCATTCTTTACTGCCTGTGGTACAATGGCTCTATTTGAAACAGTTTATTTTCAATTTTCATTGTTCTTAAAACACAATGTGTGGTTTCACCAGTTGTTCTCATCAGCATTATAATTATAACTGATATTATTTTAACTGATAATCATTATCATCATTATCTTGTAATTACTGCACCCATCCATCTTCAAACTACTTATCTAGTATAGGATTCTCCCCACCTTCAAAAAATCTTAGGAATAAACAAGCATAATATAACCCTAATTAAAAGTACAAATAATTAAAACCATCTTGGTGGAACATTTACCTTTATTCTTTATCTGCTCAATTGATTTTTAAAGTAAAAGAGAACAAGATATTTTAAAGACAGTAAAGCAACATAAAAGCACATTTAATCCAAATTACTCGTTTGATCCCTTTCTTATATTACAGGTCAGATTTGTCCCCCCACCCCCATATCTTAGCTCAGTGATGCTGGAGCCATCTTCCTTTTTTGTAAACCATGACTGTAACCATGACACAAGAAGTCACTCTGACAGCCTCCAAAAACTGGCTTGAAGATAATGGCATCGGTGTATATGTTGTACATTCCATCTTGTTCTTAAGCTAATTTCTTTCTCTGGTACACAAAATAAAGAAATTCTCATCATT
>JAAGVU020000008.1:13782017-13798208 GCA_011763525.2 Mormyrus iriodes
GTATATGTTGTACATTCCATCTTGTTCTTAAGCTAATTTCTTTCTCTGGTACACAAAATAAAGAAATTCTCATCATTTTGAGCATGAGCATAGTCAGAGTATCAGCAACAATGTATCTCTTTCCCCCACAATTTCCAGAAGAGGCAAACGGCAGATTCAACAAACCAGTTCAGCTTTTCCATTAGCTGATAGCTGAGAATGTGAACGCAGTAATTGGTGGCAAATTAACCCACACAGGACATAGACAGTGTACTAAAATCCAGTACTTTCTCCTGCAATCCCCACCAAAAACAGGTTATGTTTGGCTTTCTCCACATGGTGACTATTAAATTTCCATTACCTGCGGTAGCCCCAAGTTACATGTGTGTTTATTGCTTTTGCGAGTCAACTGAGGAAAAAGGAGAACAGAAATGGCGGTACCGGTCTATCTGTACCACGGGGCCTCGGCAGCTGATCCGGCGGAGAAAGTCGACTCAATCACCTCCCACATTCCATCACAGTGAAGTGTGCCAGCAGAGAAATGACAGTCACAAAAACTCATCTCTCTTAAAATCCCCCCCACCCCCAATCATATTTCAAGACCATGTGAATACAAAGCAAATAAAAGCGGTATTCAAAACCTTTGGCAGACTGCAATATTCACACACTCAATAACAATGAGTGGGAGCATCCATGTGCTCAGGTTTAGCAACAGTTCAGCTCAGAGTGTGAAGAAGCCTGACATACACATTTGGTTAGAGACAGCGGATAATATGCAGGATACAGACCAACTACAGTGGTAGAAAGGACCATTATTACATCAGTAACAGTGTTGCGTAATGGCTAAGAATGGCACCTGTTGTTTCGTTCAGTGGCAATCCGAGTTGTCTAAATCTTGGCGGCCTCCCCCTCCGCCTCCACGCAAGCACGACCAATCTTTCTGCTCCTGCTAGCCCATACCCAATGATCCTTTAGCATGTATTAAATAAATGATACCCTTTTAAATATATATATATATATATAACTATATTTATACATCTAAATTATTATCAAACACACGGACGCAGGTACACATAAGTACACATATACAGTAGAAGTATGTACAGGCGGCTGCAGTAGGAGAGTGGCTTGGAGGCTGTTACAGTTCCTCAGCCATCTGCAGTAGCGAGTTGATGGCGGCATCCTTGTTCCCCTGCTGGGCCTCCAACACGGTGCGGACAACCTCCCTGTCCAAGTTGGGGAACATGTCCTGCAATGCCTTGAGGTCCTCCTCGCTGCAGGGGGCGCCCTGCGGAGCGGGCGCAGACACGGCAGGCATCGCCATAGGCACCATCCCCTGGCTGTATATACCGGGCATTCCTGAAGAAAGAGTGGAATTAAGGGGTCACCTATGTGTTCTCGTCTCTCCATATGCTCCATACCTACTAAATAGAGAAACAATTCCAGGATGCCCTGGAAAGCTGCACTGTCTGTGCTACTCACCAGCAGGCAAAAAAAAGTTTTCTGGAGCCTGTTTCCTGGTCAATCAGAAGCAGCACCTTCAAAGTCCTAGCCAAGCTCTCCATGCACAGCACGCACCACATGTTAAAACAGTAATGCACTGCCACAAGCATGCAGACAGGCATACAAGCTCTACCATCAAGTCAATACCCCTCCTTCTTGGAAAGTATATAACCATACAATAGCTTGCTCCTACACCCCTACCCAACCATTTCCAAGATAAGTTTTTTCCCCAATGTCTATTTCATTAGTTGAAGCCTGTAACAAAAAAAACATAGCAAGAGTGTAAATGACTAGGCATCAAATTCTACTAGAATTATCCAGATGTTTAAGCAGTGAAAGCAAGGAAGGATACATATCCATATGAATGATGGTACAAAGAGGGCTAAAAGAATGAAACTAGGTGTACCTGTAGTACTGCTGTTTTATTTTACCTTTGTTTTTAGCAGTTCTGAGGTTATGTGGGAAGTGTGTCACCCCTGTGAAGGGTGTGCAGAAACACCCAATACCATATCTAGAAAGTTTCCGAGTCCCATGATCCAGTAGCAGCAACTATGGGTTGACATTCCTGTTTAATTTAGTTTACTCATCTACACATTTGATGCATAATATTAGAGATGCCTCTCAGGGTCCCTACATCCTACGTTTTTTTTTGTTATTCACTCTTTGTTCAATATACACATACATTATAAATTACAATTTAAGCTTCTAGTTATGGAAGTCAAAAATAATGTTCTACGGCAGGGGTGCCCACACTTTTTTGACGTGCGAGCTACTTTTAAAATGACCAAGTGAAAATGATCTACCAACAATGCACGGTAGAGTTTGAAAGGTCACAGTAGAGTTTATTTTGAAAGGCAGGGCTCCACGATTGACGTGTTGGGCAGCCCTGCTCTACAGATTACGTTTCCTTTACTTAACGTCATAATGCTAATTAAAACTAGCCTGTTTATTCACAAGACAACAGGAGTTTCATTGGTATCTGCCCTCCCATGACAGTAGCGAGTCAGAACCAGTGGGACCAGCTTCCCTACGATGTCTCCCAACAGCACAAGGGCCTGATAGTCATTGTTCACTGAAGCAAAGAAATCCTGCACCTTTTAAATAAGTGGATCACCGCCTGTTTCAGGTCTGAGCACCAGGTTCATCCTTGCATGCATAAACGTGCACGTACACACGCATGCGCTATAACTTACCTGGGGCAAAGTGCGTCAGCCCTGTTGAGAAGGCAGGCAGGCCCGAACAAACAGTGCAAGTGTCAGGGTGGGGATGACGAACACAGCATACATGTGAGATGAGTCCGTAGGGTATGGAAAAATATCCTGCCTTAAGTATGTTGATGTGGCCTATGAAGCAGACTGTCCAGCTACGGCACGGCACACTACTGCCAGAAACTAGTACCAGACCCAAATAAGAGTGCAGACCGCATCAGCATACTTGCAGCATCTGCTGTTCACATCCACAGATCAGTCCCTAGACCAGCATGTGCGCATGGACCAGTGACACAAGCATGCTGCTCCACAAGCATGTGCACAAATATAACCAAGTGCAGGAAACGGTGTAATATCCACAATCACAACCCGGTCCACCTTGTGTAGACATTTACTGCACGTACTGACAATCACGCCACTACACTGAGACATCGGTGGTCCATGTTTGTGCATGCAGACCTAAGTCGCTGCATGCAGACATCTCTGTGGCATGTGAAAGTTCGCTGGGTCTCACACACCTGCGATGGGCACGTATCCAACTCCCTGCTGGTAGACTGTGGGCATGAGCACCACGGGCTGAGGCGGCATCATCATACCAGCTGGAACAGACTGACAGGGCAGGGATGCAGCGGAAGAAAAACTGTCAGGATACTATTCCTGTGCATTGTTTAGACTTTAACAGGGTCTAGCGATCGGCAAGAACACTTCAGGGAAAAGCCTAGAACCTTTACACCATGAGTGAGTTTTGTAACAATAGTGCTATGTGCTGCAAAGAGATTCAATTATACAGTAAAAGAAAATTCTGAAAATTTTTATGAAATATGGCTGATAAAAAAACAGCATAAAAAGAAAAACATTGTATACATAAACATCTACATAGTGAAACAGACGATTTAGTAGTTAGTTACTGAACAGGACGAGGGTTTGCAATAGTAATAATACTAGGAAGAATAAATGTAAGACTATTTGTATAATTACTTGGTAGTAAACACTGTGGTCCTATAAAGATGCATGCGGACTTACTGCAAAGGACATAACAAGGTTGATCATGCCCTCTTTGTCGTCACCCTGCCTTCCACTCAGGCTGTACCACTCATCCACAACACCACCCTCCCTCAGGCCCTCTGGAATGGTGATGTGTGTCCAGGCGATGCGGTCGTCCATGGAAAAGGCTCTCTGGAAGGGAGACAATCAAGCCGGTACCCATTTAAACAAGCTATTTCATACCTGGGGTGCCTCAAGGTTCCATATAAAGGTAATTTATAATTATAAACAACATAAGGAGATTTAGTGGATCTAGCTCTACAGTCATCTTCTTGACATGGGAAACAGTAACTCAGACCCAAGAACATTTGCTCAGACCCAAGCGATTTGTCCTTGCATCATTTCAATCAACAAGGCGGCATAGTGTTCCCTTACCTCATCAAATATTTCCAGATAGAAAGAGTCCACACCAGGAGGCACAGTGCACTGAATGACCTTGTTCCAACGCGGGTTCTTAGCACCATTGTGAGCTGTGGGCGTCTCATAGACCGCATAGCCAAGTCGAATCCGGCAATATGGGTCCATCCTTGTCATGCCGTAGTTCTTTGCCAGCTTGGCCTGAATGCAAAGTGGACACGAAAATGACCCAGCAGCCGATAAACCAAGATCAGAGGCAGCAGCCAACCATTCCCAGCAGGAAGGGTACAGTCAATTTCCCACCACTACTAGAATGTTGCAGCACGACACAATGTCCGTGATCAATGAAAGTCTTCAAGGTTCCATACAAAAGCAGATCAGGCACATGTAAAGCAGAGCAGGATCACACATATCACATGCACTTCAGCAGCGTCATATTAGATTTTTCAAAACACCTTCACTACTGCTTGCTAAAGAAGAATTTGTGACTTGCACTATATTGCCTATAGCACACTGATGCACAAACAAGTTTACATACATACATACATACATTCATACAGATATGCACATATATACCCAAAATGACTGAGTCTCAATACTGACACTAACACATACATACACTCATAGAGAGCCCAATCCAAGTAAACTGAAGCAGACAGAGAAAAACACCCCCACCTGTACCACAGTGATGCTGAGTCTGCCCACAGTCCCCAAGGCACCTCCATACTGAAGTTGCTGAGCAGCCTGAGCATCCATCTGGACCTGCTGCTGCTGCTGGGTTGGGGTGATGCGCAGGAAGTCCTGGGGAAGCTCCCCAATGTACACCTGGGCAGGGAACAGAAGTGGAATGGAAGGCGCATGCCCTGTTATCTCTACAGATCCCATACCCATTTGTAAATCTCTAAATGTCTCGGGTATAACAGTACTTATCAAAAATGTTCTAATATGTCTTTTATAATCAGAGTACAACCCAAAATATAATTATGAACCTTTTTCAAATTATTTAAATAAAAAGTGGTCAGAAAATTCATCTCCCTACTTTAGTTAACACCACCTCTCTGTTAAGATGGACGACTTATAATTTCATCATATGTTTGCATTGGCTAACTTTTCATTCTCTGACAGCACTCTTGTCTCTCTCTTAACCCTTTCTTGGCAACATTCAGGCACTCCCAAGTCTGCCCATCCTGGTCCTTAGAAGTTGTCGTCATCATTTAAACATTGTCACCAAATCAGACTTCTTGTGTTATTTTATACCACATGCACACTAGCAGCTCCCAGAAAAGCCATAACACAAATTGGGATCCAGCAGAATTCTACACAAAAGCTGAAATGGACAGTTATTCAACTAACAAATGCAGCTGTGCGCAACAGAAAGAATGAACTACGACGGTGAGTCAGCTCCCTCCAAAGCTGTGCAAGCTGGAAGAAAAATGTGTTGCTCTCTGCTTGGACTGGCAAGCAAGAGTACTGCCCCACCCATACTGGACCTTCGTTTGGCTTGAGAGACATGCACATTTACTTACCTCCCCCCACAAGAAACAAAATGTTCCAAGTCTTATAGCTTTCTTAAAATTTTAAATGAAGTTTTTTTAAATACTCAAATTGTTTGGTAATCGCAGGGCAGACAAGTACACGCCATATTGCTTTGTGACGTGTATAATGTGCGTGTTCACCATGGCAAAACCTCAGGCTTGTCCTTGCACAGAAAACAGCACTGAGAGAGAATCCTGTGCATGCAGAAACCACGCAGCGTGGTATTTCCTGAAACCTAACAATATCAGTCTACAGGACTGGATGTGGGAAAATGACGTTTCTACATCTGTAGGACCATCACAGAAATTTTTCAGTTATAAGGAAACTGTTACTCATAGGAAAAGCAGACTAATTCTTGCCACAAAGAGCTGGGCAGGGAAAACCTGTTTCAAAAGGGTGGGCTAGGAACCGGACTGGTAGCATACACTGAGGACAAAATAAACTGCACAATCTATAGAAACTGAGAAGACAACCAAATGGATGGTTGGTATTTTCGTCTATCCTTATTGAGGTCTGAACACATCAAATAAAGATCATGTGATGATAATGGCTGAATGGGTATCAAGTACTTTGTTCCCTCATATCAGATCTCATACAGAGCATCACAATTACAGAACTGAATTGAAATATTGCGACAAATCTATGCAACATTTGCAAAATAAGACTCCACTGTATATTTAAGCTAAGAATTTCCAAGAAGCCCAAGGGTAAAGCAAATATATGAATGGTCCATTTAGTTTCTTTCAATCTTAACTGTTACAGTAGACCAATTCCAATTACATACATTTCATATGTATTTGAACCATGTCTTTCAACATTTTGTGTATATACTTTTTCATCCATTCATTTACATAATAATACAAAAATACACTGCAGAATTTTTCAGTAAGCAGAATAACAAGCGAGCCCGCCCAATGACCCACCTATCAATCCATTTCCCAAACCACTTCATCGTGAGAGGGCCGGTTAGTCAAATGATTCGGTATGTATGTGACACACCATTGTTTATAAGTTCATTCGTTGTCCGACGTATAAAATCTCAATGTGGAAATGGCATATATTCATGAATTTCATATACGTTATTATATCATAAAAGTCACGAATGGCCCAGCTCCAGGGAAAACAAACCACCTCCCAGAACTAACTAATATTCAAGTATTCGGCTGTAGGAGGTATTGTATTACTTCATTTTCCTTTTTTTTTTAAAGTGAGAAAGAAATGACAGAACAGCTTATAACAAGAAGCCGTTAATAAAGCGGCGGGGGAAGCCCGCTTCACGGAGGGCCAGACAGGCGCATCAGAACCTGGTAAACGCACGTCGCTTCTATAAAACTCCACTAAGGCGGCTGATCTGACGAATACGTCGCGGCCATGACGCTCCAGATTTCCTAAAACTTAATGTAAAGTTATCGTTTTAAGCCCTTACTTACAGCCTCATACGTGTCCAGTGTCACCAAGACTTGCTGTTCACCCAAATTGACTCAAAAACAAAAATAGCAGCGTGGTTAGCCAGCAAGCTAATCAACTACACTTGGCTTTGATAAAAGGATTTTCGCACGATGAAACACGCTTAAATCAAATGGGAATTGTACCGTTAGACATAAAGCACAAAAACAGTTTACAACTTTCGGTTTTGCTCCACTGATTAACGCCAGTCGCGTTTAACACCTCGAATTACATACACATATTTTCGTAATATCAACAGAAATTCAAGCATATAAGCAGAAGCGAGAGCTACGAAAATCCACGTAGGTGTGGGAACACAAATACACACGTACCTGACCCCGTTGGGTAGTGATCGTTGTAGCCATTTGTCACACTGCCCGTCCTTATTAGTAAAAATAACGTTAAAGCGTTTTTTTGTTTTGTTTTTTTTTTATTACGAACCCAAATAAAATGCAGTCAGACTCGGTGTGTACAACATCTACCCTTCCTACTCAGTCAGCTGATACGCCCACGGTTGGTTACGATATACAGACACGTTTCTCTATGTCATTTGCGCAGCAACCGCACTGCGCGAGCGCGTGATGTTTCTTGTACCCTTTCAATCCAGAAAGATATGAAGCAGTTATAGTAATAGGTAGTATATTGTGTTTATGCCG
Source organism: Mormyrus iriodes (assembly GCA_011763525.2). Classification (NCBI taxonomy): domain Eukaryota; kingdom Metazoa; phylum Chordata; class Actinopteri; order Osteoglossiformes; family Mormyridae; genus Mormyrus; species Mormyrus iriodes. The sequence goes on from JAAGVU020000008.1 coordinate 13,789,747, forward strand.
ACTGTCATTTATATTGCCTGGCTTTTCATAATCTTTTGAAAAAGGCAAATAGACCTTTATCTTATGGTGGTTTTCATCATCTTCTTCATATCGCTTTTGCTGGTGAGGGTTGTGGTTGCAGCAAAGGCATAAGGTTTGGTTTCAACGTTGCTTGGGACCAAATCAGCCCCCAAGACTCTGCCCCCTGGAACACACACAGTACTCCCACAATATTGGTAGAGACATATCCCTACCGTCCATACACATATCAACATGCTAAGCAGGGTCCTGTATCACAAAGCAGGATTTCTTGCTTAGCCGGATAACTTGTCAGATTTAAGGTACCCTAGTTTAAATGGACTTTATCTTTGTTCACTTAGATTTTTCCCAGTCTACCTTAAATCTGACAAGTTATCCAGCTAAGCAAGAAATCCAGCTTCATGATACTAGCCCGTGGTCTCACCGGACCTCCTTCACAGACTCTGGATCTCCAGATATTCTCAAGCTGGCCAGGTGAAATAGTCCCTCCAGTGTGTACTGGGTTATGCTTAGGGTTAGAAGACGTTTTTCTTAAGGTGCTTGTCTGGGTTGTCCTGGTCCATCCCTCCAACACCAGGGGGTAATCAACCGATAGTTCTACCCCTCTATTCACCCAAGTGTCTACAACACACAGACTCAAGTCTGACATAAGGTCAGTTATTGATCTTTAGTTTAGGGTTCTCTGGTATCATGTACACTTATGAGAGGCAATTCTCCCCAACTATACCACTCCAAGTATCTCTATTATGCACCAAATGTGCATTAAAATCTCCCAGTAAGACTGCAACATCTGTAGGGCTTACCCTTTCAAGCACCTCACAATTTTCTCCAGGAAGGAAAGGTATTCTGTACTGCTATTTGTCACACACACTGAAACAGCAGCGTTTTCCTCTGCAACTATACATAGAGGCATTAAGTCTTCCCATCTTCCCCATTAGAAGGGTTAGTATCCAGTATCCATTGCAATGTTTCATACCTCAGGGTCCTACTCACTACACCTGTTCCTCACCTTTCATCTTGTGGGTGTGGATTCCACAAAATGGTTTCATGTTGCCATTTTGGGCTGAGCCTTACCAGGGTTGCACTGGAGGCCTAGCCACCAGGTACTTGCTGTTGAACACTATCTCCAGGGCTGGTTCCAGGGGTGGGTCCCAGTAACCCGGTTCCAGACATGGTACTCTGCATTCTTTTGTAGATTTCATGGAGGTCATTGTTGAGTCATAGTTCGTCTGGATTCTTCCCATTGTACTGTTCTCCAAGAGTGTCCCACAAGGAGACTAAGCCACAGATGACACAGGTCACCCTGCAAGGATACAATCTTTAGAGTGGTGGTGGTCAAATTGCAGAAGTGTGGCAAATTAATTATAGAGATATATGCTTTTACTTCATTTAATCAATGTCAAAATAGCAACTGCAATTGATTAATTGATAATTAAAATAATATTGATAAAATTCTCTCATGAGCTTTAGGTCACGTAAAAATACATGCCACTTCCTCCTATATAATATAAAATAATCGATTCGCACTATCCATTCAAATGTATTTATATAATTTTATTTTTATATGCAAGGGACGCGACACTGCAGCGTTGGTTAACAAAGGAATAAGTCTGCTCTTGATTTACGGACAGCACGCAACCCATCGTTTATTTAGTGTTTCTAATGGCTTTTATTCATAAGACAAGTGACAGTCACAGATAATACTTAAGCCGACTGATTAGGTACAGTCAAATGCAGTGCCTGCCAAGTTAATAGCTGCTCCCCTATGACCAGCAGGTGCCGCTACTGTTCACCCTGCAGTGAAGCTTCGAGTGATGAACCCTATTCCGACACATTTGGAAAGGAAGTTTCATTACTTCAGACAGCTTTATTTCGACATCACTGAAAAAAACCTTTGTGTTCGATTCGAAATTACGTCGGTTTCGTTGTACTGCAAATTCAGCATGTATTTCATATCAGCGCCTTAGGCGTCCCACCAAGTTAGAGAGAAAAAAATCGTAAAAAGTAAAGAAAGGTTATCAGTAAAGTCGCAGAAAGAATAAGTTTACAATAATGTCGATGTAAACATAAACAAACCAATGTCATGAGTCCATGTTGGCAAAATCTAATGAGATTTTAAATGTCCATTGTAAATACAACAACAACAACAACAACAATAATAATAATAATAATAATAATAATAATAATAATAATAATATATTTTTCTGGGTAAACACCAGTAGACATGTTCGGCAACACTCCGGCCACTTTATTGAAAAGCCATTGTTTCCTCTCCGGATGTATTTCAGTGTAACAGTCAGTTCAGAGTGCCGATGGAGGAGTTCGGAGTGGCGATTTTTGAGAAGTTACACGTTTGTTTCCATTGACAATAACGAACATTAACGGTAAATTATCCGTCTTGCTGAGAACATCTTATTGTCCCAAAAATAACTACCATGATATCCATACGAATAGCTCAGTCACGTAAGATATATGTAAATATATTTCAGAGAGATTTCTATCGAAAATGTAGCTAAGGTTGCTAGCCCTCACAAGTGCACGACCCTTGTCTTTGGCTAAGTAGCTAGCTGACCAGCTTAGTTGATACTTTCTGACTAAAATTTACACAGTATAAATGAGGCTTTGGAGTGGTCTGCCTGCCTGAGAGTTACTAAGAATTGAGCTACATAAGAAGATGTTATTGAATAAAATATTCGGAGGGGATATTAGACTGTACATTTTTACTGTTGGTTGAATAATTGGTATGTTCACTAGCTAGATAGGTATTTATGTAGCTGACATTTAAAACATGTTATTTAATTATATGCAGCTGCTGCAAAGCTTGATAATTTCTGACTGCTGTTTTACGAAGCTAGCATTTGCTGGCATGTTATGTGGTCCCATGAGTGTAGATTTATTGTACAATATGAAACCGATGCACCGGCATCCTATACTTGAAAGATTGGTACACATTCATATTATGTAAAAATAAATCAGTGTAGTCAGGAACGCTGACTGGTAAGTAGTAATAAAAACATATTTCTAGACAAGTAACAGACAGGTAACCCACACTTTTCTGTCTCGGAATACTGACGACACCAATACAATTTAAATTTCTGTATGTACATAGCGTTTCATGGTTGAACACCTTCTGACAGGTTTTAGAAGTAGACCCATAGTTTGTTTTGATCCGGTTCCGTGAATACTGTTTGGGGGGGGTTGGTGTGTTTGCTGGAGTACGCCCTGAAATTAAAGACCGATTCAGTGTTTTACTTGTGCGGCTTGGGCAAAGTGATTAGCATTACTCAGATGCTTCACAGGTCTAGGACTTAGGGGTGCCTTGCACTTGCACCATTATAGTCTTTTGTTAATTTGGTGCTTTTATATAAATGACAGCTATGTCGTGGTTTGATGGGTTGCTAAAGAACAGAAAATATGTTCATGAATGAGTTTTTGGCCTTATTGTGTTATGTAATTGTTATTTTACTTTTATATTCTAATTTGTGCTCTGTAATTGATATGGTTAGGAATGATTCCACGTGTTTCTCTTTGCTTCCATTTACCAATACTGAAGTGCAGCTCTATGACAGGGTGCAGATTGCAAGGTTAGTAGTGGCAATCAAAACGTGAGCTGCTATAGAGTCAGCTTGTGCCTCTCTCTCCACACCCATCTGCTCTGGTCCTTCATCATCTTTGAAGAATTGCCTCAGCTGCTTGTGTTGTGCCTGTTGTGTGGGTGACGGTCAGCCTGTCTCTGTCTCTGTGCCCAGCCATGGCAGCCTCATCAGAGGAGGTGCTGCTGGTGGTGAAGAAAGTGCGGCAGAGGAAGCAGGATGGAACCCTGTACCTGATGGCTGAGAGGATTGCCTGGGGCCCAGAGGGGAAAGACCGCTTCACAGTCAGCCACCTGTATGCGGACATCCGCTGTAAGTCTTCCTTTCTTCCTCATGAACGTACATGTATTTGTTCACAGTGACACAAGGTCTTTTTTTATGTCATTTAATTGGTTGCCTAGTAAAATATTTTATCCAATACGACTTGCATTCTAGTATGTTCTTTCGGTGCACACTCTCAGAATGCCTGCTTTCACACACTTGCAGGTCTGTATTACCACAACAGCATCCATTTGAACACATTTCCTCCAGGCTGTCTTATTCCATCTGCTGTCAATGCATCGCAGCTGCTACTGCAGTACTCCAAAATAGCGTGCACAAATGGGCATTTACATATGTTTTATGAGGCGTACTCCAAAGCAATAACTGCAGTAAAGCATGATAAAAAAAAAAACAAAATGACGAGTGCTACATAAGAGAGAAGTGGAAGTTTTAATTAAGTTAATTTTAAAATTGAATAATATTAGTTTTGTTTCTATGTAACAAAGCAAAACTGCACTTTCTCTCTCCTGATCTGTCCTGTCTTTTGTAGCCTGTACTCAGTTTGAGAATACAGTTTCACTGTAGCCTGCACTCAGATTGGGGTTGTAGTTTCAATGTGATAAGTCCACTGTGCCTTCCTTCATGTTGTGACCATTTATGATTGTGTAATTTATAATGGTAGATATTGCAGATGAAAAACTTGTTTTCAAACCAAAGAACGGAAGTTTAAGGAGGTTTCTACTGGAGAATTCAACATTATAGCATTTCTATTAGTAGCAGTGCATTAACTGTCACTGTTTGAATTCCTGCAATGTGCCTTATTGAGTAACAGCATGTTTCCCTAGTTGAACAGAAGGAATGTGTATCATTCAGGGTTTCTCAGTCACACTGCTGGTGGCCCAGTCTGGCTTTCATTGCAGCCAAGCTTGTTGAAATTTGAAGAATAAAATGTTCAAATCCCATTCAACACAATGAATTTCTTCTTTGAAAATATACTTTTCAGATATTTTTTGCTCATATTAATAATTTATTTAATTGAACTGAAGTTTGATATATGTCTACTGTCATTATTAATGATGATGATGATAATGATGAAAGAAATTAGTAATTTTTACTTATATATTTGATTTGATTTGTCTTGTCTTGCAAATACACATGTTCTCCAAGTAAGTTGTTTTAATCTTATTCCCCTAATGGCTTATGTAATTTATTCAAAGAGTGGCTGAGTGATGGTTATTAGAGACAGTCTTGCCTAATTAGTTGAAGTAAAAATGAGCATATATAGCTGAACATTGAATATGAGGCCTCAATATGAGCAATAACCTGACACACTTTGATAGAGAAAAATACTCTGGTAATGCTGTGTGAGTCCTGTTTTGAGAATGTCATTTGTGTTTTGTATAAAAATGTTTTGTGAATAAATCACAGAATAGCACTTGATTTTGTTGTTTTTGGTGTAATATAATTTTTCTTTCTGAGCAAGGTTGTGCAGATTCGAGTCAAGGACTAGGAGTTGGCTAATGTGGCTTGGGTATCTCATAAGAATGCTATCTTGTTGGTCTCTAAAGAGCTGTTCCAGGCACATCTCACGGGGTGGATGCCCTGGGGCAGATCCAAGGCATAGGGGTTTGGGAATGTTTGGGGACAATCCAGAACAAACTGGAGTCTATGGCCATGGAAGAGAAGTCTGGTCTGACCTGCCCAGCATACTGACATTGTGATGGAAGTGTTTAATGACACTTTCCTATACTTCAGTAAGCTACTGAAGAGCAGTTAGACCTTTTTCTTTATTTTTAGAAGCGCTAGATTTAATACCAACCTTGAAGAGTATTTCAGTTAAATGTGTTATTGCTATAAGCAGATTTTGATCATCTACTTTTAGTTACTGTATAACTGGCGATTGCTTCCCAGTATAGATATTACATGGTAGTATTTAATTCAGTAACTTCTTCAATTTTTTGCTCAACCAAAAGGGAAGGTCCAACACCCATTGATGTCTGAGGGCTGGAATCGCCTGTGCTTCTCCAACCTCATTTGTATGAGGGTGTCTTAAATAGAAGCATCATTAGTGTTGGACTTGCACCATCTTGCATTTGCCTGCAGACACCTTTGGAAATAACAGAATCGGTGCTCATGGCTGTTCCCTTGAGTGTGAATGCGACAATTATTGGGGAACAGTAATTCTCAGCCAATGTGTCTGACTGTAGTGTCATGGTTTTTCGTACTCTCCTTCCCCCAATGTATACAGGTCAAAAAATCAGCCCTGATGGCAAAGCCAAAATCCAGCTTCAGCTGGTCCTTCACACTGGGGAGAGCACCACGTTCCACTTTGCCAGTGAGAGCACAGCACTGAGGGACCGCGATGCTGCCAAGGACCTTCTGCAGCAGCTCCTGCCCAAGTTCAAGAAGAAGGCTAACAAAGAGCTGGAGGAGAAGAACCGGTGCGACCCAGTCTATTGTTACACCAACCCTATGTCTGCACCACCCTGTCTGTACATTGAAACCGTTTACCATGTTTTGTCTTTTAATAATTCAATGGCTTAACACATTCTTGTGCAATGCTTTTTGTTCAAAATGTATGTAATGTACATTTCAAATTTGAAACTGAAAATTAACTGATCAAAAGTGTGTCAGCGGGAAAGTACATGTTTTAGCCTGTGACATGCTTACTAGAGGTAAAAACACAGGGAAAAGTACATTTTACAGTTCTGGTGCATTTAATGTTTATAGAATATTACCTTTGATTTTGAATCCACCCATTGTCTGGGTTACTCATAAGGGTTGTGTTTTGCGTAATATGAAATTTTTAGTTATGTCTATTGTCAGCTCAACAAATATATTATAGTTGTGTGACTGGTTCTCTTGTGACATGGATATGTATGTTTACAAATTGCTTCTTCCTATGACCTAGAATGCTTCAGGAGGACCCCGTACTGTTCCAACTATACAAGGACCTAGTGGTCAGTCAAGTGATCAGTGCGGAGGAGTTTTGGGCCAATCGCCTTAGCATGAACTCTGTAGACCACTCCAACAACAAGCAGGAAGTGGGGATCTCTGCTGCCTTCTTGGTAAGCCTTAATGATGTGAAACTAGACCCCACCCTCAAAAGACAGAGTAGCAGAATTACAAAAGCCAACAATGTCTAATGCCAAATGGTGCCTAGTTCATCCCTGTGATACTTTTGTGTCTCTGTGGGTTGCAGGCAGACATCAGGCCTCAGACAGATGGCTGCAACGGTTTGAGATACAACCTCACTTCAGACATCATAGAGTCCATCTTTAGAACGTACCCTGCAGGTACAGTACCTGAAAGGACTGATTAATATCCCAGAGTTGATTCCTGGGGTTTCCATCTTGGCTTTGTCTTTCTGACTATTGCCATTCTGAAAGTCTTGAATGTATTTATATTTTAGTTTCAGCTGGGTCCAGTATTTTCATGAGTCATATTCCTTTGCTTTTGAATTTAGCCTTTTTCAGTTTTGCTATAGCCTTGAGTTCCTACCCATAATCTTGTCCTTGATTGCTCTGCTATTGAGCAGAGGGAAGAGTTTCTGAGGTCATTTGATGTCTTGAATTTTATCATGTTTTTGTGGCTCTACTGAGCTTAATTCCTCACATTTAGGACTGGAGGGAAGTTCATTACCTACACTTGATCGGCCCTGAACCATTGAACTGCCCACTTAAGTATGAGGGTGCCGTTGGTTTATTTACAATAACCTGTACAGTAACCTTTCTCATTGCAGTGAAGCAGAAGTATGCTGAGAACGTACCCCACAACTTGACGGAGAAGGAGTTCTGGACCCGATTCTTCCAGTCCCACTACTTTCACCGGGACCGAATCAGCACTGGCCTGCAGGACCTCTTTTCAGAGTGTGCAAAGCAGGATGAGAAGGGTAATGGCCTGGTTAATGATGGGGTCTGCAGGACATTCATTGTCTCTGCTGGCATTGTTTGGTACACGGAGTAGTGCCAGAGGGTCTCATCATGTCCTCTGTTTAGAGCAAGCATCCAGCGTCCATTGTCCATTGTTCTCTGGTTGGAGTTGGCTATGAAATGTATGATAAACATAGCAGTTTTTTGCGTTCTCCAGGCTTAAAATCTATGGTAGTCCAAGGTGTCAAGAATCCACTGGTTGATCTCCTGTCCTTGGAAGACAAGACGCTGGATGAGGTGGGGCTGCCTGCAGCTGTCTTCTGAACACTGTAGAGGGTGTGAGCATCCTGCAACCAAACCCACATTTGTATCTGTTGCAGGGTTATGGTCCTGCCCCCTCCACCTCCAATACCAGTAAATCTGTAAAAGACAGCAGCAATTCTGCCATCATCAAGCGCTTCAACCACCATAGTGCCATGGTGCTGGCTGCAGGTCTGCGCAAACAGTGAGTGAATGGAGTGAATTGGTCAAGGGAACCATATAGACAGTGCTTATAGAAAGTGTGCAACCTATACAGCCCTTTAAAGTGGGCCTTTTGGGTCATTTATCGGAAAATATTGGTTGGATATGTAGGTTATAGAGTCCTTTTTATTTGAATTACTGATAGTATTTGTGGGTAAGTATCAACGAGCATACCATATCTAGATTTTGTAATAGG
>JAAGVU020000008.1:13799133-13811905 GCA_011763525.2 Mormyrus iriodes
TCACCTAGTAAATGAGGCTGTAACAGGAGCCGATGTTGTTTATTATTAGTTTTATCAATATTATTATTATTATTATTATTATTATTATTATTCAGGACTATAACAGGCATTAAAATTGACCATGAATGCAGGTAGGCTTCTCTGTTTCAGGCCGGTTATTAATCCTATTCAAGCTTTATTTTTAAGGCCTGTTATTGTGGTGGTGCAATCTTATTCATTGTTTTTACTTATTTTTAATTTTTTACTTTCTGACTGCACGCTTTCACTTTGCAGATTAACTTGAATGTAGGCAGAATGTTGTGTTAGTGTCATACTGACTCTTGATTATAATTGTGAACCTGGAGCAGAAACATGGGTGTTTGCCGGGGAGGGGGTTGTCAAAGAATGGAAATTTAGATTTCGATTCTGATGGGGATGTGGTGCGTGACCCTGGGAATTGTAGTATATTTTAGGGAATGGAGTTGGACATTCTAGGGAGAGTTATGTGTCTTTTATGGCTCTATCCTATCAGGGACCCTTTCAGTGACCAGGCCAGTGAGACTAGCAGCACTGACGGCAACTCCAGAGACTCAGATCTCTTTCAGCCGCCCATCAAGAAGGTAAGAACAGATTTGGGTCAAGGTTCTGATTTGAGTCATCAGGCATGCTTGAGAGAAGCAATTCCTATAAACCCATAGTTGTCTTGTTGAATCCATCTGTCCATCCATCTGTTGATGTCGGACTGATTTTTGTTGAATCCATCTGTCAGCCTAGATTTTTAAGTTGGACTGAATTTCTCCTGTTGCATGCAGTGCCTCTGCAGTTATGCAGCAAAAGATTAGCCATGGCCCATGGGCAGTGTCTGAAAAACACAGTGTTTCCCCAGGTGAAGCTGCAGGAGGCAATTGAGTATGAGGACTTACAGAGAGGCAATGGACAGAAGATCGTTGCCCTGAATCTGAAGAAATCTGACAGGTTGGTGTCTGTGACGTAGTCTGTTTTTGTTCCCCAGAAGAAAAACTTGACACTGATGTTGGTGAGTCTGAGGTAGCTGGGCTTCTAAATGTAGTTGTGGAGTGCAAAGCCGCCGACATCTGATTTGTTCAGTTTTATATGTGCTGCCAGGTACTCTCATGGCCCTGTGCCCATCCAGACTCAGCACTACAGCACGAGCCAGGACATTATTAACTCTGTCACCATCATCCAGCATGAGATGGACAGTTACAAGCCCAGTCTTACTCAGGTAAAGCCGGCTGTACCGATTAGCTGTATACGCACTAGCCTGGACAGAGCTGAGATTGACTTCAGGTCCATATTAGCTCAGCAGAAATCAGGTTCCAACATGTACTAATACTTGCCCTCTTCTGTTCCAGGTTATGTCTAGTAGTACAGCCAGCTCTGCAATTGTCGCCCTCTCACCTGGGGGCGTGCTTATGCAAGCCGGGACACAGCAGGCCATTAACCGTGGGTACTCCCGAGAGTAGCTGCCGTCAAAGAGGCACAAATCATCCTCTGGGTCCTCTTGTCACTTAGGGCTCAGTGATGATGTGTCTCTTACCATATTTGTGAGACACGAGGACATGTCCATATAATCTATCCATCCATCCATTTTCCAGAACCGCTTATTCCATTTCGGGTCGCGGGGCATATAATCTATAAAATTTTATATTAATTTTAATTCAAGCATACTTCTTGGTAACTTGGTATTTTAAGGAAATATTGTGAATTGCTGTAAGTACTGTGAATAGAAAAGATAACCAACTGAGTTTTAGGTACTGGGGAATTCAGTTGAAAATAGCTGGATATCCATAGCCACAGAACTGATTTAGAAATAAATCCTCTTCTTGGACATTTTTTCTTATAATAGGAGATGGTTATATGCAGGGCCCGACCATTAGTATGCTGCCTTTTCAGAGATGGTGCCCAGTGAGGTGCAGTCAGAATTGAAGCATCTATACGTGGCCGCTGGAGAATTGCTGCGCCACTTCTGGTCTTGCTTCCCAGTCAACACACCCTTCCTAGAGGAGAAGGTGGAGTTCTCTCTTTATTTTTTCCTATTTCACTTGACTTTTTGGTTTTTCTTAAATCTTTTTCTCCCCCTCTTCTCTACAAAGGTGGTGAAGATGAGGTCTAACCTTGAGAGGTTCCAGCTCACTAAGCTCTGTCCTTTCCAGGAGAAGGTTCAGCGGCAATACTTGAGCACTAATGTAAGATGTCCCTTCTCTCAGCTGGAATGAGATACTGTAGGTTTAATCCCACTGGAACTCAGAAGGTCATATAACACATGCTTAGTGAATTAAGCTTGAAGTTTTAAGTTAAGTGCTGCTTTTCATTGGATCGTTTGGGTAGGTATAATTAATATTGTTTTGCTTATTGAGGCAGCCTGACACTAAATTGTCGTACAACACCAAGAGAACTAGTTGAGCAGCGCGTCCTTGATCCTTTTTCTCTTGGCCATATTTCCTGCAGCTTACAGGCCACCTGGAGGAGATGCTTCAAACAGCCTACAACAAGTTCCATGCCTGGCAGACACGACGAATGCTAAGAAAGACCTGATGGAACGGGGGATGGTGGACGAGAGGGGCGAAAAGCCTCCTCTCTCATGGGCCAGCTGGCCTGCTGTGATCCACACTGGACCAAGGGCCCCATACTTGGTCTGCATTGGGGCTGGAACATCGACTGGAGGGTGCCACTGCACTCTTGATTGGTCGGCAACGATGAACACTAGCAGAGGCGATATTCATTTATTTGTTGTTTTTAAAATTTCTTGGGTGGGGGAAAAGGGGACACCTATCTGAGTTCTTTTTAGGGGATGTAGCAGAGCCAGGATGCCAGAATGATTGCAACTAGCAGTCTGACAGGCAGGTTCTGTGGAGGGAGCGGCTCACCTCAGGTACTGAGTGAAAGAAGCTAAAGAATTGAGCTGCTGCTGTTAAGTATGTTCGACTTACCCATAATGCAGTGCAAGAACATAAGAGGAATACAAGCAAAGAAGATGTTTAGAAGAAGCAATACCGTAAATGAACTGCCTGTGCTGTCACTTATGCAGCTGTCACATGGTCATTACTGCACTGGCTTTGCGAGGCCTGCACCTGTACTGTAGGTTTAACAATGGCTGTTTTGTTAGGCTTGCACTTGTTTAGGAGCAAATAGAGGAATGTGTAGAGCGATCCAAGCTGTCGCCACCACCCTTTCAGTGGTTTGTCAGGTATATTTCTCTGTTTGAAATGCACAAACACCGCCTGTGGGGATCTCCATGTGTCTATCAGTGACAGAGACTCCAGTCTGTGCGTTGTCATCTTCTGCCTTTCTCACGGTGCTCTTTCACTTCTCTGCAAGTTCCTTCTTTAAGAAGATCTGCTTGCTTCAGTGTCGTTCAAGAGCAAGACAGAGGAATGCCTTGAGCAAAGCTAAGATGTCACCATCGTGGTAGCCATTTCTGTGTTTACAGACCCGGTGTCTTGCGAGCCCCAATTCTGTTACTTGCACTGAAGCGCCCCTCGAGTCGTCTCCAATCTACACTCTTCTCCACATTGTCCAACTGGGAAATGTCGCAGAACTGAGCCTGACTACTGGTCCAGCAGTAGTTGGTGGTCAGTGTTAAGCAAGACGAACATTTAACCAATGACTGATGGTGATGGAATGTTTTTCCTATCTGTCCTGTATCAGAGTGACTCACAATTGACATAGCTGGAGATTCTTTGACTGTATACATGGGTTGGGTAGTGGTTTCAAGTGGTACCATCCCCACTATGCTTTGTTATTGTAGATTAGTCAGTGGGAAGAAGGAAGAAACAATCTGGATGTTTCTGCAGCTCAGAAACATGTAAGAAAATGCACTCACAGTGTTAATTATCCTTTTGCTAAAGCCTCTGGAAAGGTCTGTCCCTCTGTGAACTGACTGTAAATTCTTGGCTGAATTTTTTGCCCTTCGTACAGCAGAATGAAAAATCGCTTTGATGTCTGTTTTCAGGAGAAAGTTTCTATAGGCACATGTGCTGTTACAGTCAGTTGCCTTTGGTGCCATGACTAGTGCAATAGCTTTGCTGTTGAAGCATTTTCGTATTGCTGTTTACCTGTGTGAACATGCTATCCTTTGTAAGTTTCAAGTTTTCATGTTGATCTCCATCACTGGTTGATGTCAAATTTGCTACAACATACCATAAGCAGGATGGTCTTGCACATATGCACTAACCCAAGGTTGCTGCCATTTCATACTCAAAATGCTTTCATCGAACGATATAACAAATATGCAAATCCCAGTTTTAGGGGGAATAGGGAGATTTCCTTTGCCTTGTTATCTACGGTTGTACTTGAGTGAGCTGTTGGCTCTTCCACAGGCTCCAAACCCTGTTTTGGCTCAACATATTCACTGTAAATGCAGTCCAGCTACTTTTTTTATTTAATCTTGTATATTTCCAAGCATCTACTGGCTAGATCCACAAAGTGATTTTTTTTTGCTTTTTGTCCAAGACCACCCAGGATTCCACTCTTGTTTTAGTAACTCCGTTTTGCAAAATGACCATTGTTTGTCATGGTGGAAGATGACGTGAGTTTTGGGAATAGTTTTAGAAATGATCCGATACAAATGTTCCAGAAATCGTTTCATAAATGTATCCTGACGTCTGCACTGAAATTTCTCATAGTAGAACTGAGTTGTTTGGGTTCTGTTATTGGGGATGGGTTTCCATAAGCAGGGCTCAGTGAATATGTTTTATTATGCTTTGTCTTAATACTGTATGAATACATGAGTATGAAGGGAAATCTTATCGTTTTTGATGTGTTAAAGAATAAGATTTGGACAAAGAAAAATATTCAAGAATAACAGGTTTAAATTTAATGTTGTAATTTGATTTATAATTAAAATGGTCTAATTTTAACTGTCTAATAAAGATATGCAGAATAAGTTTAAAGACAGGATAATTTCTTTCAGTTTTACCTATGCTAACATTTCCAGTTCAACTGAGCACAAATGAGTTTGTTGAGCAGAAAAAAAAAGTCCAGTGTTGTCTTAATGTATCATCTCCCATGGTTTGATGGAATCCTCCACAAGGTCTAAACCTTTGAATCTGTAATGTACAGGTGAATTCAGTGAACTGTGTCAAAATTTCTACTTTTTTTTTTTTTTTTTTTTTTTTTAATATTCACAAATGTGATTATAGAATATTCATCTCTCTCTATGCACAAATTGTATGTATGTGAAGGTGTTACCTGTAAAGCTGACAAATAGCCAAGTTTGACAGCAAGCAGTGTTCATAGGTTATTAATCCGGATGTTTAACGTCCAAAGTTCTTGCATTCCTCTCTGGCATAGCTGCCAATTCGCCACATTGTGTTCCCAGTACATGGTGAAAAGTACTTTTATGTGGGGAAAATGTTAAACACACCAGCTTCCGCTGTGCAATTGTGTGACTTATGACTTGAAATTTCTGAGAGTGTCTCAAGAGACTTTTGGATCCTATAAAGCAAGTTTTCACCTTTATTCCTGCTACTTATGTTGCTTCTCCTAACAGGGGTATAGATGGACTCTGTGTCAGATTCTCTGTGTTATATCCAGTTTAGGGCAACAGCAGCCTAGTTACTGAAATGAATCTTGTGAATGTGAACAGCTCTAAAAACAGATTGCAATAATTATACTGAACAAAAATATACCGTGAAATTTAAGTAGCATCTGAGGAACAATTTATTTTATCTTGTAGCTTGGCTTTGTACGGCAAGCCAATTGGATTCTATTTAAACTTTTGTGTTGTACTTCATAAACTAAAGCTGTGCAGAAAGGGTGAGTATTTTTAGGAATTAAACAAGTTATATTATTTTCTGTTGTAGAATATTTCCTTGCTATATTTTCACCTTCATTTGCTGCTTCAGAATGGTTAAAAAAAGAAATCTCTTGCTAATATGAACGATGATTAGGGGCACCAGTAGGCCCCAGACAGTGTTAATATTTCGCAAAATGTTTAAGGTTTTTAAACGAATGTCATAACTTTAATGTTCTTTTCGGTTAATGTTTATATTAGGTTTATTTTTTACCAGTTAGCGCTGAATATGTGTGGTTTGAAGATAGACGGATGCCGTGGTCTGGTTTTGAAGGTTTTAGACCTGCATCAGTGGTCCCTGTAAATATGTGCAGTTAAGTGGTAAGTATAGTCAGAACAACTAGAAGCCTTTAAATGATGGTTATCTTTTGTCTTTTGATACTCCTGCAATCTGTATTCCCCGGAGCATCTACTGTTTCAATCAATAGCCTAATGGAGCACCGAAGCCCCACTTTAGTCTGACTGCACCTCCAATGCATACGCCGACGGCACTAGTGCAAAATGCAGTTCACTACATGTGGGCATCGCTTTGCAATATACGTTTGTATATGAATTATTCAAAACGGTTGATATTAAATGAACGTCTCACTGGATGCGACATTGTCTTTTTCATGCTTGTAATGCGCAATTAACAAGGACCTTGAGCAAAGTCCAGAAAATACAGTAGACTGTCGAGAGGTATCACTCCGCACCGCTCTGGGATTTTAGACTGTAAAGTAGTACCGACCAGTCGGAAACGTCCCACAACTACTGTCAAATCTTCACGGCAGAGAAGTAGGGAAACAAACTATTTAAACTCAATAATAATAATTGTAAACGTCTGCAACTCTGGAGTCGATGTTGCACCGTGACGATGACATAGATTTGGGGAATTGAGTCACTCGCCAATGTCAGGTAGGTTAATAACCGAAGAGTTTGTTTTTTAAGGTTAAACCGTCGCTAAACGGTATTGCTAAACAGTTAAGTGTGCTTCTCTCCAAAGCAAAAGTGATACCTGTACATTTTCCATGGTTTCGCTTATGTAGCTCCGGCGGGGCAAACTCTTGTTTCTTATCAGCAGCATACCAGAGTACTTGACTAAAGGACAAATGTTGTAATTGTAGTTAGTAATGGATGGACCATCGGTATTTAGACGATGTGTCGCTGGTTAGTTGTTTGCTTAGTTTGCTGATTGAAAACCGCCCCATATATGGATGGCTAACTTTATTTTATTGTTTCGATTTGTACTGTAACTCTAATTTAAAATGGGATGAAGAACTACTGCTTAAGTGACGGCAAGGGACACCGTGACGGTTTGCAGTGTGAACGTATTAAATGTAACGGATGAGGCCAGCAGAATAGGAAATTCCACTGGACTGGGGTCCCGTGATGCGCACACTCCCCTGGTGGTTCAGCCTGTCTGCTGGATTAGACCCCGATCCACCCATGGTGATCTCTGATCCAGCTACCCCCTCCCCTTAGTTCCCATTCCCATCCCAGTTCACCTTCCCCTTGCGGAGTTTCCCATAATTTCCCGCATAGACGGTCTGTGCAGCCGCAGTTTGCTCCGTTTAAGTGTGATTAGAGGCGCTTGTCAGCGCTGTTGTGTGAATGTTTGCTCTTTCATTTCTCACAGAGTAGCTGACAGCCGGTCTGATGCAATGGCTAAATGTACTGTTCCTGTCTTACCGCGTAGCGTTACTGATTCACTGAACGATAACTTTACATCACTTGGCCTTATTTTTCAGGCATGTAATTTACTTTTGTAACACCACAACGGCGTGTGAATATAAACTACGGGATGTTCTTTTTTTTTTGTAAACCTCACTCTTTCCTGGTAATAAAACTGGCAGTCACTGCTAGGTCATGCTTTCACAATTAGAGAGGATACGTGAAGTCATGTGATGTCAGGCAGAGGCAGAGGGAGAGGGGGCGGTGCAACACTGTTTGACCGGTATTGACTAGATCGTCTCCTCTGTGGTTTGCTTTGTTTGTGTCTGTTACTGGCAAAGATGCTCCAGGTGCAGATGCATACCTAGAATACTGGTAATGGCTCTGATCTAATTGCAGTCATGAGGTGGGTATTTCCGCTCCATGACCGATTTCTCCCTTCAGTTTTCACCAACCGCTTCCTTAACATATCCAAGCAGGTTGGCCAAGCTGTGAGGCGTGATAACCATGCCTCTGCTGCCTGTGCTGCCTGAATCCTGCACCCATGTGCTGGCTGAGTTTGACTGCTTGGACCCCCTGCTCTCCGCCCTGCGCCTGGACTCCGGCAGGATTAAGGTATTGGGTAGCCAGACTTCGGCCTGGGTTGCTGCTAGCTGGACGATCCTGGCATGCCCCCGAGCATCCTTCACCCTGCGTCCCTGTTTAACTGCCCTCCCCCTTCTGCAGTGTACCTGTGTGGCGGTCTCGAAGAAGTGGTTGGTGCTGGGAACCTCAGCTGGGGGGCTCCACCTTATCCAGAAGGATGGCTGGAAGCAACGCTTAATCCTCACACACAAGGTACTCTAGAAATCCTACAAAAGCACACACTCTGCTGTGGCACTTCTGTGCACATACATACAGTCCAAGCTGAATTAAACCCTGCTTTACCGGTGAATGTCTTGGCTCCTCCTACAGGAGGGATTCATTACCCAGGTAGCATGCTGCCCACATGATGAAGACTTTATTGCGGTTGCTACAAGGTAAAAGGAGCTTATGTCTCTCCACATGAACTTGTCTACAGTGTTGGGTATTTCAGGTTCCAGAAAGTAGAAATCTAGACCAAGATTTTGTTTCTACCAATCAGTTGAGTACTCTGTGACTGTGACTCTTTATGCTCAACTGGTTGGTAGAAACAAAATCTTGGTCAGGATTTGTAGTTTCTGGACCTGAAATGCCCGACACTGCATGTTTGTGTATTTTAACACTGTAGATGGTATACAGAGCATGGCCTGCACCATTTTCAACAGCAGCACAATCTCCTCTTTTCATTTAGCATGTTTTGAGAAACTATCGTTTATCAGTGTGGAGCTTCTTGGCCTTCCACTGTAATGTTCATCCATTATGTATGCGGTTAGCTGTGCATTTTTTGCTGGAAATATGAGTGCTGTTGGAGTGTAGCGCAGTGCTAAAACTGTTTAGGAACACTGTGACACATAAATGTCATTCACAGCAAGAAAACTGTCACAGCTGTATTCTGTCTTCAAGTATGTTTACAGGTATTCTCCGCATTCTATTACACTTGCTAGTCACAGGCTTCGGCGGTCAGTCGCTACATAAATTTGTAACACGTGTCAGGGTGCTTGTCCCCATTGAAATGCACATTGTTCCTCCTCTCAGAGCAAATCTGAAAAAGTAAGGAACAAATTAGTTGCAGGGATGCCATATTTCCTGCCTTCAGTATCCCTGAATATTCCTGAGATGGAAATTGTGAAAGACACATTTCCCCTTGATAGCAGATATGTTACAGACGTCCTAATCTTCTGTGTCCTAATTTAAGAATTTCTGACCAAGCAGAGGTGGCTGTTAATATGAACTCCCTACCTTCTTTCTTCTCTTTCTTCGCTATGACATGGCTGTACTGGGCCAGTATAGACTGGTCTGAAGTAATGTAAACCAGCATCACGCTGCAAACATTGATTTATTGTAAAAGTTAAATTAAAAATTGTAATACTTTCTATTCATTTTATATAATTTATTTGTTTTCAGTGTTTAACTTCATAATAATTAGATTATAGATAGTAGATTATAGTTTACACATTTTAAGACAATATAAGACGCGCTTCAGTATCCTCCCCTAATCCAAAGACATGCAGTTTAGGCTGATAGGTGGTCTCTGAACTGCCTGTACTGTATGACTGTGAATGTGTGCCTTTGTGTGCCCTGTGGTGGACTGGAATCATATCTAGTTTGTACCTCAGGGATTGGCTTTAAGCCCCCCCCCGCACGCCCTTAATCGGGATAAGTGGTTAGAAGCTGGAAGGGTATCATACAACAAATAAGTAGAACATAAGATGTAATTGGTAATTGTTGCATAATGCCTCGTTAGTAATAATTGCCTGGTATGTTAATAATTAATCACATGATGTGCATGAGTACATGTATGATTGTGTGTCCTGACCTCATTGCTTGCTTGCATATGTTCACCCCAGTCAGGGCCTGGTTGTGGTGTGGGAGCTGCACCTGGAGCGGCGGGGGCGCCCAGAGCGCGCCTGCACCTCCTGGGAGCACCGCGGCCAGATTGTGACGGCACTCTGCTGGGACTCGGCTGTGCTGCGCGTCTTTGCAGGGGATGTTGGGGGGAAGGTGTCCTCTGTCCGTGCCGTATCCTCCAAGCTGGGCAAGGTACTTCACCCCGACTGGAAAGGTACCACTGGGAATCAGCCAGCTGAGCCTAATCCGTGTGGGTCCAGAGTCTACATTGTAACTGCTCAGCTGACATCTTTGCCCAGATGACTTATAAATCTATCTGCTTACCCAGCTGGACATTTTCAGCAGTTAGGGTAATTGCCATTCCTAAATTACATATGGTATATGCTTGTGTGTGTGCACGTTGGTGCCCCGTGATGGAATGACATCACTTCCAGGGTGTACCTCAGTCTTGTATCCTGTGCTGCTGGGAATTTCCTCCACTCAGGCCCCCCCGTCCCCAAACATAAGTGATTGGAAAATTGATGGATGCTTAACTAGGAACTTTAGTGTGTATTAACAGCATTATTTGCAGTTCTAACTACATAAAGGTTTAATAAATTCATCCTTCTCTTGAAAAATAAAAAGCAGGGGTTTTTTTTGCATGTGCATTGTACACGGTCGGTTTCACTGTGGATAAGCAGAGTGTTTACCAACCCAGAGATTAGCACCATTGGCATCGATAAACCCTAAATCCAGCCCCCACAAAGATGGAGCTCCAGTCTTGCCAGTGGATAAACCAGGATATCTTGCCAGTACATGGTTGTATAGACTGACATGTGACTTCATTATGAATGTTTTATAGTTGCATTGTCCAGCGTGTTAATTCCCCTGTTTGTTGTTACATGGGCAGTGTTCATTGTTAAAATGGGTTGTCTTCCAGTGCACAAGGAGCAGTGAGGTTGCAAATCCTGCTCCTGATGGTACCATGATTTGGCGAAAGGTCATTCTATCTGGCCCTATTTACAGTTCACTAATGCGTTCTTTTGTTACCTTTGTGATGTCCATTTCTGCCGTAAATTTAGTTATTGTTTTACAGGGTTATTTGACCCATTTAGCTGATCACTCACCTCACTGTGCTTTTACATAGTGCCGTTTGAAATATGATGATTGCATCTTTATGATGTGCTTAAGCTCTGCCGTTTGAAGGGATATGCTTAATGTTTTGTTAAAATGGCTGATAAGGGACTACAATCACAGAGAATGTGCACTACTGTAGGTTCTCATTCTATGTACATTCCCATAAGTTTGTATCGGATGTCATCTGAACTGCATTTAACTCATTGGTCTTATATATGGGGGATTTTGGGTTTATATGTCAGTGAGAGAAACTGCTTTTACCTGCAGTGTATGACTGTGGTGATATTTTGACAACTAAGGCTTTTTGAATTTTGAAGACTTAAATCTTTATTCTAAATTTATGTATATTTAGTTAGCTGTTTTGTTAGTTCGGTAACTCAACAAGTAGAGCATTGTGTTAACAGTTCGAATCCCAGGGAACACACATAAATTGTAACCCTTCCCTCTACTATTAATCGCTTTGGATTAAAGCCTCAGATAAATTTAGAAAAGTCTGTCTTTGGAATTTCTTTTTAACAATGTTTAGAGTTAAAGCCACAAACAGTTACTCTGGTGGTCAAGCTTGTTCACCACTGAATTCCAGCTGTGGTTTGATGTAATCAGAAGAGTGTCTTTTTCAGTACTAGCAGTCAAGTCAGTGAGACCTCCTGCCCGTGTCGGCCGTGGTATTTACCATGGTAACCAGAGCATATGTCTGCAGGGCTCGGCGTTCGTCATCTTTCCCATCCAGACCATCACCACTGTGGACTCGAGAGTGGTGCAGTTAGGCTACCAGGATGGCCGTTTGCTGGTGTCCTCACAAAGCCGCTGCTACCTGTGTGACACAGAGAGGTGGGCATGACTCTGTTTACCAAACCACTTTGGCTTGGGGGGGAAGGGTGAAACTTCAGCCAGTATCGAAAAATAGGCAGGAAGGGGGTATACACATTCCCCTCTTTTTCTGATATGTAAAACGCCATATGAGTCTCCAAAAGTACTGTTATGTACTGTAACGAATATTTGAAGAAATATGTGACATACTCAGAGCTCTTGTTTGGCTCTGACATACTCAGGTCTGTTAGTGAATGACCAGTCTCTTGCTGTACAGGGAGAAGTTCTGGAAGGTGGGGAACAAGGAGCGGGATGGGGAATATGGGGCCTGCTTCTTCCCCCCGCCGCGTGGCTCGCCAGCCGGCACGCCACCTCTCTTGTACTGCGCACGGCCAGGCTCCCGTATGTGGGAGGCCAACTTCAGCGGCGAGGTGCTGAGCACACACCAGTTCAAACAGCTCCTCGCCTGCCCCCCCGTGCCCCTCGTATCCTACAGGTAGCTCCTCCCGTAGTTAGTCACACCGGTTCATGTACACAAGTTTGCGTTTTGTTGGCTGATCGAATCGCCCCCTGCAGGTGTGAGCCACAGTTTCATTCGGCCCCAAGAGGCTCCCAATCCATCGCCTTCCCCAGGCTGCTTTACCTCAGGTACCATTGCGCCTGCACACTGTCTGCGGTCCCTGCTGTCTGTCATTCACCAAATGATGCCTCTCTGCTGTTTGAGAGTGTTATTAATGCGTTTTATTTGTTATTATCTGGTGGGAGGACACCACAACATCGGCCCATATCAAGAACTGGGAGCACTAGTCTCTCAGTGCCAATCCTGTCACTCTTGGGCTCTGTGCTTAATAGTATTAATTTAATAGTCTGTTTCACTCTTTTGCACACACATTCTGTATTTTGCACATTTGTATACAGTGATCCCTCGTCTAT
>JAAGVU020000008.1:13831332-13870836 GCA_011763525.2 Mormyrus iriodes
AGCAAAGTTTAAAGGGAATAATGGCCATTTTCTATACTTTTACAACATAAGCAATTAAGAAATAACATGTATTGTCCGGGAACAAAATTTGTGTTACATAGTGTTATTGATAGAATTGTCACTTTTGTATGATAACATGAAAATAGACCTGGTTCTGGTGTAAATCTCACACAGTACATTGTACTAGCCCTAAAGAAGTGCATTATTGCATGGGAGCCTATACTATGCTAAACCTATCTTAGTATTGTCAAACATTAGGGCCTGGCCCTTCAGGAAAAACCTCTGGCATCCTGCATGCTGATTGCCAGATTACTGACATAACATTTATCCTATGAATATATGCAAGTAATGTGTACTACAAAAATTGGGCTAGTGCACTACAAAGAATTTATTACTTTGGTTAATTTCCTTTGCTCATTTTTTTTCTCCAGTATGTGATTGACCTGGCGCATCATATATGAATGTTTTGTCTTATTTTCTCGTGCTGGGATGTAACATCTATAATCTCTACCTCTAACCTTGAATCTTAATGACAAATATTTGCAATTTTTTTCAGGTGAGGAGCATATATAGCTTGTAACACTGGGTTCCGAAGCCAATACATTTATGCAGTTTTTCCACAGTTGATAATGAACAATTTGACTGAAGTAATGCAGATCAGAATGTCAGCAGAGTTTTACTTAAAAACCTCAGGTCTTTATAAATTACTGAATCCATCTAAGAAGTGCCCGGACCCATGTTTAATTGATGTCTGGTCACATGCAATTATCTTTTTTCCATCCATTTTTTGTACCTGCTTGTTCTAGTCAGGATCGTGGGGGGGTCTGGGGCCTATCCCAGAAGTTACAGTTGTAAGGCAGGGAGCAACCCGGGATGGGGTACCAACATATTGCAGCACTCATATTTATATCAAGCTTTATTCAAAACTGATAATTTCTTAGCCTGGAAAATATCGTTTCCTCAGTGGCAGAAACTGTTTGGTATTTTCATAGTTCCAGTCCTTTGTAATAGATTTGAACTGAATTTATAGGATGCAAACCTGTTAGGGATCTGAAAATGGGTGTGTGGTGTCACTGAAGGTCTCTACAGCACAGAGGCAGAGTTGTTATGGGGAAAACCCTAAATACATATGCTGGTATCCTCAAATATTCTGCAAAATGGCCTTCGGGTTTGGTCTTGTCTGTATTTAAATTTGCATACAGAGCTGGCAAGGGCTCAAAGCCATTACTGGAAGCGACTACACCTTCAGGTCACGTGTCTTTGTAAGGTAGGGGAAGGGAGCCCTTTGATTTTGGTCAAAATGAACATTTCGAAATTATTTTGGATGCAATGACAAAACACAATAGACTGCACTTTGTTGGTCAAAGAGGTTTGCACTAAAAAAACCCCAAAGTGTAGCATGACACACTATCACAAAATTGTAAAATAGTTTTTTTGTAGGAATGAATGTATACTTTTAAAACCCTTATAGTCATAATATGACTAAACCACATTTTTGATAATGTAACAATCAACCAAGTTCTTCACACACTGTGTAATTGATCTGTGTTTTGCTGTGAAATGCTTTACTGCTAAATATTTGTAATGCACAAATGGTACAGAACGTTTGCATGGTGGCTTTGATCAGATTCTGCACAGGAGCTCTCAGCTACTGAGAACATTACAGTTTGCTCTTACACAAGAATCCAGATAACCATTTTCAATAATATTCATACCTGAGGACTGTGAAGACCATTCAATGACCTGGATTTTTTTTTTGTTAGTTTGCATAATTCAGTTTTCCAACTGGATTTAAAGTATTGCAGTCTAAGATTTTTGATATATATATATAATATATATAATAGAATTCATTCTTCCTTCCACCCACATATTTCACTATGGGCTGCCACACAGTCCCAAAGCAAAACATAATGAATGTTTTCTTCAAATGCTTCACCTATTTGCAGTACTTGTTAATGTTCACTCGATGGCGATGTGGTTAAGGGTTAGAATGTTGCCCTGGACAAAGTGTGTTTGAAATGAGAATCTGCTGCTAATTAGTTCAGTTTTAATTATGTATCAGATAATTTTGCTTTATTTTATATTATTGGTTAGAAGTGCATAAATATTTTCTAACACATGAGGGCACTGTTCTATAAAGCTCTTCATTCAGACTTCATTACACTTGTACCTGTAAGGAAGTGAGCGGTGGCTAATCACCCTGTAAAGTTTAATCCACTTTCATATTTAACTTCACCTATGCATAACATGATAATCATCTTTTACATTAAACTCTTCTTTCTAAGATGAGAAAGTTGACAAAAGACTTGTCATTTTGGAGCATATTTATTTGTTTTTTATTTTAACACAATGCACAAAAGGTTATGTCTGCCATTTTCTCTGAAAGAATAACAGGTACCTTCCTCCTTGACTTACATGGCTCTGTCCACCATTGGTTCACAAGGGTTTCTCATTACATAAGTGTTACATTTTTGATAAGGAAAGGAATAAGTAGCAAGATTAATACACACATGCATTGTTCATTTTTAGCTAAGTGAAAATGTTCCCATCCTTGTGAAAGTGTGTCCAGATCAGTTCATGCAAAGGAAAATGCAGGCAATCTTAGCAGACGTAAAATTCTGTGGGGCTCAGTACTTGCTGGGGAGTCCTCTAGGTCTGTAGACATTTGGGTCTCCCCCGTTGCGTCCCCAGCGATTGGCCCTCTGGTCTGCTTCTGAGTCTTGATTCCCACGCCCACTGGATCCCTGCACCCTTTCACGGGCATTGCTGAAGGTGGAGGAAAGAGAACACAGAGGTGGATTTTAGGCCCAAGCTTTACAAAAACACCCCAAGAAGGAAAACTAGTAATTGGATCTAACTTTGGCCAGCAGGTGACTGAGCGGTCGTATTATGAAGGTTGTATGATCAGAGCTGAAAAGGAGAATTGCCCTTGTATTTTTCCCACTTCAGAAAAATGTAAAAGGTACCCCGGATAAGACTGCTTGGGGCACAATCAGCTGTCTAAGAAAAAGGGCCATTTAATAATATGCATTATAATAGTTTATAACTCATTCATAAACACTCGGCGCTACCACACCACAGCTTCTGCCAAATGCTTCTTAATGTCTGATCAGGCTGAATCATTAGTTATCTAACTAATTCTACATTAAAGACTCTAGTATCCCAAACAGTTCCAAAAAGAGGCTAGTATTAGTGCCGGAACAGGAGAATGGTAACACTATTGCTATGGAGAGACAGCAGATATTATCCTACCTGATGACTTCAGCTGCCCACCTCCCCCCAGGACCCCTACTGGCAGCATCATAATTGCCCCGAGCGTGGAAGTATTTGTCAGAGTTCTTCCAGTTGGCCTCCTTCATGTCTGAGTAAGCTCGCCACATGTCACGTGAACCTTGAATGAGACAGAGATACCAATAAACGATACAGATCTTGACAAGGTGTGGAGTTTCTGATGCCAGAGTAGTCACATCCAGCCTTTGTTAAGCATTCAGCCTGATTCCTTGGTAGTTTTTGCTCTGACTGCAATGAAGATAAATCATTTGTGTTAAAGCTGCTACCCACATACTGAACACAATAGAACAGTAATGAAGAGTAGATCGAAAATATGGAAGCATTTTTACCCTGGTAGGCTTCTTTGGTGAATCTCGCTGCATCTCTGGGGATATTGTACCACTGGGCCTGGGCTCCCACCACCAGAACCAGAACCAGTCCTGCCAGTACCAGCTTCATTTTTTCCGGCCTTTAGAATTTCAGTCAGAAACTATAAGAAAGGTAGAAATGCTATGAGTATGACAGCCTTAAATGGTAACCTGCTTATTAAATACAGCTTTTTATGATTTTCGTATGGAGGGTTGAGTGTTCTAACCTTGTCTTGTATGCATATAGGAGGCTCAATACTCACCTGATGTCTGCAAGCTATTCTGCCAATTCACTCAGATGGGCTGCAGGAAAACCTGGAGAGGATAGGATTGGTCTGAGCCTGGGATTTTCTTTTATATCCACAGGGACAGAATTTCCCCCCATCTGGGCGAATCAAGCAAAAGGTTGAATGGGTCAAGCTGTCTTGGTTGGGTATTTCCACGTAAATTCCCACATGAGGAAACCATGGAGATGACTCAGGAAAATCCACTGTTATTCCACTGTACCCTGTTGCGCAAGTGTACCCAGTTGCTAGGGCAGTCTTGAGTTTTCTGCTCTCTGTATTTTTTTATACTGTCTTGAGTTGTTTTTACCCTGCCTGTATTATTTCATATTGTCTTGTATAAGTTTACACTGTCTTATATTGTTTTGCACTGTCTTTAAACTCTTTGTAACTGAGTGAGACTGAACAAGCAAGCATTCCAATGCACCTTTGGCCAATAAAGATTTTGACTCTTTAACCTTTGGGAAAAAAAACAACTTGACTGGAGCTTTGTCCAAAGGGATGCGATATGGTAGAATTTCTGTCCTGTACTGCTGTCCTGTCCTGCTGTACTGTCTTGCTGTACTGTCCTGCTTCTCTTCCTGGTGCCATCAGTCTAGTCAGTCTGAACCCTAAATCTGCTGTAGAAATAATTGTGCCTGGCCATGCTCAGTGGGGAAGCAGTAATATATACATTCAGATGTGTACATATTTATTGTTTTAAGTAGGAGAGAAGACTGGAAAGCAGCTGGAGGTTCAAATCCCACCCCTGCTCTGTTTGTGTTTTTGTAGGTTTCCTCTCACAGTCCAAAAAACTTGCAGGTAGATGAATTGTGGTCTATAAATTGCCCATGGTGTGAGCTGTGTGCCTGTGTGTTTCCCGTGCTGGAGGGGTACCCTGCTGTGGGTGTCCCTGCATTATGCCCTATGGTCCAGGCAGCGTAGGCCACAAGGCATTCCTTTTGTAGAAATTAGAGAATTTCGAAACCAATATGATAAGGAATTTTCAGATCGATTCTGGTAAATGTGCTTGTGGTAAGAACCCCCCCCCTTATGTCAACAGAGTCATATGAAAGTGATTGCACTGCAGTAAACCTGCTGTAAAAGTCTTTCACTTTGCCTCCCCCTCAGCCCTAAGAGTGTTGGATGCTGGATGTCTGTCCTGCTTTGGATTGTTTTGCTGAGTCCTCATTCCAGCTGCAGATCCCACCGTAATTGCAGTAGCCAAATTGGCTGTAGTCTCCTCCCCGATTAGAAATATTTGGAAGCATTCTTAAAGGATGTGCAGCAGTCTTCCGATTGAACATCTGCACAGAGCACCTACAAAACTATACACAGGGGGAGTTAAGGCAGCAATGCTACCCACTGATTTGCTATGCTTCTCATTCATCACCTTAAAATGACTGTATCCAATATGAAGTTAAAACAAGACAGAACACAGTGTTTTCAACACAATATTACAATAGAAAAAAGCTACTAAATCTTACAACTGGAACTAAATAACTAAATAACCCCTAGTGCATGTTTATGTAAGCTTGTGCGTATATGATGCACTGGTATTTAGTCCATGGGGTTCCCTTGCCTTGTGCCTGTTTTGCTTCATGCTGACCATGACAGCTCCTTGTGTGGAGTCATGAATCGTCTTGGTTGATCATGAAACCAAGATAGCGATGGAAAGTCAGGCCTTCAGGGGCCATCCTGAAAATGCCCAAAACAGTCAACAACCTGGCACGAATAAACCAAACATGTCACACGACTGCAAATAAAGTTTTGAGCAGTCTAGTGCAAGCTTAAAAATGCGACCATGAAATCCGTTTTAAAACATCAAACTAAAACACAAACTAACAGAAACGCAATGATATTCACATTGATTTGGAAATTTAAAAATCCATTAGGTTTTTAATAGTTTTTTTTTTAAGATTTGCACATTTGTGTCTCAATATTAGGACACTGTAGAAAAATGGGCGGGAAAATATTTTTTATTCATCTCTCTTTCCAGTGTTTTTTAATACCTGCATCAAAATTCATTCAAATTATCTATCAAACTTCTGCAATTCCTAGAATTTTATACTCTTTGGTGTGCCTTTCAGCTATGCACATATAGTGACACTCATCAGGTACATAATTATTAGTTTTCTATATGTGGAGACACTGCACAGATAAACTTGTTTCTATCCTGTCCCCTCTCATACCTCTCAGTTTTGATTGCATCGGTCCAAACAGGTGTCTAAAATTTTCTGCACACCTGGAACTTCAAACAGGAGGCAGAGGGAGAATGAGACGAAGAGGTCAAGGTCGCTGAAAGTCAAAGTAAGTCCTTACTACCCAGAACCCCTCCCTTTAACACTATCTGTAATGTACATAGTAAGATCATTTCTCTCCATATATTCTTTTGTCATTTGCCCTGCTTATGTGAGCCCCTTGCCTTCTCTTTACTCCATTCTTGCCCACCTGCTCCCGTTGTTCAAAGCCCTGGCAGGCAGACGATCAGATCACCAGTTTTGGCATGAGCACAAGGTGCGGTGCAGCCTGCAGGTGAGAGCAGGCCGAACTATGATGTCATGCTTTCAATCCTCCCACTTATTATGCCAATTTTCACCTACTGTCCTAATTTGCCTACAACTTTTCAACTGAGAACAAATTGCAGCCACTTCACTGTAGCTACTCAGATGGTCAGAAACAACGCAGAGAGAAACAGGAAACGTACCCTTTGCTAGATGGTCCAGCTGCACAGAACTCTTCTTTCCACTGCCTGGATCCCAAAGGCTAGGACTGGTATTTGAAGTTTTCAATGGAACCCTAAAGTAAGATCTAGAATGTGGCAACATGAACTCTAGACAACCCTCAGTACTGCTGAATTACAGGTACTAGTTACATTTGACAGCGTAAGAAC
Organism: Mormyrus iriodes; assembly: GCA_011763525.2. Taxonomy (NCBI): domain Eukaryota; kingdom Metazoa; phylum Chordata; class Actinopteri; order Osteoglossiformes; family Mormyridae; genus Mormyrus; species Mormyrus iriodes. Next base: position 13,838,127 of record JAAGVU020000008.1, read on the forward strand.
AAATTAAAGATTCAGAGTGGAAGGATAAGGCGGAATGCAGGTTAGCTGGATGTTCGGTGGTGCACCTGTTTTCTGGGAGAAATGACATGAGAGATTTGTTGATGAAACGGTGACAGTGAACGCACCCATTCTCCCTGGGGGGTAGGGGTGGGGGGGTCTGTAATTGAAAGATCATGGGGAAGGGGGGATTGGGCGACTGCTGTTTTGATGTGAGACACTTGTCACCACAGACAGAGACGTAGATTCTGCACATACCTGCCTAGGCTCTGCCAAGGTACAAAAGCCAATCCAGGAGGCACAGATGCTCAGGGGGGCTGGAGGTCTCACACTAGCGTCGACGTGCGAGAAGGACGGAACTCCACCCTCCCAACACAGAGGCAGATACACTCACGGATGCGAAATGACAAATACATTGTTAAAGGCACACACATAGCCATATATGTATAGAAAATACACTCACACACAGACATCCATTTCACTCACTATTAAGGGAGCCCATCGTACGACATAAATCGCATTAACACATGCCTTTACGGTCATTCTGGTACGTAAACAATCTTTTGCTTTTGGATTGCAAAATTCTCAGTTAATATTCCTGAGAGAGAGACCAAGAAGCTGGCAGACACAGAAAGAGAGACAGACCCTGGACCAATGGTAAGACTCAGTACCTTATTAATCAAGCCTCTTTAATAGGTAGGGACCAACAAATTTAAATAAAAGCTTTGGACTAATAACTAACCAAATTCCCTAACATGACGATGTTTTGAACTAATAATTATTGAGCAAATGCTATGAACTAATGACTGACATTAGAGCTACTGACAGCACTGCATCAAGTTACTGGATTTATTCAATTATTTGGACATTATATATTGCTTTGCTTAGCTTAAGTTTCAAGTCTTTTACTGTTGCCTTGCTGCATTAAAGCAGCATGTCAGTTTTCTGATGTATTTTCGGTTTGATAATGTCTTTGTGCTATAGCATGTCAGTTGGTTTTTTTCAGCTACCTTCTCACTTATTCGCTCTGGCTTTCTCATTCGTCATCCCCATACTACCAGCCACTACACCCCATTCCAACTCTCAGAATGTTTCAGGTATTCTCTATGCTTTTCATAAAAGGATTCATCTTTATAAATGTTACATGCAGTAATAACAGTATCATTATGATATCGTGTTTGGCTAAATGTATATAGCTGAGAAAGTTTAGAAGAAATTTAAGTGCATAAGCTGTGTTATATATAAACTTATAATGTAATGAATGTCAAATGCGCCATGGAGTTCAGTTTAAAGGCATTGTGTATTGTGTGCCCAGCAGAGGGTGTTTATCCTGGATCAAAGTTCTTACAGGAAGCTCTTAGGAGAGCCACTGAGCTTACCAATGCTGCTTACGCCCATACCAGAGAGAGGTGAGTCTTAGGGTCGTAATCCCTGCTTTGCGCACAGATTATTTAATTGGTTTAAAAATAAATCAGCACATACATAAAACTGTGCTATATCCTACTGTAAAAAACATACCGTGTACAAAATCTGTATAAAAAATGTGGATCAAAAAAACAAGTAGAATATTGTCTTTTTATAATACAACTATTCTTTTAGTAGGACCAGGAATTTTCTATAGTTCCTATAAAATACAGAGGAGATGCAGTATTGCTTGTTTATAACTGCCATAGCATACTGTGAGCTGGGGAAGTATAAGAATGACACACAGGTAGTTGGGGTTACAGGGTTATTGATTACTTTCACCTGCCTCCTTTTTTCTGCAATATCTGTATTTCCCAAGTTGCCAGAGCACCATCTGACGCCATTTCCAGCACCTGTACTGTACTCTCCTCACTGCAGTCATTCCTGTATTCCGCCCTGCAGGAGCTTAGTGCTTCTTTGTTTTCTCTCCACCTTATTCTTGAATGCTGGTTCATGTTTCTGCTTTTAGCATCAGCCTAATCCCACCTAGTCCCTGCCCAACCCCAAAGAAGGAAAGCATTCTAAATAAACATGCTCCTCGCTGCCAAGTCTGCATGTCACATGGTTCTGTTTGCTGATCCCAAATTTCTCACAGACATCATCTCGACTAATATGTTTAACCTTGAAAGAGAAGGGTGCTGAAGAAATTCTAGATATTTTGTTATGTGTCACTTGTGTCATGTGACCTGTGTTTGTTGTCATTTGCTTGTTATTGCTGTTCCTCTCTGTATGGCCCAGGGTGAAGATTCTCCTGTCAGAGGGCTCCGTTAGCCCCAGCGACCTGTTGTCTCAGTTCAAACATGCAGGGCCGCGGACCAGGACCCACGTGCGAGCGGCAGAGCTGCTGGACACCACAGTGGACTTGATCAGGGAGATGGTCTACACCCACACCATGACCCAGCACAACTTCACTGGTACTGAGATCCCAGAGGATGTTAACTTTGGGTGTAAACACCACTCAAAAAGACACAGAGACCAGGAACTCCCCAAATAGAGTCACCCAACTGTCACCTGACTGCTGAATTGCGTGTTGACTTGTGTGAAGGATTGTAGGGAGGATGTGGTGTGACAGGCCTGCTGTCCCCAGGGCTGCTGAGCGAGGAGGACGTGGATGAGCTGCTGCATGCCACAGGCTGCTCCGCCGAGCTGCGCCCCCCCCTCTGTAAGACGGATTGCCTGTCAGACCGCTACCGCACCATCACTGGTGAATGTAACAACAGGTATGTGCCCCCCCCTTGCTAACAGAAAGTCTGTACCATCACAGAGGGACGTATCAACACTCTAAGCACGTGTCTCTGTTCCCCTCAGACAACACCCTCTGTGGGGGGCAGCCAACACTCCCTACACCCGTTGGCTGCCTCCACAGTACCAGGATGGGAGGGCGGTTCCTCGAGGATGGGATCTCCAGTATGGTTATCATAATTTCACGCTCCCACCGGTGAGAATTTAGAGCTCTTATGAGCGTGGCCTAGCCTAGCGTAGCGTATATAGCAGGGGTCCCTGTATCCCTGCTATAGGTCATCAATCACAGTGTTTCTCAAACCAGTCCTTGGGGACCCCCAGACAGTCCAAATTTTTCTCTCTCTTAAATCCCAGGGAATTGGAATAAAGAAACCTGAGGACTGGTTTTAGAAATACTGATCTATAATATACAGCTTTGCGTCAACTTGCATTCACATTTGGGACCGGGACCACTGGATGCAAATCAGTTTGGGTGTATCTTGATAATGTAGCTGTCCATCATATATACATACTGTATTACAAGTTATATATGGACATTGGATTATTATATGGCTGCCAGCACTGCATTCTGCTGCACCTTAGTGCCAAGAGAAGTGTCAGTCGCAATTGTACCCCTGACAGTGTAAGACCAACCATAGCTGTAGAAGCAGTAGTTCTAGCAGTAGCCATGTTAGCATTTAGCTACAGTAGCCACAGTTGCTGTAGCAGTGGCCATGTTAGCATGTAGCTGCAGTAGCTACAGTAGTTCTAGCAGTGGCCATGTTAGCATGTAGCTGCAGTAGCCACAGTAGTTCTAGCAGTGGCCATGTTAGCATGTAGCTGCAGTAGCCACAGTAGTTCTCTCATCATCCCCCTAAATTCTTCTGCGTAATATATCACTCATGTAAAAGTAAATATTAGAACTGCCATCCGTCCCGTATAAATGGCATCATCCCATATTGAAAAATAAAATACTGTCCCGTTTTGAACCAATACAGGACACATCTGTCCTATATTTTCTAATCTGGACTGAAACACAATTAACACAGACCGTGGGATTGGCCACGCTGGCAAATATAATTGTCATGCCCCCCCATACACACACACACATACACACCCACCTTTCTCGGAAAATTTTATCGTCTGGGAACTTGGGAGTGGTCCCTTATTTTGTCAAATTGAAAGTGCAAACCCTTCCCGGAATTTACCCTCTCAGTATTTACTGCTGGCTCTCTTTCCCAAGGTTCGTGCCGTGTCACAGCAAATCCTGTACACCCAAAACGAAGACATATCGTTAGACTCCTCGCTGTCCCACCTGCTGGTGGAATGGGGCCAGTGGATTGACCACGACCTGGTCCTGACCCCGCAGAGCCCCAGCAAAGCAGCCTTCCGCACAGGAGTCGACTGCACCCACACCTGCAGCCGCGACACTCCCTGCTTCCCCATACAGGTCTCATCTGCATCCCTTCACATTTTGCCTACCAGTCTCTTCCTTCGTTTCTAAGACCTCTGTCACTCTGTCACTCCCCTGCATCCCGTTCAAAATACTACTGTTCCACTCATTTAACATTATAAATTCAGGGTTCGACTGACTATCTGGCGTTCCAGGCATTTTCCCGGTGGGCTGATTTGAATTAATGATGGCCAAAATGATGCTTCAAAATCTTGGAATTTGACTATTCCTGCCTAAACTTACATGGGTCGATATGTGTTCAAATCTAGCCGCAACTCGACCGCAAACTCGGAACACAACAAAACAAAACAGACCTGCTAAAGCTTGTTGCGTCTCTGATGGGGTGAAGCAAAGGCAAACGGACCCGCTGGGATGCTGATGCCTATGAATCGCTCTCAGTCTCGCGGTGCCTCTCAACAGAGTTCGACGTGTGAAAGCTGAGTTCCTTTGTTCAGTGGGAATTTTTTTGGGGAATTTATTCTACAGTACATTTAGTGATACAGGCCCCTAAGAAGGTTTGCAGTGACAGCAGCAAACCAAAGAGGAATGTGGAGAGAGTATCAGTAGAACAGTATCAGTAGAAGGAGATTACAGTGAGACTGGAAGATGGTGCATGAGAGTCTGCTCTCGCTTCGGAGTGTGGGATTGTCATTTATTTCATGTTTATTGCTTTTGTGTGTGTGCTTTTTCAGGTGTGTATTCGGTTGATATTGATTGTTAATGCTTTTTATCTTTAGATAGGTAGATAAATTTAAATCAATCATTTGGGGGTCTGGAAGGGATTAAATTCATTTACATTATTTCTGTTTGGAGAAATTTGACTTGGACCTCAACCAAATCGCAACTCTTATGCAACTCAGCCTTCTGGAATGAATTAAGTTTGTGTTCCAAGGTACCACTGTATTAAAATTCAGACTAGGTCCTTTCAAGTGATAACTGGACAATGTACAGTTATCATTCATCCCCAGATACAAGCCTCATCTTAATGGATTTACTCTCCCGCCTTAGATTCCATCCTCAGACCCTCGTGCTTCTGCCCAAAGCTGCATGCCCTTTTTCCGCTCAGCCCCCAGCTGCCAGCTGCTGCTGTTGTGCCACCGCGAGCAACTCAACGCCATCACCTCCTTTGTGGATGCCAGCATGGTGTATGGCAGCACAGGCCCCCAGGCCACAGCACTCCGTAACCACTCCAGCCCCTTCGGCCTGCTGGCTCACAACCTCCTGCACTCTGACCAGGGACTCGCCTACATGCCATACCTGCTGCGCCAGCCTTCCCGTCCAGACCCTTGCGGCCCGCGTCAAGGGCTCGACTTCACTGATCCAGAACCTTCCGCAGACTTGGGAAACTTCACTTCTTGCTTCCAGGCAGGTATGGGACTGTGGTCATCTGAGTACGACATGGCAGGTGTATGCAGATCCAAGTCCAACACAGTGAACAAGGACACACTTGTTAAGACCTTCTAAGCCTTTCCATGTAGGTACAAATACAGAAGGTTCTATGGATAATGACATAACTGAGATGAATTTTTCTTAGCTGAAATGTGCTCCCAATTAAGATCTGATTGTTGCGTGGCGTTTCCTCACTACATTGCCTCCCTGTGGCCTCCCAGGAGATTCGCGGGCCAATGAGCACTTGGGGATGATTGCACTGCACACCCTGTTCCTGAGGGAGCACAACCGGCTGGCCCAGGAGCTGCACCTCCTCAACCCCCATTGGAGTCCAGACACACTGTACCAGGAGGCACGCAAGATCCTGGGCGCAGTCCATCAGGTTCCTCTCCTTTTCATGTCTTGTCCCTTCTCTGTCCTCTCCATCCATCCTGTCCTGCCCATATCTAAGTTGCCAGTGAAGTAGTTCAATTGTTCATTGAACAATGGCTCATTTGAGCTCTTCTGAATTCTCTCTTTGTTTCTTGTCATGTCAGTTATTTACTGGAGAAGTTGAGGGCACAACTCATAGTTCCACACAAATCCACTTGTAATTCAACCAGTCACTTGTTTAGTTCACCTACCAAGGTTCTTGGGTGGGCATCCTCATATACACAGTGCCAGAGTTCAGCTCAAATTCCAGCTCAGCAATATTATATAAATGTATCATAACTGGATTGAGTGATAATTATTTAGAGATGGATCACAGACCAAATGCAGAAATAACAATATAGTACAGTACAGTACAGTACAGTATAGTATAGTATAGTGTAATGTAGTAACATAATGGTATTATCACTCCTGCGCGTTCTCCAACACCGTCTGTCCAGGTGTTGACGTGGGACCACTACCTGCCACGTGTGCTTGGACAGAAGGCCCATCTGGAGTTCCTTCCACCCTACCAGGGTTACCAGCCTGACACAGACCCCAGCATCGCCAATGCCTTTGCCACTGCAGCCTTCCGCTTCGCCCATGTGACTGTGCACCCCTTGGTGAATAGGCTAGACTCCGGCTACAGGCCCAGCCCCCACCACCCCGCTCTGCCCCTTCACCTCTCACTTTTTGCCTCCTGGAGGGTTGTGCGAGAAGGTGGGATTTTTTTTTCACTAATTTAGCTACACAAGCAAATCTGACCGTAAAGTCCTGTGTGTGTTCTCGCAATTCAGAGGCTCGAAAATGGAAACTAAAAAGAAACTACTATAGTATAATAAATGGTCAAATATGAAAACAGACATGAACAGAGAATGAAAAAGAATTAAAAATGACACGAAAATGAGAATAAAATGCTGCACTGTATTTTTATTCATTTTTCCCATGTCCAGTTTACCGTCATCAAGGATATAGGCTGCTGCCAGTTACCCAGTAGATTATTCTATTCATATCTGTTGGAGTGAAAGGAAATAATTGAGAGATTTTAGGTTGCAATCCTCCTGTAAAATAATTTTCACAAAACACAGTCAACCAAAGACAATTAAATCACTAATCAGGTGATGATATATTTAAATAAAATTTTAAATTATTTGATACAAACAAGTTTTTGTGGATCTAATTCCAGCTTGGTCACCGCTTTGCTCTTTTTCCTTCTGTAGATGGTCAGGAGGGTTTTTCCCTCAGAAAAGAAACACTGACATCACGCAAAAGCATTAATAAAAGCATGGTTCTAGTCAATAATTAACTTGCTTTTCTTCAGCTAAAACAATTAATGTAAATGCTAAACCTCCAACAAGCTGGAGGAATAAATAAGGAGGTACTTGGCATCTTGGAGTTATTAGTTATGGTATTAAGAAGTGAAAGTCTGGGAACTGCTTTCTGTCCCAGAGGGGAGAAGGAGACAGTGAGTCACAGAAAAACCATTCCAGTTGTGGTTTGGGAGTGTTCAACAGTGCAGACAGAAGAGAAACATCAAACATCTGTCAGCTAACTTCACCACTTAGTTCAGTGTTTCCCAACCCAGTGCTCAGGGACCCCCAGACAGTCCATTTTTTCTCTTTCCCTGCTCACTGCCAGACAGTCCACATTTCTGCCTAATGAGGAGCTGGAAGGGAGCAGAAATGTGGACTGTCTTGCATGGAACTGGGAGGGAGCAAAAATGTGGACTGTCCAGAGGTCCCCATGGACCAGGTTGGGAAACACTGCTTTATTCGATTTAAATACAGTGTCCTGGTAATCAAGAACAGGTTGACAATGGTTTAACCCTTGAAATCAGATCAACAGCTGATCTCCAGATGAACTGCCACAGAGAAGCCAAATGCACAGAAAATACACACTATTGCACCCTCTAGTGTTTACATATGATACTGCACCACAAAGAAGAGTTCAACTGTAACAAAAACGGCATTGACTAAATAGCTTCTGACCAGACCAGATTTTACTTTCTTGAAATAATAAAGAACAGAACATTAAAAAAAAAACCTGGATGGAATGTTCTTCTCCAATAGGTATAGTGAGTGCTAAGTCTAACAAAGAGTGTCTGGGTTTGTAACAGAATGAATATCTGCAGCAACATCCTCACTCAGTGTCCAATCCCACACCTCTGCCCTTTTGCCCCGTTTCCAGGTGGTATAGACCCTGTGCTCAGAGGTCTGCTGCTCTACCCAGCCAAGCTGCAGACGCCACGTCAGATGATGGTGGAGGAACTCACAGAGCGGCTGTTCCAGGCCCAGGGGGGGCTACCGCTGGACCTAGGGGCACTCAACCTGCAGCGGGGGCGGGACCACGGCCTGCCTGGTAGCTCGGCCCCTTCCAGCACCTCTGATTCATGCTGTGGATCTTGGCGCAGCTTTAAGCTGTGAGGTGGACACAAATGTTGACACTGTGCCCCTTCTTTCTCCCAGGTTACACCACATGGAGGCAGCTGTGTGACCTGCCTGTCCCAGCTAATGTCACCGAGCTGGAACGCATACTGGGCAATGCTGAGCTGGCACAGAAGCTCCTGTGGATATACAGAACTCCACACAACATTGACCTGTGGGTGGGAGCCATCTCAGAGCCTCCCATCCCTGGAGGCCGTGTGGGGCAGCTCCTCAGCTGCCTTCTGGGAAAGCAGTTTCGTGCCCTTAGAGATGGAGACCGGTACGAATCCAGGGGTGCCACTACAGATTTTGGAGCCCGTGAAAGCACATCATATTGAGCCCCCAACCCAGACCAAGGTTCCAAACTTTTAAAGGCCCTTTAAAAGGCCCAGATCACTCTGGGGCCCTTAGAATCATCCTAATTTCCCCCACTTTACCGCACACCTGTCTGTCTCTGTATTTTCATTTGTACCCCAAGCAGTATAGGACACAAGAAATTCATACACCCTAGTGCTAAACTGCATGTCTTTGGCCTGTGGGAGGAAGCTGGAGAACTCAGTGGACAGTCACAGGGAAAACCATAATCAAAAAGAACAATAACAATAAAACACAAGCTCATCTACTGTTACCCAACAGCCCCATTCAGCCTCTATCTCCTCTTTCTCTAAAATCTTTCCAGTAACAGGCCAAAATGACTTTTTATAAATTCTTCTCATACTTGCTACCAATTTAAAAAGGCAGCTGGTACAATGACCTTAACAATGTCATGTATGTGTCAGAAGCTCTACTGTAGATTCCCTTTTGTCCAAAGGTGACTCTAGGCTATTCATCCAGGGGGAGTACAGTCAGAGAGCCTAACCAGTCATTCATCCAGATGAATTTATTTTAAAAAAAAGTAGTAAATACATTTACAATAAATTATTACACATTGATATGTTAAACACAAGCCACATTTTGAAATATAACTTTACAATTTAATTAAATGTTATTGAACTTATATTAAAATTGCTTTTTTCATCTGATCAGTTTGGAATGCAATTGTACCCCTGCACCCCAGTAAAATCAGCAGTACCTTGATCAGTACTATCAAGCTGATTTTTTTCCCTGACAGGTTCTGGTGGGAGAGAGAGGAAGTTTTCACTGAAGCCCAGAGAACAGAGCTCCGGAGGGTGTCGCTGTCCCGTATCATCTGTGACAACACCCGGATCAGCCACGTACCGCTCGATCCCTTTGCCCACACTGCCCATGCCAAAGACATGGTGCCCTGCTCGCACCCCCTCATCCCCTACCTGAACCTCTCTGCCTGGAGGGAGCCTGACACAGGTAGGTCTGGGTGATGGGAACACTAGAAGATGAAGCACAGATAAGCTGTACTGCAGGACTATTTAAATCACAGTCCTCATGGGCCAAGCACTGCTGATTTTCCAGCCTTCCTTTACCTATGAGCCAGGTGTGAAGCCTCTGTGGCCAATCAGAATCAGTAATTATTAAACTAACTACCTGGGAGAACTGAAAACAAGGTCAGGATGTGGAATCAAGGGCCAGATTTGAAGAGTCCTCCTCTGCAGTTTATTCCACTCTCTCTGCTAGCTTTGGTGTTTCTCCTTCCCTTCATCCTCTCATCCTTCACATCCATCCACTCATCCTACTCTTTTCTGCCAGACCCCAGGTGTGGTTCCATTCCCAGGCTGCAGTTTGGCTTCTCTCTGTTCTGTGGCTCCATCCTGATCTACCAGTGTCAGCCAGGATACACACTTATCGGGCCGTCCTTCATCACATGTGACCCCAGCAGGAACCAGTGGAGTCAGCTTCCTCCTACTTGTCAAGGTAAAGCACCCAAAAAAACCTCCTTTTAAAGCTCAGCACAAGTTATATTAGTTAATTGTCAAAAATACTGGCAAGAGCAAATGTTACTACATTATTCAGCATGCTCAAAGTGAAGTGTGTTCCAAGGTTCCAAAGTGAAATTAATTTCTGAATGAATATTTACTGGAGAAATATAGTCTAGCTATATAAAACCTCATTCTACAATATAATGTATTGTAACAAACTGCCATATTTACTCATATGCTAAAGCTAAATTTAGTAGCACTATCATACAACTTCATGTACACCTAGCAAGCAAGGCCTCTGAGAAAGTAATATTTGATTAGAGGATGTAATCATTTGGTGGAAGTGAGCCATTAAAGGTAGGACGATCTCAGCTTACATCAGGAACAAATAAAACAAATGATTCTTAAGGTCACTTTTCCTGCAGACAAAATGGCCGGTTAGCCAGACTTCAGGGTGTGAGATAATCATGTTGATGTTATGTCCGTGTGTCAGTGCAGGGGCAGCGCGTGGTTCAGCAGGTTAGGGCGCCATTTCGAATCGCCAGTGTCACCTTTGGGCCCTTTAGTGAGACCCTTTGCGGGAACCAGCTGACCCTGTTTTCTCAAAATGTGTTGCTTTGTCCACTAAACAAACAAACAATGTGATATTTGTCAACCTTCAGATGTAGATGAATGTGCCCAGAATCCACCACCCTGCCCTGTCAAAACGCAGTGCACCAACACACCAGGCTCTTACGCTTGCACAGGTAAGGGCACGGCCACACGCACACAGCACAGGATTCACATGGCAGCCACCATAAAGCTTCTGTGTGGTGACCATAGATATGGGAGGTTACATCAGGGGTCACGACTGCATCGTACTCCTTACACTCTACCCAAGGATGTCATCCCTCCTTCCTATCTGTGTCTCTCAGACATAGCAAGCCCTGAGGCCCTCTCTGTCAGGACCCTGGGGGTTGCCCTGGCAACTGTGGTTGTGGCCATTGCGCTGACACTGTTGATGGTCACATGCTATAGAAGGTAGGTTATGACTGACTCAGCTTGTCCTGCCAGAGATGTGAAAGATTTTCTTTTAATATCATTGTGGTCAAACTTGTTTCTAAAAAGTAATGTTAAGATGAGTCAATGTAACCCTTACGGTTACATAAAAGACCTTACTTGAAATTAACTTGATTGAAATAACAGTACGGGTTATGCATTCTTTAGGAATTTCATCAAGAACTTTGAGCCTATTTTTGGTGGATGTTGTAAGAGGAGCAGCCCGTGTCCCACTCTGGACAAAGGAGGTCACTCTCCCAGAGGGGACATGTGACACCGGGAGGTATCACTGGCCAAGCTTTAGTGTTTTACCAGAGCTCTACTGTCAGTCAGTACGATGTAAACTGTGTAATCTGTGCTTAACCTTAAACCTCAAATCAATCATGAGATTCTACCTGTAATCCTTTATGAACTGACTCTTCCTTGGGAGATTATGTAATAGACCATCATCCAGAACAGTGACGTTCAATCTGTAGTCCAGCAGCATCTACAGGATCTGTAGAGCAGCTGCTGGGTACCAAGATGTTGTAAATTGACAAAATTCCAGCAATATCATTCCCCCCTCCCCCTAGACAGAAACATTTGATGAAGCCTGTTCAGAGAAATCCTCATTTCTGAGTTACTTATGTGAGCATATATTAGTTGTAAGCGAGTCCCTAATTTAAAAAAGTTTGAACACCCCTGGTCTAGGAGAATGTAAACAGTACCAATCAATAGTCTGGACACTCTTAATGATAATTATTATGTTTTTCAACAAGATAACGACCCTAAGCACATCTCAAGGTTATGTACTAAGTACTGTATTGGCCAGAATAAAAGACAACTCCCCACTTTTTGGCAACTATTTTTAGAAAAGTTTTTGGAATACCAAATCTTACCTTTATAAAGATAAATTATTTGACAAGAACATACAGTATAAGTTAACCAGCAACCACAGGCAATCAGATTACAATAGGTGTATTAAACAGCAAACATTCCAAAACACAAATGTATTTTTGTGGGGGGGGGGGGGCGTTTTGATAATGAATATTACAAACTCCGCAACCCTTGAGGATGCAGAATATTTTCGATGAAACACACCCACAAGAAAAGAAAAAAAAATGTACTGCAGAGAAAGGTTAAGCCATATTAATAAATGATATGACAGTTCTTTTAAAATACTGCTATCTTTATTAACAGCCGCCATCGGTTAAATACTAGCAGCGGCACAGCCAGGGAAGCAAACAATTTACACGACACTCGGGATGCACACTAAACACACGCATTGCCAGGGCTAGCAGCTCTCGCGCATCTGGCATGACACTCATGCTTTTTGACTCTTATGCTCACGCAAGAAATCTTACGGCAAATCAATATTATATAAGTCAAAACACTCGTTGCAAAATATCATATTCAGCACCATCTATTCCCTTTTTTGTCTAGACCTCAAATGTAAGACGACACCACTTTTTCCAGACGTATTTTGAAAAGAAAAAAAAAAAAAACAGTATTATCTTGTGAACAATGAAAGAGATGGAGTGCTATGACAATGACCTGGATCGATGGCAAGAGTCTGCAATGCTGTCATAAAAGCCAAGGGGGGCATTCTGAAGAATGTAAAATTTGATAAAATTTTAGGATGAACAGTTCTTGATTGTTGCAATATTTCATATGTATTACTTAATACTAAAGGCCTCTAAGTAATAAAGTAACAGCTAAAACAGGGACAAATGCATTAAAAGCCAGTGTCCAGACTTTTTACTGGTACTGTATGTGTACTTATTTATCCATTTGAATACTACATTTGATTAAAAAGTTAACATTTTAAAGCATTTTTTGTTAATGTCACATTTTATATTTTGGCTCTACTTAACATGCATTTTAAAGTCTTTTTCCATTGTTGTCATCATTTTGACTATTCCATTGTCAAATGAAGGACATTTTAATGGGTATATATTAAGTAATACATTAAACATTGCTGCACTGTAGTCTGACATTTCAGACAGTAATTAGTAAGCCGAGACATTCCAACTATTAAAGCAAGCAAAGGCAAGCAATTTAGAATAAAAGCGAGTATAGAAAACTGAACACTACCCTGCTGGCTTGTAAAAAATTTGCATGTATGGTTGTTAACACTTATGTCGTATCATTAATTTTAAGCATATAAATGTCTAATACTGTGTTAACCCATGAGGAGAATAGTATGAGCAATGGACCTCTAGCACTGGCAAGCTCGAAAAGAAATTGTTAAAATGGCCAAAACGTCCTACACCAGACTTAAACAGAAAGATGCAAGAATCTATACGTTTTGGGAAGGCTAGATGACTGGTTGGGATTGGCTGTTCATTGACCATGTTATCATATGGTGCTCTGAATGAGTAAATTATTTATGGAAATTAATAAAGGATATACTGAAAACTTTATGCATATGGTAATTTATTATTGTAACAAGAGATGGCTTTGAGTTACTCTTTATGCTTGAAAATTACATTGCGGTCTAACGAAAATCTATATGCCCCTGGTGGCATCCATCCATCCATCGCGTTCTCTCATTAGTGTATCTAAACAATATGCTGAGCATTTCAACGTTCTAACCAACACAGAATTAAACAGACTGGAACCATGGAATCAGTGGATATGGACTGGCAGAGACCTGCTAGTAAACATGATTTAAGACTGAATAAAACAAAGAAAAAATATTATACACAAGTAGCTTGTTTTACTGTTTATAACTACAGGATTGGCTTTGAGGGGGACAGGAAACAAAGGATAACCTGTCCAGCATAAGGAAATATGTTTCTCTAATGTAAATACATAACTTGTACATAGATAGCGTACAATGTAAAGAACACTGTTTGACTAATATACTAATCATGCGATGGTGGATAATGGCTGTAGCATATGCAGCATGGTATTTGATGACCCACAGAATGGCTCTGTCTCCTTTAAGTGCAAAACCCAAATAGCCATTATAGAGAACGGTACCTGGCCAGGGAAATGCAGCATAAACAAATGTTCATCTGTACCCTGTCCAGCGGCCCTATTGCACTGAAGAGCTCACAGAGCTCCCCTATGTTCGAAAGTCCCCATATAGCCCAAGCACATCCTGCATAGCCATATGATACATGGGCTAGTTGTCATTTATGGGGCACAAACGAAAAGGCACAGATGGTGGCATATCAGCCCACGGCAGGCTGATACAGACAGGGGGCAGCATGCAAACCCCACTGCCTGCATGGCTTTACTCTAACATCTCCCACAACCCATCTCCTCGGCTGATCTCTGTTCTGTGATCAGCAGGTGAGCACCTGGCATAGCCTGCTGAGCTCTGAACTGGGATCAGGGGAGCCTTCCTCAACTACGCTGCTCATCCGCCCGGAACTGGCATCTTCTAACTCTCGTCAGCAGTGAAGTAGCCCAGCCTGGCCACAGCCATCTCCCGCCGCAGACGCATCACCTCCCAGAAGGTCTGCTCAGCTATGAAAAGGACACAGCAGGACATGCAGCCATCAGCATATCCACTGTGTTGCTTTGATTGGTCGGTGTTAGTGCCTCCCTATATAGAACGTCTCATTTGGCCTAGTGCTCAGCATATCTGATTGGTCAGTGTTAGTCCCTCCCCATGATACCTCATTTTGCCTGGCGCTTGGCATATCACACTTACCATCCTGTCTGACCAGGCCTTGCTGGATGTAGCGGATGTAGGTGAAGAAATTGCACACAGCTGTGATCTAAGAGGCAGCAGGAATAAGCAGAATTCTGAATTAAAAAAGTCTAGCAAATTACGGGGCAGTAACTGGAAAAGAGGACAGGACAATGGGATTAATGGGACACGTGTATGGGACTTACCCGCGCGCGGCTGGAGGGGGAAATGTAGTAGTACTTTCCTTTGTCCCCTAGTTTGATTCGATGCTGGCAGACGCGGGAAACACCACTCAGAGCACATTTCCTGAAAGCCGAGAAGAGGAGCTGCAGTCAGGGTCTCTCAGCTTCCCCTCTAAATGTTTCAGAAGACGACAGACAGGGCGGCATATGGGCATGCGAGGCCACAGCATGCAATAACCTGGGCGGAAGCACACCTGTCAAATCACCCCAAGGGGGCAAATAAAAGACAACATTCCCACTGGTGCTGACTATCCCCACTCGCACACCACCAGACCAGGCCATATCATTATGAGTGAGCACAGAGGCACAAGGGCGAGGCAGTCAACATGGGAACGAAGACACACACACAAACACACACACACACAAGCTAGCAGTAGGATGTTAACACTACTTGAACACTTAAGTACAGCATCGGGAAAGCTTCTGGTTTATGCGTTAAATATAATCTAGTTGCAGTACTTGGTATTTCATGGTTCATTTTAACAGCAATTTCAGATCACAGCATTTCAGTCTTCGCTGGGAACCAACATCAACAAGCACTGAATGAAAACAAAATGCTGAAGCATAATACTTTACAAAACAGGCAGGACAGAGAGGTTCTGTGTTTTCCCAAGAGTGGATTAAATATCTTATTCAGTATACGGGTGGTTCCCATAATCACTTACGTCTCCACTGCTGCCCGCCAGCCACTGAAAGTTAAAATCAGATCAGATCAAATCAAATCAAGAAAGCCGACAGAGAAGGATGAAGCAGAAATGTTGATTGAAATACTTTGGATTATAAGATTCATGATCACTGATTTTCCAGAAATAGGTAACAGGAAAAAGCGTGGTTATTAAAGGCTTCTTGCCGCTGCGACAGACTCACTTGGGTCCACTGCGCTCCTTAGCCGACGCCTTCACCGCAGGAAGGGCTGCTGCGGCCACCGGCTCTATGGTCAGAGAATTGTTCTCCACGGCCGCCTGGACCGCCTGAGAGAGCTACGAGAGAAGGGGACTCCTCAGCTACACTTAGTCAGCTCAGGTTTGTTGGCTGGTGACTCGTCTCTTGCCTATAGGCTGCGGTAGGCACAGGTTCATTCCAATAACAGTTCTCACTGGATAGTAATTATGCAAAAAAAAAAATCTGCAGATTAACCATTATAAGTAAAAATGCAGTGACCATCAAAATCTTAAAACATCCCAAATTTAAAGCAAAACAATCTACTCTCATTTATATCAGGTGGACGCACATGCCTGCAGCTAAAACTGTCACATTTTTGGTACTTGCTACATCAAATGTGAAAAACTGAAAAATTCTTTAGAATGTGCATTTTCAATTACATTTGCCAGATTAACTTCTAGCATTGAGCTACAAGTAGAATAATTACAGCAATTTAATAAACGACTAATTAACATTAATTATCCAACTTCACCTTCATTTTCTTTGTGTCACCTGGACAACCTCAAGAAGGCTACCCTCCACACCTACATGCTTTTCATGAAGACACTTTATCCCTGCAGACCCCCCCCCCCACCACCACCCACCCACACACGCACCCCCACACACACACGAGAGCACAAACCTCAGAGCATGTAAAGGACAAGCAGGGCCTGATGTCCTCTTTATAAACGCGGCTCAAAAAGGCAGAGGTGCAGTCCAGACTGGGCACCTCCCGCCAAGACAGAAACTCCGCATACAGAAAGGAGTCCATCTGGGGATGGAAGCGGGGGGTAGCAGTGTTACCATGACAACCTTTAAAGTATGTGCCAGCTGTTAGAAAGTAAATTTAACAATGAATGTGAAACTTTCCAAACCAGAGTTCTAAACCTGGTTAAAATAATTAAAATAAATGGTTATTTTACTTTCAAATGAAGCGAGAGCACAATAAAACAGAAAAATTGTCTCATGTTTCACATGAAATTGGAAACTGAGGCCTTCAGGTTGGGTACAGGGATAAGCTGAAGTTAATGGGTCAGTGTATATGACACTAATTAACTGCCGAATGTTGCCGTTTTGTTATTGAAAGGGATACTTTGAAACCTGATGTCTTAATTTTACTTTAATGGTTTGAAGTGAAATTCACAGCTAGTAAGCAATGAGTACTTTTCAAATATATGCCACTCTTAATTCTGAATTTGAAAACATAGTATAATTAAGTATAATGAATACAAAAGTCATTTGTTAAGTTCAGATTTTTGGCGTTTCTTCCTCAAAATGGCCTTATATTAACCATAGATACACAAGGACAATAATATACAACAGAAAACACAGATGCAAATATAGCTAAATAACTGGGAAACTTTAGCAAACAGCTGGGATGGTCCCGTCAATGCTGATCTCTCCAAATTTGCCACAGCACGCCTTCTGGCTGAAATCTGCCGCTGCGGTTACCTGGTGTTCCCTCCTGAGAGGCTGTTTAGGTCAAACTGACATACTGACAAGCACTTCCACTGGCAAAGTCAGAACAAGAACACAAAAGGGTGCAGATAGAGAAAGAGAACAGTGTAATGTAGATAGAGCAATACGAGATGGATAAGGGACTGAGCCGGAAAAACCACTGAGAGGTATAAGAGATTTAGGTACCATTGAGTAGAACTGTTGTCTTTACAGGAGTTAGAAACATGAGAGTGGAAAGGATGGGATGTGAATCACATATAAAATACAATAAAGGATAGCACCTGAAAAAAATACTCATGATAGCAAAAGCTGATCTGCTGCTAAAACTGCAATTACACCACGATTGACATGTCAATTGGCAGAGGAACAGCTACACCTTTAGGAAAGTCAAACCGTAAAAGGTGGCTAAACGATGGTGGACAAACAACTATTTCTGAAGCTCTATAATGATTTGTGGTCAGGGGCCTAGTGCCATCTAACAGTCATTACTGGCCAACAATATAATGGCCATCCAACAATGCTTTGTATTAGTTCAGTTTAGCTGTGGTTTCTGGTGTTATTTTATGGTTCTAGCTGTATTTGGTTTAGTCGTGTACATGTTCAGTTCTGAGGTAGGGGATGCCACGACAGTGTAAACACAAAAATGAATTTTAATGCATGTATACGTATATATATATATACTTGTATGTACAGTACTAGGCAAAAGTCTTAGGTAGGCAAAGAAAATGTTTAAATCTATTGATCGGGGTACATACTGTTTTTTTACTGGCAAATATAACTTTACATTAGAATATATGCAAAAGAAGAGTAACAAAAACTGAAAAGAATTTCTTCTGTTCCACAAAAAGTTCCTGAAATTTTGCTGGGTGGCTAGAAGAACACCGCTTCAGTCCCCAAACCTCTCCTCAGGGGCACCTCAGGCATTGCTTGCATTTGTTAAACTTCACCACCAGCTCAATCAACCAACCTACCAATTAACTCAATGAGGTATTGATCAGCCAAACTTGATTTGCTAGTGGTCAAAATATACATTGCTATATTGGATGGTTGCTGCAAATACTGGGGTGATTTTAGGAAAGGTCTTGAAATGGCTAAGCTGACACTTTGACAGACATATCATCATAGTTTTACACCAACATGATCATTTAAACGTGATTTTCTTTGACTGGCTAAGACATGGGTGTCAAACTCCAGACCTGGAGGGCCGGAGCCCTGCATATTTTTGGGTTTCCCCTCATTTAACACACCTGATTCAACTCTTTGCACCTCGCATGCTAAATACCACACAGCCCTTGTGCTGAATCATTTGTGGTGGACCAGGAAAAGAACTAAGCTACATAGGGCTCCAGCCTCCAGGACTGGGGTTTGACGCCCCTGCCTAAGACTTTTACACTGTATTGTAGGTTTGAGACCCTTACCTCACGACCCTCTTGGAATGCAGGTTTTGTAGGAGTGGCAGTAAGGTCCTGGGATATAGCATCCAAAGCCAGCGCTCCGCTGGCACTCTTATTGCGAAAGTGCCCCCCCCCTGTGCGAGGTGTTCCCCTTTTGCTCCCCAACCCAGGGGACATTAGCTGGGGGTGCATCTGGCGGTTGGGTGAGGAAGGGGTTGAGGTAAGTACCAGAGTCTTCAGGGCAGTCACCTCTGCCTGGAGAACATCAATCTGAAACAGGGAAACAAATCATGGTTCAGAGGAGTAAGCAATAACACCAGGAGATGATAATATTTTTGGGCTGCAATGGATAAAAAAAATCTGTTGGAATTACAGTATTAATGTAAATGTGATTTATGTAATAGGAAGTTCAAATGCAAATGAACATCTAAAATGCTATATATGACCTAACTATCTAACATTGTTAATTATCTGTTAAAGGTTGATCCACAGTGGATGCCAGCTTGCAAACCGGGGTGGGGTGGGTCACTCACCTTGCCTTGTGCTTCCTTCAGCTGCTTCTCCGCGGCTGCCTGCTTAACATTGGCTTCACGCACCATCTTGTGCGCCTCCTGGAGGGAGCAACGAGATAAGAGTTCACCTGCTGCCAATGTGAAATCCCTGCGTATACCACGCAGCCCTCCAGGTCTCCGGCATCTGCATATAGGCCGTAGACAAAGGAAAAACATTCCTGCAATCGATTTTCAACATAATAATATGAAAAAATCTCTTAAAATCCATAGACAAAAACAGAAATTAGTGGTTATGGACAAAGTTGGTAGAAAATAAAATGATTGATGCTCCTACAGCAAGGAGTTAAAGTGTAACAGGTAAAATGGCTAATAAGAAACAGTGGACTAATAACTAAGCTTCCATCCACTTGATGTGTATATTCTTGGCGACAAAACAAAAATATGTGCCAAAAATTTCTTGTGATCATTGCGTTTCCAAAAAACTTTTATCAATTAAAAAGGGCATGTGCAATGACGCAATATCCGGGGAAAATCTGATAGAAGATAAAAGTCCTGTCACCGGCCACAACTTTTTTGTAGATGCCATTCTTTCTCGTAAAAAAAATAAAAAAAATTTTTCGCTCGCACCGTAGTTTTTCGGTAAATGTCAAGTGTCGACAATGACTTTTTCCCCAAAAACTAAACGAAAAAAGTTGGTGTCGACATTTGGAAAATTTTACTGTTATACAATATTTCCATTGCCCACGTTTTAGCATTAGTGTTTTTGCACATAAAATCTCTTGGATAGAAACCTGTCTATTGATACAGAGTGATGAGCTCAGCTAAGATAAAATTATGTGCTTTATCATAAGCTGTAAGACAGTACTGTGGTAATGAGGTCACGACTATGGAACAAGGGACTTGGGTACCATAAATGACAGGGTGCTACCGTCTCCCACCTCGAACAGGCTGGCAGTCAGCTCCTCCAGCTCCTGCTCCAGCTGGTCTCGAACCCGGGACAGGCGCTCACATTCCTTGTCCTTCAGTTGCAACTCCTGGATGAGCAGAAATCACCGACAGATCAGTGGATCAGTCTCTAGGCTGACTGTCCATCAGCAAAGGTCAACTGACAAGCAGCAGCGAGCTGGCAGACAGACAGGAATCAAACCATCACCATCTTTAAATGGCACACCGGAGTGTTTAGCAGGGTGCAGTGGCAGGTAGCCACAAGTGCACAATTAGTGTCTGAAGATAAGCAATGCAAAATGAGACATTACTGCGTATTCAGGATGCACTCTGTACCCTTTGAGCAGTGTCCAGCTGCTCCTTCAGGATCTCTGAGCCCTTCTCCTTGATCTCCAATGAGGAGCTCCGCAGGCGAGACAGGTTGTAGTGCTCCCGCTCCCTGCCCTCCGGGTCCTCCTTGGCCAGCGGCATTGACACAGCCTGCCCTGTGCCTGTGCCGCTCGGGCCTGTCCCCGGCTCTGACTCTGGCTCCAGATCTATCAACCTTTTGGTGTTAATAGGAGGGACAGTGTTTTACAAAAACCAGGTATGGATAATTATGCAATACACACATCTGCACAATTTCAAAACGAAACGTGTAGTGTCTAAATGTTGCCAGGGTAACTAAAAGATTTCACTTTTGGTTGACAAATCCATCATAACAGATACTGAAACACACATGGGCGTTAATTATGGGGGGTGGGGGGTCATAACCACCCCCAATAATCAAAAACAGCCAATACAACCCCCTGGACCCCCTTAAATGGGTGCTCAACCCAAAGTTATGCGCTTGGAAACAGTAAACCTACCGCAGTTTGACAAACTTTTCCCCCTTGCTGGCCTGTCCGTTCCCACTGTCAAACATTAAAAATGCCATTTTATCAAATACTGGGTATCTGACACCCAGAGGACACCCCCACCCTGGACCTGCTGCCGCACCGCCAACAGAGGGGTGGGCTGCGCACATCACCGTTACCGGTACCCAGAACAGCGGTATTCAACGGACATTTGCATTTTTTCTGGTGTCAAAAACCGTCCATTCACAGCTAATTATTCTAGTGGAACCGTAAAGCATGCAGCAACAAAACCAGCCTTTACGGGGGAAACGAGCCGAATTCGGACGCTTTTCAATAGTGCGTCATATTCTAAAACTATCGGTTTACAACAAATGGCAACTATTAAATAACTTTTTTTTTTTAGAAAGACAGGCTGAAAATCCGGTTCAGCGGCTTTATTCCAGAGCATTCTCCACCCTTACCCTTCTCACCGTCCGACTGAAACAGATAGTTCAAGCCGCGGCCACCACGGCCTCATCCGTCCGGAGATTGATTCCGTATCTACGTTTTATTTCTTTTTTATATGTATCACCACCATCACTGAAAATGCCCCGTTAGGTGCGTTTAAAAGCAAAAAAACAGTCCAGAGCAAACGCATATATTCCAGCACAGTACAACAATGTGCATAGCTATTGGCTAATAATCAAGTCGCGAACAACGATTGCTTAGTGGTAACAGACAAACTTCTCTTGTGTAAATGAACAAACTGATTTGATACGCGGTATTTAAGTCGTAGTTCCCTTCTACAGAAACACTCCGGCAAATAAAAACGTCTCGATAGCTGCCGTTGGTCACATGATAAAACATCCTAAAAATTCTTTCATTCCATTCAGGAAACACGTGACCAAACTCCACTCCCTTGCAATAGAAGTCCTAATTCCTCCTCCTGAAAGCACGACAACTATTTAAGACCTAAGGCACGTCACGAAATTCCGTCGTAGGGTAAATAAGACACAAAGTTATCATAGGCTTGTCATAGTCGTGTTAGCGGATGCGATCAAGCATTTTGTTCATAGGAATTTGGGCACAAATCTCTGCGTCACTGTACTTTGTACGGTAACGCATCCATCTCCGCTGTGATACCTTTACGATAACATATCCAAATCCTGGTGATACACTATGGTGGATATGTACCGTAATTAAGTTTAATACAGTTGTCTTTTAAATATATACTTCTAATTCTAAAATATGATGGGGGACTTGTATAGTTTGCTTTAAAAACTTGCAAAGCCTTACCAAAATAACCATGTTAAACATGCCCAGAATAGTTACGTACTACATTTTTATTGGCATATTATGTGTTGTTACTGATAATGGAATTCCCTCCAGGATGTCCCCCTACCTTGTGCCATATGCTGGATTATTATCTATTCTCAACTTGTACTGGATAATTAGTTGGAAAATGGATGGATACATGTTATCTTCAATCATGAATCTGTTGGAGTCTAATTTAGGAAACCTTTCAGGGTCATCAGAGGGCCTTGGGTATTCTACCGTGGGGGCCCCACTCGGATAGCACCCCCACTCTGATTACATCTCCAGACTGAAAATGTGAACTGTAGCAAGGGTATTTTTTTCTATTTCTCTCTAAAAGGTTGGGCCAAACATCACCATATGGAGTATCTCTTTGGGACAATGAGAAATGGGCTCAATGGGCTGAGAAACCTGGATTTTAACCAATCCAGAGTACAACACTGTGATCCTGAATGTTGTTTTTCTATTAGGAGGAGTTAATGATCAAAAATCTTGTCAAAAAAAACACACCACCATATAATTCAAGTAAATCAGTGAATATTTGCAGTAATATGCATAAATACCCCCATGATCCCATACTGGATAAGGGATTGGATGATGAATGATGGGTTGCACAGATATAGAGGGTGGAGTTCAGCAGCTGAAATTCAGACTGGCTTAGGTTAAATGAACATGAAATGACCCCATTTAAAAAGATTACCATAGGATGTTTAGAGATAAGATAGCATTGTTTCAATAGATGGACAGTATGCAATTTGCCAATTGATGTTTAATATAAGCTTTTAGCCCTACTACGTTACAAGCATAATGTATGCATAAAGAGCTAATTAATATTGGAACATATTTGCAAGAAAATTCACTGACGCTATGGTTAATGTTTAATTCGGTAGTCAGACGAAGTTAGAATACTACTGAAAATTTAACAAACAATTCACAGTAATAATTATATCAGATGCTATGCAAAGTTATGAGATTTTAAAAGTCATCACAACAAAACGCCCTTCTTTACCTTCCCACTGCACATCCCTCTTCCCGAGTACTTGGGAGGGATTCCTCTACTTGAGGTGAAGAAGTGTTTAGCTGGCCAAAAAAGGTTGGAGAAGAATACACAGCTATAGCTGAGTTTCCCGTCACCAGGACCTCATACCCTCTGCCAGATGAGATGGCTGGCTCGAGGGAGGGAGACAGCTGGACACAGTGGATCCCCTCAAAGGCATCCATTTCTGTTACAAGGGTGCCAATGCAGTACCACCCGTTAGTAGAGGCCTTGTTCTCCCAGTGTGCCCTCCACAGCTGTAAGAGCTTTGCACACCTGCTTTTTCTGGACCCTCCAAACAAGGCACTCGTTGCTTTGTTAGTACCCTATAAAAATAATGAAAATCAAATATGTTGGTAACTAACGGCTTTGCAATTTAGTTTTTAAAAGTATATATCGTAAAAGACAAATGAATATCGGTTTTTAACATTAAGTTATTAAATTTTCCTGTATCCATATGCAAGCTCTGCTTTCATCCATGAATGAAACTTTGTAAACTTTGACCTGTTAGTCATATTAAGGCATAACTAAAAAAAGGCACGAGTTAGCTCGATAAGCAGATTTTATGCTGCTTCCATGTACAAATTTCAGTCGGTTTCAAAAATACAGTTCCTTACAAAAAAAAAACTAACTCTTTTGTTACCAGTTTTAAATAATTCCCTATACCGAAATGGGAGAGTTATCAAAAGGAGCGCACTCGTACCCTGTCAGTTATGTGTATTTTCTTATCAGTTTAAAGGAGCAGACCAGGCGTCTCGGTGCGATGTGTTGAAATCCACTTTGTTTAAAACATTCATATTAAATGTTTTCATATTGTATACATTTGTTTAGGGTAGGCCTATACATGAGAAAATGAATTTGAAACAGCCTTTGACGTCGCCAGAATGAAGCGTGGAAAACCCGAAATTGTTAAACTAACGCTCCTTTTTGAGAGTTAAGATAAAGTGTGTTAGAAAGTACTTACCGACCTAGACACTGGAGAAACCTGGTGTCTCAAAACTACGGAAATTAACGCATCAGCTTTTTTGTTCCAGATCCCAACGAATGTCTTAGCAAAAAGGTTTATTATACTTTAATATGTGGAAAAAGCGGTGTTGTTGTATAAACACAGCAAACAGACGTAGTTTTTGAAGCTTGCCTTTTCCCTGGTTACAAAAGTTAGAGTTAATTATCACGTACAGCTTGCAAAGTACCACCCACCGTGACGCATTTTCTACACTCGATAGGCAGGAGTAAGTAAACGTTTCACTGAGTGCATAAGTAAGCTACTGGAAATGATTACTTTAGATTCCTTTAAGGATTAACAGCGGAAAACCAAGCGATATTGGTCTTTGAATTATAATAAAAGGAGAAAAGTTTAGAGGAATAATAATAAACATAATAAACAATAAACATATTTGTACCTTGTGCTTTGCATAAGTGATGTGACATTCAGCATTTATGTCCCACCAAACATCTTACAGTGGGCTTTTGTGTCATAAGAAAATTGACATTATCGTAAACAGCGAACGGTGTTGTCTTGTAACTGAAGGAAAGTGAATTAAGTTAGCACAATACAGCATTTGCGTGTAGTATACATTTGCCGAGTGATCTGCTTAGATTAACAAGCCTCACTTCACAATGGTGTTTTGTTGCTTAAAGAGATTAACACATCAAGTGACTGGAAGGGTGGGTGTCCACCACCTTTCAGTCTCTGTACTCCATCTCTCTCTCCTGCACTCTGCCCTTCACCTGTATCTAGTGACCACTGTGGTAACACTCTCCAGGGCACAGTAAGTATAAAAGTTTATACGCTGCAAAATACTGTTTTAAAATTGCTTGGCGTTTATCATTCTACCTCTCCATTTCTTTTTGTCTACTTCTGAACTTCTCTTTTTGTGCCATTGCATTTTACCCTTAGTTTTGTCTCTGTATATCTACAAGGCTCATATGCATGAACATCCGACGGTCAAGGGTGTGCTTGTCACCAAGTGACTAACGATATATTACAGTGACACCTGTTTTCTTTCCCAGTCTGGTGGTGGGCGAGTGGCAGCGCAACCTGTTATAGTGTCCACTAGGGGGCAGCAATGACGGTGACCTACTCGCGCAGGGTGGCAGACGCTGGCTTGGGAACCTTCTCTCGCCTGCTGCTGCGATGGAGGGGCAGCATCTACAAGCTTCTGTACAGGGAGCTGATCATCTTTACCGTTCTGTACTCCTTCCTTAGTATCATTTACAGGTGAAGAACCTGCCCCCAATCAGGAACAATCTAGGTGCAAAAGAGATTGAAGGGAAATGACAGGGGACTTTATTGTTGCTACAATACAGGGTTCAAACTCACAGAACATTCCATAGACTTTTTGAGTGGTTATATTTCCTCAGTCAAAACTCTATTGGCATTTTTAAGGAAGCCTGGGGTGTCAGCCATCTGTAGCATCTGAACCATCTGTCTGTTGGTCATGGTTATATGATGAAGTCAGTTATTTAACTTAATATGGCATCATATTCCAATTCAGAATGTATTAACATTAGAATTGCATTATAGTACATTATTTTATTGTTTAGAAGTTGTATGACAGTTTACATAATATTATTATTTCTGTACATCCAATTCCTCATCCATTCATTCATCTTCAACCATTTATCTGGAAAGCCTGTCTTGTAAGGAAGGGGGTAAAGTGAAGCTTTCCAGAGCCGGGGCGTCACTCCCTCACAGGGCACTCACACTGGCTCATGTAGTCGTACACCAAACGTAGCGTGGAGTTTACAAACATCATACAGCTGAATGTGATACCGAGAAAAG
Organism: Mormyrus iriodes; assembly: GCA_011763525.2. NCBI lineage: Eukaryota > Metazoa > Chordata > Actinopteri > Osteoglossiformes > Mormyridae > Mormyrus > Mormyrus iriodes. The sequence continues at coordinate 13,864,396 of JAAGVU020000008.1, forward strand.
TATGGCTGTCACAGCAGATAGCCCATTGTTGACTAAAGACAGAAAATAGGGCACAGAAAGGGACCCTTGAGTGAGTGGTGGTTTTGCAAGGACACTTGGGTCCAACTGAGCATTGCCCCAGTTAGGCCTTGCACTGCCTCCCCTGGGACTTTGGAGCATATGATGGACGACAGCTAACTGGGCCGGTAATTCCAGGTTCCTACTGAGGGATGAGGAGAAGCGAATGTTTGAGAAGCTTGCCCTCTACTGCAACCGCTATGCAGAACTCATCCCTGTGTCCTTTGTACTGGGTGAGCACTCTTCTGCTATTTATAAATTATTCTTAATTTATACATGAATTATATATTAACTCAGTAGCACTTATAGTAAATCAAATACAAATAATGCTCATCACAGGCGACTCCAGGCTTTTCTCGCGGAGGGCACAAGGTGAGGGAACCCAACCAGCCATTCATCCAGATAAATAAAATGTAACAAATACATTTGCAATAAATTATTATTACACATTGATATGATTAATACAAGCTACATTTTCAAAATGAACTTTTCAATACATGTATAATTCAACTTTATTAAACTTAATATGCATTTTCATCTAACCAGTAGGTGGTGCAGTTGTGCCCCTGTTAAAGTTATGCTCATGTAACTTATGAGAAGAATATCTACTTCCATTGGGGCACAATGCTGGCTGCGACCTGGGTTTGAGTCTCTGCCTAGGTTTCAAGCCGTTTTAGAAAACGGATGGATGGATTTACTTTCCTTCTCACACTTCAGTTTTGAATTTTGTTCAGTTTGACACGGACCCTTATCTAAAATTGTACGTTCAGCTGCCTGATATTATTATACCACTTTTTTCCCCTGCTTTAGACAATAAATGTGTGGAATAACAAGCCACTGTAGTTAACTTATTTGCCTCATCCCATTGTTAGTACAGGGGCTCTGATTACTGGGTGTGTTGTATCACACTGAAAAACAAAATGTGACACTGTGTGCTGTTTGCTTGGGTGCCTTTTGTGGCAGGGTTCTATGTCACCCTGGTGGTCACACGCTGGTGGGGGCAGTTCGAGAGTGTTCCTTGGCCCGACCGCCTGGGAGCGCTGGTGGGAGGACATGTGCGGGGGGCGGATGATGCAGCCCGGCTCATCCGGCGCACCCTCATGCGTTATGCCAACCTGTCTGGCGTACTTATCTACCGTTCCATCAGCACTGCTGTTTACAAGAGGTTCCCTACCATGGAGCACCTGGTGCAGGCAGGTAGGACATAGGATTAAACTGCACTGCTCACTAGAGACTATAGCAGTCCAAACCCAGTCCTTGGGAACCCCCAACCGGTCCACGTTTTTGCAAAAACGTAGACTGTCTGAGGGTCCCTGAGGAACCTGTTGGGAATCACTGGACTATAGATTACACCAACCATTGTAGTCCTTTAAAACACCCACACTTTGGACACCGCTTTGTTGGACATAGCAATTTAGCTGATGTGTCCTGCCACCTGATGAGGAGGTTAGACAATCTGTCTCTGTGCTGAACAAGGCTTTTCTACAGGGCTATGGTAATGGGTCTGTCATTATAAGCTGTAGCTATAAGGCCCACCCCAAGATGACAATATGTGGCCTCAGCAACTCTAGGGGGAGCATATAGCATACTTCATAATTGCTTCAAACTTTATTGTACCAAACGAAGGTCCTTCGTTCTGTTAGTGTTTCAAAGGTTAAGTTCATCGTACATTGCTGTTCCATAGATAAGCGTTGTAAATCGGACAACAGGGAGACTGCAATCTTTATCCTGAAAGTCTCTCCTAAAGTGCAAAATGTATCAAGATTGCTTGGACCATAAACGATGACCCTTGTAGCACAATGATTATTATCATGGAGGCCCAGTGATTATTGCAGTGATGATTTGGGTGTTTGGTTGTCATCATACACAGTTTAATGGTGTCTCGGCCTAAATAAACTGGTTCTGTTGAGAGGATGATTTCCTGCATCTGCCAGCACACCTAAAGCCGCACTGTGTGGTGAACTCCTCCTCTTTTCATGTCTTCCCACATAGGCCTGATGACAGCTGAGGAACTAAGGCAGCTGGAGGCCGTGCCCTCGCCCCACAGCAAATTCTGGGTGCCTTGCATGTGGTTTGTCAGCCTGGCCCTCAGGGCCCGCAGTGAAGGCCGCATCAATAACGACGTGGCATTAACTGCCATCCTCAATGTGGGTTCCAGTGTGTGCTTGTGTACGACAGAGAAAGACTGTATGGGTATGTGTGTGACTGTGTGGCTGCCGTTTACTGTGTACTGCATATGTTTTATGTGACTACATGCCTCATCTGTACCCATTTTTCAGGAGCTGAACACCCTACGTACACAGTGTATGAAGCTGTACAGTTATGATTGGATCAGTCTGCCCCTGGTTTACACGCAGGTACAGCCACCCGCTTTACTGAAGATATGCATTCTGTAAACATCTCTACGAAGGATAATAACACTCAGAAATGATACCACTCCCTGTCAAGACCAGACTTGACCCCCACCGTTCTATAACCCTTACTGTGACTTTAACCTAGAACCTCTATGCTGCTGCTTCTCCTCCCTCTCATTGCATCGAGGAATAGAAGCCTAGGTCTAACCTCTGTCTTTCTCAGACAGCTAAATAATGTTTTTGGAGCAGTTGTCATTTGCCTTATGATGCATTTGCTACAGTATAATAACAGATTTTCTGGGACAGCTATTCCTCTCTTTCAGCTTTAATGATGGGTCTCCTCTAGTTGGATAACTGCGTCTAGACCTGTCACATTGCCAGGTGGTGAGCGTGGCTGTCTATAGTTTCTTCTTGGCTTGCCTGATTGGCCGACAGTTCCTGGACCCTGCACAGGGCTACCCTGGGCATGACCTAGACCTGTACCTGCCCATCTTCACCCTGCTTCAGTTTTTCTTTTATGCTGGTTGGCTAAAGGTGAGCATAATGGTCAATATTATTTATCTTCCAGCTGCTTATCTGGCACAGGGACATGGAGTAATGGTGGATACCCCTATTGAGCCCTACCCCTATTAAGAAATAAGTACACTGAGCTTTTGACACAGAAACTATTACTTCAGACATCAGGTCTAACAATATCCCAGAATCCCGGGCTGTAGCATCTTCTAATTGTGATAGTCAAGTAGTTACATTAATGCAGGAAATGGAAATAGTAAAATCAGGTTTCAGGTCCTCTTTTCCTAAGTTTTGGTTCCCTATTCTTTTGCACCTGTTTTTACACTTGTTTTCATACATTTGGCCCGTGGCAGACAATAGGATGGTGGCTTGATTCCTGTACTCTTTTCTCAGGTGGCTGAACAGCTAATTAATCCATTTGGTGAGGATGATGATGACTTTGAAACCAACTGGCTGGTTGATCGAAATCTACAGGTTTTCTGTGTTGTTTTTGCCCTTCTTTTTTTAAGTCTGATACAAAAAACAACTTTGCTTTACTTTCATAACTTACAGCTGGACAGAGTTAAGTTAAACACAAAGTCCTCCCAATTGTATACCGTGCTCTGTTCAGTTAATGTTAAATATACTTTCGTTTTACGCCACTCAGGTGTCTCTGTTATCGGTGGATGAAATGTATGACAGTGTGCCTGTCATGGAGAGGGACAAGTACTGGAACGAATCAGAACCTCAACCCCCATACACTACTGCCAGTGCAGAACACCGCAAGCCATCCTTCATGGGCTCAGCACTGGATATAAGGTATTGTGGGTGGACTCTAAGGCCATGAGTATTGAAACACCATGATGGTTAGTCTAACACACTAAAGCTGAATCACTGAAATAGATTGGAACCTACCAGCAGCAAATATAAGACATGGAGTAACAAACACACTAACACAAACACTGGCCCCTGCAGCATACCCAAAGAGGAAATGGAGTTCCAGTCCAACCTGCAGCAGATCAAAGAGTATGAGGAGGCCAACCACTCCACACCTCTACTTGGAGGCTTGGAGCGGCTACTGAGGGTTCAGCCCCAGAGCTTTTCTCGCCCCTCCACCTCAAGAATGTCTCTACTGCGACGCAGGCCTGGGGCCCCACTGGGGTGCTTTCCGCATCTGTACCCGGAGAGGCCCCTGATCGCAGGCCAAGCTTGCCCTGGCCCTGCCCTTGAGCAGGACTTAGACTACAGATTCTTTTCTATGCCGATGCACGAGCGACCCGGCTTCTACAGCTGTCCTCAAACGCCCATCCATTGTGTGCCACCAGCTGTTCCCCGCCCACGACTCCCTCGGAGGCCTCAGACGGATTGGGACCACAGCTCCAGTTCACTTGCACCCCCCTTGTTGGGCTCTCAGCTGTTGCCTCCTGACACACCAAGCCGCATACATCCACCCCCGTCATCTGCCTTCCCGTGGCTGAGTGAGCAAGGCGAACCCTCCAGTGGTCCTGCCTTTTCCTTCCCAGACCCTGTCCTTGAGCCATGTCCCCTTTCTCTACCTCTACCCAAGATTAGGCCTACTCAATCGCAACAACCACCACCCCCCCACTGCTCCTTGGACCCTATTCCCCCCTCTGACACACATCCTGGTCCCCCTACCACACAGGGAGAGCAGTTCTTTTCTTTGACACCACCATTCCGCATCCCTGTCCCGAACTCCAACACAAGTTCTGGCAGCATCAACACAGTCAATAACATCAACAGTTCCTCCTCTACTGCTGGAAGCCATGCAAATATCTGCAGTAACTGTGCCAGCAGCAACACCACTAGTCTTGCCAATAATGTAAACCCTGTATTGCCACCTTCTGCTTGTGATCAACCAGCAGCTAATCAGCAGGTGTCACCCATGGATTCAGGGAAGCCACTGGTTCACCAGGACCTTCTAGACATGTTGGTTGTAAATGTGGAGAGGGTAAGACCAACTGGTGGAAGGGAGCAGGACTAAGGATTAGATTGCAGTAGTGGTGCATCCTTAGACCCAATGATTTAATGCAACCTTTGATTCATCTTATATGGTGAGGGTGTTTTACAAAAGCTGTAGACCAGCTGAACAGAGAACTGGTTCATTCTAGTACCATATTATGATTTGTGTTTTGAAGTTCTATAAAATGCAGGGCTCTCTTAAACCATTGCCTGATCACACCAATGTATTACCAGCTAAAATGAAAGTGACCGAGGATTTCATTAGCATTAAATGGTTTATATTAAAACCGTATTTTTGTTCTTCTAAGTGTTCGTTCCAAGAAAGGAAGAACCATCAAAATTATACCAAGGAGACACTTGTATTCCCAACGTCTGCAGAACACCCATACCTTCTGGAATCTGATAACCCTGCAAGACCACCATTCATCAAGTACAAAACGCACAAACATTAGTGGTCAACATGACAGTAACATGAAAGTTGACGACCCAGGAACAAGCTCATCCAGGTTTGACAAACACACCGAAAGTTCGGAAACCAGAGTTATATTTATTTGAGATTCTTTTGACAAGTGAGCAACCAGCAATATACAGGATACAAAGCAGAGCACTATGGCTTATGAGAGCTTTGGAAGGTACTACGTGGGAGGCTGAGGATAGGCTGGCATCGATGCAGAGATGCACAAGGGTGCACACGCGGCCATTAAGTAAAACATGCAGAAGCAAACGCGAAGATCTAGTCGCTCTCCTTTCCCAGTGTGTGCTTGTCGAACAGGTACTCCGCCATGCCGTTCTGTGGGGCACCCATGCGGCGCAGGTTGGTGACCCAATCCCCCAGTTCCTTGATGGACTTCACCTGCTCATCCAGGTAATGCGCCTCAATGAAATCACACATCTGTGGAAAAAGTGTAAAATAGTGGAATTGGGACAACTAAAAATGACAACTCACCTTTATGGAACAACTTTGAGAAAACTAAGGGAACAACAGACTAGCAACATAGGAAAGCATCTACTGTGTTTAACGAGCACATCTTTCAGATATGCAAAGATAAAAACAGCAGGCCATAGACACTTACGTGGGGATCGTTGTGCTCTGTTGAAAGCTTGTGCATGTCCAGCAGGGACTGGTTCACAGTCTTCTCCAGCTGTAAAGCACACTCTAGAGCCTCCACACCGCTACCCCACTCGTCTCTGTCTGGTTTCTGGAAATACACCCCATGTTACTGTTACATGGAGTGCCGCACAAGCAGCCCATTGCCATTATCAGCAGATGAGCACACACATTTACACAGGGAGTTCACTTTTTCCCCGCTGACAAAGCGTGGTGTCAAAGGAAGATAACACCACCTTTTCTCCTCAGAATGTCCTCCTCCTTGTACTATCATGTGGGACCTGACAGGGATCTTAATTTTTATTAAATAATTTCACTAAATTTATTTATTTATTTATTTATTTATTTATGTGTGTGTGTGTGTGTGTGTGTGTGTGTGTGTGTGTGTGTATATATATATATATATGCAAAATGTGGGAGTACAGGCATGTTCAAGTGTGGGGCGACAGA
>JAAGVU020000008.1:13870936-13883540 GCA_011763525.2 Mormyrus iriodes
CACATATATACATATATATATACACATATATACATACATACATACATACATACATACATACATACATATATATACACATACACACACACACACACATACATACACACACACATACACACACTTATTTTCCTCTCTGAATAGGCAAATGGTGGGAGTACAGGAATGTGCAATTCTGGGTCGACAGAAACCAACTTCCCTTTAGGGGTTGGTTGCCAGGGCAGTAGGATTCATGGTGTGTACACCCCTTTACAAACTCCGTGAACAAACGGGCCAGAGGACCATACCTTGATGTCTTGCAGGAAGATACGGCCCCCTCTCTGATTCTGCAATTTCATAAGTTTCTCTGCATGCTCCCGCTCCTCGTGGGACTGCTTGCGGAAGAACTTGGCAAAGTTGTGCAGGGCCTGGTCATCCCGGTCGAAATAGTATGCCTTGTGGAGAGAAGCAAAGTAATTCTGATTGTCATTATGGGTGCAGTACGGTACATCAGGTCAAGCTTCAAACCCCATTAAATCAAACTATTTTCTGTTAAAAATTAATTTCTTACTACCATTTCAATGCCCTCTCTCACCATGGACAGGTAAACATAGGAGGCATATAGCTCCATGTTGATCTGTCGGTTAATGGCTGCTTCACAGTCCTGGTGGAAGTTCTGTCTCACTTGGGATGCCATTGCTGTTAACAGAGGGAAAACAAGGTTGCAAAGTAATAGAAAATTTCCAGAAACTTGCCATGGGAAGTTAAGCTGATGGATTTTGGAAAGATTGAACTCTGTAGAACTCCATGTAAGCTATCAAATATAGCAAAGAAAGCAAACTATGAATCATATAACAGATTATGACATAAGCAGTGCATCTTGATGCAGATGATTATGGGGTGTTTTTACACACAATACTCACAGGCACTTGGTTACACAATATCACTATTAGTGCATACCCGATGCATTTTACCACTGACTACATTTAAGTTCCCTGGTATAGGCTAGCCTGCAATTTAGCAAATTTCGAGTTTATTCCCATTAATTTCTGTGGAAAGTTTACAAATTAGAAAAATTTCTGAATTTTGCAACCCTAGTCCTAGCTATATAAAATACCCAGTTTGCAATAAGGTTGCAGGCTGAAACACTTGGCATGATTAAGCCGTATTTATGCTTTAAAAATCCAACATTTCGAGCGAGTCACATTCGCCGTGGCATGCAATTTAATTACTCACTTACTGTTCAGGGTTACAGAAGAGTGTAGATACTCAGTGAAGTGAATGCAGCATTGCCCACGCCCAGTCAGATAAAGGGCATGTGGATCTGCATTTAACTTGTTTTAAATATGCATAGGGCCCATTCTCTTATTGTCTCTGTGCACACAAAAGCGTGAGATAAGGCTGTTGTGCGGGAAGCAGCAGCATACGCGAATACCGTCCAACCGAAAGTTAACAGCCATTGAACCACCGCGGTACTTTGAGCAGGCTTGCCGAAAGAGAGATCACACGGTAAAATAAACAGTGAAGTACAGTTAACTGCAACAACGTATAGTAAACACCGCGGTAATACCCAAGTTTGCCCGTACCCATCACATAAGACCGTATATCGGAGACCACTTTAAAAATACGTTCTACATACGGCTTTAGAAAACATGAAAATACGGATGTAACCGTGACCATATATATAACCTTCATCCAATACAGGCGAGTTAAAGCGCATTAAAATCAATGCCTGGAGACCGGGGTTAATATGTTAGATATCAATCGCTTTAGAAATTCAGAACCAAGATTAAAACACAAACGCTGAGAACTCATTCAGCGAAATTAGTTCCAGATTTTATGGTAAGCTTTCTGATTTTGTTAAAACGCCGCTGGAAAACCGTGGTGCGTCATTTGATAAGGAATATGGAGTCTGGGAAAAACCCGAACTGCTTCTCCTTCAGATGGGCGGAAGCAACGTGAATATTCGAATCAGGTCGAAAAAAAGCTTATTTTATGCGAACATAATAAAAAAAAAAAACGTTTTAACGTACTCGAGAGAACAAAGATAGCAACAATAAAAACAATTGGAATCCAGCAGCAAACGCTGCTTGGATGCCCAATAATTAGCACAGGCGTCACTGCATTAGCACGTTTTCAGTGAAGCTGAGAGTGATAAAATCTACCGACTAGAACAGGTTCAGCCCAACGGACAGAAAACAGCCACGAAAATAACGAAATATTTTGGCGGCGCTTTAGCCGCCGTTAGCCAACATGGCTGTGCTGCCGCCGGACTGCAAGACTCCTGAAGGTCGCTACCGGCCCGAAGCCGCGGCACCCCAAACGGCTCATAAAAACTGGCAATCCTGACTATCGGCTCATCGCACACTGTAGACATATATTGTAGTGTTAAACATACACGTAAAATATTTAAGAGCCCTAAAATGTTAGTGAAAATGTGATAAACGTAATAAGACTCCAGCTTCCAAAGTAAATGCAGAATTAAATTCAGTGATAGGCAGGGATCGTTCTTACCGTTATTTGCTTTCGTACGCTTGAACTGGACAGCACTGGCGACAGGTCCCGAAGAACGTGGCAAACAACGCGATTAATGTACTTGTGAGTCAAAATGCCGACTGAAGGGTGTATAAATTTGACGGTAGGCCGGTTGCCGTTCAAGCACTGTTGAAGCAGGTAACCTTCTCTACCTATAGAGGCGGGAGCATATGGGGAAACGCGGGGAATGTATCCATAAATACCAATTACGTCACGCACATTAAAGGAGGTGTGGTGAACCTGGGCTCCATCAGCCAATCGAAGCGCAGCTGATGATAGAAAACGTCACTGGTCCACTAGCAGTGAGCTGGATATTGACTCTTTTCTGGTTAGGTGGACGGAATTTTGAATAAAACTATTAAGCTTAAACATCCTACATCAAAAGGACGTCAAGTAGGTTTATTGTCATTTCAGCCAAATACACAGTACACGGTGAAACTAAACAACGTTCCTCCAGGACCATGGTGCAATACAAGAAACAAAACACACGATACGGCACAAGTGCAAAGAAGACAAAATGGCAAGTGCAACGAACAAGAGCGAACAATACAATAGAGTACAGTACAACACAGCATAATAAATGCAAGTACACAGTACAGCCGACATCAACAAGAGAATGTAAACAATACTTATTGGATGTGCAAGTTAAGAAATGTGCAAAAAATGCGAGGTTATAGCAGCAGTAGAAAAGTGCAAGAAATGCAGATATGAACATGTGTGCACAGTATGGTAATGTAATGGCAAGGAAGAATCAACAGTGAATAAAGTTTACATTATGTAAATAAGGGGAATGGTATGGACTGAGTATGTTGCATTTCATCCGAACCAGTATTTGTCAGAAGTACAAGGCCACCAGGCTCTGTCTGGGAGTTGTGCGTGGAAAAACATGGCCTAGTGTCTATTTTTTCTACTTTACGCCATATTGTGTTAAGTGTTTAGATTCTGGTCTAAGAGGGTAGACCCAGATTTTAATCCCCTTTGTGAACGAGTACATTTGTCATTATTCACATCATAAAACAACTGCAGAACTACTGTTTTAGCCAAGACCTGTTCCTAAAAATTGGAAGTAAGAGCACGTAGCAGACCTGTCTTGCGAAACAATCCTGTAATTCCCTTAAAACATTAGTGAAATTCCATCAGCATAGAACATCCTGTTGTTACTATGACTATACGGTCTGTGACGCACATGTATTGCAGTACATCAGGTGCTGCGATGACTACGATTTCCTGAATTATGTTCTATGCAGTAAAAGTCGCTAGATAGACTAAACTACTGTTGTAAATGGGTTATACTAATGAACTACTTGGAGACGATTACCTAGTTATTCACAATAGTAAAACCAGAATGTGTTTCTTTACAGTCAGCTTCTTTATTTTGATATTTGCTGCCAGCGTAATCGCTCCCTCCATCTATTTCCCATAGACACTTATCTAATGTACAAGGAAGTACAGGGCATCTGGTAGAAGACAGAATGGATGTGATGTCAGTCCGTTGCAGGGCACTCATTTATGTACAGAATCACACCTTGAGAAACGTAGAAACACCAATTCATCAAATCACGCTTCTGAACTATGTGGAAACCAGATTAAACCAGGAAAGGGGAGAACATGGCAAATACTCACAGCACAGTAAATATACACAGTCGTGTTAACCACCTAGCTTCTGGGCCAAACAATGGAATTTGATATTCATATTTTTATGTTGAAATTATCCATTTTTGAGAACGTATATATGGTCAAATCTGACTTTAGTAGAACGCGTTTTGTGTACGTATGTAACTAAGGCTTTACTCAGCAGATACATCGTCTAACAACAATACAGCCTCTCCCCAGGTTACGATGGGGTTACGTCATGGCATACTTGTCGAAAATGCATTTTAATACAGTACACCTAACAAACATCATAGCCTAGCCCATCTTATACATGCTTAGAATACTTACATTAACCTGCAGTTGGACAAAATCATCAACACAAAACCTAATTTATATTTAAAAAGTGTTGTTGAATATCTCATTTATTTAATAATGTGCCGAAAGTGAAAAACATTTACAAATCATAAAGTCGAAATATCATCGTAATCCGGGGGGCGTATGGATAGGGAATCGCGAGGTAGCCATCAAAGATGTATATGAATATATGTAATTTCCCTGTTGTAATATGGGTTTAAATGATGAAGGAAAAAAAATGAAAAACATTTTGTTTTTTGTTCACTTACAAAGAGGGGAAAGGTCAATGTGAAGTGAAAGGTTTAAACAGTGGATAATTCCTACCATGTGATGCTTTTAAGGGAGTTATGGGTTTGTAAGTAATGGACGATGTCTCAATATTTACGGTGACACATACGTTGTTGGCTATTACATTACTGGTGAGACAAAGATTATGCTTATCATGTGAGCCAATGTTGACTCTCCTTGGGCTGAAGAGATTCAGTGCCGATTAATTTTGCCAGTTTCCCCCCCCCCATTTCTCATTTACAGGAATGATCAAATGCATTTTTATATATTAAATTTCTTAGGGAATTAAAAAGACATTTTTAAACCTTAACCATTTTCTATAGATCATGTTACTATGAATTTCATTCGTTTAGGGGCCTCCAAATTTTGTCTGCATAGCTTGGTTGGGCTGTCTGGTTGTCCCCGGGCCATGGGTCAACGGTGCCCCAAAAGGGCCCTCTAACCTTTGAATAATTTGCTGTAATAATTTGTCAAAAGTACATTTGTGAAAACTTTATATAGTATTTGTGAATCCCATAACAGCTTATTTTTCATCACCCTAATTTTCCTTGGCATAGTGGCGAGAACACTTGTACTTGCCCTCTCTATAGTACAAAAAATGGTTTGGTCTGTCACCCCATGGTAAAGTCAAAAGTAACATTTAACCAGCTCCTGCCCCCTCCAATCACCTGTCAAAATGGCAAGTCATCAAAAGTCAGGTGCTCAGAAAAGGAGAAAATGACAGCAGGGACGCATGGGACTTCATGGTGAGGGGAGACAAAATCTCAGTAAACTCGCTCTGGCAGACTGGCCACTTTCTGTTAGCGCATGACTGTCGTGATAGAATGAACTTGGAATGTGGCAGTAACAAGCCTGATGGTAAAGTTTTCTACCTGTACAAAGAACACAGGACAATTCCATGTTTTATAACATTTTATTTTAGGTTGTACAGATAAAATTTTACATTTCAGAAAGCATCTAAAACTATTCTGCCCCCATCTAAAATACAAAAACTTTTGAATTACAAAACTGAACAAATAAGAGCTGAAGTAGGAAAGAAAGGATGAAGAGGAAAAAAAAAAAAAAAAAAAAGACCACAAGACAGTACAAATGAAAGTTTAAAAGGCTGCAGCTCCAGCCCGAGGGGGTGAGTGCCAGACAGCAGAGCTGGTACGTTTAAAATAGCGGGGCTTGCTCTTGTAAAATATCCGCTCTAGCTGTGGATCCTCGATCTCTCCGAAGTAGGAGTCCACATCCACAGGGTTGAAGTACTGGTGCAGCATGGCCTGCTGTAGCTGCCTCCCTGAAAGAGAGGGTGGCAAACCCGCTACACACATTGTTCTACAGTATACCTGAAGGATTACAACCACTAGCAGCACTAAAATTTATAGCAAGCAAGGGGGGTGTGTCTTGCCAAGTGTCCACTGTCCTGTGTACATCTCTTCTGATCACATGAAAGTTTGATATATGTAATTAAAGCCATCAAACCATGTAGACTGTAATGAATTATTGCCCAACACATAAGCACCCAGAGATGTATTTTTAAGGGCATTTAAAAGGAATTCAGAAGGCAAAATAAGTTCCAACAAGACACTTAATGAAATCCATCCATTTAGGCTATACTTAACTGCAGATTAAGCATTGTGTGGTATACAGGAAGTTAAGGCAGTACAGTATATAAACAGCTATGTAAAAGCTCACTGTGCAAGTTTGGGACTTCCAAAAATGTAAGAGGGAAACAACTACTTTTTGTTACACAAGTTCTCTAAAATCAAAACCAGTCATGTGTTTCGGGGGAAAGATCAGAGAATGAGCGTGACACAGCTGTGCATTGTGCCACTGGCTTCCTGCTCTCTGGCTGTAACAACCATCATTGCCATCAGGTTTGTTGCTTCTCCAATTTAAGTTCGACAAAGTCCTGTGACCTACCAGGTGTAATACAGCTGAAGTGTAATTCCAGTATGATAAAGCAAAATCATGTTGTGGGCAATTCTTAGTTTCTACTCTGAAAAACTGTCAATAGTCAACTCAAGAGGCAGAAGCCCAAGAAACTCACCCTCAGCCCAGGATGGGATGGGTTTCCGAGGAGCCGATTCATCATCAGTAGAGTCATCACTGTTTTGATCCATCCCATAATCTTCAGGGTTGCTGTTAACAACTGGCTTGTTTCCTCCTTTTGGAGTGATCTCATATGACTGAGGGGATAGCTGCGGATTAACAACTTCAGATCAGCCGTCTGTCCCAGCTCTGCTCCACGCCACAATATCTCCCCCCCATTCTAACACATAAGCACTTTCCTAAGATGAAACAATTCAGTGCATGCCAGAGCTTAGACTCCATGAGCAGCCGGTGCCATTGAGCCATTGTTATAGTGACTGAGCAGTAGGTACCGTACCTCAGTCGTCACATTGAGGATTGTGCCTTTGCCCACTGGAGTCTTTGACAGTGATTGCTGTGGGAGAGGGAAATGAGGGACAATGAAATATACCTTCTACCATCATATATAGTGGTGCAAGCTGCTAAAGAAACATGAACCCTCTCATAACTAAAACTAACCTTACTCTGGACCTGTACTCAGAAAAGCCTACTGCTTGTTAGGAATTCCAAGCATCAAGATTAGCTACCAAATTGCTGCATTTCTGGTCCAGCATAAGGAGGAAATAATTCCCGTACTGTGGTTGGACTGGATATGAAAGCTTAAGTTCAAAGGTCATACTAGCATAAGACGTGAACAAATGAGGCTTCCCATAAGCACACGCCCCACCTGTAGCTCTTCCTTGCTCTTGGCAGCAGCAGCTTGCTTTTGTAATGCTGCCTTTTCCTCCTCAGCCTTCTGTCTTTCTTGCGCCTCCTGTTGGAGTGATTAAGAATTGTCAAAAGGCACGGTATCCCAAAGGGCACATCAGTGGCAGGCAGCACAGCAGGCAGACCTTCTGACTCCTCTCCTCTGCCTCCTTGCGCTCCTTTTCGCGGGCAGCCAGTTCCAGCTCCCGCCGCAGTGCCTCTGCTTTTTCCCGCTCTATCCTTTCCCTGCGGACAATGGCTGGGGTAAGCTCAGAGATACTGGGTTACAGGAACCAGCTAAACAATCTCGGGCCACATACTTCTGCAATCGCCCTACTCTGTAGTATTCAAAGACAGAGGCTTGTCTTTGGCGCACCTTTCAGCAGCTGCCTGCTGCTGGCGCAGTCTCTCCTTCTCTCGTTCCCTCTCTAGCTCCCGCTGACGCTCCTGCTCCCTTCGCTGCTCTCGTTCCCTCTCCAGCTCCCTCTGACGCTCCTGCTCTTTCCGCAGCTCCTGAGCTCGTCGTGCCTCTGCGAGCTTGCGGGCTCGCTCCTGCTCCTCCTCAGCTCGCCGCTTGGCCTGGAGCTCCTGCTGCCTTTTCTCCTCCTCCTCCTAAGCCACCATTCACAGCAGGCCCAGTCAGCACTTTTCCCTCCATTACAAATAGGGCACTGTAGGCCTGACAAGCCCATCTTGTCACCTGCTGCACCTTCTTCTTGGCAGCTTCCTCCTCTTGCAGCTTCCTCCGCAGCTCCAGCTCCTCTTGACGCTTGGAGGCCACCTTTTTCTTGGCCTTCTCCTCTGCCATGCGCTCCACCCTCATCTGTGGCAAATCAGGAGAGCTTTCAGTGGTGAACCTTCAGATCCGTAAGCAGCCAATGCATATTCATGATTCTAATGCCATTACTTGTTTGGAATTTTGACCCAAAACCCTACAACCGTGGCTCTTATTTGAGTAAGTCTACGGAGTTTTTGCTGAAGCCTCAGTCTTGACTAAACTACTAAATAGTATGCAGCTTAAACTGCAAATTCTCTCAAAAGCCAGTTCAACAATATGCACCCATGCTTATTTTTGGAACAAGTGTTGATATTCTACTGAATCAGCTATTTGAACCACATAAAAGTTAAATAACACTACAATGGAGTGCTCACACAGGAATGAGAGACCACTGGTCAGTCTGCAGATCAGCAAGTTGCTTTTTAAGCATGTTGGGCCTCGCAAAATTCAGGGATCATAACAGCAGCCCTGCCACCTCATGAAACCTGAGTGAAGATGACCCAGATGATCTCCGACAACCTAAAATCCCACATGCCATGGCTCGGAGCAGCAGGAGGAACGGTTGTCAGGCAACAAACCAAGTTACAGAGTCTCACATAGTAGTAATACAAGATCACATAAACCTTAAAGTAAATGGGCAACATTGAACACGTTAGTATAGGAAGCACCTTTCGACCACACCTATCTTTAATCCACACACCAAGCAAGGGCTTCCCCTACTGGAAGTCACACAACACAGAAGCAGGCAGCCCTATTTACCCCACCTTGTCATTCTTTTCCTCCATCTGGGCCATCTTCTGCTCTATTTTCTTCTTCTTCTCTTCCTCTTTCTGCTCTTCTTTCACTCGGGCCTCAACCACCTTTCTCAGGCGCTCATCTCTCTTTCTAGAGAAATATCCCCACAATTCAAAATCTAAAATGTGCCAGGTTCTTACGGCAGTTAAAAACATCAGGCACACCAGTTACTAGTTAACTGGGATGTACTTTGTGACAAAACACTTTTACATCCTTGTTTCAACCCCAGTGAGCAGAACCCACCAGCCCTCTAAGCATGTGTCGGGCCTCGCAAAATTCAGGGATCATAACAGCAGCCCTGCCACCTCATGAAACCTGAGTGAAGACGACCCAGATTATCTCTGACAACCTAAAATCCCACATGCCATGGCTCAGGACAGCAGGAGGAACGGTTGTCAGGAAGAACATTAAGTTTCCAGAAGGGGGCAGTCCCACCTTTTCATCTCCTCCTGCTTTCGCTTCTTATCTTCCTCCAACTTTTTTTTCCTCTCCAACTCCTGCTCCTGCTTCTTTTTCAGAGCTTCCAAACGCAATCGCTCCCGCTCCTGGGGAAAGACACAGAGACATGAGACAAGGCAGATGTGGTCACTCACTGTACAGGAGTCAACAAGCTACTGACAGAACAGACATTTAGTAGTAGCTCATATAGTAGTTGCTCTGTCTTTTACAGATGTCCAAGTCAATTTCTACACTCCTACTGGCCTAGTGACACACCCAAAGAATACAGCTTCCCCAGCTACCAATAAATTAAATTGGATTAAAAACCTGCCAGCCAACAAAAATAAATGTATAATATGCATACTGGACACACAATACTAGCAGTGCTATTACAGCTAACATTTCCCCATATCAATGCATGCCAAACCCATCTGCAGATAAAACGCCCTGTACACGGAGGAAAATCACAGAGTGACCACCGCAACATGCCTACCAGTCATGCCTTCACAATTTTGGCCATATCAGTGTGCAGATAACTTTCACAGAGATGTACATCCACAGCAGCCAAATGTACTCAGTCTTTTGTGCAAAATTAGCCACATGATACCAAATGACTGTGCAGAGAATGGCTCATTTTATTCATCCCAAAAGGTCGAACTGCATATTCTTGGCAAACTGATGCAGTTTGTAAGTAGGTATTAGGGGTGTAAAGATGAAACTACATATCATGATGCATTAAGGTGGCAATTCAACAGTAATCTGCAACGTTAGAACTGGTTATAGTCAACCTTTGGGCAAAAACCCTCATTAGGATACTCTTAATTCTGGGTTGCGTGTTCTCATGCACATGTGCTGCAGGTAGACACGCAAAAGGTAGCACTACCTGATGTTTGTGCCATGGTGATGATTTTCGGAAACTCACCCGTTTTGTAGCGTATAGCGCTCTCTAATAGTCCAGATGCCAATTCGTGACCACTGGCCTAGGTGATGGCAGCCGACCAGGTAATACTTTGCATTAAATAAAGCTCCATCAAAGCAGCAATGGCATCTCACAGGCCAATCAGGCAGTGCTCTCTTTATGTATTTGTTCTTTTCCCCTGAACAGTTCGGTAGATGACCTTTAACATTTTCATTTGTGTTACTGAACATTTAAATGTTCTGAAATTCTACCTTTTCTTTTCCATTGATAAGTGATAGCGTGTAATTGAGCTCCCATGGTCATATTTGTGAAATTTCAGTTAAGGGTTTTTTCCCCCTTAAAAAGACAAAAAGGTACATCAAATTGAAATCAGGGAATTACGGTAGAAATTAAAGATGCATTGAATCGTTCCCTAAATAGTCATGACCAAATCGCCTTGGTACACCCCTAGTAGATAGCATTATTTCTCAGTTAGATTTTTGTTAAATGGGAGCAATGAATCCACAGAAAACTAGGGATGATAATGGGAAAAAGACCAAGACCCACTATTCACCAGTGAATGTGATGGCAATGTCCCACTACACCAAATTAGTGAAATTACAAATGGGACAGACAGTGGAAGAATGACTAGTCACAAGGTGCCGACACAGAGGGAAAAAAAAAAGCAGGTCAGCATTTTAACTGGTGTAGTGTGAGCAGTACACACCAGCCTCAAATACTTACGACCAAACCGGAGGATGGCTGGGGGAGGGTGGAGAGACAAAAAGGATGGATAACACATGAATAATGTATTTTTAAAAGGGTCTAGGCACCATTTACGTTTTGCAAATGCATGAAACCAAGGACCTGTGCATGTCCCATCAGTACACAGCAAATATGCACACAAATGGCTCCTTGAGGGACAAGGAATGGAACTGGGACTTGTATGACTGGTGTGGCACAACTTTCATTTGAATCGACCAACTTGCTTTAAGAAGCAAAATCTAGCTCTAGATCACAACTTCCACACTATTAAAGCACAAAACTCAATGCCATTAACATACTAAAAATTGTAAATTACAGTAAAATGTCAAAAACAGAATAAAAACATCCAAAATTTAAACACACTGCACAGTATTTGCCATAGTGTTACGTTTTGCAAAGAAGTTATATTGCAAAGTACTTTTTGGGAAAAATTATTAGAAGATGCCACCACCCAAAAACTTATCCTTGTACAAGACAGCAAGGGTGAATCTCAATACCAAGAACACAAAGACTGTACTTATGGTCTCTGCAAGACTGCACTTGCCTTCTAAGAACAAACTTGGGGTGCAATGAATCATGGGGTTGGCTGCATTCTCATCGGACGAAACCAATGTATCCTCGATATTTGTGGCAGAGCAAGATGTAAAACGGGTACACAAGAACACAAGTACGGTCAAGTATGCATTTTGAGATTCACCCCAACCCACCAGGTTCATCATATACCAGTTAAGCCTATTATGCTCAAGTTCTGTGCCAAAAGGCATCTGACAATGGAAAACATGCCACCCCACACTGAAATTGATAAGCAGAACCATGGGTGCTTTCACCACAGAAGCCAGAACCTTTTCCTGGAACCAGGAACCTCTCATGCTCATACAATAGAAACTTGGCTTTATTGTGGATATGGAACCCTTTAGGTCCTACTCCAGACTAGGTATTTTTTCGAACATGAACTACTGGGGCAGCATTTATAGTCATAAACTTACTGATTGTCTGACCACAAGCAGTAGTGTTAACTTGGAAGTTATATGAAGTAGTGGAGCAAAAAAAGAGCAGATGGAATTTTTTTTACTTCAATTCCATTTCATGCATCATTTTTTTTTGCTTGTGGTCCCCTTATTTCAGTGTTGGAAAATTCGACTGATAACCAACATACTTCTAATAAATTGCCAGGGCCGGTGGTGAAATTTGCCAGTTTATTAGTGGGATGTTGCATCATTCTTAATTTGGTGGAAAATGAAATATCGATCTGCTTGCCAGACATTCAAATGGGAGATCTTCAAAATCTATTTTTCCCCACTCGTTTCCAAAATAAAACTCATTGTGATCAAGCCTTTCAGATTCACATCCATCCATTTTCTATAACCGCTTATTCCATATGGGTCGCGGGGGGTCCGGAGCCTATCCCGGAGGCTGCGGGC
>JAAGVU020000008.1:13886770-13897251 GCA_011763525.2 Mormyrus iriodes
ACCCTGACTTCATTAAACCAGCTTCGTGATACAGGGCTGAGATGTCAAAATTTGATCATTACACAGAATGCATCATTCAGTACTGAGCAAGTAAATCAAAAAGGAACAGGCCAGGGTAAAGGCATGCTTACCTGAAACCTGAGATGGTTTTTGGGGGCTTCTTTTCACTGTCATCTGTAGAGGAAAGTCCACATGTTATCATGCAACAGCATTAGTACAACACGGTAACTGAAGAGGACTGTACAGGAAGGTGGCAAAACACTATCATTACCTGAACTAGGTGTATAGACTCTCTCAATGTTAGATGGTGGGGCTGCAGGACCCAAGGGAGTGCTGGTCTGGGCCATAGAGCGTGTGAAACGGCGGTTATCTTGTTCAGCTTTTCCCTCCTGGACACATACATATATACCTCAGGCCTGTTGCTGGGCAGGAGGCATCTCCCCAACATCTGACTGGCAGTCTTACCTTAACCTCTGACTCCACCACTTCCTCAACTGGTTCCTCAGTCAGCACACTGTTGTTACATGATAATACATCACCAAAGTTACAAACAACCAATAAACCAATGACAGCTAACTTCTGATTTCAGAAGCAGCACAGAGAACAGTTTGCAGAGAATGTAACTCTCTGCTACTAAATTGTGATGTATTCCACCTTTATCCATTTTACATACAAGTACAGGAAAAGCACTTCTGATTAGTCCAAACCAAAGCCATTCATTAAAATGATGGTATCTATATCAAAATAAGTTTGACAATCGATCGAGCCCCATTACTTACTCATCCATCTGATCCACTGCCTCTTCTCCATCAGTGTCCAAAAACACCTCCCCTGACGGAGAAAAGCACATTGTAAACAATCCATCTCGTGAAACTACTAAAACATGAAACCTGTTGGGTGCACGATTTAGAATAAAAAATAGTCAATTTAGCACAGAAGCAATGTAAGGTTGGGGGGGAGGGGGGCGCTCACCACTGGAGCTGTTCAGGTGAGCTTTCTTCTTGAGGAAAGAGCGACGGGATGCACGACGCAGTGCCTCCTGGGTCATGCTGCGGCGCAGGCCGCTCAGAGAGCAGCGCACAGAGACCCTGCGGGTGGAGGAACGCCGCGGCACAGCACGGGAGCCACTCTCCTGAGCTGCGGCCATCTTGGAAGCCACCTGGTCGCCGGACTCTACCTGTGCCAGCAGGAGATCCGTGGAGTTCCGTTCAGCAGTGGAGACGGTGACCATTAGCTGAGGGAGAGAGGCGGCAGGCGGCAGGGGCTGTGGGATGGAGCTGCCAAACCCCACCGCTGCCCCAGCCTCCGATTCCTGGGGATCTGTGTCATGCTGCACCCCAGGCTGCACAGGGGCTTCCTTGCCTGCCTCCTGACAGTTTCCCACCACCTCCGTTTCCATGGAGACCTGTCGCTGCTTGTTACGGCGGGTGTTGCGCTTGGGCCGCTCTGCTTCCATGTCTGGGGAGGCACCCGTTCCCAGGACTGTTACATTTTCTGTGATCAGGCCAAGTGTGTGCACCACGTGGGTGGAGGAACGCAGATTGCTGCGTGTACCCCTGGAGAAACTAAGGAAAGAGAACAAGGTCAGTGGTAGAAGTTTGCAAGGGAGTTTCCTTTTAAAACATTCATTTCCTTGCCACATGGCAATTTACACTTAATCATGTAATTTGTGCCACAGCCAGGCCACTGTCATTAAGAAATTACACCACTGCTATAAAATTAAGTGCATATTTGTTTTTATGATGTGCAAATAAGCATTTTAGATTGTTATTCAAGCACATTACAACTTTTGCAACTGTCCTGTCTGCAGTTTTAACACACACACACATTCCCTTGCTGTACTAAAACTGCAAATAACCGTAAAACCCAAAACAAGGTTTGCACCAAACTGAATTTTGTGTACCATCATACTCATGCACACATTTTACACAAATATGCTCAAAAAATAACATCTTCCTGTAACAGATGTTCTTTCCCATAGACATAACCATCACAAACTACCAAACTCATGTACTCGTGCACCACACTCACTGTCAGCCACACTCAGCTGGGCCAAGAAAACACTCACCGTCTCTTGCCACGGTTGTCCGTACGGCCCACTGAAACCCGCTTCCTACGGTTGCTCTTCTTTTGTGATGGAGTCTTTGGCATGAGTTCAGGTTCTGCGCTGAAGTCACTAATGGAGAGAAGACCAATACAAAAAAAAAAAGGAGAGAAATCAAATCCTGCAATGCCAATTTCAACAAACCAACAAATCCTACCGCCCAAGTCTCTAAAAGCCCCAAAATCAGACGCAGTGCCCACCTGGAGAACATGCGGATGGCCTCTTGCTGTATTTCATCCAGCCACACCATGTTGACGTTGTCCACTTCATCAGCAAACTCCTGCATTTTTGTATCAAACAACTCCCGGAGGGAGTGCATGGTGGAGAGCAGGGAATTCATGGCTGCAGCCTGTGGTGGGTCAGACAACCCAAGTGAGCAGAGGGGACACGACGACACAAGTTTTCAAAAGTCACTTTACATTTTACTGCAAATACACGGCTGAATGTCAGTCTGACAAGCATGCATTCAGGAACGTCAAGTTAATCAGCACTGCTCTCTCTCTCTCTCTCTCTCGAGAGAGAGAGAACACTGGTTTGTACCCATTATCGATACTAACAATATGCACTCTCTTCACGTGTTCAGTGGCGTTCATATACAATACGCCCGACACAAATTCGAAGTATTCCTCTTAAATTACAGCTTCGTGTCCTACGTAATACCCACCACATACCACAATCTAATTAATTGGAAGATCGACCACTTTTCAGATAATAAACAGAACGAGTGTTCCTTAAAGGGAAGAATAGATTTATGCAGCTGAAGCCAGCTTATGATACGGACACGTTTGGACAAGCAGCATAGCCAGCTGAACATCAGATCAGCTTGAATACGTAAGGACCTGTCGGGACAAAACCTCTGACCAAGAAAAAAAAAAAAAAAAAAAAAGACCGACGGACGCTAAAACGATACGTTAATCTATCCAAAGCTATGAGGACACCAAGTAATGTTGAAATAGAGATGAAAATATCCCACTGGTCAGACACCCGAGTAAGAATTCTGATTGATTCACCATCAAAAGAGCTGTGAAGACGAAATTATGGTCAACAGTCCATATTTTGAATTGTTTCCGGTAAGACGACGCAAATCAGTACAAGTATCTCCGCAAATAGTATGGTAACACCACATTAGCATTGCAGATTAATTTCGTTTCATTTACTGTGTCATAGCAGAAAATAAGACAACTGCACAAAATTTACAAGAGAAAACAGGCCCTTACTGCAGCGCTAAATAGGCCTAACTAAAATAAGTAAAATAGCTTTACGTGTACCTTTAAATAATCCTTTATGGGTTATAAATACAAAAGGAGTTCCGGTGCAAATCCCTTCGCTTTACAAATCCAAAAAATACCAAATTAAACTTTTTTTAAATTTACTCCCTCCATGCAACGGCTAAGCCAATTCCACACAACTAGAGAACCCCGCCGCTATGATCAATTTTACAGTTTAAATACTCACAGGACCAATAGTCGAGCGACTTCGGAGTGACGTTTAAAATATGTATCCCATAGACCCTCTCAACGGAAGACTTGTAGGCGGTTTATTGTGCCTCTGACCAATTGTAAAGAAGATCAAGGGGAACACGGAAAATGAGGTAAACGGCCTTCATCCCTGATTGGACTATCCATTCATCAGTCAGATTCAAATAAACCAATCTTTAACCCAGGTTCTCTCACGATTCTTCTCATAGGTTAATAATCGCTGTCCAGACCGTAATGTTTTTATACTCTTCCGTATTTTACCCATAAATCCCATTCGTAGTAAATAAAATTGAGAAAGCATATTTTCGAAAGCTACATTGTATTTCATGCATGAAATTTAAGAATCAAATAATGTAATGTAAAATAATCAGCCCAGTTATAGAACAGTGTTTCGCTTAAATATCATATGCTCTTAACAGTATTAACAACTTTTTTGTTCATAAACTGACTTAGACGAATGAATTTTATATATTAAATTTCAGTTAATTTAAAAATGATTTCATACGTTTAAAAGATTTAAAGCTATTATGGAAAATATAAAAAAACAATTACTATCCAGTTTGCACTCTCCTAAATTAAATACCGAAATAAGATTAACTAACTGGCATTGCTCCCTAAGGACACTGAATATCGGCTGGTTTTTTTGATCACACTTTTATTTGTGATGGATTAGATGGCATTGAGTTACTTTCTCATTTTATGCATCAAGGCCTTGCATCCCCACTATTGTGCTGCACAATCTCAGTTCCTGGCACAGCATTCATATCTGTTAACTAATCACAAGATTAAAAGTAAATTTG
Source organism: Mormyrus iriodes (assembly GCA_011763525.2). Classification (NCBI taxonomy): domain Eukaryota; kingdom Metazoa; phylum Chordata; class Actinopteri; order Osteoglossiformes; family Mormyridae; genus Mormyrus; species Mormyrus iriodes. The sequence goes on from JAAGVU020000008.1 coordinate 13,891,153, forward strand.
TTAGTTAAAAAAGCATGAGGTTATGCACTCAGAGAGTTCAATCTATGTAAATTATACACACACAGATATGTGACGCTGATTTCAGTTAATCTCAGCAGTAAATCTACCAATAGCTTGTACAAACAAAATGAAGCAGACTACAATGCTATTAAATTGAAAACACACAAGCTGTAGGAATCTTTGCACACAATTCATTAGTTCATGTACAGGCTACTGTAAAGTAACTAGGTAGAGGCTGTTTGGGTAACTGGCTTATCTTCAGGAAGTCTCTAATACCATAGTTAGAGACTGGGGACCAATCAAAAATTGGTTCACTGCACCTTCATACCGGTCTTAAATCAGACCTTCTACAAATTGCCATTCCAAGCACTAATTACAGGGAAATTCATAGACTTCTTTCCCATTAACAGGACAGGAGACTTTTTTGAGTCCTTTTACAGGTTGCAAGCCAATAAGATATCAATAAAATTAAGCTCCATTACCGATAATTCTGTAAAAGACATATAAAAGATTACTGCATATGTATATTGGCATGTTTTAATGTATAATATAAATGTGAATATTAAGATCCTTCTTATGGTTGCAAAATTTTTTGATAATACATGTTTTAATTAAAGTTTTAATCAAGTAGTAATTGTATGTTTAATCAGTACATTATAAAGAACATAATTAGTTTTGCTAACATTGTAATTTTAAACAGTAACAAATGATAATATATTTATTATTTTTCAGATTCATTGCACTCAAAGGTATATTTCTCAGTTTTGGGTGAAGTCTACCAATACCCAATGTGTGTTTACGGCTGTGTATGTATCATTTGTTGACAGAAAGTCTATTCATAGATTCTCCATAACCTGCAAGACTCAGCCATGAAGCAAAACAAGTTTTTATGGCTTTGCCACTAGACACACAGAAAGACCAGACGCAACTTCTGAATTAACATTACACTGAAGAAAAGGGTAATGTGAATTGCTTAAATTTAAATTACATAAAAGTAGTTTAACTCTTTTTATTAAGTTCCAGCAAAACAAAAATCATTTTAAATCAATTTCATTTGATCAGTATCACTTGTTCTTGCTGTCCTTCTTAAGGCTGCATTTTAAGGCAAATCTTTTCCAGTCAGATATTTTTGTGGGGTGGTTTTACAAATGTTAACAGAAAGATTGTTCTTCCTTCCGTATCTCCCCAGGCTCACAAGGGATGATTACTGCCTGTCCTGACAAAATGAAAGCCAGACAGTTTTAAAATCATGTTAAATAAAGCAAGAAAATAGTTCAATTGGCTTTACTAGAAATTCAGATTTTTGGTATGGCTTATCGTACATTTTATAAAGTTAGCACACTGGTAAGGTGTGGTGTAAGTGTTTACCTGGTTTCACTGGGATTATTCTCCCTGAAGCTTTCAGTATAACTTCCAGAGGGCAGCCTTCACCTTCCCTTACAGTCACACACACTTCCTGTGACTTTATCACCCAGTCCATCTTATTACCTAGGTAACTCACTCCACGGACACGCAGCTCAGTGATGCCATCGGGAAGCAAGGGAGAAAAGTAGAGACTTTTTTCCTGCACCCTAAACACAAAGAGATGATACAACTCAAAGGAAGAGCTAAAAATATATATGTACCCAAGCTAGAAGAATGCAACTATTATAACACTGTAGCAAACACCGAATTTGCTACATGTACTCTTCAGACTGACTGAGTAGCCAGGATTGCATGCAGAACTAACTCAAATCCTAATATGATGAACTTCAATGTTCATGCCACTCTAAAAAGCCTTTTTGGCCCAGTTCATAAAATATCTGATAGCGAGATTATAATGTATCAGAACTGCGAAAAAAAGTATCTGAAGTGAATTGCACACAAAGCAACCATTATTATGAAATAAGCGAGTAAACAAAATACATAGGTCAGGGACAAACTGACCTGAAGCCTGTATATCCAAATAGCACTGTCTGCAGGAAGCCTCCCATTCCGGTAAGGAAGTTGACTGCTCCAGATCCATCAGCACATTCGCTCCACACCTATGGACAGAACAACTTGCAAATTTAATAAACAAAAACAGTGCTAGAGAAATAAAATTCACAATCAGGCTGTCACGGACATAGTCAAGCTTAGTTTTCTGGTTTTCTTTCATACAGCCTTAAGGTACTACAAAAACAATTAGTTTTAACCCAAGTATATGGCTCCAGTGACATGACAGAAGCAACCACCTTTTACCTCTAAACCCTAACCTGACCTGAAAAGGTTCCTGGATGTTGCTGAAGCATTTACTGAGCTGTTCCTGTGCTTTCTTTGCCTCACCCAGCTCCAACCAGCCCACAGCAAACATGCTCTGTCAAAGGAACAGGAAATAGTTTTAGCAACACTGAGATCGGAAAGCCACAAGGTGTCTAGTTACTTTAAACCTCTGATTTACATTTATAAATCATTAGAAGCATAAAGACTACTGATCACCCTTGGGTACTGTATTATTCTTCAGCTATACAACACAAATAATTTCAAAACAAACAATCATACAATACAGTCATGCACTGCATAACGATGTTTCGGTCAACGACAGACAGCTTATACCATAGTGGTCCCATATGATTATAATGGAGCTTAAATATTCCCAACACCTAGTAACGTCATAGCCATTGTAACTTCATAGCACAATGCATTAGTCATGTGTTTGTGGTGATGCTGGTGTAAACAAACCTACTGCGCTGCCAGTCATACAAAAGTATAGCACATACAATTATGTACAGTACATAATACTTGAAAATGATAAACAACTATGTTGCTGGTTTATGTATTGTATTTACTATACTGTACTTCTTATCGTTATTTAGGCTATACCATACAGCCTAGTTCTATAGTAGGCTATACTGTCTTGGTTTGTCAAAGTATACTCTATGATGTTCTTACAACAGGTAAAATCGCCCAATGGCACATTCCACATAATGTATCCGCCTTTACAATTCACCATTTATATAAAATACTATACGGCAAGAACTGAAGGAGAGTTTTTAGAAATGGCCAAGTGGTGTGGAGGTAATTACTTTGTGGCTCAGGTTCACTGCTTTCTTCAAAAGTTCTAACGTTCAGGATTGTGGGTTATTGTATCGCAAGTACAAGTATTCAAATGATGGCACAGACTTTCCTGAAGGACATGCATGTGACTCAGTACTGAAATGTGTGCTTGCTTCATTCAGCAGCGGAGCACACTAGTCTACTGCTCAATGAATATTATTTCAGTCATAATTTGTGCTTTTTGCTGAAAATTCTTAGATTTCCTTGAGGGAATGCACCAGTAAATCACTCGGCAGGTGGGGATTCTCCATTTATGACATGAAAAAAACCAAACACTACGTGTAGCAAATATGAGATCTGTGCGGCCATGTTTTTCCACGGGCATGGATTTGGGGTGGCATTTAGAAAATTCTCTTTCAAACCTTATTTGTAAACATTTAACTTTAGTGCAGTGTATTATGCTGAATCAAGCAATTAGCACAGTATGATATGCTACAGTCTCCTCTGTTGTTGGTAGTAATGATGAGCTAATTTCCTGAGGTTGTGCAGTCTGGAATCCTCACCCATGTCATTGCTGGGCCATTGGGGTCTGTTACAGGTTCATATACTTCCAGGTCATTCCTCCGAACCTCAGGAGTCATGGGTAGACCCAAAGGATACCCTAGCAACACGACATCTGCCTGCTTTACAGGGCTTCCTGGATGAGACAAATCACAGAAGAAGACTAGAAATCACAGAAGAAGAAGACAGAGAAAATAGGACATGTCCTGCCATAAAATCCAATCCAAGTGTTGAGTGCTCAGTAACCCTGAGCCTAATCGCAGGACATTGCCTGTAAGTACCTCCTGTAGATATGCAAGTATACTGCAGATAGACAGAAGCCAGGAGAAGAATTAAAGAAGAGGGTGGAGAGGGAATGGAAACTTGCCCTTAATGTAGCCATCAAATTCAGGATGGTACTTGGCTTCTGAGTCAAAAGGGATTTTAAGGGTGTCAGCAATGTGCTTCCACTCTGGTGGGGCAGGGTACCCAATCTGGCTGGCCAGGTCCACCGCAAACTGGAGGCTGGGGGAGTAAAAAGGAAAAGGGGTATAAGTTAACTACAGAGCTCACAGCCCATATTCAATTTGCCCCACCTACACCAATGGCGCTCACCTACACCAATCCATCCAGGCTTAACAACAATGACAACAATGATCAAACAACAGAATAAAAAATACACTGCGGGAGAAGGCAATAATCACAAGTAAACCAAGAAAACCATGCAATATATGCAATCTCAGAATCACATCAGAAGATCATACAAAATAAATTAAAACACAGCCATGAGCATTTTTCTGCCCTTAACTCCATACATTTGTTTTTGATGTGAGTGTTACAGACTCACCTGAGCTTGGCCACAGTGTTTGTGTAGACGGAGTTGTCAACATTGCGGTAGTATTCGTCAGGAGGCATGACCCCTGACACACACATTCACACGGGATGAAATGTCACACACAACAATACCATGACTCAAGCTGCATGCACACACACTAAACACTGCACATAACATGCACAGGTGCACAAATGCTGGCACATTTTGGTTAGTATAGTGAATGGATATATGGTGCCAAAAAAGTGCAAAGAAAAAGCACACAAGTTAATGTGCTACATACACAATACTTCAAACGATCAGTCTCCTTATAGCAGGGTGTGTAGGCCTGTGTGTCAACCTTACATAATCCATTATCCTTTATCAAGTAGAAACAGTAAAACATCCACTTCTGATAATCTATGAAACACAGGAATGTCTGTGTTTATAAATATCTTAAATATATTTTGCAAAATAAAGTTGTGAGCAATGTTTGTATAGGCTGAGTGTGAAACCTAGTATATCACAGTGATCCCTCGTCTATCGCGGGGGTTGCGTTCCAGATCCCCCCGCGAAAGGTGAAAATCCGCGAAGTAAAAACCATATCTTTATATGGTTATTTTTGTATATTTTAAGCCCTTATAAACCCTTTATATTCTCTTAGATATTAGGTAAGATTGGTTGAAATTATGTATGTAAACACACTGTTTATATACTACGCATAAATGTACATATCGTATATCATTGAGGAGTTTTAATACGTAATACAGTTGTAAACACATTCTAATAATACATATTTTAACAATTTTTTTTAGATTTACTACAATATACAGTAATGCACTCTTTTTACTTACCCAGTTATATTAGATATAATATGATTATTCCTTTAATATTAGTATCATATTTCTAAAATATGAACACTGCAGTTATGCGCTATTTGCATTCTGGTAATGTTTACATTCTCAGCTGATTTCGGTCGGTGAAATCAACAGGGCAAACCAACAGAGGAAGCATGTACCAGAAATAAAAAGACCCATCGTCTGCAGAAATCCGAGAACCAGCAAAAAATCCACAATATATATTTAGATATGCTTGCATATAAAATCCGCGATACAGTGAAGCCGCTAATGTTCAAGCGCGATATAGCGAGGGATCACTGTAGAAGTATTTCTGTTGCATAAAAATGTGCACAGACTGCAACAATCATGAATGACAGTGGAGTTCCTACCTTATGAAACCCATCCAACATAAGAGACAGCTATGAAAGGAATATTCAGTCAGGATTTGAAGGGATTTCTCAAATCAATCAAAATGTGTGTTTATATTTTGACATTGATGTAATATGTCTAACAGTAAACTTGTGATGCATTTATTGTTATCATATCATGTTGTCAAAGCAACCATCTATCCATACATCCTTTTTCCAACCTAAAATCCTAGATTGTATTGCAGGAGGGCCTAGAGCCTAATCTGGGCAGAACAGGGTAGCAGAACACCCTGCCATTGCAGTCCATTGCAGGGCTTACACACAAACAAACAAATGTGCACAGATGTTTCTAAAAGTAAGACATATATTGTGGGAACCTGAAAAATATCCCAACAAGCTAAAAGTAACAAGTTTTACTCCCCCCCCCCCCCCCCCCCCACCCCCCCCACCCCCCCCCCAAACCACCCACAAAAAAAAACAAAAAAAAAAAAAAACAATCATGACTGTTTTTTTTATTTTTTTATCA
>JAAGVU020000008.1:13897261-13913442 GCA_011763525.2 Mormyrus iriodes
ATCCCCACAAAGTAAAAATAACAAATTTTTTCCCCCCCCCCCCCCCCCCACACACACACACACACACATACAAACAACGAAAAATTTAGAGATGTACCTAAATGCACGTTTGGTCTGTTTTTGGTCTGTTGAAGCAAACTGTATCTGTTCAATGGGCTGAACGTGGTAACTCCATACATACAAAGCAAGTGGGAGTCAAAGCCCCACCCCTGGAGTTGTGAGGAAACAGTGCTACCAAGTGTGATATCACTCAACTGTGATGGAACATTATGATGACATATCTTTGATGACATTATACTTGAAATATATTTTACTGCAATGTCAAAAGGCATTTTGCTATCATGTCACAATGCTGTTCACACTCAAACATCCTATTTTACTATCATACAAGATGGTGTTGCCAAACGGCATTTTAATGCCAGTCTGTGTTGTCGCAGTATGCTTTTTCTATATGTGAAAAGTCAAAAAGCTCTCAGATTTAAATTCACATTGTAGTATGTCTATACACTCTATTGTCATGTTGCAAACACCAGTGTGTTTATGTTGTGGCTACAGATCATTTAATGAGGCTCCTACGACAAAAGTTACACCATACCGTTGATGTAGTAGCTGTTCTCTTCCACACTCCAGGTTACCCGGGAGACCCAGTAATCAGCAATGCCCCAAACCACTTCACTTCCTCGGCCTTCCTGGAACATGGCCAGGTCCTGCCGCCCATCACAGTAAAGTACAGAGGGACACGAGGGAAGAATAAGAGGTGGATCAATCACTAACAGTATTTCTTTAACAGTGTTTCAGATAGGACAACAATGACGTATCTATGACAACTTTTCAGACAGGTGTCTACTAGTGATGGCTGGTGACTAAAAAAAACAAAATAAGGGCATAACAAGGAGATAAACCCAAAGCATCAAGTTAATATCGATATTTTTCAGTCATGTGACTGGCTCAGAGACCTAGGGTGAATCTCAACATGTGTACTTGACCCTACTTCTGGTCTTGTCTACCCGTTTTATGTCATCTTCCATTGTCGAAGACCAGTTCCAATACTAAGGACACAAGTACAGAGGACGGTAAAAATCTCCGGATGTCGGTCTTGTTCTACCCCAAATATCACAGATACATCGGTTGTATCCTTTGCCGACCAAGACCGATCCCATGATTCATTGTGACCCATGTTTAGTCTTGGAAAACGAGTTAACAAGACCGGTCTTGCCAAGACCACAAGTACAGTCTTTGTGTTCTTGATACTGAGATTCACCCCTGGAGGGCAAAAAAACTTTCTGACATGCCGGCTAAAACTCGACACTCCACAGACCTACAGCACAGGTCGGTTAATTTTTCATCTGTTCCAAACAACAAATTTATATATTACCAATCAACAGAAAAATAGACAAAGACATGTGAACAAACAGAAAGTTTCAGGCACTTGCGATCCCTATACAGCACCCGCTGCAGTATTTTAGTCGCTCAAAACAGCAAAGTCCCTACCAGAGCTCCACTTTGGCAATGTCTACATATATCTCATAGAGAATCTCTCCCCTTACACTGTGGCCAGAATGGAAGCTTACAAAAGTACTGACAGCTGTATGAGTCTGTCCAACATATTTCATTAAATGCATTAATGAAAACGTTTTTTTTGCTTGCCTCTCCATATTTCTACAACGGAAAATTCAATTGATAACCGATATACTTTTTGCCTAATATCATCAGTGCCAGCAGTGAAACTTGCCAGCGCTTATTAGCAAATAATGTCACATCTTTTTATTATTCTGTGGTAAACAAAAGCTCGATCTGTTGGCCAAATATAATAAATTATAAACATATCGCAGGTCATATAAATAAATAAAATGCTGCATCCAGTTTTGATCGCGATTGATCCCCCAATATCAAACAAATCGACTTGTTCATCCTCTATTGTTTTGGCGTGTCGGTGTAGTTGTATATGAAAGTACGTGTGAAGTTTCACCTATGACCTTTGTGTCTACCATGTTTATTTAACAAAGGTCCCAGTTCCTGTTGAGTGGTAGGAAAGTAACACACGATAGTTGTCAAGAGCTACAAAAGCCCCTGGTTTAGACAGTCCAGGAGATTGGAACCAGGAACTAGGTCCCAGAACTTTGGTGTGAAGGCACCTTTTGATAGATGCCATTCTTTTATTCCTTCCCCAGGGATGGAGGCACGTCTAAACACAAATCCACAATCTCCTTCGCATCGAGTTTTCTTTCTTGGATGGGATTCTGTAGAAGCACAATTCAGGCTTTTCTCCTCATCAGTTAGTGCATCCAACTGCACAATAACTATCCTGCATTTTGGCTAAGCAAATGTGGTAAAAATAAGTTGCGGGCAGCAGAATAAAACCTTGTTTTTCCCTCCAGGTCATACCCTCCTACAAGGATATGACATCACATGAAAACTATGAATAGAACCTGCCGTTTTTTCCAAAGAGAGAAAATGTGTTTTTTACTTGCATGGTTTTTTATTATCAAAAACAGAGGATGTACTACCTGCTCTACTTCTACTGACCAGCCTCCTCTGGTGTCTATACTGGTGTCAAATCGGGGGAGAGGATTTCAATAGAGGCATAAAATCATGCCTCATACACGCTACCTGCGTGAGGTAAAGATACATTTGGAAGGCCAAGATGACGTCCCCATTAATGTGGATCTCTTGTTCACCATAGATGTCCTCAGGACAAACCTCCCTTCCGGTGACGGCACTCTCCCATGGGAACTTCAACCCCTGTGTACAGCCGGTAAAAAACACACACACACACACACACACACACACACACACACACACACACACACACACACACACACACACGATAATGTAAAGCACAGAGACAACACACAGCAAGTACATGGATGCAGAACACATATACAGCATACACAGAACATACACCAGTGTGAATATATTCATCACATATTGCACACACAAGTGCACAAACAATTCAGCGTGTAGTCATGGGATGTACATCAGTAGCAAATGTATGAAAGCATGAGAACCTTGTAGCCTTGCTGCTTTGCATTTTCTTTGGCGCCCTCTAATGTCCGCACTCGATATTCCAACACAGCTTTCGCCAAAGGAGGGTAGAACAGGGCAATGTTGGGGTACATCCAAGTGTCCTGTGAAATATCATGAAAGTGTTACACACTGCTACGTGTGTGTGTGTGTGCGTGTCTGGGACTGTGTGTATGTGGCAAAGCACTTACATTTATCTGACCTCTAAAAATAATTAGTATAATTTTAACATGCAAATAAACCCATGTTCTACTGCTCATCAGTCTCCTCACCTCGTCCCAAAATACATGACCCCAGTAGTCCTGCCCCTCACTTCCATTGGACAGTCCTCCAGGACTCACTCCCCCAAATTGGGAGGGGGCATCACGTAGGAAGGGAAAGGCACTAAGCAGGTAGAACAGGCAGCCAACCAGAGCACGGCTCAGAGTAGCAGAGCCCGATAGCTCAACCCCACATCCAGCCCAGAGCTCTGCCCAGGCCCGGCAGTGAGAGGGGAAGAGATCTCCATCTGCAATCAGCTGTAGGCCAGTGTCGAAAAATGCCTTGGTGCTCTCTGTGCTATCTGCCAGAACAGTGAAGAAAACCCAGTGGGACTGAGTTTGATCAGACAGCAGGGTCAGGGTGTCCGGCACAGGCGTCCAGAGGAGGTGCACACTGAAGAGCGCCCCCCCTGCGACTTCGGGTGTAAGGGTCTTCCCTTTGATGTACCTGAGCAAAAAAAACACTACTATTAAGTTATACTCTATGCAAAGTGAATCACTGATATCACACCTTAATCCTACAAGTCTTTAAGAGCTAATCTTAGGCACATAATAGAGTTTATATGCGATTTGGCCCACTTCTCATGGTGTGCCAAGATGTTTCCATTTGAGGTTGTTTTTTCCTCACCTCCCACTCTTATAATCGGGTTCGGCCTTGAAAGTGATGTCATTGCTATGGGGCGTGAAGGAGTTGTGCAGCTCCACTGTGACGGGCTCCTGTGTGGTGTCCAGACGCTCCATGAGCACCTCCATCACCAGTATGTGGGGGTGGTACCGGTGGGCATAGAGGGACTGTGTGGCCGATACATGGGCTGTCTGCACTGAGTGAGTGAACACACCTGGGAAAGAAGAACAGGAAAATGTAGAGTGACAGATGCTACACGACCCAGCACAGGGCAGTGATGGTCAACCCATTAGGCGACATAATAGATTGCCTAGGGTGTCATCTTCTGGGAGGTGCCCACTTAGCAAGTCAAATTCACTTTGTCACAGTGGTGAAGTTTGCTGAGGGCTCTACATGGGTTTCAACCAGCACCGGTACAGGGACACTTTGCCAGCCAAAGAATTGGAACCGGTGACCTTCCAATCAGAGTCCTAACCTGCAGAGCCACACACCACCCCTTGCAGCACAATGACAGGGAGTACAGTACCGTAACAAAAGGCACAACACAGGGATAATTATGTGCTAGTGGGAGTATACCTCTGTGGGTATCCAGGGTGAATGTGTGTTCACCGGGCTCCTTCAGGTGAAGGGTAGCAGCCAGAGGGCAAGGAATGTCTGCGCGATGACACTGCCCGAGCTGCCCATTGTAGACTCCTCCCATGTGCATGATGCCATTGAACACCCTCCAGCCCAGGAGCCCATTAGTCACCGGGGGCAGGAATCGTTCGTCAAGTGGCAGTGAATCAGACGAGAAGATGTAAGGGTCAGGATCTGCCCGGATCATTCTGGAAAGTTTACTGTCGGTAGACAATGCTATAAATAAGTACTCATTAATCATTATCAGACATAACAACAGATACACTGATTCATGCCTATTACAATATTAAACACATTAGAAGGCAAAGGGCATCTGACGTGTTCGGACTATGTTGGTTCCACGTGGGCTAAACTACTTATACAATGGAATACTTAAATCTACAGGAAACAAATTAATCTTATAATAACTAAATATTATGCAAAGCTGCAGTAATACATAGTAATAAACACATTGTGAGTGATACAAATGATAACAGCTTGAAATTAATTCGTATCATAGTAAACAATTTCTGAAGTATTTAATTCAAGATTAGAACGATAAACACGTTTGTTTTGCACTCTATAATTAGCCCAAATGTACTTTCATAGCATGATACAGATTACAGAAATAAAATCAGAGCGCTGAACTTTGCCATTACCATTTGATGTTTTATATATAATGTTAATGAACATGAGACTAGCGTACAGATAAATGAGGGGATTTATCTGCGAATATAAAACATTTAATAAAGAACTTCTGCTGATATTTGAGTATTTCCTATTATATTTAATCACAAACCGAGTCGTAATTGTTAAGTTCGCAAAAAAAACAAAAAACAAAACAAAAACATGACATTGCACCAGAAAGTCGCCAGAGCTTTTGCTTCAAATGCGGAAAATAACGATTGTTTAAAAACATCTGGAGAATATGAAAAAGAAGTTCTCACGTCTGTTGGAGCTTTCAGAAATTTGGATAAGAGGCGGAATTCCGGCGTTCTCTTGCCTTAGGAAAGCGCCTGGATGCGGCCTCTCCGATCTTCCTGTCAGCATATCAGATGTCGCGGGTAAATGGCTTTTAAAGAGGCGGAGTGGGCGGTCAGCCTCAGGCGGACTGCGGCCAAAAGACACGGACCGGATTCAACGGCCAAAACATGTCCCAAAGCGGGATACTTCGAGAAGGAAAGCCCGATCAGGTGTTTCAAAAGTGACTAAAACACCAGGTATCTTGTAGTTATGGATATACCTGAAGGAGGAACCGTTTCGAGGAACTGTTTACATGGTGAAGTATGAGGTGTACGATACGTAACGGATCAAAAAGTCGAGCGCGCGCTGTAATATTGAATATCACCACGAGATGGCACACGTTGCTAGTTTTGGGCCCCTGGCATCCTGCCAGAGTTAGAGCGGCTAAAACCATGGGAAAAAGCTGATGCCTTCATCTGGTTTGCCCTTATAAGGCTGCAATCCGTCTGCTCCTCTCTCACTCACTTTCCCTCAGTCTTTCTCAGACCTAGGAGATATTTCCAGAGAGGGTGGCTTGGCCAGCACGACATGCCTTATTAGGAGGCGGGCAGGATGTAGGCTGCTTGGAGTCCAGCACCATATCCCACACAGTCTGGGACTTTCAGGCAGGTCCATGGAAGGACCCTCTGCCACTTTGTCAGATTGTTCAGTACCAAACTGACTATCGTAGAATTCAAGTAAGAGGCTCTCTGGTGACAGCCTGTTTCCCATGGGCCTTAACAATGTCTTTATGAGCTGTATATTTGTAAGCTCCTAACCTGTGGATTTATAACTTTATCATAAACTTCTGTTAAATCAGAAAAAAAATAAATATAAATCTGTAAAATATAAACACAATAAGTTACGTATTGCACATGCTTGAAATGATCAATCCCCAAAGAAGAATCGTACTGTTGTACTCTTGAGCGAGGATTTTTTTCTCAGGTTTGTCAGCTGAATGTCCATCTAAGTTTATTTAAATTGCAAAGTACAAAATTAGCTTGAACAACTGAATAAAACTCATACCAATAAGAAATCAGCCACATGCATAGCATTTGCCACAGAGATGAGGCCAGCAATGATTAGTCAGTTATGGGCCTGTAGCTACGACGACTTCGAAATGCCATTTCAGTACCATTTCAGCAGACTCCGCCCCTTTGGCTTTCTCTCCTTCAGTCTGCCTGCTTATATCTGGCCTCTCCTCCCCCATGCTCACTCTTTTTAGGACCATCTGCCCTGGGACATTATTCCAGCTGTTGCTTCCTCTCTCTGCAAACAGTGGAGCTATGAGGACTGAGGCAGATTGAGACAGGAAGGTGTAACCAGAGACAAAGAACAGAGAGGGACACATTACATCACACACTCACAGACAACATCAATTAGATTTACACTCTTTGCCTATTTATTGCCGAGTGACATTCAACAGAAGAAATTTAGGTTAACTACCTTTCTCTTGGCTACAAAGACTAAAACCACAAATATCTGGTCATGAAACCATCTTGCAAATGCAGAGAGTCAGGAGGATTAATAATATAGAGGAGCAAAGAAAAGCAAGAGTCACACAGAGGACCAGGAAGAAGCAGGGGGACATGTTAGATGCCACCTCTAACATCTAAAGCAGTAGCAAAGAGCTCTCGGCCATCAGAGGTACCTGGAAGAGTTTAAAAGTTAAAAGTACCAGCATTTAAGCTTGGCAACATGGTAAATTATATTCTTTATCTTACAACTGGGAGCTCTAGAGGCAGTATTTTCTGCTGTTTTACATAATGCAAATAGATATTTCGGCTAGTAGAATCATTCATCCTCACTACTACAGCAATAATCTCGATTTTTATTCAAAACTGTTTGAAAGAATCCTCGTGTTTTGTTTAAATTAAGCCCTTATTTAGGGGAAGGAGATTCAGTAGCCACAAGAAGCAGGAGAGGACTGTACATCTACAGAACCTGAAGGATCCAGAGCTTCCTGATGTCCCAGTGCTGGCTGAGATCTATGTGTCTTGTAAACCCTGGAAGCTAAAATGCACCACCAGATACAGGCAATGATATAAATATGTATGTAAGTGATGAACCAAAACTGCTTTTTGAAACACCTGCATGTTTTTCATATAAGCAGATTTCCTTCGCTGGAACATTCCATCTTTCAGTCACACATGAAGGACAGTTTAGACTCAATTCACTGCACACATTCTGTATACACAGAACCACAGGAAGAAGGTCTACGCATGCATTCAGAGCTTGAGCAAAATTCAGTTTACGTTTATTCATTTCTTTTTTATAGCGTGCCTTTCCCAAAATGGTTGCTCTAAGGTGCCTAAAAAATAAAATCCATGTCTCTAGGGGTATCAGGTAGCAACTACTGAGTGGAAAAATGAGGCTTTAAAACCCACAGGTTTAATCCTTCCAGATTTTGCTGTTACCACGTGTAGTGGTAAAAACCGGTTAAGAATTTTGTCTTCTCATTTCCATGTTCCAATTAAACTTTCCCCACTTCTACCCACTTCACTGGGAATTGGGTGCAACTGTCTGACTCTTGCTGTAAATGAAAATAAAAATGCATTGTTGTTACTTTAGTAGAATTTATCACACTGTTAGTGTTTGACGCACCCGTCTGCTCCTCCTGGCTCATGTCACTGCATCTTCTTAAATAAAATTTATTTCCACTGTTCCTGTAGAGGGACACACTCGGGCAATAATGAATTCACACTAAACCATGCATGCTAAATTCCATTCTAAGCTTAACTTAACTGCAGAATTGAATAAATAAACTTCATAATGCTTTTAAGGTTCAATATAAGACAACATAAATTATTATAAGCCAAAATGAATTAGTAGCTCCTACACCAGGGATGTAGAAAATGGAAGGGGAATGACGGATATATGTACCCCCCAAATATTTAATCTGCATTCATTCACCCCTCCCCCCAAATAAATAAACCTTTGTATTTTAAATTAAATTGTGTTTCCCCAATATTGAAGTCATTCCGATTCCATTGCCTGTCACACTCCTACTTGGTCCTGCCATTTCTTTATGTTTTTGTTTAGCCAATATCCATAAGTGGCAAAATGGCAGCCAGATGAAACAGCACTGATTGAACTGGGAATAGCTGCACTCTGGCAGCAATTTCAGTGACTAAGGCTGGAAAATGGAAGTAGATTCCTTGCATAAATAAACACATCAACAAAAGTCAAGGGCTTTTCAGTAATTTTGCTCAGGTAAATTAAAAAAGAATCTGAAGGAAATTCTAAACAATAGAGAAGTGCACAAACGGGCCTCACGTTTTCAGACACCCCCTAAGTGCACATGGTAGCGTCTTTTCCATTCCATATACAGTAGTTTCTCCATGTACATGTTCTGTATGTATCCTGGAGGATGGGGGTAGCTCTGTCTTATTCTAAAACAACAGAATGGGCTGGCAGATCCAGACCCTGAAGGCTAGAGAGTATGCTGTATTTTGTCCCTGGTGAGATTGTAATTCCTCATTTGCTAGTTTTTAGCTGAGTGAATGTGTACAATTCAAGTTAAACCATACATATTAGCTGAGGACTTGACATTATTTGTCAAGCTCATTATACAAAATTTGTTTCGGGTATGATACAGCTGCTGAAGTGTAAATTGAAGTGCATTCCGAAACAAATACATTTGTGGATCTCTGGGACTATGGAGAATGAAACTCTGATCTTTAGAACCCAAGCTGAATGGCAGTAAACCCCACCAGCAAGGTTATAACATCTAACAGAACTTCAAGACATGGTGAAGAACAACATTCTCAGACTCAGCACACATTCTCAGCACACTCTCAGCCACAGAAGGGTTTAGCTCACTACCCATTGTCCACTTCATTAATTCTCATAGGGTTAAACGAAGCGGCTGGTGTTTATGATGGTGTGGCTTTATGGATTAGCCCTTCATATCTGTGATCAGAATGTCAATGGTTCAAATCCTGTGACTGGCAGAGTGAATTCATTGCTTAGCCCTGGGGCATGTTCATTAATCCCATTTCAGTGGTTCTCAATCCTGTTCCTGGTGCCCCACCCCGCCTGCCAGAATATTTTCATTCCAACCCTACCTGAATAAGGCTCAGATGGTCCTTAATAGGCTAATAATGAATGTGGCAGGTTGAAAGCAGTGTGGGTTGGAATGAAAACATTCTGGCATGGGGGGGGGAGGTACCAGGAACAGGATTGATAACCACTGCCCTAATTGCTCCAGGGACTGACTGACCCTGCTTTTTCAGCAATACATTGCTTTAGATAAAATGCACCTGCTAAGTAAATGAAAATGTAAACGTTTACTGAGCTGCAGTGATGCAAACCTTTTTAATCTTTTTATGAATAAGGAAAATAGCACACATACAGATGAAGAAACAATATCAGAGCAGCTGGTAATTCTCATTCATCGGCTCACGCATTTAAATTCAATGGTATAAAGTCAAAGAAAGGCAGCCAGAATGCAGTCATCTGTCAACTACCAATGGGCAGAACTGGTGTGAAAGGATGAGTCTGGACTCTGTGTATGTACCGTCATGCACACTTATAACTGGCATCTGAAGCATGACAGGCACTGGCTGGCAGCTTTTTGTTGTGCTTATGTTTATAAGGACGGGCGTATATAAGAGCCAAAATGGCTGCCAAATGAGATGGCATTGACCAAACATGCAATAGCTGCAGCGTGCTTCTGGCAGGAACTTCAGCAACCATGGCTGAAAAACAGAACATTATCATGGTATCAATACATCAAGAAATGTCAAGGCTTGTTTCCTCAGATATAAAAAGAAATATATAGTAAGGGATTTATAAGAATAGACTAGGGCACAAATGGACGTCATTTCCAGAAACCCCTAGAGAAGGAATGAGAACATCTTTTCCATCCCATATAGAGTAATTCCTAAATATACATGTTTTGTATATTTCCTTGGGGGGCAAGGGGGGGAGGGTTGAGGTACATTGCATCTGGCCAGTGCTGTACTATTGGGGCCTCTTCTATTTCGCATGGGAGGCAGGTAAATATCTCCTTACCGGCAAACAGTACTGGAGTCCGATTTGCACAGTCGTGCGAGGGTTCATGGGAGTAAGCCACCTCAGTCTATCTGTGCTTTGTGGAGTTGGAGAAGGCATATGGCCGAGTACCTGGCACAAAATGAGGCAAGTACAAGAGGATTATGGGATACCAGGGCTGCTGCTATACGCCATTCGCTCCTTGTATGAATGCAACTTTGAGCTGTGTCTGTAAAAATGGCACAAAGTCAAATTCATTTGAAGTGGGTGCTAGCACAGCGGTGGCCAGAAGCATGTCTGATATGGAAGATAAGGGGTGATATCCCTACTACTTGCAGATGATGTGTCCCTGGCCACATCCAGCCAGGACCTCCAGTATTCACTTGAGCGGTGGTAGGGATGGAAATCAGCACCTCCAAATCCAACGCTTGGGTACTATCTTTGAAAACAGGGGATTCCTCCTTTTGGCTGGTGATGGGGGATCTCCCCTTAGTGAAGGTGTTTAAGCACCTCAGTGAGGGTACGTTCCTTGTACATGAATGATTTGGTGGCTACAGTTTTGTGGTTTGTGGAGTGGGAGCTACATTGTCAGATGAAGCTCACATTTTACTGGTCAATATATGTTCCTATTTGCACTTATGCTCATGAGCTGTAGGTAATGACTGAATGAAAAAGGTTGCAGACACAAGCAGCTGAATTTAGGTTTCTCCACAGGACTGCCTGACTCTCTCCCTGTGACAGTCAAGAGTTCGGAGATCCAGAGGAACTTTGAGGGTCTGCTGCTCCTTCAGATCGAGAGGAGCCATCTAAGGACATTCAGGCATTTCTTAAAGATGCCACCAGGTCAGCTCTCAAGGCAGCTGTTCCGGGCACGTCCCACTGGGCAGCAGCCCTGGGCAAGACCAAGAGCATTCTGGAGAGGTTATGTCTTCCGACTGGCTTGGGAATGCCAGGGAATGGTGAAGAAGATGACGGTATTGTTAAATAGGCATCCAAAATTTGTATTGTTGAAATTTAGTAATTTCAAATACATTTTATTTCAGTAATTTATTTCAGTTTTTATGGGGGTGGTATGTGGCTCAGTGGGTTTAGAGGCTTTGTCTGTGATTGGAACGGGCACGTATCTACGTTGCAAGTTCTGAGTTACTCCTTGCCTTGCACCTGTTGCCTCTGGGATAGGCTCCGGACCCCTGTGACCCTGCATAGGAAAATAAAGTACAGGAAATGGATGAATGGAATTTGATCAATTTCAATAATTATTTTCAAACGGGTTAATGAAATTCATTGGGATAAGAAATTAATTGAGATAATTACGTCATAGCTGGTAGTATGACATATGTCCATCTCTCTCATCATATTAAAATTTCCTCAGAATGGGGTCACATTTCAGAATATGTTGAAGTTCCCGGGGTGGAATCTCTGCTGCCTCAGAGAGCTTTTAATGTAGAGGTTTAAGATTTCGTTAAATGAACTAAATTAATACCAAAACATCACATTAGTTGACATATCTAGTAATTACAATAGAAGTATTGGTCTTCTGATGAGCACAGGGGCCCATGCTATACAGACCTTTATGCTCTTTAAATATGAAAATCAATTGGTTTTGTTTGATGGAAAAATAGCTTCCAGCTCAATACTCAGCTGGAACTAATGCTGCGCAGATACTCTGGCCCCGCAGGACCAGGATTGGATGCTGCTGCTCTACATACTGCCCTAGAAACCAGTCACCCACGTGTAGTGCTGAACATTTACTGTATGAGCAGGCATTCACTCCATTTAAGCATTAAATAGGCTGGTCTAGATTTCACATCTAGGGCAGCCTGGGAGCTTAGCACATACCTCTGTTGCCTCAGGGCTCTGGTTAAAATGCCTCCACAGCTCTACATGAGCAGATCCAGATTCATTTTCTCTCAGTGCTACTTATTTTCTGCATTTCAAAGACATGCTGTGCAGGAAAAATGCCATTGGAGTCCCGTATTCAGGGACTCTCAACTATGAGATGCAGTGTATCAATCTGTGCCAGACCTGTTTGCGTGAAAGCCAGCCTGCTGGTCATGTCGCTGAATGTCAATTTAGTCTTTCATTTTGTTGCTGATTCTGTTGAACTTTCCTGGTGTGGACAAAAGTGTGACCCTTCTGTAGTTCTCACAATTACCAAAGTACACTATATGGATAAATGATTGTGGACATCCCTATTAATTAGAGGAATTGCCTTTTAAGCCACACCCATTGTTGACACAAGTGTATAATTAAGCACACAGTCATGCAATTGCCTGCAATAAACATTCAATGCAAAATGGACAGTTGTACAGAAGAGGTCATTTGGCACACTTACAGAATGCCATATTGATAACAAATCTTTTCGCAACATTTCTGCCATGCTAGGGCTGCCCTGGTCAACTGTAAGTGAAGTGATTGTGAAGGTCAAAACATCTGGAAGCAAGTTCCGCTGCATAGTGGTTGGCCACACAAGCTCACAGAAACGGACTTGGTCATCTAACATCAACACCCAAGCTGAATGGCAACCTCACTAACAAGGTTCTAGCATCTAATGGAAAGCTTTCCCAGAAGAACACAGGTTCTAATAGCAACAATGGACCAACTAACTTCATATTAATACCAATGGTTTCGAAATGAAATGTTGGACAAGTTTCTGGGTGGTATCAGAGCTCCTTCATTTTTCCACTTCAGCTGTTGGTTTGGCTTCTGCCACCTTGCCAGTTTAGTTTTGCCTGTTAGCTTCTATATACTCTTCTGTGCCTTCGCTTTTTCAGGTCTTGCTCTACGTCTGTTAACTTCTGCTTTCTCATTCTTCTCCTCTTGGATTCAGTGTGAGAGGTATCTGCTAGTATCCACTCTTTATGCTGAAATTTGCTTCCAAGCATGTTGATGTTACTGACTCTTTTCTCCCACTTCCTGCCACGTCTCTTCATCTTCCATCAATTTTTAGAACCTGAAATCTGTTGCTGATGGACATTCCATATTCCTCCAACTTCTGGGCATCCCTCGGAAGCTTACTGGTGTAATTCTGGCATTGGCAAGTGACTTGCCACTACAAGATGGCAATTAGAAGGTGCATCTGCCCATAGTCTATCGTTGTGTGTCTAAGTGGAGACTGCATATTCCCTGCAATGGACTGGCATCCTGTCCTGGGTGTACCCCAGTCTTGTGCCCTATGCTGCCTGAGATATGCTCCAGGTGACCCTGACTGAGATATGTGGTTAGATGATACATGGATAAACATTCCAAAACATCACTTTGAGTAATAAGAGCCATTATGTTATTTAATTAACCAATATCAAACTAAAAGGGCACAAAGCATAACTTTCAAAACCCGATTAAACAAAAGTAACTGGGATCTTGAATAGTCAGCTCACCTGATATATAATGGATATTCTGGTAAAGAACACCACTGGAGTTTAAATGCCTCAATAAACAGCTTCTGTTAAAACCCATAAGCTGTAAAATAACTTAGTTTAGTAAGAAAATGCGACTTTCCCGAATCAAAAGTTAATCAATGTAAGAACTCTCACCCTTACATACATTTGATTAGCAAGATATCAATTTTAAGTATATTTACAGCCATTGAGTGTCTTATAAGGTATAGAGATTTGTACAAAATCTAGCCATGCAGATTTTTTTTGTGTGTGTGTGGAAGTTATTAAAATGATCTGAATGATATTTCAATGGCGTTGAGCTGCCAAAGCCTGTTTCTAGTACAAAGTCTGCCCATGTACCTGACACAGTGGAGGTTGGACACCACACACCCAGACACAAGGTAATATTCAATCAGATTATCACAAAGATTAATAGAAGTAACTGCGGACTAGATTCAAACCTACAGCTCTGGAAATGTGATACTGTCCACTGAGGAAACATTTCACCTTGTTATCAAGACTTTTCTTTTATAACTGCTTCCACCATCAGTGGTGAAGAGCTGGAATATGAAATATCAAATTAGGCCTCAGAGAACTGGGACTGACCCACAAGCTGTCCCACCACCTTCACCAAAGAAATGCATTCCCAGGATACAAACACTCATAACTTTATTATCAAGTGCTGACGCTGGTTCAATATATTAGAAAACCTAACTTAGAGAATGGGGGAGGGTAATAAAGTTACTTTCATTTCACATGAGTTATCATTTCAAATGAAGGCATTTTTATACACATACTACAATTTCTCTGGTGGGAGCGGAGAGAACCAACATTTGTGTAAAACAAACAAAAACAACAATAATATAACAATATTCATTATCATAATAACAATAATAATAAAACTACATTGCATATTAGTGTTTCACAAAACAGCTAATTGTATACTGTGCAATAACCTTTGTCCTTCTGCATCTGGGGAAGGAGGCGGGGCTATTCTTCCAGCCCTTTATGCAGGCTCATTGGTAGCTGTGATAGCAGGAGGGAGTGATGGACTTTCCAGGTGTATTCTGGATGGTTTGGGGGTCAGGGGGGCGCACAGAGCTGCATGGGGGTTTCAGATAGGCTCGTGTCCATGGCCATATGCTTGTGAGTTAAGCTTGTGTGGGGAGTATCTGATAGGTGTGCTGAGTGCACTTGTGATAAGAAACCAACTTCTGGAATGATGTGTGTTTGGAATGTTGGTGGGTAAACAATGCTGTGTTGGACAGAAATAGGCCTTTGTTCAGGCAGGTGTGCCGAAAGTTGCTTTGACCAGCTGTGGACTGAAACACCACTGTGCTCAGGTGTGTGCGCCAGAACATCATGGTATTAAAGTGAATGCTGAGTTGTGTGTTAGCCTACAAGAAGTCGTGCAAACGATACTTGGGGTTGGACAGAACGCCTGGAGTATCTGGAGGTGTGTCATGGGGTTGGAAAGGTCTGTCTCTGTTGATCCATCCTGCTCAGGGTACATGGATAATAGATGAGTATCTTGCAGTGAGAGTGCTTTAAAATGTCTGTGTGAGCACACAAATCTTTGAGTGTCCCGCTTCTTATCTTCATCCTAGTATATTTGGTCATCATTTTCCCTTTACTGACACTGGCCTGGAGGATCTGGTCCTACAGGGAAGTGCGGGACCTTTGGACAAGCTGGTGAGGAGCTGCAAGGCTGAGTTGTGGGAACCTGTTAGATGGAGCATCAAAGGGGTCTTCTGTCTTTGGCACTTGAAGGGATGTAAGTACAGGGAAGGAGGCTGGCAGTGTAGGATAAAATGGGAAAAGAGTGGATAAAATGTTTTGTGCAACGGGGCTGGAACAATATGGTGGGTGGATCATGTTGGAGATAATGAGGGGTAATAAGTGGACATAAGGGATATGAACAGGATAAATAGAATGTAGGAGGAGTATGGACTGGTGAGTGAATGGAATATGGTTGAATTAGGGGTGTGGAGAGATTAATGGGTGGGACATGACTGATGAGTTTTTAAGAGGAGAATGGGCAGTGCATAACTGATTAAAGGGGTGTAGAAAAGGGAATGGACAATTCATAACTGATTAAAGGGGCATGGAGAGGGGAATGGACAATTCATAACTGATTAAAGGGGCATGGAGAGGGGAGTGGACAATTCATAACTGATTAAAGGGGCAGGGAGAGGGGAGTGGACAATTCATGACTGATTAAAGGGGCATGGAGAGGGGAGTGGACAATTCATGACTGATTAAAGGGGCATGGAGAGGGGAGTG
>JAAGVU020000008.1:13913542-13925655 GCA_011763525.2 Mormyrus iriodes
TTCATGACTGATTAAAGGGGCATGGAGAGGGGAGTGGACAATTCATGACTGATTAAAGGGGCATGGAGAGGGGAGTGTACAATTCATGACTGATTAAAAGAGCATGGAGAGGGGAGTGGACAGTACACAATGTTTTAAAGGGGTATGGGCAGTACATAACTGATTAAACACACAGACAGTATATAACTGATTAAAGGGGTGTGGAGAGGGGAGTGGACAGTACATAACGTTTTCAAGGGGCATGGGCCGTACATAACTGTTTAAAGGGCATGAACAGTACATAACTAATTAAAGGGGCATATAGCATAACTGATTAAAGGGGCATGGAGATGGGAGAGGACAATTCATAATTAATTAAAAGGGTATGAAGAGGGGAGTGGGCGGAACATAATGGGCAGTTCACTGCTGGCTGAAGGGATGTGGACAGAAGAGAGCATTACTATTTGCTCTCCCTGTGACCCCTTGGCTTTCCCTCTATTTTGACAGCTTGCTGATGACGCGGATCAGAGCCCCGTTCTCATCCTTCAAACGCTGGTTATCGGCTCTCAGGTCCCCCAGCACCTGACAGTGGGAGGAGACACAGACACAGACACACACACACACACACAAAAATTGCTGAAGGTCCATCTTTTGGGAAGGTGCTTTTGTGTATGTCCATAAAAGACTCTTATTAAAATGAATCCGGGAGCATGGGATACAAATGGTGATGCTTCAATGCATCACTTCCTCAATGAACATCGCAGCAACATTACTGAAGAAAGAACTGAAAGGCTGAGAGAGAGAAGCAAGGTGGAGGAAAAAAAGAGAAAGATGAGCAAGGGAAGAGAGTAAGTGGAATGGAGAATGGGGATGTAACTTGAAAAAAAGGAGAGAAGATTAAAAGAGTAGAGAGGGCTCCAGGAAGCAGGGTCAAGAGACTACTGTTTATAATGCTTCTTTCTTCCTTTGTGACTATTTTCCCTCTTGTCAGATATGTAACCTATTTATACAGCTGGCTTTGCTCTGCATACAAACGCCTGACCCAGGTTCATGTGACTCCACCACGCCCCTCGGAATTTGACCCTGTGGATTTCGTGTCCCGCACCTTGACCTACAGCTGTATGCTTCTGGGCACCTTCAGACTGTGCTGCTTGTCTGACTACGCTCAAGCTACGCAGTGCTACTGGTGAGGTCAGTCGCTTTTCCAGTCTGAAGGTTTACCGTGCTGCCCCCAAAGTCATCCCTACCTTCAGCTCCTCCTCCAGCTCTGCCACACGTCGCTCCAAAAGTCTCCGCTCCTGCAGAGGAAGGGGGACGAGGGTCAGCCTTCTGGATGAAGGTGGCTCAGGTTGACGGGAGGCAGAATTTAGGTTAGGCTGTTTGACAGCCAAGCAAAGCAGAGACATATGTTGAGGACAAACCTTGAGCCAATGAGGACATACTCACCTTCTTCTCCAGCTCCAGGAGGGCGGAGCAGTCACTAAAGCGCTCTTGCCTCTGCAAGAACAGCATGAATCGGGGTAGTCAGAGGAAGATGACAGAGTTATGACAGATTGTGCAAAGGGAGAAGGTAAATATGACATTCTGAGTGAAGACTGGCTGGTTCAGGGACGTGAGATGTATGCAGGCACCTGAGTGGCCTTGTCCAGATCGGCCCGGGTCTGGGACACGGTCCGCTGTGTGTCCTGGAGCTGAGACTGCAGCTGGCTGTTCTCCAAAGACACTTCCTCAAATAACTGGAACAGTGAGGTGTGAGGAGGCATGGGTCTGTTTACATATACATACACCCACATACACAGGCACTGCAACTTCCAGATGTGTACGTACCCGCTTATAGTCCTTTGTTTCGGAACCACGACCGATGATGCAGTCGTTCAAAGGCCCATCAGACCTGCAGGTGCAAAGAGAAGGAGATGAAACTGAATTGTAAGCCCTAAAAGTACGATATAGGGAAGGAGTTAAGACTCATAAAGCCCTAAAGGGGGTGAATGAGGGTGACCCCTAAGCCCCAAAGAGAGGCAGGGAGCAAGATGACATCCCTAAGAGTTTGACAGTGGAAGAAGCAGGGAAAGCCAGCCGGGTGCAGGAATAAATAGGCTGGGCCATACCTGCTGCTGCTCCGGCTAGCCTGTAGGTAGAAAAAGCATGTTGAAGGATTAGAATCTGTGCTCCTCACCCATCCCCCCACACCCCATCCCACACACTCAAACACCAACAGACATACACACCTGTGACTGGGAATCTGGGCCTCTGTCCCCTCCCTCCTCTTCTGCACTGAGTTCATTGTCATTGCCCTGTGGGCACAGAGCAGACGGCAGTGAGACAGGCACTCTAACAGGCAACACGCAGGACACCACATCGAGCCACGTCCTGGGAGCGTGGCGATGTCTGTCCTCCTCACCTCGCCAGTCCGCTGTGCTGCCCTTTGTCGAACCCGAGTCCTCCTTTCCCTGTTCAGCCGATCCTCCAGGCTGGCGCCACCCTCCTGGGCATCTGAAGTATTTCCACAGTTAAAAAAGTATAATGCACAGCTTGGAGGGCATTCATCCACTTATACCATAGTTACTACACATTTGGCGTACATATTTTCACAGTTACGAGCCAAAAAGGCATTTACTAGTACTAGTGATTAAATATTTCCATTCATTTTAAATTGTGTTCTATGTCTGGAATTTTAAGTCATGTTAATTAGCATTAAAGATTGCAATATTGCATTCATTTAAAACTCCCTTCTGACCAATCAGATTCGAGAATTCAACAACAATTGCCCTGGTATAAGTGTACATTAATCTAATAATGTGTCACAACTTGAAGGGGGATAAAGGCTTGAGCGGAAAGTAGACTTGACCTTCTTTAAATGTCTTATTTCTGATTTGTCGACCCAGTTTAGTCATTTCTGATTATCTAGTGCACGGGGCCGTCCTCAGCATCCCACCGCGCGTGGCAGGCTGCACACACAATACACCCCCACCACCATGTGACGTGCT
Source organism: Mormyrus iriodes (assembly GCA_011763525.2). Taxonomy (NCBI): domain Eukaryota; kingdom Metazoa; phylum Chordata; class Actinopteri; order Osteoglossiformes; family Mormyridae; genus Mormyrus; species Mormyrus iriodes. The sequence goes on from JAAGVU020000008.1 coordinate 13,916,509, forward strand.
CGCTTGAAAACAGCTTGTTTCAACTGGGAAAGGGTGGGGGATGGGGGTGGGGCTGGAGGCATACCTCTTCCGTCTGCCGTGTGGGGACGAGGGGCACCAGCAGGGGTTGTTAGGCCCAGCAGGTCTGACTTCTGGAGGTTGGCGATGCGGGACCTCCAGCTCACTTCCTGCATGCAAGCAGAGTGTCATCACTGACATGACATCATTATTCCACGCCGGAATATGGTGCGCTGCCATCTGTGAACAGCTTTAAACAGTAATCTGCTGGATCAGTGTTTATATGAACAGATATTTATGTGTTATTTATCATGGGCTCTGACCCCCTCATCGCCCTTCTTCTGCTTCGTGTCCCTTTCATCATCATCCTTTTTTTTCTCTCGTTCCTTTTGCTCCGTCTTGATTGTCTTCTCCGCTTCCTGTAAGTCGGTTAGTGTCACACCCTGTGTGCAAAAAAGAACTGGGTTACATGACTGGTGGACGTGTCCCCATTAATACTCATTCACACCCTGAAGACAGACAGTCACCCTGACTGACACCCTGAATGACAGACAGGCACCCTAAATGACACCTCCAATGACACCCTAAATGACAGAGAGGCACCCTGAATGAGAGAGGCATCCTAAATGACAGAGAAGCACCCTGAATGACAGACGCACCCTGACTGACACCCCCAATGACAGACACCCTGAATGACAACCCCAAAGACACCTAAAGGACAGACAGGCACCCTGAAATGACAGACAAGCACCCTGACCAACACCCCCAATGACAGACAGACATCCTGACTGATACCCCGAATGACAGAAAAGCACCCTGACCAACACCCCCTATGACAACCCCACCCTCCAGCGCTGACCTGAGTTGACCTGCGGGACTGCCGGGCATGTCTGGACCGTGCTTTTCTCTGCGCTTCAGCCTCCTCATCCCTCACGGGTGTCAGATAGGACCTGGAGGGAAGCAGGGGGGGTAAAATCCATACAAGGACTTGAAAGGTCACCCAAGTTTATCAGCCCTGCTGGCTCTGCCCCCAAGATACCACCCTCAAGCTCACTTGCGCCGCTGTTTGGACTCCTGCTCTGCAGTTGCCGTGGTCACCGCATTTGAGGTTGTTGTTGAAAATGTGTCCTTCTTGTCTGCCTGTTCCTGAGCAAGTCTGCGGAGGGGTGGGTGTAGGTGTTAAGCTCTTGTCAAAAAACAGCAATGAAACGATTTCACTATGTACTTAAAATAACTCCCACAAACATAGATGCCCTACTAGGACAGAGACAGACAGACAAAGGGACAGAGGAACAAACCTCTGGGCAACCAGACTGTTGAGGCGATTGAGCCCAGAAGCGTTTCCTGTGGTTACAGAGGTCACTGCAGGGTCATCTAGTTTTTTTCCGTAAGATGAGCTGAATGACAGAGAATTTTGTTTGAGACATCAAACTGTGTAAGTTCAGCAAATTTATTCCACCAGAAAAACAGCACTGGAGCAATGGAGATAAACAAGTGCACACAAACACGTGTGCATACATGCAGACCCGTTCACGGCAGCCAACTGACGAACCTGCGTGGCAAGCCAGGGGCAGAGCCTGTTAAATCGCTCGCTGATTGACTGTTGAAACGGCGTGTGTAGGAGGAGCTACGAGTTAGGCCACTGGGAGAGACAAAAATATGGTGAAGCAGAAGACCGAACCTTTAACACAAGTGTATGTCACCCCCGTGGTGCATCAGTGGAAATGAGCGCTAGTCAATGCATTTCAGGCACAGGGCAAAAAGGAGGACGGACACCAACCTGCTGGAGGTGTCGGTAGGAGGGTTGTTGTCTGTGATGCTGAAAAGCCGACGGGAGGGAGTGGGTGGTACCCGGGCCAGCCTTGTCTCCTGCGCCACACAGAGGTAGAGATAGGAATGGTCAACCATCACAGATGACCTGATCTTCAAGTTTTCTCATTTCAGTTTTAGGTTTCAAGTTTTCTTGTCATAAGTTTTCAAGGAAAACAGTAGTATTCTTGTGCCACAGTTTCAAGGGATACAAATTGATCCAGGGAGAAAGGGAAGACAGAAAGAAGGAATTTCTTTGCCTGACTGGAGAACTGACATCACTGAGACCTGCGTCGGAGTGTGTTTGAGGGTCACTAGTATTTGTGAGCACCAGTGTGTGTGAGTATCTGTCCATAAGTTTGCAAAAGCTTCCTGGTGTCTGCAAATAATAGTGTGTGCAAAGAACTGTGATATTAAAACGTCTGACTTCATGTGTGCCGCTATGCAAGGCATTTCTTTGTAAGATGATAAGCAAATGGGTATTTTACAATGCACTCCTCTGAGCCCAGAAAAGCTCACCAAAAGCCCTTATTCTGGGATAACCATACGTGTCTCCTAGGTAAACTCAGCTGCGTGACAGTATGTTAAGTGTATTCGAGGATTTACAGTAGCTCTGTGTGTGGGCCAAGTAGCGTACCTTGGCGTCAGACTCAGAGCTGAGCCTGGGACTGGACGCTGAGCGGGTCATCACTTGGGGGTTCCACTCAGGGCTGTTGCCCTGGCGACTGGGCTCGGTGCCCCCACCCAGCGCCACAGAGCTGTCTGATTTGCGCAGGGATGTCCTCCAGGAGCCCGGGGCATCGACCACAGGGGGCTTCGCAGGATCTGGCTGGATGGGAAAAGGACTTCTGGTTCTACCTATAACTCTTATCCGCATGCAAATTTAAAAACAATATCATTAAAGTATGTTTATTTAAGCTGAACTACCATCCCAACAAAGCCCCTCCCCAAATATAGTCCCCAATTCTGCCTATACAAAATGTTCTCCATTCACTTCCACAGAAACTGGCAGTTAGGTGCACAGCCTTCATGACAGAAGACTTGGTGCATCCCCAAAAAACATCTATTACTTGGGCATATGCGCCCACTAGAATGTGCACAGTCCCAGCCCCACAATGAGCCATCCCCACCTTTTTACTCTGGGTTGCTGTGGTGCTGGTTGCCGTGGAGACCGCAGAGAGGGCTGAGGTGTTCCGCTTGTTGTTGATGATCTCGCGGGTTTTCGCTTTCTCTGTGCCGAGCAGCAAACAGAGCGGTATGTGAGCCTTTCCAGGTGGCGCTCAGACCTGTCACATATCCGCCAACTGATGCAGCTGAGCAACAGGTTTTGCCAGATAATGAGCCAGCAACCGCCACGAGAGGGAATCTGCTCCTGAGATCAGTCCTGAACTGACAGACAGCAAACACATACTCCCTGCTCCGGTCCACTACAGTAACCCACACCCAGACCCGTCAGCGTTGTACACAAGAGACAGGGCATGTCCATCTGGCAACACAGCTGTCAAGAACATCATCCAAGTCACCTGACTATCCATTCAAGAACTAAAGCCAACTGGTTGTTCTTTGGGTGTTGCCATTACAAACTGCATATATAGTTTCCTAAAAACTACTATTATAGGCAAAACCAAGGCAGGCAGAGCTAAAGCCTTATGACAAATAGCGCCAGATCCCAGCGTGTGCTAGTTTTTGTTTCAGGCAAGACTTTAATTGGCCTCAACTGAGCTGAATGAATTGGGTTACAAATCATTTAATGAATATGCTTACAATGAACACAAAGACTCCATGCAATTTGGCTGCCAGTTATTGAAGAAGAGTACTTACAAGTATTTATAATAACATAACACATACCATAATCATTAAAAAATTATACTGGGGACGACATTAGCACCTAAGTCACCATGGCATGGACAGAAGTTAATAAAGAAGTTCATTAATTGGGACGCGCCTGGGTTTGCGCTCGTCTTTGAATGGTGTGGAGGACTTTCTATAATGATTGTGGAATTGCATACACAGCACTAAGCAGTGACCGCATTAAGCATTATGAAGTCACCACAACGCAAGAAGGCTTTATGCAGGTCAATTAAATCTGTGGAATTGCCATGCTAAATAAATAAGGTGATATTTTTGGATTTTTATATGCAGATTTCAGCTGACGGGGCCACTGCTGGGAGCCTTAAATCAAAAAATCAGCAAGGAAAGCCAAAGAAAACATCAAGTGATACTGTGTAAATGCACCCACCCCTGCTGAAATATAATTATCAGAAGGAAATAGGGGTGTACTGATTCTCCAAATCCATGGTTCGGTTAACACCGGTTTTTTTGGGGGGGGGGGGGGGGCGGTGGGCGTGAATAAGAAAAGAAAAATGGGGAAAAAAGATCTGGGTTTTATTACTCACCAATGCAACAATAAAACGGAACAACACTAAAGAACATGTTAGATTCACTTATCCTCACATAAGATAACTACGTAAACAAAGATAAATTAAAAAATAAAATATCATACTCCACTGGATAATCAAAATGTTCCCACACTGCGGACTTCATGTGACTGGGTGTTCAGCAATCGCAGGGTTATTATCCATCTTGAGCTAATGAATCTAGCCAAGCTTTTACTGCAGGTTTGATCACTTGATCATGATTGGACCAAAATAGTCACAGACACAGTTGAAAGACAATAAAATAGGTGTAATGTGTAAAATGTACAAAACATACCGCTTACCCTAACTTTATATAGAATAATAATTTCATGAATAACTTATGTTATAGTATTACTTGTGAAAATGAGTTTAGTAACATTAGTAATGTAATTGAAGGCTCAACAGGCTGAACGTGTGAGACTGGGTTGGGGCGGTGGATATCGAGGTTCAGTCTTCCAGAACCTTGGCACGAAATCATGAACGTTTGTATCACTGTTTTGGTCTCTGTTTCAGAACCACTACACCACTAGACGGAAACACTTATGTGCACTACTACACTGCTATGTGCATACTTTTTATTCTTACTAGACGGTCTATAGTCACCACACCTGGACTTCCCATGGTTTGAGATGAGGCAGATCCTGGAACAATGCAAATGTGATGAGAAAGGGGGGGGGATTCACCTGACTCTGCTTCACTTTCTGATTCACTGTCTTCCTCTGAGCTGGAGCTGCTGGAAGCCCCAGAAGGACCCTGGGGACCGGCCTGGATCTCCTCTTCCTCATCCTCATTGGGGGTGTTCTGCAGGGGTGGGGGTGGATGCCGCTCCCGTTCATGCAGGCTGATCTTCTCTTTGCTGCTCATACGAGAAATTGAGGTCCTGGGGGGGGAGGGGAGGGGAGGCGGGTGCCGAAGTGATGACGGACAGCATGCAGGGGCCAAACAGTGAAGGCAACACACAAGGTACAGCCAATTAGTGAGCAAGCCAAAACAGGGAGACACCGTCAAGGTGGTACGGACACCACCACGAGTCTGGGATTTAACAGTCATCAGTTTTAATTGATACTACCACATGTACTAAATGATATTTCTAAAAAGCAACTACTAGAGGTGGCGGACCACATCTCAAAACAACAGTCTGTACCTCCTTGTTGCCATAGTGATTATCTATAACTCACTATCTCCACAGTGTCAGTACCCCATTGTCTCCATGGTGACTGTGCCTGCTTTCATAGTGATTGTGTAAGCCTCATTTCTCTAGGCAGTTAATCGATCAGCTCGTGGCCTTGATGGAGGAGGTTCTCCCAGGGTGCACCTCAGTGCTGCAGCACAAGGGTGCCATCTGGGCTACCGTGCTAGGTGTACTGCCATGTTGGTGATCTGGTGCCATGTTCCCATAGCAATCAAGACATTGGGTGAGGTGGTGACACACGCCGCGCCCTAGGACCCGGCCACGAAGACACACTCAGGCCCACCTGCGTGGCCGCGAGGGCGCTGTGGAGATAGGCGGGCTGGTCTCGATGATGGGGGGCTGGGAGATTTTCTGTCGTTCGCTTCGCATCTACAAGCGATGGAGCCAAAGTGACAGAGGGACAATAATGGAGAAAATGAAAGCGATAAAGAGAGAATAAGAGATTCTGCACAAGAGAAAAATGGGAATATAACTAGGGCAGAAATCAAACTGAAATTCTGGCATAGGGATCTCCAGGAGGAAAAACAGTGACTGAAATGGATAAAGGGACACACAGACAAGGGGACAGACAGACAGGCATGCAGACAGATGGATGCACTCACAACATTCTGCTTCTTCTGGAGCTCCTCCAGGGTGTCCACCAAATTCTCATCTGCGACGTCCAAGGGAGTCTGGCCCTGAGACACAGAGGCAGAATGTAGACCCTTGAACCCACCTCTCCCAGCTTGTGAGCGTGTGTGTGTGTGTTGCCCTATATGGTGGAATGTTTCAAGTTAAACCAAACCCTCCTAACCAGTTCTGGGTCTAGCTAGCATGGTAACGTAATGAAGGCCCTGATTATGTTGCCAGAAAGGATTTCATTCACAGAACAGTGACACACAAGCTACTCTAAACAGACAAAAATATCCAGTCTTAATCTGTATAATGATGTCAGTGTCATTTGTCATTGTGGCAAGTTTTCCAGTCTTACTGCAGTACACTTTATGGTGCATCCTGCTGCATTCTGAACTGGCTAATTCCAACGACTGGCAATCCGAAATACTGTAAGTATGTCTGCTCAGGATTAGCGAGAGGGTTCACAAAGTTCAAGCCAGAGGCTTCCAGAACAGGATGAGAGTTTCAAGTACTTGTATAAAAGCTGGACACAATAAAACTCACAGGCATAAAGGCGATAGCCTGCGGCTGCTCATTAAAACCCTCCTCAAACGCTAGCATGGATGCCTGAAGTTAATATACAGGGAGGCAATGAAATTTTAGGAAGGTTAATGGGTATGGCTGGCCATTTGGAACAAATCAAATATCACTTATAAGTGGGGGTGGTGGTGTACATTGTGGGACAGTGTGGGATTATGGAAGGCGGTGTAGGAGAGTGTTTCCCCCCCCTCACCACGTTGTTGACTGCTCCCATGTCACACATGTTCTCAGCCAGCAGGGTGCAGGCCTCTTCTTGGCCCCAGTGTGCAGCAGCATGAAGTGGCGTCCACCCATCACAGTCCTTGCTATCCACATCCAGCCCGCACTGGAGCAGCACCCTGAGTGGGGAGGAGTCAGTGGTCACTGCAATTGGGCATCGCCACCAGAGCAGTTTAGCCAATAAAAGGTGGGTTAGGCGAGCGAGCCTGGATTCCAGTCGCTGCTTCAGCATGTTTACAGACATAAAACATGACCAACGCTACAGATTTTTAGGACAAATGCATGAGAATAACACAGCAATCCTTGTGTGCAGACTGCTGCTTACAGGACACAATGTTATAAATGGTTTCTCAGCCAAGGCAAGCTTGCTAAAGTAACCAAGATTCAGTAAATTAGTACACAGTTATGTTTACGACTTCATGTTGTAAGAAATAGCAATAAAAACAGAAAAGAATATTAAATTAGGTCAAATCAGACGGAAAACACAAGTATACAGAAAGAGCAAACTTTAGCACGTACGACCAGTTATTCATTATAGAAACTGAAACAGACATTCTTATTTTATTTTAATGTTTGGCTGCTTGTTTAAACATGGCATGACAGTGTTTTAAAACCCTATTAAGATAAACTTAAAAAATATATACAAGCTAGTCATTAGCAAGTCAGCTAACCATACGCTTGATTTAGTAATGAAAATGCATTTCTGTAAATGATTCATGCTACAACTGCCTGTGTATTGTTACCAATGGCATTTATCACATTCCTTGCTTCTGCCACTTGAGAGTATATGCAGTTAATACACAAGCTAGCTAACAGCCACAAACAGACATAATAGAACAGTACCATCAGTATACGTGATGCTAACGTATTATGTGTTATCCTATATTACGCTGTAGACCGCCTTTCTGACAGCAAACCTTATACCAAAAAATATTGCTAGCAAGCGGACACAATCACTAACATTATCGCTGCCGTGAGTGACCCCCCAATTTTCTACTGTACAAAGAGCCTAGTCACCCAGGCTACAGGTAGGGCGCTGGGTTGCCGATATTGATTAGGCTACAGTAGGCACATTGCATTTTCAAGAGAATGACAGTTGGATGAACTTCCCCAAACCCAAAAGAGGAACCAAAAATAATGCCAGGAAAACCAAAGATACAACAAAAGCCATATTTCCCTGCAAAATGACAGAAAAAGTCCATCTGGGCAGGAGAACACTCAGCCTGATAATACAGCTAGAAAGCATATTTAACCCGCTAAATTAGCTCCGTGGAAGGTGGAACACCCCATGGCACTGGACAGCAGGAGGAAATGTTCTGAACTACCCATGGACTCTAGGAAAAGGCTCTCTACTTCGTGTACACCGTGTTTATCGAATGTACACCGTGTGTACACAATTCAATGCTGTTGCGGTAAACAGCACAAATATGATGAACAGAGAATTTCATTCATAAAATACAAAAAAAATGTAGAAGGGGGGCAGTCAAATTTAACTATACTGTATATACTGTATATTGGTATGCCTACCATACACATTTCACAGGTACTTCAAACACTGCACGACATTGCTTTTTTTAAACTTGGCTAAAAACCTAAAATTACCCAGTGCCCGACAAACTCTTGTCAGTACTTTGGTGATTTTTCTTGTGCTACCTTCACTCCAGTAGTTCAGATTACAGGCCTGATGTACCTCTCAAATTAAGCTTGGCCCTTACGGTGGTCGGATCTGACAGTGACAGAAAGTGAGAGAGATTCATTTGATAGTTTTTAGTGGAAATCCACACCCCCTTATTTATATGGTATCCTATATATGCATATTGAAAATAAAAATGGAACATATCAGCAATGTTAACTAAATGTGTGTTCAAAAGAATCCTTCCCAATTACCATATCTTGTCTACATTAACATTTACTGTAACCTGACCACTCGACCAACCTGACTTCGCATTAATGCAAAACCACAATATACAAAAGAGGACTAATGCCAAAATGATGCAATGTATTAAGTTTGCATGACTCGCTGACCATAAAGTCTGACGCTTAATCATGAAATGTTATTTAGCTAGCCACATAGTTACTGTAGCCAGCTAGCTACAGGCACAAGCTAATGTGCGCACTTGGTGCAGTTAGCCGTTTAGCTAACTAACAAGAGCAAGCCAGCTAAAACAAGCAGATGTAGGAGTAGCTAGCCAATGAATACCTGCTCTGGACTCCAGTTATCTACAAGAAAGGAGGTGATGGGCAAATTACCTGTTGTCAAGCATCATTAGGATATTTTCAAATATCCTGGATGGTAGTGAGCTTATACTCTTTATTGTG
>JAAGVU020000008.1:13925755-13946304 GCA_011763525.2 Mormyrus iriodes
TACATATATATACACACACACACACACACACACACAATACAAGATATATTCTTTCACAGAGGACAAGCTAAATTAGCATAAACGTGCCACTTTCAGGAAGTAGGTGAAACTGTGTTTATTATAGTTGTCAAAATATAAACATAATAAAGATATAGAACATAAAGGCTTGTGCTGTTTTGCTATCCCAACCCACCCCAACTCACTTCATGACCTCCATGTAGCCCTTGGCGGCTGCCACATGGAGGGCAGTGGCTCCCGTGATGGGGTGGGGCGTCAAGGTGCCGCGTCCAGCCGAGATTGTCATGGCGTCCCGCAGCATCACCCTCTCCTCTTCGCGCCTGGCACTCTCCATGTCCACCCCTGACAGGCCGCAAGACCACGTTACATCATTTATAATGGCATTTGCTTTAAGTTGCAAATACAATCCGAAAAGGTCTTTTTTTTAATGTGAATCATTCCTCCAACAGTGACGGCTGGGGCTCCAAAACTCGGGTGCACAAAAATCGATGCTTGGTTCATACATGGCCCCGCCTCTCTCTAATCTACCCAGTTATTAATTCACCAATGACCAGCCCAGTCAACCTTCCTGGATTTTAGGCAATCAGAATAAAATGGTGTGGAGGGGGGGGTGATCAGGTGCTGATGGACGTTCTTACCCTGCTTCTTTATCTCCGCTTTCAGGAGTCTCTCCATTGCATCTTCTGTGGCCACATCCAGAGGTAGCTCTGCCTCACTATTCACTGCCCCGACCAGTGCGCCATGGTCAATCAAGTACCTGCAATAGCAGCAGTCACAGAAAAGTTCCCACCATCATGTCAAAAAGGGGCCTAGAGACCTGTAACACTGGTACACAGGTCCACTCAAAAACAAACACAGGCACAGATATTCACATTTTCAGAAGGACCAAGCGAAAACACAAAACATACACTAAACATAAAAGACCCACTAGTCAATGCAAAGACACAAGGGTGTACTGAAAACACACACATAGCAGTGGAGTGACTCCTACTTAGCGATCTGGATGAACCCACAGGAGGCAGCTGCATGGAGGGGGGTCCAGCCCTCATTGTCCCCTCGATTGACCACACTACCGTTCTCCACCAGGAACTGCACCATATCCATATTCTCATCAATGCAGGCCTGCGGTGGGCAGAGATAACAACACATAATCATAAACCCTAATACAGCTTAGACTGATCTTCAATCAGATGTTCAGAAGAGAGTCAGTAACTTTTCTAGCAGAGGTATTATGGAGGGCTTTAACATGAACAGGAAAGCAGGAGAAGCAGATCCTACTGGGGAACCAACCTGGGGATGGGAACTGGGAACCAGCATATTGTCCATATCCTGACATGGCTGAGATCTGTATTAAACACTGTTTAGAAGCTAATAGCCAAAGGTGATCCTTGTGGAGCAGCGCGTTTCCTGGTTTTTGTTCCAGCTAATGTCTGAATGAAGTTTGATTAGGTCATTATGGATGTAGATCACTCTAACCGCTGGCCGAACATTTACATGTTCCAGAAACTTCTGCCCAAAGGGACACACAAGTGAGGCAAATGGCACATTGAAAGCAAGCTGTCAAAGAGTCAGCAAAGCACAAGTGTGGCTAGGCGGAGCTTCCAATGAATGCCCAGGTACAAGTGTAAGCAGTACTGGAGTAGGAGCTACGCATCACCTTCTAACAAAGCATGAACTTAATAAGACTATTCAATGACCAGAAGTGCAGCAATAAAAATATTCTGAGAACGTAAAGAGGTATCAGGCTAGTAGAGGAATCTATGTAAGGAATGGGTCTTGAATGTTCACACAGATGACAGCATGTCATGACGAAAGCTTTAGCAAAGGACTCGCTTGAGTAAACGTGGGTAAAACAAAACAGTAAACATATTTCTAAAAACTTCTTTGCCTTCTAAATGAATATTATATTCAACGCTTGTTGTTTATAAAGGACCATATAATCATTTATAATTTTTCTATTAGTCATTTTCTAATTGATGAGTTGAGCTGGATGCAGATCAAACATGCAGTGCAATTGGTGATGCATCCATCCAGTGCAGACCATCCTCAGAAAAGGGACTCAAGCCCCTCTCTAAAGGTGCAGAGGCGGGTTAGGTCACAGTTCCTTTGAAGGAATAGTGTGCGTGGCAGTAATGACGCTTTCCATTAAGGGAAACTCCATGTCAGCCCCCTCAAAACTAGTCACTCCACACACACTCTTCCCTTTGTATCAGACAGGTTCAAGATATTTTTTTTCAAACTGGGAAGTGACCGATTCTCAGAACCGAACAGCCATTTCATCAGACATGAGAGTCTCATTCTTGCTCAATTGAAGCTAATGCTCCAGGCTATCGACTCATCCAACTTTGCTTTTCTTAATCTAAACAGCCCAGAAGGCAATAATGAAGATCTAATGTGCTTCCACCAAAACAAAAAAAAAAGACAGGCAGGCAATTCCCAGTGTTTTACAGAGGCACCAGCCTTAAGCCAAAGCTCAGCTCTGGTAAACACCCTGCCAGGTCAACCTTTAGGTCAGAGCATGAGGGGTGGACCACTAAAGACTCCTTAGTTCTGCTCTAACAAGGGGGCTGTTTCCAAAAGGCCTGCACCCCCCTCCCCCTGGTACACTTCCTTGGGGGGTCAAAAGAGTGGGACTGGACGGTTGAGTGGAAAAGCTCATGAAAAGCTGCATTATGAGCACGAACAGGCCCTGCTAGCCCTCCTTGAGGCCTGTGACTCAAGCGCTTGCTTCGGCAGTCAGCCATGTTTTTTTTCCGTTCCTTTTCCGCCGGACCCCCTGTATTTGGCAGGCGGGTGGGTGGGAGCAGGGCCACGCGGAGGGCACGGGAGAGAGGGAACAGGACAGGCCACGAAGTGGAGGAGAGTGAGATAGAGAGAACAAGGCAGAGAGACAATTTGGATGGATGGGATGGAAAATTTGCAGAGTGTATATTTAATTTGTGTTACCTGGCAACAGGCTCACAACAGGAGTGAGAGTAAGAGACGAAGAAAGGGGGGGAGAAAAAAAAAAAAAAAGACAGAATACAACCCCAGAAATGGACACATACACAAGCACACAGCACGGTCCTCCCTGTTGAGATTCAGGGTTAAGGTCAAACTGGTGGTTATTTTTGGTACACCCCAGGAGACAGAGTGAGAGAGGAAGTGCTCTTTGTGAAAATTACGTGCTCTAAGGCCTGCTCATTAGCAGCGATGTACTCCAGACAGCTACCAAGTACTTAAATATAGTTGAAAATCAGAACGCCAAGGAGCCATTACTGAAAAACAGACACCTGTCTTACAATATCTAGATGTATGCCCAACACTCAAATACATATATGTTAAATCTAAGCATGAAAATGACAATATCCTAGCTATACTGAGGATATAGAGTATTACTATATGAATTATTTACTAATAAGAAATGTTTGTGCGTGCTAAAGACAAAGAATACACAAAACTTATTTCGCACCTAAATAGTTTTAAACCTATATAAAAAATATTGTTAATTTATAATATCATTCGGCTTTAGAGGCCCATTCCAGAACTACATTAGTCTTCTAAAAAAAAAAAAAAAAGCTTTACGCCCCCTCTGTGATTAAACGCCGACTGGAGGGCAGACAGAGGGACTTTCGATGGAGGCGGTGAGAGCTTTCGGGAGGCTGACGGGGGAGCGACGTGACCCCACTCCGGCAGCCGGGTACACTTCGAGGGCAAAGAGCGACATTCCCCCGGCATATCGTGGGGAAAATAACGCACGCACCCACCTGCAGAAAACGATCCCACTACGTCGCACTTACATGTCACTTAGAATCGTTACTTTTAATGATCCCACATCTGCCTGCTTTAATTAATACTGGGTGTCAGTGGCCATGTCACCCCCTACTGGGAAAATCCACGGGGAGAAAAGTGTGTCAGTATGAGGGCTCGCCTCCGGATACCGGGGCAGGGATGGGACTGTGAGCTGGGCAGCGATGTGAAATCCGCCTTGAGCCATTTCTCCCTTTGTTATGAAGCCTGGAAGCTGAGCTCTGGGCGAAACGCCCTCCCCGAAAAAAAGCGGAATCGGTCCCTATTCGCCGGACTCACCTGGTATATACCAGAGTAAAGGTCTATTTCGGATTTGGGACACGTTGCCCGACCGCTAACTTGTCCGCATATAACTTTTTTTCAATCTGTTAGCTCGTATTTGTCCGGCGCTGTGTCACTTTGTAGTGAAGCCGGACCTGTTGGATTCTCCTTGCCCGACAGATGTACGATTATCCGTGCTGTCAGCCCCGGCACGACGCGGTAGCCACTTCTTCCGGACTTACCTGGTGCAATGCCGTCAGTCCGTCTACATTCGCGTGGTTTATATCGGCTCCCTGCTTCAGCAGCTCTGACACTTCTTCCCGGTCCCCGGCGGAGCAAGCGGCCATAAACACAGCACCCTGGGCAAAGCGCACTCGAGCCCGACGCCCTCCGCCCGTCGACGGCCGATCCCGCAGCTCCGTCCCGGTTCTGTCGGTTTCGGATCCCAGCCACCGCTGGAGCTGGTCCTGCCGTCGCTGCTTCGCGGCTTCGGACCGGGAGCGATCGTCCGCCGCCATCTTCCTCAAGTTTCTCCCGGGAAGACTCAGCTCATGATCCGGGTAGAGGATGAGAGAGGCGGGCCGACGAGGTGAACTGTGCCCCCTGGTGGTGCGAGCGCAGAACGCCAGAGCCTGGCGCGCGGCCGCGCACATGCACGGGGTCCCAAGGCCGACTCCCACGCGCGGGCGGCCAGTAGTGCTGGAGCGATGCTCCTCAGCGACCCGCAAAGCACACCCCACGCAAAATCACGAAACCCTCGTTGGACAGATAACGAAATTATAGTAAAAACCTGCTCCTCGAATGACTAAGACCGAACAAACCACATGCCGTCAGAGACGAATGTTAAACTAATTAGAGACCCAATTTTTTATTTACAATTATATAACACAAATCGGTTTGTTAATAATGGCGCGAGAAACACATAGCATAACACAGTTCACTTTTTTAACTTAATATTCTGTGAAAATAAATGCAGTGCAAACTGAGGCTTTGCTCAGGACATCCACCAGCAACAGGCTAAATGGCTTTGTCCAGACAGCGTTTTTTTCCAAGTTCTCCTCAGCGGTGGCCCTGTCACGCTGTTCCAGATGAGCACCTGAGGCATTTCTCAGAAAGAGCCCCACCCCACAAGCACTAATCCTTGAATGTTCAAGAGTCACTGTAATTAAAAATATTTTTTTCATGTGTAAGAAACATATTCTTGTAAGAAACGTCTTCATGCTCCATATCCATATAAAAATGGCTTCAAAAAAGTCAATGAAAATAAAAAAGGGCCACAAGGGGGCCTCCTTTCCCTTACACTGACATTAAGCTTAAAAGTGAAAAGTGACTGTGCTGTTAATTCACTTTGAAATTAGCAGCCAAATCGACTTCATTTCTTATTTTGCAAAAACAGAACAAGCAGCAGCTGGAGGTTCTTGCACCATCCTCAAAAAAAAAAACAAATGCATTTGGTCTTACTGCCAGACACAAAGTTCTTAAAACAGCCAAACTGTTGTGATTAAGTATGTAGATGCAGTACAGTTAAGTCAGTACTGTACTTATAACTGTCAAGGAGTTCTGAGGATGGCCATAAGAAGGACATACTGTTTAGGGATGCTCATATGCTCATATACAGGATGGACAAACATCATACTGTCACACTTATCAGGCTGTAACACACACACACACACACACACACACACACACACACACACACACACTCGTGAACACGTGCTTTGTACATAATACAAAGATAATGGTCTTCAAAACAACATCCAACACACTAAATCCCCACATAGGGTTCATGTGGCCTGTGCTCTTAATGGCTGGGCTGTGGATTCCAATGAGACAGATTCAGATGCAGATTTCACCCCCCCGAGTCACTGTGTCCATATCCCCTCATTGCCTTCTGTGGGGTTGTCCTCCTGCTATGAGTGCAGGCACTTTGGCTGCTGTCAGGCTTCTCTGAGTGTGGAATTCCCAGAAGGATCTCAGGAACGTTCACCATGGCTTCTCTGCAGTGCAGAGGACTGACACTGTGGGCACATGACAGTGCCTGTCTGTGCCAACACCTTCAGGTGGTTCACATTCCCTTTGGTTGTTTGTTTGAGTACAGAAGAATAAATATTAAGTCTATCTTCTCGGTCTGGGGCAGAGGTGTTTGTGTATGGCTTAAAAAGCTCAAATGAGCAGAAGGGTCAAAGGTCACAATGAAGACTACATTCTAAAAGCCCCATCACGGGTAAAGGTGACTCCTTCAGTGCAGGCCAAGGTTGTCTGTAAGGTAGGACTGTTCTGAAGACATGTTCAGTCACACAGGCATAGTTCATTGTACGCCCTAGGGCTGGACTGTGCCTCCTTTGTGCTGCAGGGACGGGGATGGGGGTGGTGTGGGAGGGGTGGGGCCCATAGGGCGCATCACCAGCCCTTCCTCTGGCAGATCTGGCAGGGACGCCCTGTCCCTACCCCCCCAGGCCTGGGAGTACATGGAGGCCTGAAGATCCATGTTGACACAAAAGAGGCCCGGCAGCAGCTGACGCTGGTACTGATCCAAACGCAGAAAGAGGTCCAGTACGGTGGAGCTGCCCCCACTTATCCAGCGTGGAAGTACGCCACTGGGAGAGGCAGGCAAGGACTGAGAACGCCGCAGCTCCATGTGGTAGGAAAGTCTGAGGAAAAAAACAGGGAGAGGGATTAACACAGGATAGGGGAGCCTGAGACACAGAGAGAGGAGAGAGGGATTAGCACAGGATAGGGGAGCCTGAGACACAGAGAGAGGAGAGAGGGATTAGCACAGGATAGGGGAGTTCAGTTTAAAACCTTTCATAAATTATGGCAACGCTATCTGAATTACAGTCAACCCTTCCACATCGCATACATTTTTTCTGGTCCCCCTGGTGAGTGAAGCGAGCGTGCAAGCAGAAAGAAACCAAAAGATACGAGAAACTTGAGATACAAAGATCACTGCAGGACCTTTGCCAGCCTCCCGTAAACATGCTTGTTGTTCTCCAGACCAGCACTGTATATATATTTTATGCACTTATGACTTACTAAACTTTTGTGTGCCATCTGCTGGCTTTCGTTCGTAATCTGCGGCTTTCTAAAAACTATCAGAAAAACTCCCACTTAATTTCTTATGGTGACCCCACGATATACAGAAACCGTGTTGGAGGGAGCTGCAATGCAGAAGGGTCGATTGTACCCTAGTGGACCCTGGTGTTACTGGGGGCAGCTTGCACCATTTTCTGAAGCCAGGTAGTACTGAGCTGGTGGAATTATGTGTAATGAACCTTTTGCAACGGAGACGAGACCCCTTTTGGTTCTGTATGTTTTTTTTTGTAAATTTTGTCTGATGTTGGTTAATTCTAAAAAACAAAAACATAATAATAAAAAAAGCCTGTAACAAAAGTACACAATACAAAAGTATATGATGGTTTAAATTATATTCTTCTATAGGTCTGAAATAAACCGACTAAATTTGCAGACTAGTTTCTTAAAGTAGACAGGCTTATAAGTGCCACTATTTTTGAGGAAAGATGTCCGCTGATCTGGCTCAGAGCCAGCAGCCTGTCTCGTTTTGGGTGCGCTGAGCACCAGCACATGAGAAGAACAATACTCCAGCTGCAATACTGCTTACTAAAAGTTGCTGCAGCTTGTTTCCCACTCTGGGGACTTAGGGGAGAAAACTGTCAGCCTGGGTAAGTAACTTTGCGAATCGTGGTGATTGGCTTGCTGGCCTGTGTCATAATGCTGTACAGCCAGACAGCCTGTGGCTGAGTGTGTGTGCATCCCTCCACTGTGGCGCCTCTTCTCACCGCGCAGACACCTGCTGGGACATGCTCTTCTTTGCCTGACGGAGGACACACTGCAGCAGCTTCATCGTCTGGTCCCTCATCCAGCCCACATCCTCCTGCACATCTGGCAACCATTCCAGCAGTCTGAAAGAGAGATATAGAGAGCAGCTGTAAGCTAACAGACAATCATACTGGCACACACTTGTCTGCATTGCACATGCAAGCAAAGCACTCTCCTTCCATCAGAATGGGCAGATTGTGGAGCAGGTGGCCAGTCAGTGGGAATTGGAGGGGGGGGAGGCAGTGAGAAACTCACACCCACCTGACAGTCATAGACATGGCCGACTCCAGTGGCAGGGTGTAGGGAATTAACATGGCTGAAGCCATCCTGATGGGCAGCAGGTTGCTCAGAGACTGGAATCGGCTCCTCCTCTCCTTGCAGGCCTCCACTAGAGCTATAGGGGGCAGCAAAGAGTCTTTGCTTATTTTCATTAATATTTGTGTTGATTCTTTACAAATAGAAACATGATTTTGCTGCCTTTTATAAGCCTTGATGACCATCAACTGAACATTATTGTAAATATTGAAATAATTTTTGATTAAATGAGACATTTGGTTGAGGAGGTAAGCAGCTGTAGAATGGTGTCCTCCACTCTACTTTCTCCAACCCCCTGTGCGGTGTCTGCTCTCTTCCTCCACCCCACCTTGGTGTAGCCGTGGGGGCAGGTGCTCAAAGATGTGGTCCTCTGCACTGGCGCTGTTGCTCAACACAGCTGGCAAGCTCTTCTGTCGCTCGCCCTGCTGGGCCCCCTCGTCCTTATCACCCTCATCATCCTCATATTCTTCCTCCTCCTCCTCCTCCTCCTCCTCTTCCTCCACCCCGTCGCCTATGTTGAGGAGGGCTCGATGGGGTCCGCGAAACTGCAGCAGACCTGTACCCCAGAAAGAGGAACCGGCACAGGTTCAGCCCAGAGATGCACTGCACACAGTCCACAGGACACAGATGTCAAGCTGGGCACAATTCCTACACTGACGCTGCTAAAGCTCTGCATAGACCACAAGGAAGGTCAGGCAAATCTGTGTCGCACCCTGCCAACAGCTGCTTCTGGGCACATGCAGTGTGGTTATGAGGTCATAAAACCTACACCATTTATTCAACCTCACAAGTGAGCACAGGTCCTGGTGCTTTTGAGGGGAGAATATGGAGTACAGACTGAAATCACCAACTAAATCCTCTGCACAGGTCTAACCCCATTAACATTAATTATAATATTAATATATAAACTATCCTTACCAATAAATCATTCTCAACTTCAACTCTCAATTTCTGAATAATCTCAACTTTCGTGCTCCCACCAAAGATCATTTTTGGGAGCTGCCATTTCTATTCTGCAGACTCCGAATGACTCAAAATTGCCGTTGAATCGGAAGGAGAAAAGTGATTAAGTTCAGGCATTCTGAAAAACAACCCCACTGGGAAGAAAAAAAAGTTCCTCCTTTCAGAACTATGTAATGTGGCAGTTGTCCATTGGGTGGATTTGTTTGCAGAAAACCTGCAGGCTTCCACAGCATATTCAATTATGATGACGCATAGACGTGTGTTATACACAGTGGTGAGCCTGCCATATTAAAAACTGCCACTAGATGGCAGCACTAGGACAGAAAAAGCTATTCTGATCATTTCCTTGCTTCTTAATTCCGGCCAAGCAAGGGCTGAGCAGGCTGTCTTATCCAAAGCAACATGTAATTTAACTCCAGCTCTTTAACACATGTATGAAGGCCTTTAGTGGCTGAGGACTCTCACCGTTCTTCTTGATGAAGTGCAGAGCATCACGATATCCCTGTTTACACATGGCCTTCATCACCTATGAACCCAGAGCAAACATATACGCAAAGGGGTTACCAGTGACGCACATGTACTCGCACATCCTCACAATGCCCTGCATGTCTTGCGGTGACGCACACAGAGTCCCGCGGAAAACGTACCAGCGGGTCAGGTGGGAAGAGTGCGCGGGACACCCGGTACAGGTTGGTCAGGGTGAACTGGATGCTGGTGTTGGTGAAGCGTAGCTCGTGCAGGTTGGTGGAGCTGTCGCGGGGGCAGATGTCACTCTCCCCGGAGAAGGGCGACACCGTGATGGTGTTCTTCAGCTCATACTGCGGCAGGTTGTCCGAGATGCCTCCGTCTACATATCGCTGAGAGGCAGGGGGGTGTTTAGGTTAATCTGATGCACAGATAAGTGATATTACAGTAAGCATTGGTAACACTAAAACTCAACAGGATAGCAATAGGACTCAGTCATCACTAATGGTATTACAGTCTGGTATGGAGATGCTACATCAGCTGAAATAATGGCCATTCAGAATTCTCTGAGCATGATACAAAAAAATACCACAAGATCTGAGCTGCTAGCATGCCTCCTGCTGTTCAAACAGAGCACGAGCACTGAGAGATGCAAAGCAGAACACAGACTGCCTTCCCCCACATGAATCTGGGAGGAGACTCTGTTCAATCAAAAATATAAACCGGCACTACAATTTCTACCCTCAGGGCTTCTACATCTTAAACACATTAAATATGAGAATACAGTCACACATACCACTGCACTTTACCTTTTTTCAGGAATATGGTGCTGTTACTGCAACTGCCCCTTTTCTTCCGATTACTTGTTATCTATTACTAGGTACTGTTTACATCACTGTTACATTATAGCTACACTTATGGTTTGTCTGGCTGTTTATCTACAGCTAAACTGCTGTACTATAATTTGCACTTTGTTCTTACTGCACACTCATCCTGCTCCTGAAGTGCCCATTTTGTAATGTCTCTTCTCATTATTTATAGCACTGACAGGGCAGTGGAAGCATTCCAGCCTCCTCTGTTCAAATGACAAATAACCCTCATTTTGACCATTTCTTGACTTAACCAGAAGATGTAGAGCCGAGTCCTGCTTCATACTGGCCCCTGCCCCAACCGGGTCTGCCCCCACCTCATCGCAGCAAAACCAAATTAAGGAGAGGGAATGAGAGACAGCGAGTCTTATGCCGAACTCTCCCCCGCTTTTGCTTTCCCAGCATGCAGCAGGGCCTCTTGTTTACCCAAACTTCTATTGTGATCGTGTGTGTGTGTGTGTGTGTGTGTGTATATATATATATATATAAAAACATTGCCAAAAAGTCGATATGCCATGCTTTCTTTGGCAGTAAGAACAAAGTAAAGAATGTTGGTATGAAATCAGTCTATATAAACCCACCTACTGACACACCGGCCAATGCCAGTGTTCATGAACAGCAGGATTAACTCTGGCAACAGCCTGGATGATCTGCGTTTAATCTTTAGCCAGTGTGAGGGCAGTGTGGCATTGGAACGACCTTGGGCGGCAGGGCCAGTTGGTTGCCTGTCACAGTGGTGCCTGCACGCACACACACGTGAACACACAGGCACGACAGCCTAGCACGTGCCTCCTATTTGGACACTGGTGTATTTTTTATTGTGGACAGTATGTCTCTACTCCCTGCAATTGCACTGGAGCCAGGGCCCATCCCTTCACCGCTCACTTGACAAAGTTCACCGTCACAGATCCTACGTCACTGTCACCAACCCCTCAGGGGATAGGAACTCTGCCCAGATGCTTTCTCTGACAATGTATGCTCCAGAAGTTGCTACCGTGGTGACATTTTGTTTCACTTCTTCTGCAGGTATCCAGAGACTTATGTCTGGGTTTCCTGGAAGTGAGGATGTGAGTCAATCTAGATATATCTAGATCATTATAGGGGAGAGATCAAATATACTTATAACATATGATACAATATCACACACATTTAACTAAATCTCTATAGAGGCAGGGCGATTGGGTTGCTTCGGTTTGTGCCACACAAGTGCTAAAATATATCCACTAACGTTCACTACGCCTGCTTCGGACATCTCTCGTTAAATTTTATTCAGGCTGTTATGGGACATACATACGATCGGACATTACTTGATATGAAGTAAGTTGACGGATGCTGCTGTTCACACACACTGTCACCAGATTGATGTAACAGGACAAAATACATGAAAATGCTCCTGTCATTACTTACAATACAAAAGTGATATGCTATAGATCTCAAGTATAGTGTGTGAGGCACGTCATAAGAGATCCAAATAACACCATTTCATCAGTGTGGCTCTGCATTTTCACTCTGCATTTCCTGAACAGCTAAACAATTAATATTATTATGGTGGCCTTGCTGCCTTCCTGAACACTCTGGGTTTGTTTATGAACTTTAAAGAAGTTCATATGGCACCAGAGTCTGGTCAGTGCGTGCGTGCAGGCATGTGTGTGTTTGTGTGGGTCAGTGTGTCCACGCGTACCCAGCGGCCAAACCCTGGGAACAAATCCTACAAAATGCACCCTCCCAGGAACAGGGGAGATGGCAACAATGCAGAGAAACAGAGAGAACCAGATGAAAGGTCACAGCAGGGCTCAGAAAGCCAAGATGAAGAGAGAGGGAGAGGGAGCATACACAGGGTTTATCAAGTCCAAATGCGACCAAGCTGTAAGGCAAAGAAAAAAAGTGTGGAGGGGAAAAAGAGGGGGGAGAGAGGTAAACGGAGCAGGGGAGGTGGGAGGGAAAACGGGAGGGGCACAGGATAAGAACGATGAGCAAAGATGTTAAATATTCAGACAGCTGAATAATTGGCACGTGTTTGGATGGCTCGCTGCTGGTCAGAGCACAAGTCTCGTTCAGACGAGCACTGATAATCTCTCAATATCAGTAGGCGCATTATCTGGCTTTCATTATGTGGCCTGAAAAATCAGCAAACTCTAGGGGGCGTTGCAATAACACTGCCATGCAGCAAGCTCTAGGGCAGTAGTTCTCAGCTGGTTTAGCCTCAGAGCCCATATTTCCCCCCTAGTCATTAAGTCACGACGCAAATTTTTCAAATTTTGGGCCAGTTTCAAAAAAATTTGCTGACCGGGGAGAGGTATTAAAATTTCACGATCTCCTGACATGGTCTCAGTTGAAAAACAGTGCTCCAGTTTGTACTGTGAAAACGACAACCATGTAACATTACAGTCCATCCATCTTTGAAATCCAGTACTCAGCAGCAGTGACCCTGGAGCCTATTCCAGAAAAAGGCAGAGGACACCCTGGGCAGGATGCTGGTCCATACTAGGGCATACACTCAAACTTACTCTACAATCTAGAGCCATCACTTCAGCTAATCGCAGGTATTTAGAATGTGCAAGGAGGCTCGGGTACACATACGAAATCTACACAAACTCTCCAGAAGAACAGCCAGAGGTGGGAATCAAACCCATAATTGGGTTGTTAGGGTACAGTGATAGCCACTGATCCACCAGCAGCAACAATCAACTCTATAAACTGAGCGTGTTAGCCATTGTGTCAGTAGGATGTACAGGCACAGCTTACAATTAGCCGTTTTCATGCTTTGTTTGCCCAAGACTTTCTGAATCTTCCAGCTCGGAGATTCATTTTCAACCAGAGATTATCTGAACAGATCCCCCCTGCCAACTAGTCAAGTCAAATAGTCTCTTAGCAATACAGTTCACATACAAAAAATATATATATATATTGACAGTCCTGATACTGAACAATAGTACAGCTATCAAGCAGATGCAGTAGAGATACTTACCACTCCCTGTAGCGTTGGAGGGATAAGGCCACAGTACACGGGGATGTAGGCACTACAGACACACGCCTAAGCAGAGAGGGCAGTGTGAACATCAAGCACTGGCCAAAGGCAAATACCACAAGACACAAGAGGACAAGCCACCTATTACTGAGATTATATTGCTAACAACGCAATGAAAGGAATGAACTTCAAGGTCACCACACACAATGCAAAGAACACTGTAATGGGTAATTTGGTAGGGGATGGACACAGTAAGCACAATTTAAGCACTAACAGTTTTATTATAATTGTTGTTGTTCAGAGCGTCCTGGAGCATGGATATCAATATATGGTACAGCCACCAAAATAAAATGATGGACCTCTGATCCTGAACAGTGATGCTAGTAAATAACATATACAGTGTTCAGTATGTGTTAGCAGTATCAACAATGAACATGTGATGCTTACACAGATCAGAGGGTAATGCGTAGGTCAGAAAAAGTGCATAATGTTGGACAACCTGTTCAAACATGTTAAGAGCAGAGTATAGACCCCACTGGGAAATGCATGTGTGGGACTTGGTATTAGTTAATAAAAATGTACCACTGACAGTGAGTGTGTGGGCGTGTCCCAGTCAGCAGCAGTGACAGTGCAATGCTAAATGCTAAGCTACCACAGGAATTATTCCAAAAGTCTCCGCGGCACTTCTCTTGGTCTGATACAATAACATTAATCTTATGTCTGCTATTAAACTGACAACAACAATCATTCATTGCAGCTGAAAACTAGAAAATTGTTTTCAAAATAATTTATGGTTATAATTTCAATAAAGTGTCATGAAAGTTAATTTCCAATTGAGTAAATACTGCTTGCATATCACCGAATAAACCCCCTGCTAATGTCTTCATTGAATATGGGAGAAATGTCTTCACAAATAAAGCAGGTTGTGTGAAGTGGTGAATATCAGAATTATGCCTCAATAACAGTGTGTGATGTCACACAAGTGTTATGGTCTTGTAGGGATCTTAACGCAATGTGCCATTCATCTCCATTGTTACTGTTTGCATGGAGACTAGCTGAGCCCTGCTTGCGCTGAGTGTGGACACCCTATGCCAGGGGTTCTCAAAGTCTGGACTGCAGTCCAGATGTGGACCAAAGTTAATCCAGATCCAGCTGATAAGGCACCTTTGAATCAATATGGATAACATGAAAAAGGCTTAAAGTGGTTTGCAACACAGAAATACAATGTAGAACCACCAAACTTTGCACAAACATAACTTGTTTCAGACCTCTGACTTTGAACAAAAAACCTGATGAACGCCTTTGATCAAAAAGTTTGAGAAACCCTGCCCTATGCGCTTCTCAGGCTATGAAAGGTGATATTCTCACCTGGACCAGCTCCTCCTTGCTGTTGAACTGGGACACCAGGACATTCTCTCCATCTGACACGCGGGTCAAGGAGATGCCTAACCTTCCAGTGGCACGAGAGTGACAATCTGGGGGCAGTGACCTGTACAGCAACTTCCGCATGATCTTCACCAGGTTGAAGGAGGGATGCATGGGCCCCAAAAATCGCTTTCGGGCTTCTTTGGCAACATCAATGATGTTCGCCCCAGCCTCTCCTAAAAAAAGCATTGTCCGAAGTTAGTCAAAACCCGTCCAATATAGTACATAAACCCTACATCAACAAAATGAATAAATCAAAGAGGAAAAGACACACAGACAAAAAGAAAGAGGAGAACTGACAACAAGGTTTTGGGCATCCAGCATTCTACAAGAAATTCATTATGCTCAAAACAGTTTCGCATTCTTCAAAATAGCATTAAACTAAAGACAAAGCAAAACCAACAGGAAGGTAATCAGATTCATTATTTTGGTTTTACAGGACTATGTTAGTCAAGTGGAAACACTGCTCAGGACACGCTGACCACTTTGAAATGTATCCAGCTGTTCCACGATGACAGCGGAGGCCGTGCCAGTTACGGAGAGCAATGACAGAGGAGCATCAGTGATCACGACTCATGCTCATCATACCTCGATTATTATTGGCTTTAAAAATAGATAGAGGATTTCGTTTACAGATCACACGCCAACACAAGATTGATTGGGTAGCTCATACATACCCAGACATGTCCCGGTGACCAGGGCCGACGCGGTGAGGGCCCCCGCCGACGCTCCGTAAATGTGCCGGGCATTCTCTACTAGGAAGGGCGCCTGCTCTTGTAGACAGCTCGCAACGCCGACATGATAGATGCCCAGGAAGCCGCAGCCGGCGAACGAAATATTCCAGGGGGAGTCGAGGGGAAACATGCTGAAACCCGATGCTGGAGGCAGCGACGCGCACCTGGCGCGGCTTCACCACGATACAGGCAAACCGAGGCTGGCGCAGAACTTCGTAAAATCAGACGAGACACAAAGACACCGGCGAAAACGGTAAGCTATTAGCCCTGATTGCCGGCTTTTAAAAACTCACTCTAGTTATCTTGATAAAAGAAACAGTTAGCAAGTATGTATACTGCAGCTTATACATTAAACTCATGCTGCTGATCTTCCTACACTCACTGTAGGATTCCTTCCGTTTTATACTTCCCCAATCACCGACACAGTTACTAAATTTAGCTGACGAGTCCCCTTCACGTTTTGTTGTCCTTCGGCTTTTTCCTTTCCTTTTAGTTTTGTTCTGTCAGTGTTGTCTGTCGGCGCCCGTATATATTGCCGATCAGTCACCGCCTTGTTTATTTCACTTCTTCCAGCTGTTTTGTCACTGCCCTATTCAGCGTCCCTCGCGCAGCGAAGGCGGGACACTGAAAGGCAGCGACCAATAAAGTTCCGAGAATGAAGAACTCTCAACCAATGAAACAACGCGACTAACGCCCAAACAATTCAGTCACTGAGATCGCCGCCTTATCCGCCCCACGGCAAGATAGGGAAATACTTAGGTGATTGCTATTATTTGACGTTTACTCCAGAATGTAATAACCGCAGAGGTTTTTGGTCTTATGAGAATTTAATAATATCATAAACAAACACTATGATTCTCCTTTTTAAAATTCGTAAGTCATTGTTCCTTCGTGTTTTCATGTATACTGTCTGATAAGCATTCTCACAGGAGCCCTGAAATGTATTTATGATAGCATACAAGCAAATATTAATTTCGGTAACTTTGAAACTAATTTTATTAATTAAGCTAATGTAAGTTAATTCGTTCCCAAATTAGAACTATAGAAATTACAGTTAAATATTTATCGTGTTCTCTATAGGCCTATGTAATTAACAGGTAGCCACCTCCCATGGAAAGACAAAAATCAACAAGTATTGTTATTTAACATTTAATAGATGGATAGCGGTATCATACAAAGCTGTACAGCTTTACATCTACAAGGACAAGCAGTATGTGAATGTGAAAATATCTCCCAAGAAAGGGGTCACTGGAAGTAAGCACAATATTTACATTTGTTTTGTTTATCAAGTGAGAGAAATGCACATTCGAGTTTTTATTTCACAGAAGGACTGACTTAAAAAGACTCAGATTTTCTTAGAAAGGTGGGTTTTCCAAAACTCCAGCAACATCCTGAACTCCTACTTGTTTCAGAGGAAAACATTGTGAAACCGTGGGGGTTATATTTGACATTTTGGTCATACATTTCCCAGAGGCATACTGTTACAGATTTAAGTCACAAACCTCAGCTGGATGTTGGACAGTGTCCTGTGACTGATTCCATTACTATTGCCCTGTTCATTCATAGCAATAGGGAACGCGACCCCTGTCCAACATTGGGAGTGGCAATGAGTGACTGCACAGCCTGTACTTGGCTAAATTCTGCTGTAAACAGTACAAAAATAATGAATGTGTACCTGAAAAACAAAATATGTGCAGTTCATCCAAAGTTTGTTCCCGTTTTTTTTACCAAGTATTAAACTCAAGTACAGGCAGCCCAGGGCACTAGGCTGGGTAACACCCAAAATGTCTTTTCTCATTAGAGTGATCACTATGGGTCCATTCATACCACCATTCTAATGATGCCATTCCGCATGAATTCACAGACAGAATAATTGTATTAATTGCTGTGGTGCATGAGAGGTTTGCCTGTGCGTGCTACCTTCAGCTAGAACCTGGGCAAACAGTCTTTTCCCAGAGCCACAGGCCTTGGCAGTGTGCACATTCCTTGAATATGTGTATAAGATTGTGAAATGATTCCTGATGTGGCAGCACAGATCATGGTAAACAATACATAAGGGTAAATCTGTCTAAAGTGCATGGAAGATCTTGTACCTCAGGGAGATGGGGCGGGGGGTTTACACATATAGCATCGCCTTGTTAAACAGTAGACATTAGAATTTAACTTTTTTCACACTAAAGACAGCATTGAGAATTTAGCCTCAAATCTGAGTTTAGTGTGAGATTTGTTTCCTTCAGAAATTTGTTGGTGATGAATGTCTTTGCATTTGTAAATTGTAATATATCAAACTTGAATATTTTGAACAGAAAACGTAAGGAAAAAATGTTTTCGCTTTCCACACTTCTCCCTTGCACCTTGTTGAACTTCAGAGAGCACAAATCACGTAATTCCTTTTCTTGTGGCCCTTTTGCCCTCAGTCTGGCAGATAATTTGACCAAAAGGGGACACTTGCAGATAAAGGTGAGTTTACATCACTGTTAGCCGCTTGATGCAAAGGATACCAAAGGGCCTTTTGCTCATAATCGATCATTTTTATCAAGTGTTCCTGTAGCTCTCATTCAAGTGTAGCTTGCTCATTGAAAACAGAAGAATCAATATAGGATGTTTGTTTGCAGATCACATATTGATGTATTAGGACCATTTTCATCCACCTATACCTCCTTGGTTAATCAGAGACAGCTTTCTGACCAAAATATAGGGATACAAATAAAATAAAGCAAAACTTGCATTTGACATTGCGTTTCATCGAAGGCCCACTAATAGTGAAGCGGTCAGAATAGTATTTGTGCTGTTCAAAATTAAACTTCATTCAGAATCAGTCCTGAGTTAATGGGTAGATAACCATAATGACTCACTAACGTTACAAGCAATACCTCCTTATCGGGATCTTGGTAGCTCCAGTGGTATAGGTACACAACACAATCTTTTACATGGTCAGTGTTGTGGCCTCTAAAAAGACTCATACACTTATAACAGGGGGATAGTGAAGATCAGAGGTTAAAATACACCAAATCCTTAAAAATGGCATCAAACCAATGTTGTTACCTGTTGAGTGAGACAGTCACCGGCTCAGACTAAATGTTGATAAAATGAAATAGAAAGGTACACCTCACACTCCCAGAAATTATTTTTGGAAAAGCCAAGAAATAAATGCCGTGATAGTACATTAACTTACTTTAAAACATTTAGTGGTTTGGCAGGTTCATCTATTCAAGGTAGGGTTGTACAGTGGCAGTTCCAGGCTGGCAGTGCAGCACGGCAGTCTCACATTTTCACAGTTGTCCGTTAACTTACCACACTTGCTGTTTGCTTGTGAAGTTGCATAATTCCCCTGGGCATTTGTTGATTTCTTTGTGCCATCCAATGATGTGTGATTTTAAATTGCTCAGTGTGTATGACTGCCCTGTGATAGGCTATGAGATATAAAGGGCAGGATGCTAGCCTATGCATTCTGGGATAGGCTCCAGTTTCACTGCAACCCTATACTAGATGAGCGGTTATGTAAGACGGATGGATTTGAGGGTAAGTACCCTCAAGACCATAGGAGAGAGCTTGATATTGAGGGGACACATCTCCACAATTTAAACACAAAGGTCTATTTGTTAGGAGGAAGATGAACGAAGGCAAAATAAGTATTGGGGGGTATATGTCCCCCCTGGTTCCTATGCCTCTGAGTATTTTAAATACTTAGAGCCCTGGGACATGAACGGTCAGTCTTCACATCATCAGGACATGTTTGCTTCTTGACAAATAGGTAAACAAAGGAATTACCAAACTCAAAATTCTTCAGTCCCAGGACAGCGATATTGATATTGTTTGACATTTGCTCAGTGCACAGAGAACGTTGGATTGGAGGGCAATAATTATGCATAAACATTTCTCTAAGCTGGAGTCAGGGAGTCCCAGAAAATTCCAACACATTAAGTGTGATGTTGATGGAATGTAACCCTAATGATGTACACTGGTCAAAACTGCGATCAAGTCCTTGCCTGCTCCAGTACAGGTGAAAGTTCCATTTGTTACAGACAACAACAGGAACACCTTATCGGGACAGGAAGCCATGAAGACAGAACCAAATCGATTCTTCTTAAGGGCTTAAGGTCAGGATAATGTTTATCTGGTCCATTCCTCATGTGACTGCTGTTATAAGTCATCTCTTTACCTGCCCACCTTACAACCACAAACTGCTCAGCAGCTAAAGGCATATGTGCTCAATAGTAGTAAACAATTTTCTGAAAAACTCATTTTGAATAAAGTTCAAATGTGTTTATATGGAGAGGGCTGTGATCAGGTTGTTTTTTCAGTCATTGGTTTCACAATCATTTCCTTTTTGGCAGACTAATAATTCCATGGATAGTACTTTTTAAGCTTTGGAGTTCCTGGGCTTCCATAAGCAAGGGTCTTCAGGCACACTTTGATGAAGGAGACATGACCTGTGAGCAGTGACAGCACTTTCAGCAGTTTCTGAATTGACTTTGGCTCTGGTCAGAGTAAAAATTACAATGTATTAAAATACAGGAAAAGATTCCTCCCGTTCTATGTAAATTGGAATAACTTTCAAAGTTAATTAACAGAAGCTGCCTGAATACTTAGACATCTGGAGATAGCCACTTCTTTAAACATACATTTTCTCATATATATATATATATATATATATATACACACACACACACACACACACACACACTTTCATATATATATATACATACACACACATTTTCATATATATATATACATATATACACACACATATATATATATATATACACATACATATATATATATATGTCAGTGGCCTCCACCTGTTAAACCATTCCTGTTTTGGAGATCATCTCATTGTTGCCCCTCTAGTGAACCTGTTGTTAATTTCATTAACGCCAAAGCAACTGAAACTGATTAACAACC
>JAAGVU020000008.1:13946404-14016071 GCA_011763525.2 Mormyrus iriodes
TATACATAGAATGTGTGTGTATATATATTATATATATATATTTTTGCTTGTATATTGGGTAATTTTTCAGTGATTTTTATTTCATTGTTATCGTTCTGCTGCTGTTACAATGGAAATTTCCCAACTGTGGGATTAATAAAGGTTATCTTTTTTATTTGGTCAAAGCTACTTTAAAATGAGGCAGAAAATATATCATTACTGCAGCACAAACTCCTAATAAGGAAAACAACTGAAAGCATGAGAACTGGAGCCTGTATCATGAAGGCGGATTTCTTGCTTAGCCAGATAACTTCTCAAATTTAAGGTACATTAGCTTAAAGGTTGCCGGTTCGAACCCGGCCTGGGCACATCTGCAGGTCCTTGAGCAAAGCCCTTAACCCCCAGCTCCCTGGGTGCTGCTATGGGTGGCTGCCCTTTGTGGCCAGCTTGCTCTCACCTACAGAGAGCAAGTTGGGGGAGGCATACAAAGAATTTCCCCACGGGGATCAATAAAGTATCAATTATTAAATGGACTTCATCTTTGTTCACTTACATTTAGCCAGGACTACCTTAAATCTGACAAGTTATCTGGCTAAGCAAGAAATCCTGCTTCATGATACAAGCACCTGTCAAAATTTTTTGCACCAACATATTACGAATTCGCCAATTAATACACCAACAATTGACTGATTTACAGCAAAACTGAACATGCAGATGAAACCATTCCAGAACATATTCCTGCCCATTACTCAGAGGTTTATTTTATGGGAATTTTCCATTATGTTTTAAATGAAGTGTTGGACAGCTGATCTAGTCTAGCAATGCCAGAAAATGTGCTGGTGAGTAATGCAGTTCTGCCCAGCCCAAGTCTGGAATTTATTTGAAAATTAGTTATATTTGTTTTCTGTTTGCCTTGTGGTAGTTTATTAAAAGCTGGAAACATCACAACAGAAATTAATATGAATTTCAGGAATATTGTTTTGCACGCTTGAATGAAACTTTGTTCACTATAACATTGCCCCTTTGAATTGCACGTCATTTGTTTCACTAAACTTCTACCTAGCTAAAACCATGCTTACTTTGTTTACTCCCGTCATTTTAAATTATGATTCCCATGAATTTTTAGCAGTATAAAAAGTCCAATGTTTCCTGGAAATTGCAAGGGTCACAGTGACCACTGCAGGAAAACAGCCATAGGAAGACTTTAAAATTTAAACAAGTGATGTACTTATGTATACCTATCTGCTGCAATACTTAATATAAAACTAAGTACCGCAAGTGATTTTCCTTAACCAGCAAAGGCTAATGGCAAATGAAAATGCACTGATTAAATTACACAAAGCATAATGTATACTATGTGCAACCAGGGGAACTGTTCGGGGGGGATTTGGACCATTCCAAGGGCCCCTGGCTGACAGCATAATTGGAATGATCTGGATTGGGGGCCCAATATGATATGATTTCAAGGGGCCCAAAATCTCTAGTGCAACAGTTCCCCTGTGAACGTGTGCAGTAACAGATCTACAAGTACTTATGCTTTATACCTGGCATCTACGAATGAATTTCTATGTACTTAAGGGAGAATGTTGTTGACAAGAGCGTGGCCCACAATGACAGCTAATTGATAACATCCAGATCTCCTAAAAGCGCAGCTCTGCTCTGCTATGACTAGGTGCACATCCTGAGAAAGCCCTCTGCTGTGCACCAACCCAAGCAGAGGGGGACAGGGAAGGCCAGGAGCCGTCCCGTCTGCACCAAATTGAGAGATGACAGCTGGGCCATATGTTTAAAAACAGTTTAATTGGACATGAGGCAATGGCTTAATCAAACAGGCCAAATCCCATGTCACCGTCCGATTCCTCAGACTCTTCCTTTTCTTCCTTCTTTTCCTCCACTGTAGTGAGAGAGACAACCATTAATGCCTGTCTGTTATCCTTACACATACAACTGCTTAGAGGATAACAATCAACTTAACCTCTATAAACTCTTTTCCTGGTGTGTGACAAAGCTGAGAAAAGACTTTTATACTAGTTTTCTGACATCACCAGATGCCACCTGGTGGTCATTCCCCAGAAGAGCAATTGAGGTTCTAACCAGACCCCACCATAAGGGTTCCCAACCTTTCAATGTCCATGACTGCACAAAATTTTCACGAATGGTTTGGCGATTTCATAAGATAAACCACTTATGTTTTTTCAGATTTGAAAAGAATGTGTAAATGTGAAGAGTCACAAAAAATGTAAAATGTATAGTCTGTGTTTGGAAATGAACCAACCCCTCTTCAACACCCCAAGCATTCTACACCCTGGTAGTATACTGACCGTGAACAGATACCGCTACCCTATTAGACCTTCTCTTTTTGTGAACAAGCACTAGTATACTTTTCTTTAGCTGCAATGACATCTAAAATGGCTCTCTTCAGCAAATTACATGCAGGAAAAGGGCTGCAGATGCATGTTTGTAAAAGAGAGCCTCATGAGAACTTTTTATAAATTCGAAATATTCCCCAATATTTTCATCAAATAGCTACATTTGCAATTTATACCAGATTAAACGTAAAAATTTCAGATTACGTTCACGCATTTCAGATTACAGCTGCTGTGCAGACCCCCTGTGCAGTTCTGCAGAAGGGCACTCTCACCGGCAGCTGGGGCAGCAGCAGCTCCTCCTGCTCCAGCAGCAGCAGAGCTTGCCACGACGACGGCGCCTCCGGCAGGCATGCTGGCCAGCTTCCCGTAGCCTGGAACAGGCAATAAAGACATAAACATAACTAGATGCGTTTAAATCACAGAGGAACTGTCCTTTTCTGTTGCATTACATCCAGGGAGTTCACAACATTGGCACTAATGTATTGGTTGTATCCAGTGCTTGATTTGTACTGGAATGCGTTTCAGAACCCCTCTGTTTTTGACTGTCCATGTTCCGGCACCTATTTGCACGGATCTGGCAGCTCTGCGGTTATTAAATTAAGCACTGACTGTATCCACTGAATCAAGGGTCAAAGGGTTTTATTTTTTTAAACAATCAGGTCTAAAGAATTTTAGAAACACTGGTTCAGCTCTTTAACATTTGTTAATTCCACCACAGACAGAATTAACAGAAGTTTCTGGATCACACTCAGATTTAACACATAGCTGGGTTTATAATGCATATCAAAAACAGGAGAGCCTTACCTTGGTTAATGATGTCATTTACCTTCTTGCCGTTAAGTTCAGAGATGACCTGAGAAGAAGCACACACATGGTTAATCTCCCAAGAGCATAGCTGCATCGTGAAAAAATCCTTCAGTCAACCAGGCTTCAATCTGCTGAATTTTGCCCTTCAATTATTATTATAGCAAACTCACTAGGGTCCTTCAACAGACTATAAACTGAACACTTCTTAAACTGCGTAAAAATTAATCAAATTGGTAGCAGATGACCATAAAATTTCAACAAAAGGATTAACAGATTTAATGTAATTTTATCATGTCTTAACATGATGTCATTTTGTCAATCTTAATGTGTGAGTATAAAGGTTATGCCTTAGTATTTATATTTTATTTATGACATTTTTCATTAGTACTAAGAGCAACAACAGTGTACGACTTCATGCATCATATATCTGAAGCTGACAATAAAGGATACTTTGACTTGTAACATTTCCTTGATGAACATCACAGCATAGATTCATAATTATGAACTTACACAAACTGAAAAAATACACACATAATCCAACGGTCATTATTAAATAAAGATGATTAAAATATGGTGTGAACTACAGTTGGTGATGTTCTACAATAGCATGGATAAGTCAGGTCCTAGCGGCAGAGAGCCAAATTTCTTTCTGACTAAATTCCAGTATTTTATGCGTGTTTTGAGCTTGTATCAAGGTATATCTGACCTAACGTGAGTAACGCAATTCATACCTTGTCCAGGCGCGTGTCGTCAGCCTCAATACCCACGCTGTCCAGGATCTTCTTGATGTCTTTGGCTTGGGGGTTATCATTGCCACCGAGGGCAGCCAGAAGGTACGCAGCAACGTAACGCATGCTGCAAAGACCCGATAGAGTGTAACATGAACAAAAGTTTTTAAAAATTGGACAGCAACATAACATTCAATGCACACATAGGGACCAGAAAATAACAGCCTACTGACCCTTCATTACTGAGGAACTAATGATCATTAGATATACATTAACGCTCAAGCTCGATGGAACGAACATATACGTTCTCTCATTGCATCTTACACGTAATTTTACAGATAACATTAAGGTAAAACACTAGAATGATTTGCTAGAAATGTAGTCACCGTTAGAGTAGAGATTCATACGTATATGTATGGATCGATATTTATTCAAAATCCACGTGTTCGATCAGTGAAGGCAAAACTGTTTGTTAAAGTCATTTCAAAAATATATTTTTAATGCTCAAAGGCCCCGAAAAATGAGGCTAGGGGTCCTACATATTTGTTGCGAAAAACAAATACCATAAACCGAGATTTTAAAGGAAACCGGACACTCACATTGGAGAGAGAAGGTTTTTGCGAGCACGCCTCAAAACTCAGAGAAGCGGAAAGGAAGATAATGGCGGACGGAAGCGGAAATGTACATTTGGTGGGTTGGTCAGAAAATTCAAAGCGATTTTCTATTGGCTCAACGCAAGAATGCGGAAGATTGCTAGGTGCAGTGGGAAAAATGACGTATGAGCAGGAATAGTGCTAGGCAGGTCAAGTCTGTGCTGAGGTGATATCGGATTCTGATATTGTTTGTTTTGTTGCATGTATTCATTAATTTTGCTAACGTCTTGTTTGTGCATTATGTGCACTGGTGTTAGATAGCTGTAGTGTAGTGAAATACCATAAAAAAAATTTATTTTTTGTCGTTCGCCTTCGAGATCATGTTTGCTTATTTCTTAATGTTTTCACATTTTACTTTTTCTTACTGTATAGTATTTAATATGAAGCATTAAAAACGTTCTCTTCGCTAGCATTATGATCATGTGTTCACCTTAAGTATTAATCTTTTGGGAAAAAAACGTGAATGTAAATCAAGCGGTTTTTTTCAAGGTAGTCTTGTAGATGTTTAATGAGTCTGTATACATTCCCTCACGTTCTGACAACAATAAATTTATAATATGTTTGCAACCATTTTAGATGTGAACCAATGGCAAAGACAAATTACGCGTTTTTATTCATTTACATTTCATAAATTTAAAACAGCCTGTGCATGACACCTGAAGAGGGCCCTTCTTAGAAGTAACAGCCTAGCTTTAACCACATAATTGCTTCACCCTGTCTTTACCACAGACACACACGGAATAACCTAAAGCTCAGATAATTTCCACAGCTCTTGCATAACATAATTTGACTATTTCAAAATTATCCATCGGTCACGTTAAAGGGCTTGGTTTTAAAGAAGTCCAGTTTAAGAATTAGGAAACTTAGATACCTTTTCTGTATTCTTATTTACATTTTTTCAAAGATTGTAAAATCTGGTGACTTCGAAAATAGAGCTGTTTACTGGCCCTTTGTGCTGCAGTATCGCCTTGTACCCCCAGATGTCCTGCAGTGTTGCAAGTTGCAGTTGTACAGGTCATATTCTGCTGACTTTGAAATGCTGATGTTGTCACTCTGAGTTACATGCCTGTTTTTTGGCAAAATCTTTCCAGAATCTGCTAACTATGGAAAAAAATACACATAAAAAATGTAATATTCTCATAACAAACTCTCCATGGGGAAAAAGCCTCTGATATTATCAGGTTGGTCACTCAAAAAAAGTAATACTCTGTCATGCTGATGATTGCTAGCAGACATCTACATAGCTGTAGATATTCACACATTTACTGCATATAATGGGATATTATGCAGGTTTTTCGTCATGTAATTAATTTCTGTGTAGTAGAAAGCCTTACAGATAGCTTCTAATTTTGTAGACTGGTCTCTGTTTAAATATATAAAATAATTACTCCTATTTAGCATCTTTCCTTTTCCTAGTGGTGGAAAACATAAATTGGATAAGAGACATTAATGTAAATTTGATATACAGATATTATGCACCAAGTGCAAATTTCTGGACCGTCCAATTTCCCAGACTGACAGCACCTTCAGGATGAACAGAGGCACTCTAGGTGTGAAGATAGGGAGGCGAGGTGATACAGGAACATTTCTGTGTTAGTGTGGCTGCTTATGTCTCCAGTCCTTACTACCAAACACACACAGACATGTACACAGGCACATGTACCATATATTAGCACATATCTGCCCATTTGTGCTGGCCATCCACCCACAGCATGTCTTTTTGTCTGCGTGACTGTGTGCTCCAGGCAGTCGCGATGCATTTTGAATTAGGTGTGATTGATACATGGGCAGGTGGTGCAATGGGCAGCATAGTGCTGAGTAGTTACCGTTTTTTTCATGGCATCTTAGTTTATGTATTCTACATTGATGGCTGTACTGTTTGGTCACCTGCATCACAGTCTACTTGAACAAGTATTTCGGAACCAGTGAGATGTGATTAACGATCCCACATACTATGATTAATAATTAAAATCAGTGATATGTTAATGCACTTCTAACTATGAATTAGCAAATCTAAAAATTTGACTTTCTGTGGGACTAGAAAGAAGCTGTAGCTTATGCTCATAAATTGATACATCAGTTTTCACTAAAATCCAATAAAGAAAAACTAATTGTGCTGGAACTGAAGGATAGGATCTGCATGCTCAACTAGTGTTGGACACCCTCATAGCATGTCAAGATGTATCTCACTTGCTGATGTAGTGTTTTTCCAAGACAAACCTATATTGTCCTATGCAGTGTCTCTCTAAAGCAAAAAATTACTCATTATAGTAATATGGTTTTTTACAGTCATACCATTTTACTTTTAATCCAATTTTTAATAATCCCATGTAAAAACAACTACTTTTTTGCAGATTGACAACAGTTTAACTATATTTTAAGTTTAGCTGTTAGAATCTGTTAAAAACACCAGATGAACACTGACAGATGGTGTAACACAGAGAAGAGCCAAAATTTGAACTACAAGACTCAGTCTGGACTTACCCTGAAACATTCATCATGACCAGAAATAGTACAGATCATTCTGTAAACATCGGTACGGCATGTATAAACATTCTGTTTTACTTTTGCTGTCCCTGGCTATAGGTTGAATTGTGGTGATGAACCACTGTTATCCATATTTGACCACTCCACAGTTAATCTAGGGCAGACCTGGGCAAAAGCCGGCCCGTGGGCCATATCTAGTCAGTGGTGCTATTTTTGCTGGCCCTGGCCAATATTTGCTGGCCAATCTTTAAAATGGAACAAAAATAAGAATAAAGTTTTATGTTCAAGTCTCATGAATAATCACAAATACAATTACTGCTTCCAAACTGGCATGCAAAAATGACCTTTCCCCAAAAATGAACATAAAATGGCCCTTACTGCCATACTGAAGCTCAGAGATAAAATAATTGCCCAGGACAAATCTAGGGGCTGGCAGCCTTAGACATAACCAATCAGAAATATATAGGCTGCATGAAGAATACTGCAAATAAAATTGTATGCTTCCTCTTCAATGTAATACTGTCTCATAGTTTCAAATCCAACCTCAACCCACAAAGTCCAGTCTGATTCTGGTTCACAATATAAAAAACATACTCAAGTCACAATAACAACTAAGTTGATACCCAATATCTACATTTTGTTATCCTATTAGGGCTGCAGACAAGTTATTTATAAGCATTTCCATATCCCACCATGACAGTGGCACGGAAGAGGGATGGATAGTTCCATTCCCACAGCTGATCAGCAACTGAATAGACCTTTTGAATATTTGAGCTGTGACGTGAGAGTGTTCCCTTTGTGTGCAAGCAAGTCATCTTATCACTCACTC
The DNA here is from genome assembly GCA_011763525.2 of Mormyrus iriodes. Classification (NCBI taxonomy): domain Eukaryota; kingdom Metazoa; phylum Chordata; class Actinopteri; order Osteoglossiformes; family Mormyridae; genus Mormyrus; species Mormyrus iriodes. The sequence continues at coordinate 13,954,257 of JAAGVU020000008.1, forward strand.
AAATATTCCATCTTTTGCCAGTAACATCTTTTCTCTCCTCAGAATACAGTTTTAATGTGTTAAGCGTGTTGGCAAAGATTTTGTATGATTTTTTGGTTTTCAATATAATAAACAGTTAAGTTGGATTGCTACACGCTTAGGTGAGAAAAGTAAGGTTCTGAAAATAGGTTGTTTTAATGGTAATGTAATCTATAGAGCAGTGTTTCCCGATCCAGTCCACGGGGACTCTCATACAGTCCAAGCTTTTTCTCCCTCCCTGTGGGAGTAAAAACATGGGCTATTTAGGGGTCCCTGAGGACCAGGTTGGGAGACACTGCTATAGAGGAAACAAAATGAATTGAGCCACAGGATTGTAGGCTGACCTGATTACAAATGAATACACTATACAGTATTTATAACATGTAAATTGTTTTATAAATGCAGTTAAGAACTGATGAAAAGTTAGTCTTTTATCTTTCATATACACAGGAGTAGTGTTGATTTTGTCCATCATGAGGAATGTAGCAGAAATATGTGACAGCAGCATGATTCTCAGTTGAAGAATTCAGCTGCCTCTCATTCCTGGGGGTGCAAAGTAATGACTAGAAGGTGTGGATGGAAGACAGAGGCCCCTTTCCCTCTCCAAACTCCCCAGGGATTCTATATCACTGCAATGGGGTTGAAGATGATGGGTTACAGAATGGAGTGTTTCATTGTATTACTAGTAGTAGGACAACTTTGCCCATTAATTTAGTTTGCTTGCTGGTTTCAGGTTAACTTTCCCTATCCATTGGTTTGACCTTGAAATGGATCATTTATACGTTGCTTTATATTTTTTGTAAGATAAACATTTGTGTTAATTTCCAGAGGATTGAAAAGGTTGATCCAATAGAAAGACCACAAAATCAACAGAATGAATATGAAGCCTGGAACACAATGGGTGGGGGAATGGGGCAAAAGGAGGAGATGGTCCAGCCTGATGGGAGGAGGGATGTGCGGGGAGGGGGGTGGACTTCTGACTTATGGGGAGGTTTGTAGTCATGCTGGTGAGTCATCAGTGAGGCATCTGGGACACTGCAGGGGGTTAAAATTAAAGCACAACGTGTGTGGCACAGACACACATGCGTAAATACACACAAGTAGAGTAAAGTGCACACACATAGGCATCCATGAGCAAAGTGCACACTCATGCCTGTACGTACACACTAACACCACACATGCGCTGATCAAAACGCACAAGAGCATACACACATACAGACACACGTGCTTACAAATACATTCAGATCTAATGGCAATGTATGCACAACCAGAAACACACATTTTCACACAGACATACACAGAACACATGTGATATTTGGATGTATATATGTCTAATTTATTAAAATCTTAATCTGGAAAAAACAATGATACTGTATTTATCTGAATGTATTGCTGCACACCCCTACCTGACTCCATTCATATTATAGCATACAAATGACACACATCTTACCTATAAAACACACAAACTGGTGACATATCCCTGCCTTCTAATGAAATAATCTGTACCAGGTGAGATGCCATGCATGCAGCTGTCTATTTAAATGTTTCTGATATGTTCTCTATCATCTGCGTATAGAGTCAACAGACATGAAGGACACATCTTCATACCCTCAGGACTGGTGACAGTGTTCACTGAAGCGTTATTTCAGACGCACTAAAGCACACTCAACAAATTTCACAGTCCATTTTACTGCCGTTGTACTTTATACTGGGTTGTGAAATAGGTCAACAAATGAGAGTGCCTCGAAGAAAAAAAAACAGCCGTCCGCATAAAATATAAATATGAACTACATTTTCAAGGTAAATATTTAGGAAGTTAGGACGTTCATTTATGGTGCCATTTATATCTTTCTTAATTTCAAGGTCATATAATATACAGGAGACGCAAAACGACGTCGCTCTATCCCCTCCTCCCCACACACATGCGCGCACAATACTCACAGACACAAGCACACACACACGCACACACCGTCACCGGTACCGCGGACACCGTGCCTGCAATGACACGCTCCAGCCACCAGATGACCTCGTTTTACGGTTTTCTCTTGTATTGCGAGCCATTACATTCTTCATCCATCTCCATATTCCTATCCTTCCTCTACCGCGTTCTCTTTCTCGTTCTCTCGTTCTCTCTCTCTCTCTCTCTCTCTCTCCCCAATCTCTCCTTCTCTCTCTCTCTTTTACACACTGGAACACAACTGCTAGTAACACCGGCAAAACTAAGGGGAGCGAAAGACATCTAGCTATCTCGATAAAAACAAAGGGTGTCCAACTCTGCAAAGCGGACAAGGCACGGTATGGGAATATTATAAGTGTATTATTGTTATTCCTTTGTCATTCTCTTGACAGTAAACACGCAGAAGCAGAACTTGAAATAACATATTTTAATATAAAAGCATCACGATATGCATGTGAACATATAATTTTACGTCCGCAATATTGAGATTTAAAAAATATTCAAAATGTGATTCTTACGACACAGAAATGCGAAGACGGAGCGCTGGTCGCGGAGGAATAGCGATTTGCTTCCCGTTATGTGTCGAAATATGATTGCACATAAGAATAGAGGGACAACTTATCATTTCACCTTTTTGAAGGTTTATTTTACCAGCTACCAGCCATATTTTAAATGCCATGTATTAATACTATGTAGCTGGACTGTAGCAGCGTATGTTTCATCTTAATGATTGATAGTGGTGGATTTGAAAGCATATTCTAAAGCATTACAGGATGAACCAGGTTTGGTAAATCACGTTACATCACTATTGTCAGCATAACAAGAATGTTGCAGTCACCTTATTTTTAAATTGTCATAGTATATATTCAAAATGGTTTAAAGCAGATGCTAGCTGGCGAGCTAGTAGCTAGTTGTGTTTTTTTTTATCCTCGGATTAACGAGTCGTAGGAGCCAGCATGTGTCTGCTGCGGATCACGCATCATCCGGGGGCGTCAGTGTTTCGGGGGCCGATTTGCCTGTGTGTCAATGCAAGCCTACCCCTGCGTGCATCAGAGATAATGATAGTGAATTAATAATACTTTGGAAGAGCCGGTGGTGAGCGTGTCCTTGCTTGCGCGTGCGCGGACGCCCGCGACTGGTCGGTTATAGAGCGAGAGAAGGACCAAGGGGCGAATCTGCCCCTTTGACAGTTCGCATCTGGTAATGTTCGCACTATGCATTAAAATCTGTTCATCCATTGGCTTATCCCGTACACTGTGGGGGATTGCTGGATTTTTTCCGAGGCTGTACACTGTGTACGGAATGTCAGCCCATTAAGGCATTCACGCACTACAGTGCCATGTCTTTGGACTTCAGGAGGAAACCTGCAGGACATGGGGGGGAAAACATTTAAACTCCACACGCACAGAATGGGGTCAGTATTCAAACCCCCAACTGGAAATGTGAGGCAACAGGGCTACCAGCCTGCTACCACTGGATAGTTCTGTTGAACACATGCATTCAGTTAAAGCTATAGGTCCTTAAATGGTATACATTATAGTCCTAAAAATTCTTGTACGCAAATGGTGTTGTATGTCCAGGATAATGCGCCCAGGCACTCCAGTCTTTTTGTCGGTTAATAAATACCAATTATGACACATAAAGTGTCATTTTCTCTGGGAACTGACTACTCGCGGCGTGTTGGTGCTGAAGTGCATTGGAGTCAGGCAGTTGACCCCTGTGGCAGTTAGGGACATAAAATGCATTATATTAGATAGCAATATGTTAAATATTAACTAAATTACACATGCAGCTTTACTAAATCTATCAGTAGAAATCGAGGCATCAATTAAAATGCTCCATTAACTGGTGGCATGGTAGTCTCAAATTTCCTGGTTTGGGGGCTCTGAATCCAGCTCTGTGTCTGTCGGGGAGGGGGCATGTTTTCTGTGGCTTGGTAGTTTGGCAGGTAGCATTGCTCCGTCCAGGTTTTTGGATTTGAATGCATCGCTGTTTCTGTGTTAGCAGTCTGCTCATTCTCCCAGTGTTTGTTGCCTTTTAGTGACACTTCCCTATGACTTGCCATCTCTGACATAGCCTTAGCATGAACGCGTGTTGGTGTGAGCACCCTCTGAAGGACTGGCATCCTGTCCCACGTGCATTATGGCTCATTCCTCCCTTCCCTCGCTTCCTGCCGCAGTCGCTGACTAGCATCTTATTAGCCATGAATGCAGCTCGAAGGTCACCTTATCTTAGATATTTTAGTGTTTCTGTCTTCATCTTATTACTCTTATTATATTATTACTCTGTTTGAATTCACAGGTCATATGGTGTTATTAAGTAGAAAATTAAACTGAAAAATGTTTGAGTGTTTTGCTGCCTCAAGTGTTATGTGTGTCTAAATAGCAACATTTTCTACCTGACACACGGAATGTTCATGGTAATGGCAGTGGAGATGTCAATTAAATTCATTTTATTGGTTAAGTACTTATGGGAAGCTGATGAAGTGCACCCACCCCACAGCAATCGGAAATTGTGTTCTCCCACTCTGTTAAGTGCTGTGGTTGTTTGGTAGTTATTCCACATCCTGTAACATGTACTTAGGAGTCTGTTTGTTTCCTGAATGTAATAGCTGTGTAAGGCTTCGAAGCTTGTTTAACTTTAATGTGAATGTTAGTGGTCTCCAGCAAGCTGCTGACAGTTAGTACTGTCTTCAATTGGGTTAGAGAGCAGGGAGTAGGGCAGCGACGGGGAGGAGTAGGCTGCACAGCGGGCTCCAGATTATGGCATTTCACTTGTGACCAGGAAGCCCTGCATTCAAATCCTAAGAAGAGTCCTGTTCTTAAACAGAGTGCTGCCAGCTGCATAAATGAATGAGATCTGCCTATAGAATGAATGAAGGGATCGGCTGCATGAATTAATGGCGGCCCGCCTAGTGAATGAGTGAAGAGTGTAAATGAGCAAATGAGTGTGCTTTGTACCCTGGGTAATCAGGAATGGAGGTCCAGGCATGTGGGCACATGCTCATAAACTAAAGTGTCTCAAGTGTGACCATAGTGCCATTAACTGGTTTCTAAAAATGCCTCATGAAACAAAATGGTGATTTATTCCATTATATTCTGTATATTCTATGTAAAATATCATTTTGAGCAAGAGATTGAGGACTGAGAGGGAACAATTGAGATAGAGGACTGTGGCAGACTCTTTGTAAGAAGCGAAAACCTTGAGAAGAAGTGAGAGAAAGCTTCATCATGTGATATCCTTCCCAGTTTTCATCTCTCCTTTCCGTTTCGGTTTGAACTGGGGAGTCGTACTTTTTAAATTCTCCATTGATTGGCCTTTGGCTGATGTTTCTTACCCTGAATCACAATCTAACACAGTGCTGGAGTGGTCATTGAACTCTATAAGCATAAGAGATTCTTGTAAAGATTTGCCTTAATCTGTTTCCATCCTCGGCACTAGTCTGATTCTTTGAAGGAGACTGTTCATGAACTCACTAGCCCGGTTTCGCCCCATCACATTTTGGGATTGCGGCGGGGAAGTGTTGATTATGATGGAGCAGCAGAAGTGGTACCAGGCTTCGGGTGTTGCCGTGACATCACTGGTGCTATCATGTCTCCGTGGGGTGATCCGTGGTGTCTGTCCTGTCCTATAGTGACGGGGTGCTGCTTGAATAACTTAACTATTCAGCTGCAAGTTGGAGAAACCAAGCAAGGCTATTTGTGGTCTTTGAATAATGGGGGAAATGTTAGCACAGTCTACCGTATAACTGGTAGTTATACTACCATATTGAGCAAAGAGAGTAAGTTCTGTGAAAGAACCTTTTTGAACCATTTTAATCCAATGCTGACTCCCCCCATCCCACCTTACTATGGTACAGTCCTCTTCAGTTATCACTTATGCCTGGATGGCGTTTTCCTAGGACATGACAGGAAATTGATAAGCGCACTGGACACAATCACGTCAGAAGTGCAGCTTGGCTCAAAACTCACATCTGATACACGTCAGTTTTTTAATTTCATTATAATAAGGTCCATGAACTGACCCACGTGTCCGCCATGTCATATATAAATGTATAAATGTTTATATATATATATATATATCTCATTTCCTTTATGTAAAAGGGATAAAAATAATAATAGTTTTAGAATTTTGGAAGACCTGGAAACATTGATTCTATTACAGTTCTTCATGAGGACATTAATATTCCTGTTTTCCTGTGGCATCACATAAAAAAATCCCCAGCTTCAGGCAGAGAGTGGGTCACCTTAAATGTGCCCCTCCCCGGCCCCTGGGAGCCTCTGCAGACCTGCCCTGTCAGTGGCTCAGGTTCCTGTGCTCTCCTCTTTCCCAGGGTTCAACATTGACAAAGGGTATCAGTGTATATCCTCTCCACTCTGGCTGCTTTCTGCCTCCATTCAGTCTTCGGAGAACACAGATGCACACACACACACACACACACACACGCACACACACGCATGCGTACACGTGCACATATTCAGAATATTTGGTTTCTCGGTCAGGGGGGCTAATCTGAGCTTCAGTACACCTCAGAGTGCTGCCATGTTGGTTTGGTAGTATGATGTACTACGCAGGGCAGTTGTTTACCATAATACATTACAGTATACTGCACAATGCAGGCTGTGACCTTAGTATAATTATACAGTACGAAGCAGACTGTGACCTAAGTAATGTGTAATTTCGTGTACTGTACAGAAACAGCCATTCTAAAAGCCCCTTCCACACAGTAGTACAGAAATATCCAGTACTGTACTTCAGAGTATATAGTATAGCTCAGCATTTGTCAAATAATTTTTTGTTTTCAAAATTTTGATTGTTTTTTCCTTTGATGCAAAACCACTCACTCAGCATTTGAGGTGGTGCCCATTTTCTGCACAGGATGCCTGTTAAAGTCACAGTGCTGTGTGCATTGCAGTACAGTGGGTCACTGGAAGGAGCACCTCTGCTTATCTCCCACACTGGCACACACTCAAAGACATAGGCCCACCGACACATTGTATGGATTTTGAGTTTGCAAAAGCCTAGCCATTCCCCTTCCATAGCTGACCATTCAGAGCAAGGTGCAGGGCGCTACCCTAATGGTGTAGACTTTAATCAGAGAGGGTGTTAGGGAGGAGAGGAAGCTGTTGTTACACACAGATACAGCATGTATTGTCATTCTCTACATGTCTTACTTCTTCCCAGTTTAGAAGGTGCTGTTTTGTTGTTGTAAACCCAATGTGTGTATGTATGCTTTACAAGTTATTCTCCAGGTGTATGTGCCTGTGAATGTGCTTTGGGGATTGGACAGAGATGGGGGTCAGTTAACAATCTATAGTCTTTGTTGGGAGTCAGCGGGTCATGGGTTTGCTGCAGAACTGAGGGCACTGGGGAGATCTCCAGAGACTCCCTCAGGCAGTGACTTTCACAGCTAATCTTACTAGCTGTGCTTAGCGTTTTTAGTTCAAGAGGGGCAGTAAAGAAATGCTGTCCTATGTTTAAAGAGATGTGTGTGACAAGGGGTCTGCCAAGGGGCCATAGCGTTGAAAGTAGGGGTGCTGAGAGTGCTTCAGCACTGCCTCTGGTTGTTGCTGGTAATGCAGTATCATAATGCTGTGGGCAACTTGCCCATTCGTATAGTCTTGGTCAATGAAAACCACAGCATTATATTAATTATCTCGCAATGACTCTGAGGCAACTTTATGATTACTTCTCCAAAAAGACTACAGAACCACCAGCAAAAAAGTCGATTGTCATTGACTTTCAGCACACTGACCTCAAAAAGTCTTCCCGCACATATGACCAGGGGAGAAAAGGATAGCAATGGATGTTAAAGGTGCTCCTTGTGGACAGCACAAGTATTGCATTTCAAGCCCGTTACCCTACAGGAAACCGTAAAATATGGAAGTAGGCTTCTGGAAAAATGTACATCACTGAGGATTCTGACAACAGGCACCCATTCGCTACCCTGAAAACCCACCTACAGCAAACGGAACATTTTCATTGGACATTGAACATTAGTCAAAACAGGAAATTGGAATGCAGACAGAGGCATCCAGCTAGTTTTTCTTTTTTGGGTTAGCAAGGAACAGAAAGCCAGTGCTGTGGTACTTTCTTGATTTAATTTTGGTACAGTTAGCCCACATAGAATGATGAACTGTTATTTCCCATTTGGTTGTGAATTTCCAGTGTAAGTTTATATTTAATCATATCTAATGAAAAAAATGAAAGTTCAGGCATGCTAAAGAATTTCCTTTTGGTAGTTTACACAGAAATGAAATGGAAGTTCTATTAGCACTTGTGTTTGAATTTTGATAGAAATGTGCTTCTTTATAATTGGTCCGTCATTTTTCTATTTTAATTCCTTTACTTGCTGTATGTCTTTATTCGGCCTGAGCCACAGAGCTTTTGAAGACTGGAGTGCAAATTGCATTAAAAATATTACTTAACACATTCTGAGTCTGGACATCAGTGTGTACCATATTACAATGCATGACACAGAGCAGGGCCTGATTCCCAACCCGATTCTCAGGGACTCTCACATTTTTGCTCCCTCTCAGCTCCCATTAGCAAAAACGTGGACTGTCTGGGGGCCCCCAAGGACCAGGCTAGAAAACACTGCAGTAGAGTATAACACACCTGACTAGATGGAATCGTTGTTGAGTGGGGGCAGGGGGGCAGTCGTGCATTACAGATTAAATTGTATATTATATTTAAGTCCGGACATGAAAAAAAACTGGACAAATCTCATCCCATAAGAAATTGCATGGGCGGCAACTCTAGGCTTAAAATTTTATTGAGAAAGGTTGATCGAGGCCCCTTTTTAGCTGTGGCCCCATGATATGGCACATTAAAAATGCCATGGAGAGAAATGAACAAAGGGCTAAACCCCAGAATGAAATGAAACTGAAAAGGGCTGGGATTAGAGTTTTAATCTCGTTCCAGTGGGAGTAAAGAGGGAGCAAGCAGATTTGCCCTGGACCTTGCTCTCTCGCCCCATCCCACAATGCCGCGCTCTGTTCTTGCTCTATCAGTAGAACCAGACTTTAACACTGAGCTGCTGTGAGGGCCGTAGGCTGCATCACGGGGACGTGTTAGCGAGGTGGTTTGTATCAGACTACAGCTTCATGACACATACTTATATGTCACTATGGTACCTGTAGCTCGATGCATTACCCCTGGCTTGAAAGAGTTATGTTAGGGACTTCTGGTCATACTTGGCCTAGGCGCAGTTACCAGAGACACCTGCACGTTCAGGATCCAAGATTCAAGTCTTTATTGTCATTGCTCATGACAGCACAACGAGGTTGAGATAATAACTTCCCGGGCTGTGCAAATGAAAACAAGACGTGTAATGTGTAACAATATGTACAAAATACAACATAGTCAGTAAATATGTGAAAATATGTGCACATGCAGTTGACCCAAACATACATATACAGGCACTCATTCATAAACAGATATACTCAGAAGCACACATTCATACACAGACACTCATTCATAAACTAGCATGTACACCAACACACACTGAGGCAGCCTTTCATACACATGCCAAGTGGTGAATGCATGTGTGAATACAGGTGCATACACATATAAGCACAGTTTAAGAGACACGGTCATACACAACACACTTTTTACAGCTACGTGGACATGCATTCACCACATGATTAAATTAGATCATGTTTAGTGCACAGGTTGCTGGAAAAGGAAACTGAGAATTGACGAAGTGAGACTAAAAACCATCCTCCAATTTTCATCCCTTCTTCTGCCTTTCTTTTCTGTGTCTGCTGTAGCAAAAACCATCTCTGACGCTTAAAGCTCACGGCAGTTCTTCTCATGCCCTGCTCAGACTGGTTTAGGAGGCTACAGTGGAGAGAGAGTGCTTTTCATCTGCCACATGCTCAGGCCATACTCTCATTCCCTATTCACTCCATTACTCCTGTCTGTCTTCAAACAAGAAGTGTACTGTATCTCATTAATTCATTCCTGCCCCTGACACTCTTCTCCTCCTCGCTCCGCTTCCTGGTTGTCTTCCTTTCCCTCATGCATGGTCACACAAAAAACGTGGTTCTTGTTAAAGATCCATCCTCCCCCCCCCCCCCACACACACACACACACACACACAGAAAAGCTGCCTATTAGCTGGAACAAAAGAGGCCAAGCAACAGACAGCTGAGTTTGCATGTGTTGGGGTGCTGTGTTCCTATTCGGGTATGCATCAGTAGTGAGGTATTATCCATTGGCTGGATTTTGCTTACAGTCCCAAGTGGGCGGAAGACAAACAGGGCATTGTGGGTAGGTGGAGGCTGCTAATTACAAGGAGAAGATGGCAGCAGTGTTAGCACCCAGTCTAATTTTACACCGTTTGGAGCTTGGTTTGCTGTGGAGAATGAAATGGGAAATGTGGTTGTTAGTGGGACTACAGCCATGAGGGGGCAGTGGGTTTGTATGTATGCGTCTGCTGATAGGTGGGTGGGATCTTCACACCCCATCATGGACAGTTCAAAGATCGCCTCCTGACTGAAGGTTAAACTGGGTTTGTTATCAAAGTTGGTAATTGAGCAGAGATTGTTGCTATCTTGTTGCACAAAATCAGAGAATTTGTGTAGATCGTTACAGGATCTTGGGTCTTAACCCTAGAATATTGTACTATTGGCTAGACAGCTTTGTATGGTCATAATGCCCAACCAAGCCTTGGTTCTATGGCTGTCTCCTGTCATTGTTATAGGTTGGTCTACCTGTATTGCTAGTCCACAACCTCTGTACAGACTCAAACCGCGGCACAATTGGTGGATATCAGACTGGGTGAGCCGACCGATAAGGGTTTGACTGGAATGAAGGCTCAGTTATTTTGATAATAGATGTATTATGAAACAAGAATGGTGTGTTAGTGTGCCCTGCGATGGGTTAGCACCCCACCCTGGGTTGTTCCCTGCCTTGCGCCTGCAGCCTCTGGAATAGGCTCCGGACCCCTCCCCGCAACCCCAAATGGGATAAGTGGTTACAGGAAGTGGATGGATGGATGTGGATGAAACAAGGATTGATTTAAACTCTTTAAATGTGTTGTATTTAAGTACTGTGTATTAATTTTAAAGATGAACAATGGCCAGAGCAGTGTGACTGTTCTGCTGATCTCACTTCCTTTCTTGTATGTTGGTGGCACAGACACACCTGTGGGGATTTCTCTTGCTTGGGCTGTGGTTTCTGGAGGCTTTAGCACGTTTGTGTTGGCTGAATAGGCGCAGGTGTGGAATGCCAGTGATCCCTGTTGAGTTTTGAAAGCTCACCTCATTGGTTGGGCCCATTTTTTGTAAAACTATTTTATTAAACCATTCAGCACTTCATTGCTAAAGGGTGGAAAAATAATGAAAAATCTGTTTCCTTACAGTTGTTAAACGGGTATTATAGTATAGTGGTGCTGAATAACTAAATGTATAATCATTATTGATTAGATAAATTATTCACAGCAATGTGAAAATGAAGAAATAAAAACATATTTATCATTTGTACTCATTGACTAATACTAATTTGGTGTATTTTATTTTCTTCACTGTTTTTTTTCAACACTGTTAATATGATCTGAACTGTGTGCTTATCCAGTTCATGGCTGAATCAGGCCTGATATGCTGTGGGTACAGCCCTTAATGCTTGTAAATAACAAGCAGATTAATTTATAGGTAGTGGACAATATATTTACATTTACATTAATATATTTAGCAGATGCTTTTGTCCAAAGAGACATACAAGTGAGGTAAATAGCACATTACAAACATATGTGCTGTCATGGAGTCAACTAGGCATAATTGTAACTAGGCTGAGCTTCCAATGAAAGCCCAGGTACAAGTGTAAGCAGTACTGAAGTAGGAGCCACTTAACAAGTACACAACTACACAACAGTTTCTACCATAGCAAGAACCTAATAAGACTATTCAAGGACCAGAAGTGCAACATAAGAAATATATATAACAGAAACATAAGAATAAGATCCAAACAAGGAATAGGGCCACATTTTATCTTGAGAACAGCTTTCAATCCATCTTGGAGATAGAGGGATAGTGGACCATTTTTCAAGTAGAAACGCCTGCAATTGTTTGAAAGATGAACGATATGAAAATCTACTTTGCATTCTGTGCTTCAAAAATTCCCATAAAGGATCTGTAAAATGGCCTCATATTATTAAACAATTAAAGTACCAGAGCAATCATCACACCTAATGATTCCCACAAGGTGGCCAACCATACAAAAAGATATTGTCAGTCGAAGGTATCCTTTGACTTTCTTAAAGTGTAAATTCATCTGGATGTAGGAAGAAGTGTGAATTATGACTCATCAGATTATAATATTTTTTCTATTATTCATGGCTCCAGGTTTTGTGCTCTTTATCCCAGGATATTCGTTGTTGTGTGTTGGCCTTAGATTGAAAAGGTTTTTATATAAATTTGGCCTTTGTGAATCTGATAATGCTACAGATTCTGTGAAAACTGGGTCACAGAGATGCTTATTTCGTTCTTTTTAGTAATTTCAAGGCTGTAATCTTGTGGTGTTTAGCAACAATGGCGTTGTTGTCTGTCTATCTGTGTCAGAGAGCTTCGATTCTCGACCACTGTTGCGCTTTGCTGGTGCAGTTTGTCACTGTTTGGCATGTGCCGTCATGATGATTGAGACTGTTCCCCATCAGGCTCAGGCTCTGAAAGTGGAGTGACAGAGTGACATGTGGAGGTTTTGGGGGTGATGATGATGATGATTATTATCATTATTGCTCAATAGCTCAGTGACTAACACTACGACCTCACACCTCAATGGTTATGGGCCCTGTTGACGTGGATTTATATCTCTAAATTGCTTGATGTCAGGCTCCACTCCCATCCAGTCATAAGCTTGGCCCACCCACCCTGCTGTGGGAAAATGTATGGGTCAAAGCTATTAAATCTGGTCCGCAAGCTTTAACTCAAGCCCCTCTTGATGATCCTGTGTCCTACCAAACAATTCAAAGTTGGAGTCAGGCCTGCTCATACTGTGTGAATTGTGCTCTGCGATGCCATCCTATCCACCATGTCCCCCTGCCTCGTGCCATGTGCTTCCTGGGATTAGATCCAGGCTTGTCGCGACCTTGCATGTGGGTCGTTGATTATGGAAGATGGGTGGATGGATTATTCTTATTATTAATATTACTATTAGAAGTCAAGTAGGAACTGGCAGGCAGATAAAATGAATAATGAGGTGGAACACAATGGCCAAGGGATGAGGTGGTTGTACTTTGTCACTCGATATGCTTTGTGTAAGGAAATACAACCACAACTGCGCACACTGACCTAAGTAACAAGGAAAAATAAACTTGTTATCAGGAGAGGAAACGCTAAGCCAGTGTCAACACTGGTGTGAATATACAGCGGAAGGCGGAGATGTAGACTGGCAGCGACGTGATTGGTGGAGAGAGGGGCGGAAAATGCGGGAAACAGGAAAGACCCTTTTTTGTTCAAGGACTCTAATGTACATCGGGCGTTGCATGCCAAGCCGCTGCACAGATGTCTGTAGCGCAGACTTGTATTGCATGCATTGCCACGAGTTCAAAGATACTTAATGGTCGTGTCTGTGCATGTGCTCGTTTTAAGTAAGAAGTAGGTATTCTAGTAGGCTCATACATATGAGAAATAGATTTAATGGCTCTCTGCTGGTTATTAAGCTAAACCCAGTAGAAACACAGATAGATTATAATGTATCAGAATTAAACCAGTCGAAATAGAAGCAACTTTTTGTCAAGATAAAATAAGAGTATTATATTAAATCATCTGTTATTTAGAAATGGATTTTTGCACAGATGTATTAGCATACCAAAGTCATGGTCACCAAGCTTTAGTTTTGTATTTTGCTCACTTAGTGGTCAATGGCTGGTTATTTCTGACTAATATTCAGGTGAATAAAATGGATGCTTAAATTCACACTGTATAACAGACAAATTTATGGATACTGTTATTAGTTTACAGAATGTGGTGGAATGCTGCATTTGCTTTGAGAGGCTCAAACCATGATGGAGTGTTTCGCTTGAGCGGTGCGGTCATTGGTGCGACAGCACTGGTGCTCCTGTGGCACCAGATGGACGCCTCAGTGACAGATTCGAGGTTTGAGAGAGTGGTTTGGAAAATATGCAGGGTGGTGAGGGGCGGTCAGAGAGATGGCAGTGGGGACGGGAGGCAGGCCGTCGTCAAAATCGGCAGCCGTTCAGTGGCAGGAAATGCAACGGCGAATAAGCCCGGTTTCTCTGTCTTTCTCCTTCAGGAACGGCACCTGACCAGCGGCCTGGCACAAGCAGGCTGATGCGGCACACCAACGGACAAACCGACTGACACTCCGACCAAATAGACGTCCTGAAAGACGCTCACACTCCTGGGCCGATTGACCGATAAGCGGCCTGACTGACGCAGGTACCGACAAAGTGCTGTGAGACACGCTTATCGACAGACGCACTACACGGTCCAGCACGCTGACACGCTGAAAGGGGTCTCACATAAATGGCTGACAAGCAGATAAGGTAAGGCTGGTCTGCGGGAGTACGAACTGTCAGGGGAGGTGTTCTTAATTAATTACTGGGAAATTAAGTAAGAAACCTGTGCATGTAAGTGCTTGATAAATCCAGCTTAACATTTTAATTTAAATAGTTGGATGGATGGATTTTAAAAAAGGGCTTTAAAGCTATTTAGATACAGCTGGAATAAAACAGGCCCTGCTGGATGCAGAGTGCCCTCTGTCACCATGTTCACGCTGGTTGCGATCACCTGGCAGGGTTCACACTGGTGCCACCCGCTGGGCACACGCCTGGGCTGTGTCAGAGATGCTCTGCTTTATTTTCGTCTGAGAATCTGTCATCGTGTTCGGTTGGCAGGGGGCCCCCGACCGCCTGGCAGTGAGACTGAGGGAGGGAGGCCTGCGTGAAGGAGAAGCTAGCCTTGCAGGCCGGGTTGCAGGCGGTTGGCTGCATGAGTGGGTGCTGGGCCCCTGCACAGGGCCTAGCCGTGCGTTTTTAGACTAGGGCTAGAGAATTAAAAACATCCTAAATAGGCCAACTCTACAAGCAGCTAGAAACCTACACACAAGATATAACAGATAACATATTAAAGAATGAATACACAGTGACCCCTTCACTTCCACGAGGGTTAGGGGCGTTAGGTCCTGTGACAATTCCCGAATAATACTTGAGCAGCCATAACCTCTACCCATAACAGTCTGCTAGCCTGAATGGTAACATAAAACGTCTATTATCAATTTCTAAACAACCAGTACTGAACTGTACACTTTGCATGTCAAATTACTTTGTCATTACCTGTCAAACCATCTAAATTATGCCCCTGTATCTAAAACGTTACTACTGTATGCACTGGGAACACTATGTTTTGGACTCATTATTAAAAGTTCAAAATTAATGGCACTAAGAAGTTGAAACATTACTGCGAGAAATATGAGATGCCACGGTCACAAAGACAGCTAACATGTGAGTGAGGCTGGTTGGTAAGACAAAGATGTGTGTCATATCCAAGCCAAGACTTTTAATATTAAAGATATAGTGTGCACTTACACTAATAAATAGTATATAGTACTGATATTTATATATTATTTGATTTTTTATGATCCAAATCATTTTCAGTATTGTTTTTGTCTTATGAATTGTCTGAGTTTCTGCGATCTTTCGGCAAGCTCCAAAAATACTCCAGTTTAATTGTTCATGGCCAACTTGCAAATAACCAAAACTGCGAATGTCAAATGTGTGAATATGAAGGGGTTACTATAAAACATAATTTGGCCCGTATGTGAATGTGCGTGTAAATGGTGTGTGTGCGCTGTGATGGGTCAGTGCATAGGAAAAGCAGGCGTAGAAGATGGATGGAGGGATGGATTTGGCTCTTCTTAATACCAGACTGTGCTGATGTAAATATAATTGTGTGTATCAAGTTTATTTTTTTTTATTTCAGCTCGTTTACAGTCAGGAGTCAAGCTTCTGTAATGTTATATCGAGGGATCCCATATTTATCTGACTGTTCATCTCCATTTTGTTAAAAGTTAATAGGTAAAATATCTGTATAACTACTCCAGCCTTTGCAGCTCTTTATATGCTAAATTAAAAATAAGAATGTAAATAAGGTGGGAATGGTATGTTACAGTGACAGAAAGTTGTTGGTCATGGGTAGTGGTAATATTGGCAAATGAAGATTCATGAACCACATGCTGTATTTTCTGACCTCACTAGATGGTGCTCTCTGTTTTAAAAAGGGCTGAAAGCATGCCTCAAAGCAAACCAATAGTGCCATCTAGTGGGGTCAAAAAATATAGCAAATGGTTCATGAAGCTTCATTTAGCTATCAATTGGAAATGGTGTTAAACAGGGTAAAATTCCAAGTTCAGTATACGTGAATAGTGGTTTAGAGCTGGGTAAAAATACTAGATGTGTTACATGATAAACATGGTATGAAACAGGGTAACTCTGCTACTCTGTGCTGACCTTGAGCAGTGATGTGCTTCAACTCTGTCTCTCTCGTCCTCCAGTTTGCCTGCCAAGTTGATCAATGGGGGCATCGCTGGGCTGATTGGGGTCACCTGTGTGTTTCCCATAGACCTGGCCAAGACCCGCCTCCAGAACCAGCAGAATGGGTCGCGCCTCTACTCCAGCATGTACGTACAGTTTCCCCTTCAAAGTCCCAGGGTAGCATGTGCAGATGGGTTTTAACAGGCAGCCGGCCGCCTCTAAAAGCCTCAGACTTGACGAACTTAGAAAATGCCTTGTGGGTTTATCACCACACTTCAAGTTCAAAGTAGCTCCACACTCAGAGTTTGATCACTGTGTCTGTGCCAGTGTAGCTGTGCTCTGTGCATGTAGCTGTTTTTTTTTTGTATTCTGTTTTGCTAAGGGTTGTTGAATTGTGCTCATGTGTTACATGCTTCAATAATGCTTCTGTTATTTCACTCCCGCTATCTGTCTAGTGAAGGGCACACACTATTGACTTTGGTACAGTGTGTAACTGCATCACACACTTCCTGGTTTGGCTGTAACTGAGGGCGATTTTATTGGGGGTGCAGGGGATGCAATTTCACCCCCTACTGGTCAGATGAAAATGCCACTTGAACATATTGAGTTCAATAAAATTTATGTTTGAAAATGTTGCTTGTGTCAGTCATATCAATGTGTAATCTTTATTTGTTGTAAATGTACTTTTAATTTTTCTTTTAAACAAATTTATTTATCTGGGTGAATGACTGGTTGGGCTCTCTCACCTTGCACTGCCTGGAAGTAAAGCATAGAGTTGCCTATGGCTGTAACCTTCATTTGCCCCCATTTTTCTTGTAATTCAAGAGATCCAGCAGATTCAGGGACAGCAAGCAGGGCCTGCCCACAAGCCATTTCCTACATTTGATTTATCGAGCGATGTTATTTGGTCTATCTGTCCAACCGTGTCGCCCCCGTTTGTGTCTGCCTTGCAGGTCAGACTGCCTTATCAAGACCATCCGATCGGAGGGTTATTTTGGGATGTACAGAGGTAAGGGGGCAGCAACAGGCAACAAAAGACGAGAAGCGTGATTGACTGTGTTCATCGGAAGTCCAGTGATGCTCGCTGTCTTTCAGGAGCTGCGGTGAACTTAACCCTGGTGACGCCGGAGAAGGCCATCAAACTGGCTGCAAATGACTTTTTCAGACACCACCTCTCCAAGGATGGGTGAGGGACACTGATGCATTAACACACCAAAGGGCTGGAACCAGCCAGATCTCACTGGCTCATATGTTTATACATGCTGGCTTACACACTTTTCACACACCATTTGCATACAGTACTGTGAAAACATCTTAGGTATCCATCTGTCCATTTTCTGTACCCGCTTATCCTATGCAGGGTCGCCGGCATCCAAGTCGTATTCTGAAAGCTACAGGTGCAAGGCAGGGAATAACCAAGGCGAGGTGCCAACCCATCGCAAACAAAGAAAATGCTTAAAGCTATTTAGCTGGGTTGTAAGTGAATATTTGCTCAGAAAAAGAAACAGAATTTAAATTACTGTTAACACAAATTAAGAGTAACACAATAAAAACTACCAAGAATTTCTTCTGTTCTACAAAAAGTCGCTGATATCTTGCTGGATGGTTAGAAGAACTCCGCTTCAGTTCCCAAACCCCTCTTCAGGGGCATCCCATGTATTTGTTAAATTTCACCACCAGCTCAATTAATTAATTACATTAATTAGTTAAATAACTCATTGATGTATTGATTAACTATACGAGATGTGTTAGTGATCCATTCAAAAACACGTGTATATTGCATGGTTTCTGCAAATACTGGGGTAACTTTAGGAGAGGTTTTGAAATGGCTAAGCTAACACACTAACAGACATTATTTCATAGTTTTACACAAGCATGAAGATCATTTAAACATTAATATTTTTAATATATTTTAATTATATAACATTTTACTTGACTTTATTTGGCTGTTCTCTCTGTGCCTGGTACGGAACTGATCTCTGTTCATGAGTACTTCAATATAGAAGACTTTTGCACAGTATTGTATGTGTGTGTTTGTGTGTGTGAGTAACTCTGTAGCCCTCAGATTCACACCACTGCCAGTTAAAGTGGTACCTATGTACTACAGCCCTTTAGTTTACAGTCAGTAATGACAGCAGTCACAATCTAACTGTAGTCTGCGACTGAGCAATGGCTAAAGAGCCAGTTATACTAGAAAAAGTACACAGATCTGTAGTTCCTGAGAACATAGATCAATCATTCCTGAATATCAGTTATATATCATAGTAAATTCCCACTAATCACCCATTCAATAATTAAACAGTTAAGCATGTGCAATAAAGATTTTGGGTTCACTATTCTGGGAAACAGTTCTGGTATTGATTCTTAAAATGTGTAGTACACAAACATAAAAATGCTTCTATTTGTGTTTCCCATTAGAGATCACATGCATCTAGCTTGTAATGTGTTTTTCCTTATATGTCACATGGAGCAAAAGCATTTGTGAAATAATCAAATGTAGAACTAAATATAAATGCCAACAGCTTGACGTTAATGTTACTAATGCACAAAAACAACACCGTCAGCTGCATCGTAATAGCGTCAGGTTACAAATATCAACACAACATCTAGGATCATACTTAGTGTTACGTTGTTGAGCTCCATTCAGTGTTGCCATGACTACTAAAAGCTCCAGGTAGTTAAATTATTGATTGTTCAGACCTGACCGGCTTGTGAATTATTAATATGATTCAAAGCTCAGTACATATGGTCTGCTTGGGCACTGTGTTTGTGTAGCAGCTTAGTAAAGGTATGGTAGGGGTAGACAGCTAGGCTTCTGGGGCAGATTCCTAACTGTTATTCCCGTGTTTTGATGGCATATGTAGATGGCAGACTGTTTGGGTGCAGCCTGGGCTATGTGGTGGGCTGAGGTGTGTGTGACTCAGGGGTGATCAATCATGGGGAACCTGCAGTGCCAGCATAAGGCTCTCATGATGTATTTTATGCACAATCTGCAAAAGCTAAAATAAGGCAATGTTATCTTATTTTGGGACAAGCAAGCAGTATTTTAAGGTCCCATAGGGCTACCTGGTCAAAGAAGACTTTGGCTTGGTTGCCCTGGTAACTGTTGCTGAGTTTCATCTGTGGTGCTTAATTAGTGCACCAGGGGCGTGGCTTGTTCAATGAGCCTAGGCCCTAGGTGAACCTTTTGGGAGGTGGCAGGTGGCCAGAACATTTATTTCTGCGTAGATGTAAGTGTATCTGGGAGGAAGCCATTACAACTTCATCTTCATATGAATAAAATCTGGATTCAGTAAATGTCATTAAGGTGTCTTAGACAAAACAAGATGGACAGCTTTAAAAAAATAAGATATCTGTCCTAAAGCCATAGCAACTCCCTGTCATCCTAGAGTACAGAATTACCTAGCTGAAGGACATAGATCTGCTGTTCCTCAGCATTGGTCATACACCAAAATAAATTGCCAGGAAGCCACATATTCAGTTAGTTTAATGGCATTCAGTATGGCATTCCATCTTTCATGTGCCCTGCCCTGTGCATTCTGGGTAATACTGCGATGCTTTAGAGGATAAGTGGTTGGAAGATGGTACCATGTGCAGGAAGAACCCGGAAACGGGAGAAGTCATCAATCTCGGTCCTCGGAAGTCTGTGGGGTTTGTGTCGTATTTGTGCTTGACCTTGTGGGTTGAGCCAGACAGGTGGGCAGTGTGGTCTGGTTTAGGAGACCATGTTCGCGTAAGCCAGTGAACCCGGTTCTCGGGGACCCCTAAACAGTCCACGCTTTTGCTCCCTCCCAGCTCCCTACCATGGAGAAAAAATGTGGACTGTTTGGCAGGCAGCTTGGAGGGAGCAAAAACTGGCAGCTGGGTGTTGGGGCATTGTTCCCTCCCCGCCCTGCAGGCCGCTGTTCCCTCGATGCCCTGCTTCACTGGCACAGCTCTGTCGTCACATTAGATGGATGTTGGAATCGTTCTGGTTTTTAATCTGGAAACATTGTAGTATTAGTATTGCCAGTAGGGATCATATGACCCCAGCTGAATATTAATCTGACCAAAAATAACAGCAGCAGAGAAGACAGCATGTGATTCAGAGTTATAGAAAAAACCGAGTATGTAACCCTGGAAGGATTAAAGATTGCAAGACATGCTGTTGGGCGGCTCTAGTATAACCCAAAAAAGGCTACTGTGCTGTGCAAGAAATTATGGACAAGATATTTTTTTCTTCGTAGGAACAATTGAGGTGTAGGAATATTCAGAATAGACATGATGGGCCATGAGTAACACCTATAGTTATTTCTGAAAGTTAATGAAATGCAGTGAGAAATAAAAGCACCTGACTTCTTCTTTTATCTGGAAGCCTCTCGTTGGTGATACACGGACTCATCACTGTGATAAGAGAAGTACTGAAAGGCGCTATGTGGGATGGTCGCTGATAAAAGGAGATGGGCTGTGTGGCTGTCCAGTGGATTTCAGTGGGGCCTTCGCCAGTACTGAAAGTGGCTCAGATGAGGGTAGAGCTGTTAGCAGAGTCGCTAACCTGCGTTGCCAAGATTTAATTTTGATGCAGGCAGGTGGCCAGTGACACTCACCACTGCAGAAATGTCAACCTGCATGCTCGACAGCATGGGAAGATGGTGGATTTTGTAGTTTATTTATATCATGCAGGATGCAAATACTTTGCACAGTTCAAGAGGGAAAGTATAAAAAGCCATTGCCATTTTCATGTTCTAACACAGTTCAGGGTGTGCTTTTGACTCCTGGTTAGAAGGAGGGGTATATTTAATTAAATATTAAATTAGATTTTACAGTAATAATATGACAGATATTTCACACTGTCTGAATGTAACCAGACATTTCATGTCAAAATTAATTGGGAAATTCCACACAGACGCTAGGCGCTTCTTATCTTGGTGCCAGATCCTTTGGGGTCAGAAGCTGGCTCATCTACCATAAATAACATGCCTGAAGTGTATTTATTAAATAATCACTGTCTCCCTTTTCCTCTCAGTCAGAAGCTCACCCTCTTAAAAGAGATGCTGGCTGGATGTGGGGCTGGTACATGTCAGGTATGGCTGTTCTCTCTCTCTGTGCCTGGTACGGAACTGATCTCTGTTCATGAATACTTCAGTATAAGAATGACTTCTATATATATACAGCGTACAGCTGATCTTGCTTAATGTAGAGTCAATCTCTCTTAATGTTGGACTGAACTCTTCACTACAATTTAGGGCTGGCCTCATTATAAAAGCAATGTAGAGATAATCTCTCTGCATGCACACAATTCAGGGCTGGCGTCATTATATCCACAGTGTAGAACTGATCTCTCTTAATGCAGTGCTGATCTCACTTCATTCACACAATTAGGGCCAATCTCCATCTTTACACAGTGTAGGGCTGATCTGTCTTACTGTACACAATACACAACTGTCCTCTCTATGCATATGCATGCAGAGCAGTACACATTGTGGTCAACCAAAGCCTCAAAGCCTCGAATAACAATTATAGCCTTAATAAAACCTTGCAGAGTAATATACCACTGTGCTGCTGAATATTTGTGTTAAAGCAGTGAGAGAAATTTCTCTCTGTTTGTTCTGCCTCGTCATGTCCTTGTAAATTGTTTGCTTTGGCTGCCAAGTCCAGCATTGCTTGTTTGTTCTCTATACTTTATAATGTTGTGTCGCTGTCTGTGGTTAAAGGTCATTATTACTACCCCTATGGAGATGCTGAAGATTCAGCTGCAAGATGCTGGACGACTCGGTGAGGAATCGAACACATGAGGGAATTTTCAAGGATGCTGAAGTGTTGTGATACATAAATGTGTAAATGTTGCCCTCGTGTGGTCAAAAATATGTTTGTATTTATTTTTAGCGCTGTCGTTCTCTCTTAGACAGTGACTGCATCTCAGTAATGAATTGCTTATTTGCACATCGATATCTGAATTTGATTTTCTCTGTCTTATTTGTCTTTCACCCTTATTTGTCTGTTTCCCTTCTGGTTTACCCCTAACCCCTGAAGGTCTTTTTTATGAGTGACTTTGCCTCTCCGTCGGTTGGCCTGCCACCATCATTTTCTGTGTCTCACTCATTGACTTGGGGTATTGTGGCCCCTTCAGTCCAATGTAATTACATCATGCTGATGATGTCATACATGTGATGTCGTTCTCCTTAGAGGCCCAGAGGAAGTTAATGCCTGAGGCAGCAGGGGGGTCGGTGGCAGCCAAGTCTCCCACAGCTATGCAGCTGACCCGCGATCTGCTGAGGAGTAAAGGCATCGCAGGGCTCTACAAAGGGCTGGGAGCCACACTGCTCAGGTACACTCCAATGTCCGTGTGGTACATGCACACATGCTAGGGGAACATGCGGATCAGCTCACACGCTAGGGGAACATGCGGATCAGCTCACATGCTAGGGGAACATGCGGATTGGTGCGCCCATGCTATTGCAGCATATGGTTCAGCACACACACTAGTGATACACGTAGATTATCACACACTTGCTAAGAGAGTACGCAGATCAGTACACACACTAGCGACACATATAGATTAGCACACACACTATTGGAACACGCAGATCCAAACTCATGCTAGTTATAGATGTTGTGTAGCACACCCACGCTTGAGGAACATGCAGGTCAGCACATATAAGTTAAGGGGTCATATAAATCAAAAGGCATGTTAGGCGAATGGTAAATGTGTATAAACTCTCCAGAGGAATGTTCCGATCAATAGCCTCACTTAACAGAAATTCAATACGCTTATTTACTGAAGGGCGAGAAACAGATCACCAGGAGGATGTCTCTACTTGCGCTCAGCCTGAAGATCACTTTGTGAACTGGGAAGCATTTCGCTTCAGATTAACTATTTAAAGAGTGTAGTATAACTTAAATCTATTTAATTTTCTAGCCACCCATCCATCTATTCATTCATCCGTCCAATATAGCTATATATCCAGTACAAAGTCTCTTTGAATAATAGCAACAACAACAATAATAATAATAATAATAATAATGTTTGATTTATATAGTACCTTTCATACACTCAAGAACACTTTACAATTAAACAGAAAATACATTTAAAAAGACAGAACAGGTTACATACAAGAAGATGAATAATATTCATTGGAGAGATGTGTCTTTAACAGAAGCTTGAAATGGATAATAGATTTTTTCTCACAAAGACTGAGAGGAAGAGCATTCCAAATTTTAGGGGCTATTACATTAAATGCTCTGCCACCCATAATTGGTAACCTGTGCTTAGGTACAATGAGTAAGTTAGCATCCAGTGATCTTAGTACGCGAGCTGGAGTATAAGGAAGCAGAAGATCAGACCGATAATGAGGGGCTAAACCATGGAGGGCTTTACAGGTGATGAGAATAACTTGATATCTGATGCTTAAAGAAACTGGGAACCAGTGTACATCACAGAGGGCAGGAGTAATATGACCAGATTTTTTAGTGTGTCAGTAGATGAGCAGCAGAATTCTGAACATACTCTTATCTTTGATAAATTTAGTAGGGAGGCCCTAAAATAATGCATTACAATAGTCCAGACAACAACAACAATAATAATAATAATAATAATAATAATAATAATAATAAATCAAGACGAACAGATATGGAAGGTGGATGGCAGAATTTCTATATGTTTTATGTATTTATATATTTTATTAATATGCGGTGCTCACAGAAACTCTTGGGTTGCTTAATTCAGTAAAAATATAGGAAATTTATTGGTTTTATAGCAAAAATCATTATTTTATTCCTTTGTACTAATACAGTGACAATAAACATATCTCATATATATAAGATTTATGTTTATAAACGACTAGTAGTTTTAAGTAAGACATTCATTTCAAGTAGTAATAAACTGAAACCTGAATTTCAGTTCTGGAAGAGCTGCTCCAAATGAAAAACGTTTTTTTGACAAGCAGCCTCATTGGGAGTTTTTTTTTTATTAGTAACTCCTTTGCAATAACATAAAACACCAAATATGTTTGTGCAGTATCCCATTGGAACTGAAGGAGTCAGGCAAAATATTATGATAATAAAGAGAAAATGTCAATGTAGAAGATATGTGCAGATATTTTAAACATTGCGTGTAAATGGACTTTTATGAAACCAATAAATTTGCAACATTTTAACAGAATTAAGCAAGCGGCCCAAGACTTTACATTCAGGTGGCTAAACAGATTAAAAAGAGAATTAGAAAGAAAAAAATCCTGCTACAAATAACAGCTTACGTGCAATAACAGGTTGAAGTGTTATTTGTCAAATGCTGAAGGCTGGAGTGTGTGAACTCCTCCAAGCCCTCCTGGCTTGCCTGGTCAAAAGCGCAGTCAGGTGGATCAGGTCATCGGTCAGGGTGAGTGTCTGTGATAGGTCAGCGTCTGCCTGTGTCCATGTCACAGCCTCCCTCTGCCCCTCTGCCCCAGGGATGTGCCCTTTTCCATCATCTACTTCCCTCTCTTTGCCAACCTGAATAACCTGGGCAAGCGAAGCGCTGAGGGTCCTGCTCCCTTCTACGTATCCTTCATCTCAGGCTGCATCGCGGGCAGCACGGCTGCTGTGGCTGTCAACCCTGTGGATGGTAAGTTGGGGGGTGGTAGTCTGGTGCGAGGAATCAGGGGAGAGAGCTGGCCCATCCTGTTGTAGTGACGGGGTTTGGCCAAAAGAGGGCCCCAAAACCACAAATGTATTCAAATATGGTCATTGATCTGTGTTTGAATTGACATGTAAGTTTTATCTGTGCATATGTGTGGGTCTGTGTGAACATGCATATTTACCAGCTTGAATGTGTGTGTGTGTTACTTTTTCCATATTTGTGTGTGTGTGTGCATGTGAGTGAGTGAAAAGCAGTTTTTTCATGTAATACTGCATGTATATGAATGTAAATTTTGAGTTTATTGAATATTTGTGCTCCTACTGTACTATGTTTTTAAACTTTGTAAAGTGATAAATAGCAGACTGGTCTGTGTATGTGTATCTGTATTCACTGTTACAGTGATACAGTGTATATGAGTGTGGATACTTGCTGTTACAGTAATAAAGACCAGACTGCAGTCACTGACACGCGGGAGCCAGGAGGACACGTACACCGGGGTAACAGACTGCATAAGGTAAACCTACAAGATGTATCTGCCTCTCTATCACACTAAAACCTTCTCTTTCAAAGAGCTTATATTGCACTCCACAAACAGCACTGCCTGTGTTATGCCAGCACACTGCTGTGTGTGTCTGCTAATTATATCCTCTTTTGTTGTTTTTCTGCACATTTTTCATAGCACTCTATGGAATAAACACTGCTCTAAAATATACCTGTTGATTCGATGCTTATTTTAATTACCTGGTTTTCTAATCGACCTTTTTTTTTACATAAGTAACTATAAGCTGTAAAGCAGTGTTTCCCAACCCGGTCCTCAGGGACCCCCCAGACGGTCCATGTTTTTGTTCCCTCCCAGCTCCCTGCCAAACAGTCCACATTTTTGCTCCCCTGTAGGGAGCTGGCAGGGAGCAAAAACGTGGACTGTCTAGGGGTCTCCAAGGACTGGGCTGGGAAATATTGCTGTAAAGTAATAATGATAGACAGAAGGGGGCAGTGTTGTTTTTTTTTAAAAAAAAGAGGTAAAGGTGACGCAAGCATACCACCTCATGCACTTTTCTCCACTCCACAGAAAGATCCTTCAGCGGGAGGGTCCCACTGCCTTCCTGAAGGGGGCGTACTGCCGAGCCCTTGTAATCGCCCCCCTGTTTGGCATCGCACAGGTGGTCTACTTCCTGGGTGTAGGGGAGTTCATCCTTGGCTTCCTTCCAAAACGGGGAAACTAACACCCCCCACTCCCCCTTCCCATCATGCAATGCACCAGTTGGGACCCCTACCCAAGTGGAATGGGGGGAGGGGCTTACTTGGGGTCCCAGCACATTGAAGACCAGCTGAGATCTGTGTAATAGTGTATTTTTGAATGTTGTACTTTTTTGGAGCGAGTGTAAGTGAGATATTTGTTTGCCAAGCTGCTGGGGTGGGGGACAGGGGTGGCTTCTGATTGGCAAGTGTGTCTGCCAGCCTTCACTCTAATGTCCCCACCTCAATCACCTTATTCATCTAATTAATCAATGTGATATTATCAAAACTGCCACGTGATCAAACTCTGCCCCACACAGGTGACCATCTCGGCCCCTGACAGGTCCCCTAGTAACCTTTTCAGTTTCTGTAAAACACCCCGTTTTTGCAGAGGAAAGCGTTAAACCATTGAAGCACTCAGGTCAGTTAGGCTGAAAGCTGCCAGCATAATGGTGCATTTTTGTTCACTTTTAGCAGGAATCACATCATTAAATGCAACTGGTACTTAAGCTCAGCAGGCCTATGAATCAGCCATGCAAAGGAATCTGGGCAGAAAGCAATCCACAATGCAACCTAGCATGCACTATAGTCAAGCTGTTGGCTACGCTTTTAGGAGTCATCTGCAAGCCTTGCAGAGGACCCTGCTCATTATTGTGCCCTGAAGCTCTGGGAAATTGTGCCTCTTGGAAAAAGTATGTTTGGGGGATGGGAACACAAGTGAGACTCTAATGTGGGATGTCTGATCATACTACATGGACACTGGGTCCAGGGAGGAGAAAGCAGACAGGATGAGGATTCAGGTTTTTCCAGAGGCTTATGTTAGAACCAAACAGATCAAGACCTAGGAGGCTGCAAACAGGAGGAGCACTGAACCACAGCTTGAGCTGACAGCTTACTTTTGGCAGAGATCTGCTCAAGACTCAAGAAATTTGGTAATGGAGATTTGCAAGTTAAATAGTACGCCCCCTGGTGGCGGCGATAACTGTTACTTAATTGACAACACCTCCCTTGCTGCTTTACAGTAGTGTGTTGGTACCACCCACACTACACTGCTGTGACAGAATATGCTTTTCTGATTGGTTAGATTTTTTTTCTTTGTTGCGCCTGTTTAAGTGCAGTTGTCAGTAGGTGGAACAGACAGGTTAAACCCTTTGAGAAGCTTGTATGTAATGGGGCAGAGGCAGAAATTGACATTCTGAGTTTGTTCGCCTGTCTGGATGTTGATGCATGTAGACCTGGCTTGAGCTGAACGGTGCGGCTGGCTTGGGATGTGTTGCATTTTGACGTCATTACTACATTGTGACCATGAAATGCAATTTGGCAACGTGCTATTGTGTTGTGGAGCGGAATCAGCTTGTCTATTTATCTATCTCTTGTTTTTCTTAATATCTCTATATATTTGTATGTATCACCTTATTTGGTTTATCTACGTGTCCACATATAGTGTATATGCACAGAGATGATACGGATTTTTAGCTGTGTCGTTTTGTCGTTGTTATTTTATGTGTAGCTTATTTGCACAGCTACCTCTCCCAGATCCCGGCTCGGAACTTGCTGTTGCGCCTTGTAACAGCAGAAACCGATGGGGACGGTGATTCCTTACCACTTACTGTATAAGAAGGCCAGTGGAACATTAAAAGCAATTCCCGAAATCCTGAAAGAACCCCCCTCCCCCCTTCTCACCTCTGCCATTGAGTGGGTTAGGACTGGAGTGTGGAGCTGCCACAGTTCTGGTGATTAGACGGGACAGCGAGTCGCTACAAGGCTCCTTCTTACCAAAAAAGCTCCTCCAGTAACTCAGACATTGGAGCCAAATCCTCATGCCAGACACCTGTCATGTGACCGTTCTGTAATTCCACAAAAATGATAGCCAGTACGATAAGGCGAAGACCTCAGTATATCTAATCATACATAAATAAGGTATCTGCTTGATTACCTATTTGTAAAATGTCTCTTTATTTGGGTGCAATTTCAGATGCATTCAATATAAGCCATGGGGGGGGGGGGTGGTGGTGGTACAGTTTATTATGGCCTCTTGTAGTACGGTGTGCACCTCCAGCACGGTTCCAGTCACTTGACATGTGGGCGTGTCCTTTTTAGACTCCTCCATCCCACAAGCATGTTGGCCGAATCCACAGGGAATGGGGGAGGTGCTCATGTCAATCAGGTGGTATCCAATGCTAAGTTGGGACCAGTCAAGATTAATATAGGGAAAACAGCAGGGTTTCCCGTGACCTCCGAGTGACCCCAGTTATACTGTTTTTGAATTTATGAATATTCCATCTGCGGGCTCATCTCATATTAGCATTGTCAATATTGTTATTGATATTCTTATTAGAGCTCTTTAGATGTTAGGGCATACCCTTTAAGTGTGATGACATGTCGATTTGTTTCCTGCTCCGTGAATGTGAACAGAATATGTGAAGGTGTTGCTGTAACTGGGTGTGTTTTCATGTGTTTTATGCGTGTGTTGGTTCGGTGCTGTACTAATCTGTGCTCCGTGTTTAACTTGGGGGGGAGGGGTCTTGCAGGGGGTGGGGCACACAAGCCCCACCCACCCTTCCCTTCCCATCTTTGCCCCACCTCCCAATTTCACTCCCTCTTATGAAGGACCTAAACACCAAAAACATCCCACAAAAAGTATATCATAAACAATAGATACTACTATAGGAAAAGCACAAGGACAAGAGTGAGAGAAGAGCACAGAACCTTCACTGAAGGTGATCCCCTTTCAACCTGCAAAACAATCATCCCCACACAGGGACAGCACACTGCAACGCAGGATATGTAGGGATGACCCAAGCACTAGTTTACAGCTTTTAGTTGTAGATGCTACTGTCACAGAATGTAAAACGGTGATGTTTTTTGGGTTTACAGAAGTCAAATAGTCATTCCATCTTGGCGCTTTTTCTATAGACTATATATGTACATATATTCTATATAAATCTCTATGTAATGCCTGTGTATTTATAAATGATAAGTTAGATGGGAGAATGTATCCAATATTAGGGTAGTAAGAATATTATTGATTAGTTTTGATTAGACGTTGCCCGGGTAACACTCATCATCCACTCAATGTTTCCGTGACGTCACGGCAATGTTGTGGGAGCAGGTTTTCCCAGGCATCCGGAATACTTTGTATGCAAGACCAAAAGTGGCGCACCCAAACAGTTGCACACTAGACGGGGTTTCAGCCTTCGGCCCCTCTGCTCTCCCCCACCTTCCTCCAAGAGGAATCGTGCATCCGAGGACTTTAGGAACATAGTACCCCCTCATGTTTCATGGGGAGAGGGGGGGTGTTGCAGAACTGTTATACGTATGCATGTGAGTGAGCGTTTGCGTGCGTGTGTGTATGTATGAGAGAAAAACGGAAGCACTGCATTGTGATGTCATCGTGACCATGTGATGAATTCAAATGAAACACACTAACAGTGCTGTTCCTTTGACACAGATTGATGTCCAATTAAATGAAATGATTACGTGTCCCTGCCTGAGTGTCCTCTTATTTCACTCCTAGGATAAATATGATTCTGCTGGCCTTGAAACCAGCCACCCCAAACCATTAAATGGTTCCCCAGCCTCTTAGGTTCTCGCATCCTGGTAGTCTCGCCACATGGTGATAAATTACTATTTCGACCCAGTACTGCAGACTGGTCTCTGCGAGAACATGAAGAAGCAGGTGTCTGGTCCCCCAGAACGGTCTCTAAGTGGCTTTTAGTTTTACTGTCCATATAATTACATAATGGAAGTGATTATGGTATTTACTTTGAGGTTTATTGTTTCAAGATGTATTTAACTGCATGACTTGTTTCGCAGTTAATTCTGACAGTCTTTGCAGAACATTGTAGGACACATATACACATACTATACACATATATGTGCCCCGATTGTTGACATGATGGATACCTTACCATCTGTCACCTATTAGGTTTCACTGTGCCACATTTCACAAGCCAGGTCTGTCAAGTTATAACCAACATCTCCAAGTTATTCATACATCGTTTTCTTCATAAAATGTATGGAATTTGAACAAAACATATCTCTGACAAATATCAACACTGAGGCGTCTAACTTAACCACCCATATTAAGTAGGTAATAATCAGCAAGGCTGGACTTATGCATGGGCTACATTGGGCTGTAGAGGGCACCAATTTTTTTTCAGGTTGTTAGAAGAGTATTTTATACTGTAGGTAGGGCCCCAACCCCTTAAATTTGGCCCAGGTAATCAGCCCCCACCAGCCCATGAATCCATTTGTAAAATACGACAAAACGGTGATTCAAAAAAAGAGCCACACGCTCTACAGGGAATGGAAGTTATTCAATTTTGTTGAGTTGCAAAGCTTTTAAACTTACATAAGTATTCTGCACAGAGATAACTTTATTGAGGTTAAATGTATCATACTTCTGGGGGCTGACTTTATCATCTGAAACTCCAGAGATAACACGTTTGAAATATTTCTTTTATCAGAACCCAAAGTTATATCTAGGTTTTAATGTTTTACTGAAGATTCCACTTCTGCTTGCTGAATGAATCACCAGCTTTCTGCGTGTTATTTTTAAAAGTCATTGCCTGGCTGTCAATATGACGACTCATCGGCCGTTTCTGCCTTTTAAGAATCGGAAATTCTGTGTCATGGGGCAATTTTTTATGTAACCTGTTTTCAAAGTTTTTCGAAATGCTACCAAACTATGTTCATCTTCTTTGTAGCCCCATCCCCTGTAATGCTTGTGAAATACAAACAATACACACATACAAAAAAGATTGTTAGCAGAAAAAAAAACTGGAGGATGTGTTAATGAAATTGCATACATGAGGAATCTAGCTTACATGGGCTGCATGCTTGATGGGCTGCACTGCTGCCGATCAGGCAATTGGACACTCCATTGTGAAACACAGGATTCTCACCATTGGCTACAAGAAATTATGTATGAAGTGACATGCCCTACCTCAAAACCTCTAGACGTAGCTCGGCCGCATACACAGCCAGATGTCTTCAGCTGAGATGCTCTGCAACTTCACCCCAAGGTCATTTAATTCCTTTATCTTTACTGCTGCTGTGTCATCATGCTCTGTTTGTCTGAGAGATCATTATTTATCTTGCTTCAACGTGACTTTCACATGCATCTAACATCCCATCTTTTCAACCAGCATGTTTTCAACTTGTACGTACCATTTCACTCCAGCTTGAATGGCTGGAAATGGTTCCAGAAGGAATAAAAAAAAAAAACAAATGGATCAATTCCAAGGTCATATATTCCCATCATCTTCCTGGGTGAGATTCATTACAGCTCATAGACATTTTCAGTGACCTCTTTAAAGCTCTTTTAAATCCCATTGTGTAAGAAGTAGCCTACTCAGATTTAACCATGGCAATTATTTTCTTGGAGGAAATGAAAAAATATGTGTCAAGGTCATTTTATTGCTTTTTATTGTTGCCGATTTACCATGTTGGAGATACAGGCATCTCTGGGTCTACCTTGATTTCTGGCGAACAAAAACATGCAAAGGGTCCAATCTTTCTTTAAAAAGCAATACACAAGTAGAAAATTATAATTGATGTCATCTTTCGCCTTTTCCTCTGTTCTTGCCTGCAGTTTCAAGTAATGCCATTTCTTTGTATGTTATGCAAAGTGCCTCAGTGAGTGTTGAATATCAAACCACTTTAAAAGGGTCCGTGGGCTTAAGATGCAATTTTGTCAAAATCACGTTAAAAGCGGAAAACAATGTTGTAAGAAGGCCTTTGGTTCAAAGGCTGCCACTCTGTTTAAATCCCATTGAAAGAGAAGGCAATAAAATAAAGTGGAAGAGATCACATTACAGTGCAGCACGGTAAAGCAATGCTTCACAAATAAGGACACACGCCAGGCAACTTCAAAAGCTGGTGAGTTTTTTTTCAGCACCGCTTTCTGTCATAAAGAGCATTAGTTACTGAGAATAACACTCAGGCGGATTAAGGAGTAATCCGAAAATTGCGAAATGAGCAAGTTGCTTTTGATGAAAGCATTGCTTAATCAGCAAGATAATAAGTGGAAAAGGAACCGTTTTGTTAAAAATTAATTTCCTTGGTCAAATATCTCCATCCAGATTGGTTATTTATGAAGCCACCATAAGCACAGTTTAACAATAATCTCATTGACACAATTTTCTTTCATAACAGAAATGTAGATCCTGTTTCTGCAGTATAGGATTGGAATTTAATGTAAAAGAAATGTAAACCACCTATAGGGGGCATTAAAAGCTTTCCAGTGGTTGCTAATACCTGTGATAATACTTTCATAAAACATGACATTGTTATTCATTTATTTATGCTTATTAGAATCCTGCTAGCCCTGCATATTGCTACAGCAACAATAGTGTAACTGCTGCCTCTGGTGTTGATTGCTATTAAAGAGAGAAGCACACATATAAGCTGTAGGTAGGGAAGATGAAATGTTCCTGATGGGGATCATTTTCCCTATGTATCCATCCATTTTCCCATTATGACTTATCTAATGCAAGATTGCTGGAAGTCTGTTATAGGAAGTATAAGGCGCGGAGGGGTGGTAATCCATTGCACACAAACATCAGCTCACCAAATTATGTTCCTTTTTTTTTAACTGTGGGAAGAACGTGCAAATTCAGATTCACAGAGCCAGACTTTAAATTTGCCCCAAGTCTGTGCGTGTGTATGTGTGTATGTGTGTGCGTTTGTCAGAGTCTTCCTGGGTGTACCCTGCCTTACACCACATGCAACCTGCAATAGGCTCTGCATCCCCAGGACGCTAAATGGATCTGCAGTTGATATATTTTTATTTACCATAAATATTTGCAAATGATTGCGATGGGTTGGCGCCCCATCCTGGGTTGATCCCTGCCTTGCACCCATAGCTTCTAGCATAGACTCCAGACCCCCTGTGACCCGGCATATGACAAGCAGGTATAGACAATGGATGGATTTGCAAAGTGCCATTTGTACTTGAATTGCAGAATTATTCAGGCTGATATACAACAGCCAGATTTCCTTTATTTAAAACTTTCAGCAGTTGAAATAAATTGCTTTGAAATAGGAGTTAGTGTTTGTTTTACATAAAACCCAAACCACACCTGCAAAACAAAAGACTACAAAGTAAAGTTAATTAACATTAATGAAAATATCTAGGTATTCAAAACCTTTTGCTGGGGAAACATTTGTTAATGCAAACAAAATTGCCTTTAAAGAGCTGCATAATTAGTTGAGTGGCCCCTTTTTGTGTAGTACTGGTGTTTCAGAAAGAAGTTTCATGAGTTTGGAGTTACAAACATTTCGCTGCATGAGATGGATTTGATCAGGGAGTGAATTTCAAGCCAAGAGTTGACGATGAATACGAGCAAGCTTTAAAAGCAGGTCAGGGATAAAGTTATTGAGAAGTAAGAATCAGGACAAGGGCAGAAAAAAATATGAAAGTGTCTGATTATGTGAGCACGGCCCACTGAATCATCTGGAAGTGTAGCGCGTCGCGTAACACAGGCATTGCCTAGATCAGCTCGTCCAAACTAAGCAGCCTGACAAGGGGGCGGAGGGACGCCACTGTGAGGCCAGATACAATTCTAAACGAGCTCCGGAGTCCAACGGCTGAGATGCAAGAAAATGTGCATCGGTCAACAGTATCCGGAATGCTAAGAAGGAAGCCTGAATCAGCAGGGAGGTACGATGGAGGCTATTGCTAAAATTAGGATTCCTCAGAGCCCATATGGTGTCAGCAACAAAAACACTTGAGTGGATTCTGCAGGGATGTGGTCAAGTGTTCCAGTCAGCTGGGACCAAATTGCAGCATTTTGGTCTAAATGCCATGCATTATCTTTTTCGAGCATCCAATGCACCGCATCAGCCAGTGAACACGATCCCTACAGCCATGCATGTGGGAGTTCGGGGTATACTCTGAGAGTGATTCTCCACAGCAGCTACTCAGGAGCCGGGTTGGCACTGGAGGAAAGCCACACTGACACAGGTACAGGCAAACGCTACTGGAGAACCACATCTGCACATTCAACTAGACATTCAAAACTGTGGTAAAAAATGCACCATCCAGCAAAACACTGACCCACAGAGAGATTTAAGAATAAGAAAGTGGATGACCTTGAATGGCTTAGTTCTGACTTCATGGATTTCGAGAATAAGCAGAAGAAAACTGCTATCCCTAAGCAATCCCTGAGAAGCTTGAGAGAGAGACTGAAGTATATAAGCAAAAAAGTTTGGTCTTCAGTGTTGGTGTAAATCTGCCCACGAACACATCCATGATCTCTGCCAAAAGTGTTTTCATTAAATATGGTGAAGTCACGTGCTCGGTCCTTAGCCAGTCAACATATTTTAATGTTAGAAAACATTCATTTTATTGTGCAGGTCTTGAATGGTAAATGCTCATGTATGCAAAATGTGTGTGCTACATATTCTTAAATGTGGCACCATATGAGCTATGCAAATGAGATCCTGTGATGTTTAAGGATTTGAAGATTCATCTTGCAAATAATATGGTATGATGCAGTGCCAAACAAGAGCTGAAGCCCTTCAGATCTGCAGCATGGCCTGTTCTCCTCTCCATGTGGACACTTGTGCAAGCAGTTACGCTTAAGAGAAACGGGGGTTCAAATGTAAAGATCACATCATCGCAAATCGATAGGGAAACAGCTAATAATGAGGCTACATTTCCATCCATCCACTTTCTTTACCTGCTTGGCCTGTGCTGGAAGAAACAGGCACAAGGCAGGGAATTAACCCAGATGGGGCACCAACCCATCGCAGGGCAATCACATGATTCACAATTAAGGACAATTTGGCAACTTGGTAACACTTTTTTGAGGTGACACAAATAATGTAGGGGTAGACCCTTACTTAATGCATTAATTAACCGTTAAATTAGTTTTATTTCGTCATTAATCAATTATGATGGTTCATGTATTCCATGCAGGAACTATATTAGTTAATTATTAACTAATTAGTTGTTAACGAATATGGTTCTTGAATTTAATAAATGATCCGTCATGATTGATTAATGATGAATGAGCATGGGATTAGTATGTAACTAACACTTAGTTACTGATTAATTAGTGCATTAAGTAAACGTGTATTATTACCTTATTTATGTCTCCAAGTAAAGTGTGACCGGCAACTCTAATTCACCATAGCATGTTTTTGGAAACGCAAATATGGGTAGAACATGCAAACTCCACATGCATGGAGCCAGGGCAGAGAGTTGAGCCCGGAGATATGAGGCAACACTGCTAACAACCCCATTACCATGCAGCAGTCCCATAATTCTGATTAGCAGGTACAGAGCAGTGTTATGGGAGACACACTGGCAGAGGGGGCATGCAGGAGCAGCCCCAGCCACTTAGATGCCCTCAAACACAAGGGAGGGCTAGTCCAAGCACAGTCTGTGCAGGCACCTGCCCTGGGAGTAGCACATGCTTACCTGAGCTGGCATGGTGGCTCCAGGTCATTTTGGTCACCATGAATCTGGAACAGCTTCATGCTCCAGACCTTTTCCTGGGTTTTTTGATTTTCTGATGCATAATTATATATCCCTTCCTAATCATAGAGAAAAACCAGGGGTGTATACAGGGGTGGGGCCACAAGAACAGCGGCCCCAGTCTAAAGGTTATTGGTTGCCGGAGTGCCCCCCATTGATTCAAACATATTATTGGCTAATAATAAGGTTGGCCTCTCTTTTGTCCCACACCTTAAAAATGCTGAAATTGTCCACAGGGCATGTCAAAGGGGCATGGATACCCTAGCAGATTCAGAGGGGCCAGCATTCAGTACAAATAATAATGTATACGCTTGGGAAACATTATACATTTGCTCGGTAAAGTGTACTTTGGGAGTCCTCCGGGTGCTCTGGTTTCAACCCTTAGTTCAAAAACAGGCTAAGGAGAATTAGAGTTACCAAACTGCCTGTAGGTGTGCATGTAAGAGTTAATGGTGTGTGTGTGCCCTGCGATGTGTTGGCACCTTGTCTTGGGTTGTTCCCTGCCTTGCGCCTTTAGCTTTCAGGTTAGGCTCCAGACCCCCTGAATAGGACAAGGAGTTACAGAAAATTGATGGATGGATAGCGATCCCTCCCACTCAGGAATTTCTACGGTGGGCCCAAGGTGACATTTTATCAGGGGGCCCAGAATTTCTAGCTACACCACTGATCTCCCTCGAGAGAAACATAGTGTGCAATCATGTTGCATGAGCTAAAAGTACATATAGAAACTACGCAAATCAGAAAAAAACTTGTGACGTTGTGCAGAAACCATTGTTTAACATCAAGTTTCACCAAAATTTCCAGAAGTAGAATGTCAACATTCTGTTCACATATGTCAAAAATCAACATTCAAAAATAAACATGACTGTAAACAGAGGTGAGGCAGAATGTCCTGAAGACCCCTTCCTCACTGTATCATTGTCATTTTACAAAAGCATCAACCACACTTTTGTAAAGATGCAG
Organism: Mormyrus iriodes; assembly: GCA_011763525.2. NCBI lineage: Eukaryota > Metazoa > Chordata > Actinopteri > Osteoglossiformes > Mormyridae > Mormyrus > Mormyrus iriodes. The sequence continues at coordinate 13,991,008 of JAAGVU020000008.1, forward strand.
TAATGCACGTAATGATCCCATAAGTCATTACTGCCTCACCGAGAACCTCAGTCTGATAAGTGTTTCTGATGATTGCTTTATATGTCTCTAAAGTCTTCTTGCTTTGTGCTATTATCTTGTGTGTTCAGGTGCAATTCAGTTCATTTAAATGAATTCAAACCAAAGGCACTTTATAATTTTGCTCTTGCCAGTACTGCCTTTAAAGTGAATTTTAGCCACAAATGTCATGAATCATAGTCAAGTGAACATGACCACAAATTCATGTTTCCACTGCATGCTTCTTGACTGCAGTAGGAAACGTGTAGGAAATGAGTTTCATATGATGCTATAAAAGAAACATTCACATTTCCAGTTCACGTAATTGGCAGTTTCATAAAAACTACCAGTGAACATTATCCATTATCTAGACTTTGTCACCTTTTCATAACACCAGTGATGTGTGGGAAACTAAGGATTAGAAACCAGACAGGAAAGACAGGAGAGATACATCCAAATACCATAAAATATGAATGTTGTTTAATGAGGACAAACACAATTTATATGCTGCAGCTTGTCATTCAGATCAGGAAAATACTGACTGTAGAGCAAACAAATTACTTCAAAAAAAAAAAAAATCAAAGCAGAAACGTCTCCTGGGGATGTCAGAGGGTCAAATTTTCCAGCAAACAAATATTAGTCCACTTTCAACAGTGCATTTGGAAACAGCAGACAGTGGCTGATGATAAACTAATTCTATTCTGAATTTTTAGGGACATACTGAAGCAGGCATAGAAAGGCACATTTGGGTATCAACTTCATGTGGGGGTCTCAATCTCATCACTGCTCTTTGTGGAATTTGCATGTTCCCACTTGGGTTTGCTCCTACAGGTCAAAGACACACAGTCCAACTGGCATCTATATATTACCCGTAGTGTATGAGGGCAATTTTGTGTGTGTGGAGGTGCCCAGGCATCCTGTCTAGAGTGTAGTCTTGCCTAGAGCCCTAAGTTTCCAGGGTTGGACTCCAGGCCACCCTACGACCCTGATCAAGATATGCGGTAGTTAGATATCAAGTTCAGTTCAAATATGTAAATGATCTGCTGTATCCTCAACTTCATCATGGTGATTCATCAAGAAGCTAGAATCAAGAACTTCAGTCAAGCTTTTTACGGTTTATCCCCAGTCTTTCTATCTTTTCTTGTCACATGTCCAAAAAGAAGTCTTGTGCAGACCCCGAATTGTCCACTCCTGGGCTGATCTTTGAGAAAACGCCATATTCATTAACCTTTTTATCTCCCCGTTCACTGGCTCTTGTGCTTCTTCAGGCCTAGTCACTCTTTAGCATTACCCAGGCCATCACTTCCCTCCTTTCTTTCATCTTTTCTCCCCCCCCATCTATACCTCAAACTGTTAATGCAGCCTAAGCCGACTCAGCCCCTGGCTCTCCTCCTTTATATATTCAGAAATAGAAAAAGATCATTCAAATCGAAAATCCTAGAATCCAGTTGACCTTGAAAAATCTCGGGCTCTTATCCTACTCCTACCCTCATGCTCTCTTCAAACAACTATTGCTGAACTAAAATCCTCTCAGGCTTCAACAAGCCCAGTAACTCTTTACCTCCTCATGCCTTCCTAATCCCTCTTCATCCTTCGGACTCCCCCCTTACAGCCTCCTCTGTCACATCCCAGCATAAGACGGATGCTGCTCGGGTGAGACAAGTGCAGACATGAGCAGCACCTTCTCACCTGCTTTCCCACATGGTGGATCGCATTCTTTCCATCCCTCTGTCAGCCAACAGGTTGTGACCCTCTGCCAGTTGTTTCATATCCTTGCTTGCCTTGCTCCCACATAGTTTTCAAGCAGGTTCACCACACCTTCCCTAATTATCACACCTCTGGGGTGCTTAGAAATTCAGATTTGCCCCTTGGTGCCCCTATTTCTGTTGTACTTAAATAATTTCTGGTTTCTGTTCATAAGGAAGTAGCTCCATTCTTTTTCTGTCAGGTCAGCGGCATCCAGTTCAAGTCAACCATAACTGCTTATCATTTACTTACATCTCTAAACCAAGCTTTAAAATGACCTATCCTTCCTCTAACCGTCACCTGCACAACAATAATAGTGATCTTGATACTAAGATGAGCTACTTGCTATCAATACTCTACATACATTTTATTAGAAAACCACCTGGCTATTGTTCTGCTTCTACAGCACATTTTTTCACATTTTATTAATTCAGCAGATGCTTTTATCCAAAATGATGTACATTCTTTTTTTAGAAAGCAGGGTCAGCCAGTCCTTGGAGCAACTAGGGGTTAGGGGCCTTGCTCAAGGGCCCAATGGTGAAATCACTGTCGACCCTCAGATTTGAGCTGCTGACCTTCTGATTATAAGCACAGCCTCCGAACCTGCTGAGCCACACACCACCCCCAGGACTCTTTCACCCCCTGGCTGTTCAGTAAGGTTAGTCTGGAGGTCATTGTTTCATCCAGGTGCGGCTTATCCTGCCAAAAATTTGTTGTATCACCACTGTTTGTCCAGCAGGGGGGTGCATTGGCTGGATACGGAGCACACAGATTTCCCGCCAGCTGGTTTCACACCAACGGCGCTCAATGAAACGGGTCATAAATATTGGTGCTGCTGGAACTGGTGCACGTCCTGTCCGATGTGGGTCGAGTGGCTGTGACTGGCTAATGGCCACTTACTAATGGCTGTCAGGGCTGGGCGGCGTCAGAGCAGCGAGGTTGCAACGCAGACGGACAATCCGCGGACTAGAAAACCGCAAGGCTGCCAAGTAGAACAGCACCCACCGAGGCAAGACCCAAGAGGTGAACTAAAAATCTGGCTTAGTGTGCTTTAATTTCTTCGCCCTGGCGAATAGAAAGTTACAAAAACAGTTTCCTGATTTTTTGATTGTTTTAGTGTTTTTTTTCCCCACTTAAGAAATGGGGAACATAATTTATGGACATCTTGCTAACCAGAATTGTAAAATCTTTTATACAGAAACAACTGATTTTCTTTGTACCTGCATTGATGAAGCTGGATTTGAGGTGCAGTTTGTCAGGTGTAGCAAAAGATTAAAGTGCAATGAGCAAAGTTAGATAACTTTTTAAATTCCAGATAACCTTTAATTTGTAAATTTGCCCTAAATACATTTAGCTGCGATCTTAAACAGCTTCACAGAATCTAGCTGCATGAACTGATCAAACATGTGAAATCGCTCTGCTAAGTTGATTTGGATAAAAGTGTGACTGAAAGCCAAAAACGTCCATAAAAATATCGCCAGATGTGTCAAACATCTCAAGGCTAATTTTAAAGAAAGTAATTCTGAGGTAATGATCAGCGATGAGAGAAATGACACTTTACAATCCACAATAGAAAGGGATTGTCGCGTGCAGTCAGTCATTGACTAGTTCAACCCATTTTAGCTTATCCCATCACAAGCGCTCATCTCTCCATTATTTGGATCACAATATCCTTCAACAATGAATATGATTTGTCACTGGGGCAGAAATACCGTAATTAAGAACTCTCCAGCTGGGTAACTGACATACAGAAAGCAGTCTAATTACTAGATGGTAATTTATAGCCATCCGATGACCTACGTTCCATCAAGTAACGTCCAGTCATACTTATGTCCTATAAGCTCCTTAATAGGGATGCCCGATGCAGACGTAGTGGACGTTAACAGACATTTTACCACGTGTGTGGCATGCGAAAAGAACCAAAACAACCTGACCGCGCTACTACAATAGAGGTTTAGTTAAATGTGTGTGATATTGTATCTTATGTTACACAGTATGTTTGACCTCTCCCTTATAATGATCAAAATGCGTCCAGATTGACTCACGTCCTCAGTACCGGGATGAAACCTAGAGATAAGTCGATACCTGCATTACCGAAAGCTATTTACATTCACATATCTGTGGCTTATGTTGGGAGAATGAGAAGACCACTTGACTAGCTTCATTTTTTAATAATTAATGGAAACACAGATGATGCCTCATACCTGACTGGTTACAAAGAAGCTCCATGTGTATCCAGCAACCGGGTGGACCGTCTTTGAACTGTTGTCCTTCTGTAGGTTAGACGAAACCATATGGCCATCCATCCATTGATCCCCCAATCCATTTTCTAACTGCTAATTCAGAACAGGGTCATGGGGCTCTTGGATGTCATTCTCCCAAATGTTCTTCAACCGCGAGGGCAGACTTGTACCAGTCTTGAGGAAGGCCTCTGCTGTTTAGAGACAAAAACAAGATGATTCACCATGACTGACCTTAAAAGAAGCATTACCTTCACAAACCCTCAAAGGGCAATATTTAAAGGATTTAACAACTGCTGGGGGATTCCAATTGTGGCTCTGAGAATGGGTCTCCTGAATTACTCAGCAAGAAGAACTCTGAGCATTCTGGATGAGGTTAGCCATAGGGAAACTGAGTGCGGTATCCAGCCTTACAATGCAAAGGGCAATTCATGTTCTAGCAAATAGAAAGATCTGCACTCGGTGAATTTTCCACCTCAGGTGGAAACTCACCTATGTGTAGATAGCATTTTCCAGTGCAGTGCATGTGTGAATGCTATTGGGCTATGTTATGTAAGAACAGACAGTTTCCAGACAGTGACAGAGAGAGCTTACAGAATAACATTGTTAAGTCTAGCTTAAGGGAATATTTTTTACAATTAAACTGCAGATTAATGCAATGGTTCAGGCTGACACCTCTTTCTGTGAAACAAACTAACCAAAGAAATGTAGGTCCACGTACTATTTTGGAACTCCCCGAGTGTGACGTCGCTTCAGGTTCACTCAGCCACTGCAAGTCATGATAATCCGCAGGAAACCATGACTAATGCATAGTTATCTAACTTTCTGGTTATTTAGGTCTATGTGTTGCACCCTTTGTTTTTTTTTTTAATTTGTCTTTTAGCTGTTCAAATAAGGTGAGATGCTTTTGTTCAGTAGCTACACATTTAAGAAGAGAGTGTGCTGAGAATCTGAAAACCGGCGGCAGGCAGACACATCAGCGTTATCCTCGTTAAAATCATTTCTCACATTGTTCTACCCCATCCGTTTCGTCGCTCAGGGTGCATGATGTCACTGGAGACTGAAAGGAAAAGAAAAAACCTTTAGGTAAACATGAGCCAGACAGGATACATTTCTGATGAATCAGTATCACAAGGATATGGAGCAGTTCTCATTAAAAGGATAAAATGAAGACGAATTTGTTAATGACTTGATATTAGATCTTGATATATATTTACAGAAGCTGCTAATCTGGTACACACGATGGCCCCCACGGTCCCGATTTGCCCATCGGCGTCACTCTTCAAGGGATCTGGTGACACCCCAAGGAAGGGATGCTGATGCAACAAACTGCAAATGAAACGCAAAGATCACACACGCACACTATTTAGAGACGCCAACCAACGTAATTGCATGTCTCTGGACTGGCAGGAGGAGATCCACACAAAATGGGGAGAACATGCAAACTCCACACGGCGCAGAGACAAGACTCAAAGACCCGAACCCCCAACCCAGCCGCGTGAGGCGACAGCGCTGACCAGAGCCAAAATGCCACCTTCCTTTTGGCTATATTTTTAGATATGCATGTTTACTGATTGACCACTGTTCTGCATTTCACAATGTTTGTCTTAATAGGCACCTTTACAAGCTCACGTCACAGAGTGCCTCTCTTTAAACTGGTTATAGTAATCAGTTATAACTCCATACATGACAAATCACAACATTCTACATAATGTACAACAATAATTAACTGTTCATGCATCATTTGAGTAAGAGAGGCCAAGCCTAGAGATTCATCTAGGCTTCAGTAACTGAATGAAAATTCCTATGTATCATATACACAGTATATATATTATATATATATATTTCAAACATTGCTGAATGTGACATTCCCTTCAACTACATGACAAATTACACTTAATGTTTTACATAACATATAATGATAATTTACTAACAGAGCTTATGTCATTTCAGTGAATAAGGCCACGCCCCCTTTGATCCTTCCAGGCTTCCGTACCTGACTGATCTCCTTAGCCCAGATATGCTCACTTCTGACCAATTTAGACTCATCTTAGAAAGCCCCTGGAGATGAAAGCTAGAAGAGTAGCAGTTTGCGGACAGAAAGAATCTGTAGTTTTGGCGGTACCATAATTGAGTTTCTCTTTCCTTTTTTTTTTTGCAAATACAACGCTTAATCCAAACCCTAAAATTGCCCTCATGTTTCCACTGAATTAGACACACTCCAGTGACAAGCTTATTAGATCTATTCTGAATATTTTCGTAATTTCACAAATAATATATTCAAATGGTTTCAAGCATGTAGCGGGTGCATACGGTGTAATTGTACTGATAGCAGAAGAGCTTGTTTTTTTCCCTCCATCATCCAGGAGAGTACAGAGCCCATGCTTCACATAAAAAAACAAACAAATAAAACCACATTATTTATGCCAGCCAGGCATGGAAATTACCAGAACATAAACGAGGGAGGAACCTGACCGCGATCAACTGACCTCAAATTTCAATCCGCTGATTTTTTTTTTTGTTGCAGTCATGGAGAATTTAACACTCAGCTGTGTATGATCTCCACTTAAACCTGGTTTAACTATAACAATTCCTTAGAGGAAATCACCCAGTGAAACAAATGATTATTGTAATTGGTCATCCTATTTTTTTCCTGAGACTGCCTGCCCCCGGCCTGATCCATCCTCAAGTAGATGGCCATCCATGAAAGGCAGACTACATCAGCAGTGACACCTCACTGCCGAGTGTAATAGAGAACACTAACCTTGTCTTTGTGGGGTGCAGGTACAGCATGTTACCCACATGCTGCCTTCCTTTTGGAATAAATGACTCCGTTCCAATGACCTGAGTTGCAGACATACTCAGACTGAAAGATTAATTATTCTCAAAAGCTTCACTCAGGCTGATGGCGGCTCTTTACATGGTCGTGTTATTCTTTAAATACCTATCAAACAAACCGGTGCTGGAAACCGCTTCCAGATTTCGCATCTGCCTGCTGCGTCAGGTGGTGTGTGGCTTGCTGGGGTGAGGCATCTGCGCCCATGTCAGGAAGGTTCAGTTCCCGTGGCCAGCTGCGTAATCATATCACCGCTGGGTCCTTCAGAAAGGCCTTTAACCCCAATTTCTCCAGAGATACCACCAGGCCCTGCTCTCTGATTCCCAGTTGCATTTCTCTTCTGACAAAAGCGTCTGCCGAAAAAATACACACAAATGTGTATCGAGCACCGGGTGGCCCAGAAGTCGCCATATGAAACATGCTGTTCAGAAACTTTCATTAGCAGTAACCTTCCATACTCTGCCATTATTACAATCATGTAAAAAGTAATAACTCAGATTATCATGCACTAATGCCTGGCAGTAATGATAATGACATTTGAGCTTCCCTGTAATTAACGAATTCTGATCATTTCTAATTACCTGTTTTATTCTGTTATTTTTATTAACATAGTTCTGTAATTAATGCATTAGTTGGTTGTTGGATTCCATCCTCAGGTCATTGAATACTTATTGTGATATATCACTGTGACTACTTTGATGTAAATGAGAATTAATGACTGCAGTTGAAATGATCCATACTTATAATTAATCTGCTCAGTGTTTTTTCCACCGGTCTTAGGCTAATCGTTGGCCTTTGTTTTTCCTGAATGACAATTATAAGAACTATGTATTTAAAGTGACACACCTGTTGGATGTTATGATTATATGCCAGCCTATTTGAAACGCATGTTGGTAAATATAAGATCAGTGTTTATAGTCATGTGGTGTTCAGCATCCTGTTATAAATGGATGTTTTAACATACAAAAAGCAGCACTGCGTTGGCCAGCCAGCCAACCCCTTTTCTACAAGCTTACGCCTCCCTTGAGTTACGCTCACGCACAGCTGAAATGCAGATGGCATCTTGCCTTTTGCTAATAATATGGTTACTATGCACAGAACACTTGGTTACTAGAGTTTATTGCTGCCCTGAAATTCAGCGCAGGGTTGAGTGCGACACTGAGTGCTCTCATCAACTGATCTCTGCGTGCATGTGCGCGTGCGTGTCAAATTTGTGCTCCAACCGTTCTGGCTGCTTGGGTTTGCCTACCTCCACCGTTAATTGAACGCATGCAAGGCAGATAATTTTGGGGAGGTGTATTTGTGCATGGTGCCACGTGTGCACACATTACCTTAGAGATGCTGAGAAATGACCTGTGTGTCAGAACTGTCTCTTCTCCATCTCCCCCTCCCCCTCCCCGGGGATGAAAAAGTGCCTCAGAATTTATCTATTCACATGACCTTCCAAGATTTACCTTTCCACATGTCGATTTATGTGCCTGCGTGGAGCAGCTGAAATAACATAACAACTACTGAGGCTTCATCCCTCCATTTGACCTCTCTGTTACATGGCCATATTGTGATGATGCGAGTTTGCTATTAAGTGGTCAGGCCATATTCCGACGATGCGGTCTTAGTGATATGGCCATATTGAACTACATTATCTTCCAGCAGCTGTAGGGTTTCCAGAAGTATAAAGAAGACCAGCATCTGCCCAGCCTCGGTCCTCAAGGGCCCTCTGAGCCCGCTGCATTTTCACTCGAATGTGGGTCTTAATTGCGGTATTGAAAAAAAAATTAGATAGCACAGGCTTTCCAGCTGTCAATCCTTACTGAAAATGCATTTTCTAAAAGATTTTGGTGCTCAAGGATGAGGACAAGAAAACGATCGTTTCGATTTTTTGCTACGCTGGGGGTACTGACACTAAGGAGGAGATCTGTAAATACATTGGCACTTAGGGACGGAGCTATCAGTGTAAGTGTCTATGTGTATCTGTTACTGTTTGGTTAGGTGCAGACAAGGGTGCCAGGAACATTTCGAGCAGCCACAAGACTAGTTTCCTTCTTGAAGCACATGACATGTGGTTTCCCCAGGGTTCCCCATCCCCAGTCCATAGCTAGGGTCGCGGCCTCGGGGGACTTGTACCAGACATGCAGCTACGGCGAGCCTGGGCTGATTGATGAGGACTCCCCTCTGAGTGTGGATTACATCTCAGGCTTTGTGCCTCAAAACAAAATCCTTAGTTAACACAGCTGGGCTCAGTCACATCAAACAATGAGTTTATACGTTATATAAGAAAAACAAATGGTCCCGGGAAAGTGAAAAGAACAGGCTCAACAGGAAATAAGGCACATATGCAGTATCTCAATTGCCATCAAGGAAATGTGGGTGTGTAGCCAAATGGACTGCCCGGATACTGGTACAGTGCCTACTATCTTTTTACAAAAACCTTTTAGTGGAGCTTTTAATAGTAAACTGGAGATGACTGTATCCACTTGACTGTATTTGTCCTATGAAATATCTCCGGGACAGCGGAGCACGATCAATGAGAGCTGCCTTGTCACTCCGGTCCAGTTTAACCTCATTTTACATACATCTCACATGCATGTATCTCTTCATCTGGCTCAGAGACACGTGGCAATACCCAGAATGCAAGGAATAAAATATTCAGGTATCTCAGCAGCATTTCAAAGAGCAAACATTTCTGTATCCACATATGACACTAGTGACTGTAAAAACGAGGGCTCACAGGCAAACCGCAGGATTATTATTTGCCATCACTGATGACTGGCTTAACCGACTTTGCATTGGTCACTCCTTTGGCACCCATTCAGTTAAACCGTGCAGTGACTGACAGCACACAGTAATCCCACCCATGTGGGGGCTGAAGCCGTATTTCTCCTATCAGTCAAAATCCTATCAAAATGCACACAAACGGTACATATTACGCATAAACAGACAAGCATTTCCTGTATGATTAGTGCTCTCCCCCTGTACTGTGTCTCTGTCCTCATTCTCCATGTCTCACATCTTCCCAAAGACTCTCCCTCAGCCTCCAATCCAGGCTATTATTAGCTTCTCTCACTGTGGCGAGGGGTGGGGGGTGGTGGTGAGGGTGTGAGGGAGGGAGAAGCAGTGGGCCAGGAGGGAGAACTGATGGCATGAGCTGAAGCAGGCTGGGAGGGAGAAGATGGCTGACGCGTATATAGGTCATAAAATCAATGGGAATCAGGTTTTTTCATAAGGTGAAGATGGAGATATTTATGGAGATCCACAAAGGTGAATATGTCTGAGAAAGCTACAGGGAGGTCACAAGACTGGCTGAGTTTACAGTGACGGTGTGTGCGTGTGTGTTTTTTGTGGGCGTGTATGTATGGGAAGAACTAATATATGCCAGCTGTGCCAGAGGATGAAATATTTATACATTATGAGAATATAGCTACAAACTGTGTCAAATATGATCTGAGTTTAGTTTGTATGAGCCATATAAAGAGAGTGAGGGAATAAAACACACACGAGGCACAGACATGAGGCAAGATGCTGAAAGATGCAAGAGAGATGCGAGGTGGAGAAGAGCGGGTGTAGGGAACAGATGGAGGGCCTGTAGATGTATTAAAGTACTGACACGACACGGTATCAAAATAAAACTACAGACCGGTATGACAAGATTTTAGAAATGGTGAGCCAGAGAAAGACCTTGGCAGTGAAGGTGAAGGGATAAGGGTTGCGATGTAGAGGGGGTGGGGTGAGTGTAGAGTAGAGGGGCAGGGAAGGGCATGGGGTGAGTTTGGAGGAATACAGTGAGCGATAAACAATGTAGAGGTGAAGAAAGGGGAATGAGGTGAGTGCAGAGACACACACAGGTTTCAAATTTGGTGAGTTAAATCTTCTCTTAAATGAGTCGACCATCACTTGTAAGGGAGATCTCTCAGGGTCACAGTTGTGACAGTTTTCCCCAGGCACTGAAAGAAACGTTTATACAAGTACCAAACAAACCACATTTAAACAAAAAAAAGCCCCTCAATGTAATACAACATGACATTTTGGCAGCCAGGAAACACAGGCTTGAGGTAGCAGGTGTGATGTTCATACCATTTCTAATTATTATTGCCCTAATAGGACGGGTATAGGGGGGTGTAGAGTCGGGGGAATGAGCATGCTGATTTGCTGTTTGCCGTGGATGGGAGGAGTTTCATTGTGTACTGACATCAGCATTCAAACGTGTGAGAATAAGGAGAATGACATCATGTCCTTGAAATATAGCAGGCAGGCAGCTGGAGCGTATTACAAGATGAGGATGCTATTTTTTGAACACTGACTATCATTTACATGCAACCTGTTATGAATAATATACAATATAGTATTTACGATTGTATACAAACACGATAGTGATATTTTTGGATGATTATGTTGACATCTAATAAATCTTGTTATATGTTACCTTATTCGAACCCATACTGTTGTCTGGTGCATGTTATTCGGCCCAGAAGCATAAGGGGCTGTGCCACAAAGGCCAGAAGGTAACACCCCTTGCTCTGATTGCCTCAGCTGTTTGTCCACATAGGTTATACTTACATGAGTGATAGCTTTTGGGGAAAAAAAAACCCCACCAACGGTCAAAGCTACATTGCAGGTTCATGCACTGCGGTCACATTGATCAGCGGTCAGGGATTAAAATGAGCTTGTGATGACAAAATGATTGTTGCTTTCGGCAAGCCTCCAATGAGGTGAGAAAGAGGTGCATTATTGCAAGTTACAAAGTCATATCGATAGTGCTTTTATTCATTAGCAGAGAGTGATGTACGAGTACAGCTGACAGGAGACATCTTAGCTTAGGAAATAAGGATCATAATGAAAAACTGAAATTCCTGTCAATAACAGTTGATTGTATAAGTCAGGGCTAGCTTGCATGGTAGCCCAAGTTAAACATTTTTGATTTATCCAACTGCATTCACGTCATCAATGTTTTTTAAATCAGAATTCTAATGAAATTAGCAATTAAGACGCTCATTATTGTCCCTGTACACCACATAAATGTTTGATAAATAAAACTAGTACTCTTGTACTATTATTCCCTATTGCATGGATCACGGATGGAAACCTCCAGCTTCATACAACATACCTACTAAGTATTTTTCCATCATCTGTTCCAGTCTTTACCTTTTTTTAGCTCCAAGTTCATAGGAATCTGAATCACATCACAATATATGAATATTGTTTTAACCACTGAACATAAAAATCACAGAGGTCAGAAAAGTGCTGCTGCTATCGACAGGATACAGTATGTGTTCTATTCTTCACAGACACTTAGTACAAACTGGAACAGAAAACTCTCCTGGGGGTGTCAGAGGGTGATATTTTTTCTTCTGAAACCTAAGGGTAGATCTCTATTCAATGCATGTTATACAATTTCCCATCTTACATATTTTAGGTAGAATTGGGTCAAATGTATCTGATGACCATCTTGCAATAGTGGCCAAATAGTACATTTTAGGTTACTTACATACCTGCAGTAATTGCTGCTTCCAAATTGTAGTTCATCGCACACACCTAACACACAGATCATCTCACGACAACTACAAAAAAAACAAGCCAGTAATCACCAACAAGAGTCTCCTCAAGCTATTACAACACATTATTCACAATGTGATTGGAATAATCCTAAAAAATAACACGTCGTCCATTGATAGATGATCGTATACTGTCACACTTATTGGCAGACACACCAATGAACAATAAGAAGGCATCTCCTCTTAGAAACACAATACTTATTTCTTGATATTGTTCAAGTGAAGGCTACTACTGTGAACTGAGGTAATAAACTAGTTCTGGTGTTGGGTAAAACTGACATGATGCATCAGAGCATCCCATATTTTCTATCTTTTAGAACACAGATGTAAAAATTTTTAAAACATCAAAGGACGTTCACCAACCTTAAATTTCTTTTAAATCTATCTTTAAAAAGTAATTATGGGACCTTTAAAAATCGAATCCTGTGCATAGAACAGAAAGCCTTTATTTGATTTTGGTTGGCCATGTCCCAGCGCAGAGATCTGGGACAGGCAGGTGTGCTAGCCAGGTGTGGTGGTTGGGTTTCAGTCCAGAAGCAAGAAAGAGAACGAAGATTAGTAGCTGAGATCCTTTCAAATGGCCTCGGTGCTTAAATTGCTAAGATATCTCCCCAGATCTTAGATGTCACTGGTTTTTAGCTACAAAACATTCAAGAGAAGGCTCAAATATATAGTAAAGATAGAAATAGATTCCTGTACTGCAGCCACTGTATGACAGGCACAGTATATTTCAAAGCGACTGAGAAATAGCAGATATTTACCAGATACGATGGGTTTTTTGAGTTCCGACGAATTCATTTTAAAGAAAGGCATTTATTACTACTACAGATTACTTAATATCTAACCTACCGGACGGGTGGACCGAAAATGCTTGGTGCATTTCCGCAACCGCCCTCTAGAAGTCGCTTCTGAGCTATTAAAACTAAGTTGCCCCCTAAGGAGAAGCCGCGCATAGAGCGTACATCTGTGCGTATGTGCGAGTGATTGAACTTGTATCGGAAAATAGAGAAAGGTTGCAACACTTCTGTCCGAGCTCGTCACTGCTGACGGGACAAACGCAAAAGAGCGCGAAGGAGGCGGAACTGCGCTCACAGTCGGGAGGGTGATGCTCGGTGGCCGGTAGGAGGTAGACACCTGCTAACCTCCACCCCACCAGCATCGTTTCGTCACTAGTTTACCGCACCTACCTTCTGTTCCTCCGTACCTGCCAGATAAATGAGTCCTGTTCGCGGATTTATCCAAATACAACTTAAGCACAAAGCTTAGATTTAGTACTAACCAGGTAAGACCCTCATAATGTTAAATCCTCTGCTGTAATTGAGAAATACATCAGTACAATTTTAGGATTCCAGGTAAACAATTCCCCTTATCTTTCCATGACGAATACATTTTCCACTAACCATTGTCTATTCCTTAATCAGTTCAGCGACCGTATTCCTCAATATTTATTTCTCGCAGTAATTTTTGGGGGAGGGATAACACATGATAAAGATGATTGTGAGATGACTGTCTCTCTCAAAATATAGTGATAATCGGATACAAATCAGGGGCATGTGGTGGGTGCACATTCAGTATAAGACAACTAGAAGAAAACACGCATCGGTTTCATGCGTCTGCAGGAACAGGGACATCACCACGGCCGCCGTCCGCACACACGGCGCCGGAGACGCAATTCCCCTCATTCCGGCCGCTTCATCCTCAGCGCTCCCCGCTCACACTTCCCCGCGGCCAGTTCTCCGAGCGGCACTGACTATAGAGGGAGTGAGAAACGAGTGAGCGAGAGAGGAGAGGAGAAGAGAGAGAGAGAGAAAAAAGAGGGAGGGAACACATAGGAGGGGAGAGAGAGAGAGAGAGAGAGAGAAAAGACAGACTACCTGCTCGATCGAAATACGGGGGAGACACGAGCACACGCGCGCGCACACGCACGCGAGCATTCGCCGAGCAACAAGACAATAAACACCAAGAACTGCAAAAAGGACCTGGAAGAGTTGTCAAGAGGAATAGTGTTAAACGTAGGATCACCTTAAAACTACCAAACCCCGAAAGAGAAAGTCAGTAACCATGTATCTGAACAGGGAAGAGGAGAACGGCAAAGGTAATAAGGAAAGGCATCGCGTATTTGTTAAATATATGTATCCACACAGATCATCAACTGTAATTGGCGTCAGTGTTGCAAGAGAACACATTTCTGTTAGAGTCATAATCACGCCTCTCTTCCCTCGTCTGTGTTATTTATTACTGATGTGACCCTGTTGCCACCGTTATTAATAATAATGCAAACGTGGGAGTCTGTATGTTATTGTCTATGCATGTCTTGTATAGGTTGTTGCATTGGGCTCGTCATTGGTGGATTCCAGAAAGATTTTTTGTGGGTTTCAATAATGACTAAGGTCGAAATAATAAGTATATAAGAATACTAGGGAACTGAACTCTTATTTATAATAAACGGTCGCTACTTGCTGTCCCGTGCCGGCTTGTGCACAATGCAATGGTCACGTCTTAATACTCGTTAGAAGAACAACACACAAGGTCATAGCAAGCAGTAGCAATCACGGCCACAAGTAGCTGTGCGTGTATGACAACATCTGTGTGTATTTTCCGGGATGTCCAGGTCGTCCCTGCAAGGATGCACATAAGGATGCTCGTCTTAGAGAAGCGGTTCGCGACGTGGACCCATGGTGGAAGTATTAGGGGTACTTCATAAACGGGGAGGGATCGGCGGGCAGCATCTATTTATGTCATTCCCCCACGTGTTTTAGGGGCGTGATAGCAGTTTCATAGGGAGAGTCCGGTTTAAATGCCATTTCCCTGCTTTTTCACCTTTCCCCTTTTTATTCAGCCTGTATGCCTTTGAATTTTTCCGCCCTGGTGCAGGTCAGGGGTATGTAATTATCAATGAAACGCCCAGGATACACGACGAACACCTGCTGCTATAGTCTGTGGGAGGGGGCGAGGGGGCGGATTTTACTTCTTTTTGATGTTAGGTAATGATTGTATAGAGCGTTAATGATACGATAATGAGACCTGTGTGAATCACATTGAATACAGAGCTGCGAACCTCTTAAAAAAACAAGGAAGGTCAATCTGTACTAGAAAACGATGCACTGTTGCTAAATGAGATGATGTGCCCTGTTATTGTTATCGGAGTCATACATTTACCGTCGATTCCACCTCTGCGCTGTTATAGTCAAACATGATAACAAAGGCGACCTTAAATGGACCGGAACTAAAAACGTACTCGAAAACAATGCGACGCGCCTAAAATCGGACCTGTGGGTTTTTTCCTGTCTGAGAGCACGTACGATGAGCAAACGCGCCGAACTTATTACGTTTTCCACACGTCCGAAGCACATTTGCGCGTAGAACAGCTTCGTATAACCTGGTCCGATCAGGGGGTGAAAGTGGCGGCCGGGCGAATGGCTAAGCATACCGATCAGAGGAAGGTGTGAATCTGAGCGGGGCATGACTCCTGGAGCCCGTGTCCTCCGCTCTCAGGCTGGTGGTTCCCACAGCACATGACGCCCTCCTTATAAATTCCCCGCGCGTCTCAAGGTGGAGTGCCGGGGGAAGATGGAACGTGCGTAAGTGCGTGCGTGTGGGTGGGAAAGGATGGGGGGGTGGGGTATCGATCATGAGCAGGTGAATGTTCAGTTTTCACAAATGGGATACGAGGAGGGCTAAACACGTGCTCAGTACTATTACGACGAAATGCCACCCCTCTCGACCCACCCCCAGATCTCTGCCCTAACTCGATCGCCAGTAAAACAATTCTCCGCCTTAGAGAAGCATCAGCGAGTTTACCGCGCGTGACAGTTCGGAACATTTTGTTGGTAGGACCGTATTGAAAACTAATCTATTAAATAATATATTGTCACAGTAATGTTTCAGTTACATAGTTTAATTTCAATGACGTCGGAATAAAAATGAATTCATCTCTGAGTATATTCCATTTGTATATGCTTATATATATTACATATACATGTATACACACACACACACACTGTATTTTAAATATAGCTGACAGTCCAAGTGACTCTGCTTTAGTCTTTCAGGTTTTCCTTAACTCCTAACCATTACTGAGTAAAATTGTACTTAAATGTTCAGCATCATTTAATCTAAAACATAAGGCATATTCTGTTTTTCTAACAACTGGGCCAATGCAAGCAAATACAATGGTGTTCTTTTTACACACCGGTGGGTCCCATTTTTGTTGAATAGTGAGGAAGAACATTAAAGCTTTCACCTTCCTCGTGTGCCCTCCCTGTCTGGGCACCTGTGTAGGCTGCCCATCATGAGAAGCCACTGCCTCTCTCTGTAAGCGGTGATGCCTTTATCTCTCTTCTTCTTGTCTCCTCTCCTTTGTGTCACCTGACACCGTCCATGGCTGTGTAATTCACAAGCCCACTGAGTGTCACTTCTCCTGGAGAAAGGCTCGAAGTGAACAGAATTCTGGTACGAACTCAGTCAAAACCAGAATGATCCAGCCCCAGTTACCTGGCTAATTGCGTAGCTCAGTTCCAAACCCAGTGGCATGGCTGCACACCCAGTGACACAGCTGTGTGTAGTCTAGTTCAAAATTCAGTAGCCCAGGTTTAAAGCCAGGATTGTGGGTGAGTGAACACCAAAGGATGTAGTGCTAAAGCTCCATAGCTCTGAAAAACGATGGAGAACTATATACATGGAGAATGTTTGGATCTCAGTAGAATGCGGATTATACCACCCAGTACCACAGCTGTGGCACAAATAACTCCTCCTGAAAATATGAACAATTCCTTAACTCAGTGTTTTCCTATCTGGATCTGGGGGACCACCAGGCAGTCCATGTTTTTGCTCCCTCCCAATTCCCTACCTAGGAGGGAGCAAAAATGTGGACTCTCTGGCTGGGAGCTGGGAGGGAGCAAAAACATGGACCGTCTTTGCGTCCCTGAGGACCAGATTGGGAAACACTTCCTCAGCTATTTTCCAGATGTGTTTATCTGATTCGACTGTGTAAATGCCTTTGCATCTCTGGGCTGCTATTTGACTGTCCATCATTTGATTTTCCGCTGCCTTTTGTTTGCTGCACTGATGCTTGGGTCCAAATTCTGAAGTAAATCAGAAGATGAGTTTTTATCTCCAGTCGCCGGGAAATGTGTTGGTGCATGACGAATAAAAACAATAGGCCAAGATCCGGGACCGCTTTCCGTCTTGTGTGGTTCCTCCGCAGTTGGATTGAAATGAGTCAGGTTTTGGTTTCATTGCAGTGGCACATAGCCCCATGTGTGGGCTGAGTGGCCTCATGAGGAGAATCCATCCACCACCCAGATCCCTTTATTTAGATCATGCCGTGCTTGTTTTCTGACTATCTGAATCTAAAGCTGGGTTTTCTTCATGGAACAATATTTGGCGAAGGTCACGATGATTTCAAGGATGTTTTAGGAGTGAGTATCCTATGTCCAGTTTGAACCTGGGACCACTCTGCTATCAAGGTAGAGATGATCCAGCTGTCCTCAGGGGAAGCAGATTTAAGATGCAACTCCTTTGGACCCCCAGTCAAGCTTAGTTTCTTAACAGCGCTGCAAATCTGAGGAAATTTGGGAAATGCCAAATTCATTTGTTGACTGGCGTTTGTGTCACAGTGATGGTGCAGTCTGTGAAATTTAGAGGGGGGGAGATTTCTGGAAAATGTTGTGTGCAGTGTGGTCAGCTGATTAGGAGGGCAGAGCCAGGGCTTACCCCAGAATACTAAGTTGCTTGATTAGAACCAGAGGCCCCATGGGGTCTGCTGTCTTAGAAGTGGTCCCCACCCTAGTCAAATGCCCATTGGCTGGTTGAATACCTACACATCGTCTAAGCCTTAAAATGTAAAACAGGTTCCCATAAAATGAGATTTACGAGTCATGATTATCAGATGGGCCAGGTATTGATTTACGCTAACTTCTTCCCTTAGCTAGGATTAGGAGAACTCCCTGAGTTACCAGTCAGAAAAGAAAATGGTTGAAATGTCCTGCAAAAGCATACAATTTGTAGGACCTTCGTTTGTTTCGTCGGAAAGGTGGAATTGGGAAGCTGTTGCGTCCCTCTTTGTAGTGTGCAGGTGGCAGACTTAGAGGTGCTACCAAGGTAGAGATGATGGTTGAGGGCAGCCTGAAGGCAAGTGTAGGAAGCAATGCTGGTGTGAGCAGGGTCACTGTGAGAGATTTTGATCCTCATGAAAGCATATCGTATTGGGCCCCCAACTCAGACCAATCCAATTATGTTCCAAATTTTTTAGGGCCCCTGTCACTCAGGGGCCCTTGGAATCATCCTAGCTCCCCCTCCCTTTTATGGTGCCACAGAATGAGAGTTTGGCCAGGGTACTGGCATGAACCTGGACTGGACCAAGCGTGCCTCTGTGTGTCTCTCTCTCTCTGTGCAAGATGCAAGAGCCAGTAGTAATTTCTCATTAATTGGAATATCAAGCGGTGTGTCCCGGTCTTTGTCCCTGGCCCTGTTAATATTACATACATAGAGGACAAAGTAATAGGCTCATAATGAGCTGCTTATCAGTGTTTTATTTGACGAATGAGAGGTATGTGGTGGTAGCACAGTCGTGTGGAAAGTAACGGGCTTCCGATATGGATGAATTTATAGGCGGCCTGTGGACTTTGAAGAGACTGAAGGACAACACAATGGATCACCGTGGAGCCCGAGCCATAAGAACCTCAGATGTGGAATATGAGCTGTGTTAATGACAGTAAAGGTCGCTTTAAAAAATAAACCTCTGCAGGGTGACGCTGTCATGTGACGTGATGGTGTGATACACTACAGCGCTCTCGCCATAGCCACCGTTTAGCCCACAAGAGCTTCTGCTCCATGTAACCCCCCCCGGCTCATTTTATAGCTGTCAAACACAATATCTCTGTATTTTTCTGTGTTAATGTCTGCATTGTGGCGGAGGAGGGCGTGAACAGTGCCGGACTGGTATACTGTTTATCGGCAGGGAGGTGAAGGAGAGATAGAACGTGGAGGGAAAGGGTTAAGGATGCTTATGTGCCAGCGTCCCTGCTTTTAATGAGCGAGTTACCCTGAGCTGCACTGATGGCAGTCAGGAGGGATACCAGTCACATGTTGAGCCAGACAACACGGCAGAAGAGAGGAGGTCACCTTTATACCTGTTTTTTTTTTCCCGCCACGGTGGAGCAGGATGTATGGGGCAGGAGGGATGGCTGCTCACGCTGGGCGGTCGTGCTGGGTAGTTATGCAACCCCCCTGCGGGGCAGTGGCTTGCTGGCCTTTCCAGTTTCCCTCGGGGCCCCTCTGTCTCTCCTGCACCCTAGAAGGAGCACTGGAGTAGTGGAAGCGGGAGAGCCCATCAAGGTCATGCAGAGGAGAGAGAGGACCGTGTGCGTGGCCGCCTCCGTACGCATCTCTTACGCGTGTCCCTGAGAGAACTCATCGTGCCTGTCCGAATCCTTCAGATGTGCGTCCCAGCGAGCCCATTTATGTGTGTGTGTGTCTCAGTGTGTGTGTACATGAGCATGTATTTGAATGTGAGACCCTGTATATGTAAATGAGACATTATATTTATGCGTGTCTGTGCTTGTATAGCATATGCAAGTAGATGCTGTACAGGGTGTCTGTACAGTGTATGTCAGTGGCTACAGTTGTGTGTGTGTGCATGCATGTATCTGTGTGTTTGCAAGGATGCATGTGTGTTTTTCTGAGGATATCTCTCTGTACAGTATGTGTCTGCAGCTACTGTTGTGTTTGTGCGTGCATGAATCTGTGTATTTGCAGGGAGTGTGCACGTCTGGTGTGTATATGAAAGGGAGTGTGTGTTTATGTGGTGGCGCATACAGAGTATGTATGTGTGTTAATATCAGATGATGATGAACTGTAAGTGTCAGCCGCAGACATACAGGAGCTATTTGGGTTTCCAGGCAAAGTGGGAAGGAGCTGGGGTGTTGGTAAAGGAGGATGAAGGGAGGTAGACAGAAAGCGAGGGAGAGAGAGAGGAAAGGAAAGGTGGAGGAGTGGGGATGGTGAGCCGTGCACACGGTGGGTTAATATTCTGCAAGTTGCTATATTAAATTGTTGGGTGCCAGGAAGCGTTCCAATAAAAACGTCATGGCTGTTCCAGCAGACTGCATGTGACGTAGGCTGAAGGGATCTGAGAGCGGGACAGGAAGCTTGGTATGCATGTCAGTCTGTGCGTACGCGGTTACATAACTTGCTTGCTGCCTCCGTGGTATCTCAGGCAGATCTACAACCTGCTTTGTGTGCCTGTCTTCACTGGTGTGAGTAGGTATGAGTGTGTGTTTGTCTGTGTTTATATATGTGTTGTGTGTTTTTGAGATTTAGAAGAGACCTATATATGTTTGTGTGTGCGTGTGTGTAGACAGGTTTAGCTTGAGAAATTGTGAAGATTTCTATCCATCCATCCATCCATCCATCCATCCATGCATCTTCTAACACTAATTCATAGTAAGCCTATGACTTTTCCCACAATGCATGGTACCTGAGGCAGGTGAACGCTAGATGGGATGCCTGTCCAGGCAAACACAAGCACATGCACACACTAGGCACAATTACACAGAAAGTGCCACAAGAAAAACAATCACTTTAACAACTTAAAAAAAATGTAAAAGTGCAAAAACATTTTGTTGGTTATCAGTTTGATTTAGTGTCCCTTTGTTCTGTCTGTACATTTGTGGTGTCATTCTGTCTCATTGAGCTCAAGCTGCAAATTGTGTCACTGTTATGAGACCGAACCCATGAAAAAGGTTGAGAAACTAATTGCAAGAAGGTGGAGGGGGTTAGCTGAGAGCAGGTGTGTCTTGAACACCGAAGGAGAGGAGGAGGTTATGAGGAAAGTGGAGATGCATGCCTGTTAATCAGCACACCCTGGGAAGCTGTACCGCTCCCTACACCCTCCACACTGAAAGAGGCAAGAGAAACTGTGTGTGTGTGTCTCTGACTAATTGTGAGTGACGAAAGTGTATATTTATGTGTAGGTGTGTGTCGAAGATTAAGTCGGATTATGTGTGCTAACCATGTGGAGTGTAAATTAGGCTGTTCCCAGGGTGCTAGAGTGACAGCGAGGACAGTCGCTCTAAAATACCCCAGTATTAGCCTGTGCTGTTTGTGTAACATTTGGGCTCTATGTACGATTTGGTTTTAGCAGTATAATCTGCCCACAACAGGGGTGTCATGCACACCAAAGTATCTGATTATTTGGTTACGTGCAAATAGAAAAGTGAAAAAAGGTGTGTGCCAGAGTCAGTGAAAGTGCACACGCGTTATGGTATTATGATCTTATTGTGTTTGTGACCAGGTACCTCTGCGTGTGTGTGTCTGCAGGAGAAGAGAACGTCCGTGTGTGTCGGTATCTGGCTGACTGTGTGTGAGAGTGTGAAATGCGAGTCTGAGGAGGAGTGTGTATAAGTGCGGCGATTTGGCAGGAGGCGCGTGCACGAGTGCGTCCGCGTGTGTCAGTGCGAAGCGCATCGAGCCTGACAGATTGCACAGCCTCCGTGCCACGTCCTGAGTCCTGCCTCCCGCCTGCCCGTCTCTGGGACTGCAGGACTTCCGTCCCCTCCGCCCGTCTGCCCGGTGGAGCGTGGGATACGTTGCCCCGGAAACGCACCACTCAGCCGGATTGGTGAGACACCGGTCAGGAGCCTGCGGGTCTCCCAAAGCTCCACAATTGCTAAAGAAAAGAACATTTAACATGAGTGGCAGGCACTGGTCTCTGTGGAGACAGTCATACTCCAGCCCAGTCTCCGTAGAGTTGGCATGCCTGTGGCTGAGGGGAGCAGGAAGAGTGGGGAGGGTGTGAAGGGCCGTTGCTAGGTGGAGAGTGAGTGTGTGTGGTAACCAGGCGAAGAAGATTGGGGTCATTAGGCGGAGACTGACAAGTGGAACCAACCGAGACAGCGTGGCCGTCGTCCGCCGATCCGGCCGGGCCATCCAGCTTGATGGGAACCAATAAACAGCCCTGAGAGGCCGGGGGAGGCAAGCACTCACAGCACCCAGCATGCTCGGCTGACCGGGAAGCAGATGGATATTGGGACAGTTATTTGCATGGATTCTTCCTGCCGTGGTGGGGAAGCTGGAGCCGAGTTCCCCCCCCCCCCACTACTGCGCTCACAACCAGCACGGAATCAGCTTTAGCAGTGTTAGGAGTGGGATTACCAGGTGTGCGGCTTCGCCGGTGTCGAGTACAATCACCTGGCGTGTGCCTTTGTTTGCCCACTGGTTTTAAATCTCAGCCAGACGTGGCTGGGGAGAGGGCACAGTGCTCGGAGCTGGGCGACACCTGCAGGGGGCGACACACAGACTTTTACGCAGTGGGAATGACGCCCTGATGACACAGTGAGCTGTGTAAAAGCATGGCTGATGCTGGTTCAGGGGGTGGAAGGGGGTAGAGAGTGTACAGTGACATGCCTATGGAGACATGGCAGCATGAGCAGGCAGGCCAACATGCTCTCTCCCCCACAAAAATAAAGTGAAATGATGCTTAGTTTGCCATTTGCAATGCTTCTTTTCACACAGCCCAGCTTTTTTCTCCATTGAGACATACACATACAGTTGAGGGCCAAGCTTAGTGTCTAAGTGCAGGGTCAGGCCATTTATCTGCACCTCTGGAGCATTTTAAGGGGTTAAAGGCCTTGCACAAGGGCCCAACACAGATGTGACCGTTCTAGCGAGGATGGGATTCAAACCGCCGATCTCCTTTTCACAGGCCTAACCCACTGCGCCACACACCACACATATATACACACCCACATACGTTCTCACATTGATGCAGAAATACACACTAACGTTCAGCAGACAGACTCACATACTGTATCATACACATGCACACACAGTGCCCCAGGTCTTATCGGGTATGTTTATAGCTGCTGTGCCTTCAAACGGTGGAAGATGAAAGAGAATCCAGGATAGTGAAGACAACATCCCTCTCCATCACCTCTCCCTCCCTCCCTCCATTGGAGACAAATCTAGGTTCCTCTTTGTTCTCCCCACTTGATCAGCAGTCATCTCTGGATGAGAGCACACATCATCTGTGCTTTGCTTTGCCAATACGGTAATTTGGTGCAGCCGGGAGATCACTGTGGAATTTGAGCGATTATGTATGCTTGATCTTGCAGACAGGGTCCTGGAAGATGGACTCTGCTGGACTGCCCTGTACTTCATGGACTGATCCATGCTATCCAATCTTTGTGCACTGCAGGAACTGTTCTGTGGCCTGAAATACTTTTGGCTGCTTTGAGTTCTGTTGGACTTTTTTTGGTTAGGTTGCTTTAGGTTATACTGGATTAAAATGGTTAGGTATGTCTGACTTACACTGGGCTGAAGTGGTGCAGACTCCTGTGATTACTTCTCCAGCCAAGGTCATGATATGCACTCAGGGACACTTCAGTAGGTATACCTCCCTAGTACCAGGTAGGACCCAATTTTGCCTCTAGAACGACTTCAAAGGTATCTTAGCAGTGCCTTCAGAGATGTCTTTCTGCACACCGATGATCTACTGAGCTGTTCTTTTTGCACTTGTGGCCTTCCTGTTAGCTTTAACGAGTTTGGCCATTCTCCTCTGACCTTTCTCATTAATGGTATTTTTGGCCTCAGAAACACCATTGACTGGATTTTTTTTATTCATCAAACTATTCTTTGTAAAATCTAGACACAGTGGTTTCTGAATATCCCAGGAGGGCGGCTGATATGGCACGCGCAATCACATTATATTCATAGGGCTTAGTCGCACAGTGCCTGAAACCTCTGACCCTGTGTGCGTGATGTATGTGTTCAGTTTCAGCCACATGATTTGCTATTTGGAGGAACAGGTGTTAAACGTGCAGGTGTACCTCATAAACTGACCACTGTGTGTACAGTAAGGTGCACTTAGGTTGCGACCAGTGACACATTCATTGGTAGGTTGTGTTTTAAAATGTTTATTCTTATTGCTGTTGAAACGTTTTTCTCAAAATGCAAGTGGGAAGATCACTTTGTGGTGAACATCACGGTTCAAAGGTCATCTGACTATGGACTGTAATGTCAGATGTGCTTATTGTTTGACAAATTTTGAGTGATTATGGATGTACTGGGATGTGTTCTGGGCTAGATTCTACCTTCATGGCTTTACTGGTTTGTCTGCTTGGAACTATACTCGTATGAGGAATTCATTCCACAGTCGTTCTCTACTTTCGTCCAGAACTAATGGGCAAATAATCACACACCTCACAGCCCCCTCCTGCCCCCCTGCTGTACAGAGTCATTAACGCATGATAAATTTGCGTACGGTAAATAGATAGTTTTTCAAAAAATACATTTTTAAACAAAATTGAATATTTAAATATTTGGCCAGGAGCACATTCATTGGTGAGGATGTTTGTTCAGCCTGTTGGCACTCATACACACGTTCACACACACACAAACACACACGCAGGCAGGCACACGCTGACCTGTTGTTCCAGGGTGTGTGTCCCTGGGCCCGGATGTTTGGAGACGTACTGGATCCTGCAGCAGAGTGAGAGAAAAGCAAACTCACCCTTCAAACAGGACCGACGCGGCTGGTCCACATACAGCCCTGTCCATGGGGGCTCCTCGTGGCCCCCCAGGAACCCCCCCCCCCCCCCCGCCCGGCCCTTTTCGGGGGGGAGGGTGTCCCACTAAACCACCATCCGCGGTCCCGGC